>OZ022317.1:1863560-2484746 GCA_963989215.1 Hedychridium roseum | reverse complement strand
GTTAACTTTTGCCAGGCAATTATCGTGGACCTGAAAATCTCGCTTGCTCGTAAAGCATAAAAGTGGCTGAAGTTTGCTAATAGCTTGGTACTTTCACTTTCCGATTGTAGTATTATACATCCCGGCGGTGTATAAGAAGGCCAGCGGTGGTTTTCTCTTGAGAATAACTTGCGAGACTGCTCGTACCCTCCTTGACGTCTCTCGTCGTTTGCCCGGCGACCAACCCTCCGCAGTTCACTTCCACTGTAAACATTTGCACAACTTTCGCCTCACTTGGCATTCACCCCTGTCCCGCCGCGTGTAGTTATCCGGCCGGGGTAAACGGAGTAATTGTTTACCCTGCACTTACGAGGAATTTACACGCGAACCCCAACCCCCACCCCTCTCCCCCTGCAACCGCGTCATCGCCCAAGTGCAACCGGCCATTGTTTGGCTGGAATCTTTCGCGATTAACGGACATTACGTCCGACTGGCCCCCTCATAAACGCAACCCTCCGTTAATGCACAATTATCGCGACGAACGTTTTCTTGCAGCCCGGTAATTCCCCGGGCGACGTTGCGCGGTAAAGTTTTTAAATTCCTTCAACTTCGCGCCATTAACATCCTCGCCATTAACCACTACATTTCGTCCCGTCTAACCTCAATAACGACCATCCGGTGCTCCACGGAGCTCATAATCCGCGGAAAGTAAATTGAAGATTTAATCGTGTAACGAATTATAGGTCATCGATGTTATAATTTGGGAAGAATAAAGCTAGTGCATTAGCGAATATAAATGACCTACGGCTAATCCGAAATGTAAATCCGAAGAAACCGGTCACGTGGTCCGAGGAAATAAGGGAACAGAAGATCGCTGTCAGTTGGAGATTTCATCGTGTAACGAATTATAAGTCGTCAATGTTATAATTTGGGAAGAATAAAGATAGTGCATTAGTGAATATAAATGATCCACTGTTAAGTACGAGCGAGGATGAAAACGAAATGTAAACCCGAAGGACCCGGTCACGTGGTCCGAGGAAAAATGGGGGTGGGGGTGGCGGAAGATGAGAAAGATATGTAGAGTTCCGGTACGAGCTGGCGTCGTTCGAATCGCGGGGCCGGCTAAATTGGATCAGTTGAATTATACTTGTATGATTCATTAGTGTCCCGCTCTGTGAAACAATAAGTGAATTACCATATATACCGACTGAGCGGCCAGAGTAGATGGCACTTGCCGTGCATATATGTATGTATATGCGGTGCAGCTAGCCGAGTATTACGCAGAGGCTAACTGAATTGTCCCCCCCTCCCCCCCCCCCCTTCGCAGGCCATGCGTGTCTCTTTCTCTCAACGTTTCTGTCTCTATGGCTGACACGTGCACGTGCGACTCTCCTTTACGATTGCCTCGCCCGTGCAGCCGCATCTACCGACTTTTATTATAGAAACGGACACGCTAGATTTTCAACGACGGCTATCGGGCCAGCCGAAGTCTCGCTTCCCCTTTATTGCATCGTTCCGCAGTCTCGCGTCAACGCAATACGAGCGCGACCCGCATGAAAATCCCACCCAAGAGATTTTAACGCAGGACTAACGCTGCCATTCTGCGCAGCTCGTAGAAAAAGTTGATTCTTCCTTCGCGGCCAACCATTCCCAACGATTCTTAAGGTGACGCGATAAATACACACGTTCCTTTTTCGTTCGGGAAAATCCTTCCCCGAGGGCAAGAATATTTGGAGTATTATTTTGAAGGTAACTTGCAAAGGAAGATTTCTCTACCGAAAGGTCTTGTTTTAAACAAGATGCGTGGATACGTAGACGAAATTGAGAAGTAAAGAAATAATCTCGTAGAAGGTCAATCTATTTGTTTGAAACGTGTGAATTTTATTTTCGATTTTTTTCACGAACAAAGGGTATCAGATAAAGAAGAGAAGATTTAGGAATCTAGAAGTATTTTAAAGTCTATTAAAATACTGTTATGCAAACGTTTTTCTTCAATTGTCAAAGATTGAATAGTTGTATCGAAAAATAAAACAGCAGATTCACAAAGCTTTGAGGATGGTTTAACTTGTCGAAGGTTTTTTTTCCTCGGATAAAATTGTTCCTTGTATTTCCCCGATATTTCCCGATGTTTCGCAGTTTCGTTGAAGCCGAATTTTCGCGTCAGAAATGGAAACCTTCGCTCGTTAGATTTATCGACACGGCGAGCACAAAAGCGAAACAATTGTTAACACGTCGGTCTTTCGCAAATGCATACGTTGTACGAAATTTTACGATTACATTTCCATATGTATTGAATATTAATAGGGAGGCAAGGGGTTCGATTTATGCCGCGATCGCTGTGAGATATCCTGATGGATTAGGTAAACGTAAAATTCTTCCTTGGCCGGGGCGAAATTCCCATTGTCGATTCCATGCGTGGTCGAGTGAGTCGGCCAATATTCCGAACGCCATTATCGCTGGCACAATCCGCGACGGTGACTTCGAATCGCATGTGACACAATTGCAGCCAAATTCCCCATTTAAGAGGACCGACTATGTAGGTCTGTAACGAGCGTATTCAATGCGACAAGGGATTACCGTTTGCTCCACGCGAAACAGATTCCGCTGGATCGTTTATCACGATAAATGTCCCACGAACGAAAGATCGTCCGTCCCCGTTTTAAGATATTAACGCATTAAATAAATTATTTACCATTATTCCTGTTTTAACGCTTTGTACGCATTTCTGGGTAATTTATAAATTTCTGGGTTGAAGTGCGTTCACGGTTTCATATTTTGTTATGTATTATTCCTTTATTACGAAGAAAAGGAAGACAGAAAGCTTTAAATAGTACCGCTGTTAAGTGGGTTTAAATCCGTGTTTTAATTTTTCTAACAATTGTGAGATGTATGTACAACTGTGGATTCTGTATGATAAAGAAAATAAGAATATGAAGCGGTACAGTCCCTTGTTTCAAAGTAAAGGAAACCGGGGACAAAAGCAACAAGGTACAGCAGTAACACTACGAATATCTCCAAAACAAACTTAAGATATCTGAAATCACTTACGACGTAAACAGCATTTAAACAGATATTACGGTACAACTCCTGCAAGATTTCAAAATGAAAATGTAACCCTATCCCCGGTCTACCCTACTTAATACCACATTTAACCAACCATAGATAGAAAAATTGCGAAAAGGTTCGAAGTCACAGTGAATAAAACCTTCGTGAGCTCACTGATAAACTCATCTTTCGTAAAGTACCGCGAACTTCTCACATTTCCGTCAGCCCGTACATGTGTGTCGTGTACATACCGTACGAATGTGTGCGCTTCGGTGAAAGGTTAAACCGAGATTTCTTCGCGGCAGATACAAGGGGACGCGTGCCGTGCTTTCCCAATGGCCCCCACGTGTTTCCCGTATTACGGGGGGGCAAAAAGGAAGGATCGTGAGCCGTAATGCTGATGGCAAATTCGAGGTAGTTGCCTCTTTTGTACTTTGTATGCCTGATGCTCTTAGCGGAGGGGGAAAGCCCTGCAATCGGTCTACCCTCGTTCACCGACCAACACCCACTCTAACCCCCTCCCCCCTCCCCTCTCAGCCCCCTTTCAACCTCTTTTCGATAAGCACGCACGGTCCTCAAGCCCGACCGATAATTACGGCCGATACCTGAGCTGCATCCCCTGCATTTCTCGGACCTTCTTAAGAATCCATCCTCGTGGATGACTCGCGACCTTCGTTATTCCCGGAATTACCAATTACGTCAAGTGAATCTCTCGGCGGGCGAATCGAATCAGCTCGATCCAATTGGTTTTCCCAACGAGTCAGAAAAGGACGGACCAATTCGTTGAGGAACATTTTCATAACGTCAGTGAATTACGCTGAATGTTGCGCACATTCTGAGGTCCAGTGTGCAGAGTCGAAGGTGTTGAGTATTTGTGATGCAGGCTTGGCAGTTTTATTAAGAATTTTATTAAGCATTTTATATTTATAAAGAGAAACATTAGGTTTGTCGCATGATCTTATTTTCGATAATAAACAGTCGTTAGGAAATAAAAGTTTCATATTTTTTTCGCTTTCAGAAATATTAACTTCCAAGATCTTTAATTTTTCATCAGTATATTTATTAGGAGTTTCATGTTTTGTAGACAAAATGTTTAAAATTGCAAACATGTCCGCGAAAATTTTCATTGTGTAGGAGATGAACATTAAGCTTTATTTAGTCATTCATTATCAGATTACTGTCCATAATTGTGCTTATTATAAATTACTCATTGTTAATCCTCTTTGGTTAAACATGTAACCTTCTAAATTGAGTTATACATTCTATTTAATATTTCATGTTTTACTATTTTATACAATTGTTTTATTTACAATTTATTCACGGAATGTTGAACGCCTAATACATGTTCGATGAAATTCTGTACTTTGTATGGCAAGTTGTTTTGAATTTAATTACACTTTCTTAGTATCACGCGATATCACATTAGAACTGATCAATTCTTCTGCAGATTGAATTACAGTTAAGCTTTAAAGTCACTCTGAAAGTTGATGAAAAGTGTAAGAAGTTTGGGCCATTTTAAGAAAGATGAGTTTATCAATCAGCCCACGAAAGTTTTACTTACTGTGAATTCAATCTTTCACAATCTTTGAAGAGTTTTTAGAAATATTAAAATGTGTATTTGAACTCATCTAACAGTAAAATTACTTAAAGCTTTCTTTCACCTTTGTGATAAATAAAGGAATAATACATAATAAAATACCAAAACGTGAATGTAACTGAATTTAGAAGTTCATAAATTACACAAAAATGTATACAAAACGTTACATTCAAGCAGGACTAGCAGTAAACAATTACCAATAAGTACGCATACAAAAACATTTTGAGCAATCTCATTGAGTAAGATTTAAGCATTCCTACGATACTTACTCTGTTATAAATCTTTACATATCTTCATCTCAAAGTCTTTACATCTCGGAAAGTACAAATTTCCCGACCAATGTTTGTACGGCCTTTTTTCATTGCTGGTAAGAGTAAAATACGATACCAAAGTTGGAGCTGCCATTTCGCTATCACCCCGCATGCAAGACCCATAAACCCGTATAAAAATACTTGGGTCTACCGTATTTTTGTCAGCGTACATACAGATGAAGTACTTGGCTATTCATCCGAGTGAGACTCCGTAAGTACAGTAAGAAGATGCCAGTGGTACACATACTATAAGAGCAGCTGATGCTCTTTCGCGTTTCTTATTGCACGGCACGCTCCCACCGTGAAACTTTTACGTGCGAATTCCGTAGGATTCGTGTAACCGAGCGGACGGGAGGTACGGCACTTCTTATACCGAGCTGGCTTCACTGGCTGAATGTAAAGTGCGTTTCCACGGGCGCCGAGGGAAGGACCAAAGGAATCGGTTCTAAGTCGACGGGGAGGAAGTTAACGAGATTTCCAAACTCGTCGGCACAGCGACAGCGGTCCTCGCGTGCAAACCGAACCGCCAGAATTATACGGCGTTGTTCGACTTTCTACATAAATTATGCATATCATCTTCATGATTTCCCCGCCGCCGAAGAGTTTCACTTCCGATCGGACCTACGTGGATTAGCAAGTCCGAAAAATGGAAATTCTCCACTCGCTCACAGCGAGGATAGTTTTCAGTCCATAATCCAGGAGTAACTAGGTATCAACGATTTTCAGCGTTATAGGCAACTACGGTCGGATTTTAACTTGACTCTCAAATAACAATGAAGTTTATTAATTACAGGCTAATTTCCTCCGTTTTTGGAATTAATGTCAAAGATAATCTCCAAAATGTAATCCGCGGATTAAGTGTTCTTAGTTCTTTAACTTGATGATGAATTATTATTGAATTTTTTATTAAATTCCATATAAGTAATACAGAATTGTAGGGTTAAAGTGGGTTAGAGTTACAAACGTCGTTAAAATAATATTACCTGCGAATGAAATGTTTATTCTGCTTTACAAAAGAATCATCATCATTACAGGTAGAGAATATTTTGAAATCATTGCACACTTCCTGATATTCCACGTATTTACAGACATAAAAAGAAGAAATTCTTCACTTCCTTTTCCTGTTCCTAACCCTTCGCCACCAGTTTTTTCAGGTAATCTACAGCAGACTGAAACAGAAAGAAGAAAGAGTAAAAATATTGAACATGTTTAAATAATTACACACACACTTATTAACAAACAAAGTTAAACACCGGTAAATGCAATGAATAAAGTAAAGTGTTAATAAAACACATAAAAAAGCATAGAAAATATTGACGTGTCCGCTCATTTTCGATCGTTTTTAAATATACCTAAATATTTACTATTCATTAAAGAGTGAACATTGCGACGGTGGGAAAATAATTTCCTGTTTTGCATATGTACAATTTTCCAAGAAGAAACTTGCACGAAATTGATAATGGATAAGTGTCGTAAATAATGACGAAAATGACATTATCGATCGAGTCAATTATTAACACATAAAACTTATTGTTTCCTTTCTATTGTAAAAAAATGAAAAGACTTTGCCCTCAATTTCAGTATTTCATCGTGACGTCGGACATTAATATGGAAATTTTGCTTACTCCGACTTTCTCCTTTAATTTTTTCAAATCGAACGCCTCGGGATCCGCAAAAGCTTCGGCAGAAGCGTCTGCCACGGGCGCAGGATCGGCTTCCGGTGTTCCATGAACACTAGGAACCAAGATCACGGCCATGAAAACTATTATAGCAATGCCAAGGAACAGAGTCGTTGCTCTCATAGCGAAAAATTCTAGCTTCCTTCCTTCGAACAAGAAAATTTAATCTTACTCTGCATAACCCACGCTTACGGTGCCGTTTATATACACATGAAAGAGGAATAATAAAAATTCGAGGACAGTTGATAAAACGAAAATCACGAGTACGTGGTCAGGGAATGTTTTTAGTGTACAAATATAAAAATGTCTCTTATCGCTAATCTCAGCAAAGACTATAACTTCAGTCAGTAACTATTATACTTCCTCGGTTTATGGAAATACATGAGTTTCACGGAAAAAGAATTAATATGTACCTACAAAACTATTTATCATACCCTCTATACTGTCGTTAATTTGACGTTGAATATTTTATTGGCTTTATTCATGCACTCCTTTCGATATAGTTAGTCAATAAATAATAGAATTAGACCCGTATATTTATTACTGCACTCCTTTCGACATTAGCAATCAGCCCTTCAATATTCCGGGGCGAATTTTTCGGAAGTCATAACCGGAACTTCTCTACGACATTAGTGTGTTATAGCGGTGACTGTTTACGCGGCAACATTATCGTTGAACGATTTTCCATTCAGCGCAATATCGAAAATGTTCGATGAAACGTAGCTCGTAAAGCCGCAAGCCACACCAGGGAAAAGTCACGGAGTCCAGTAACATCGAGATGTCATTTCCCTCGGCCATTAAGGCGAACTATCTCCAGGAGACCGATACTTGGCCGAAAGTGCGAATCAATAAGTACAAGTACTCACTTGCCGCTTCTAACGACCGTTGCAACGCTCTTACGCTCGTCGTTAATAACATTTTCCCTTTTTTCCGTCGATAAGTGGAAACATCAGGGAAACGCATTTACGTCGTCGATCATATGTTGACTTTTAAATGTCCATGTTTGCTTTGTTTCGCATTATTGTATTGTGTCAATTTTATGTCCTATTATTTTAATACAGACAGAATTATTAGAAGATCAATGAATGTACGAAATAGAAGGTAGAATATTCCTGGATTTAAATAGAGTAAATAATACATAGAATGTATGCTCGTCGTTAATAATATTTTCCCTTTTTTTCACCTGATAAGTGGAAACATCAGGAAAACGCATTTACGTCGTCGATCATATGTTGACTTTTAAATGTCCATGTTTGTTTTGTTTCGCATTATTGTATTGTGTCAATTTTATTTCTTATTATTTTAATACAGATATAATTATTAGAAGAAAATGAATAGATGAAATAGAAATAGTGTATTCCCGGATTTGTACAGAGTAAATAATACATAGAATGTATGCTCGTTGATAATAACTTTTTCCCCTTTTTTCGCCCCATAAGTGGAAATATCAAGGAAATTCATTTACATCGTCAATCATTCGTTGACTTTTGAATGTCCTTTGTTTCTTATTATTTAATCACGAAGTAGAATGATTAGAAGGTCAGTGAATGAATTAGAAAGCGAAGTGTTCCTGAATTGAAGTAGAGTAAATAATACAGAGGATGTAATATTCATCTTGATAAAGGTTTGCGAAAACATAAGCCCCGTTAAGCTGATAGAAGAAGGTAGAAGTTATTAATGACCTTTTAATGCCCAACGTAACGCTGTGGAGATTTTTAATTATTCACGAAATTCTGTATAAATAATATATAATCCGACGTAGAGCAACTAGTTTTTATCGTAAAAATATTGAATAAACGCATAGTTAAGATTTTTCTGAAAAAGGGACATAGCTTAATTTCTTATCTTTTTTCATTTGACGACATTATGCGTTTAAAGCAATGTAAAAATAACTGAAAACTTACGTGACTTTATCTAGTGTAATATTACATAATTAGAATACATATTAGATACTTGACTGAGCATCTTAAAAAATTATTGTGAGATGTGGATTACTGTGTGACCGAGAATTAATGGGGTGCAAGTGAAAACATATTTTCGAATACATGCAAACCTTTTGCAGGTATCAAGGATTTCAGACCTTACAATAATAATAATAATATGACTTTATTGTAATATAATATTACAAACATTACATACTATTATACGTGCAGAATTGACAATAAGTCACAGAGACAAAAACGAGTCATAGAGTAGCAGAATTATAGACTTCTATCTCAACGATTACCATCGATTTACCGTATCTATCCTTCACTGTGCATCGATCATTTATCTTTTAAGTACCAATCCACAGCTCGATATCGCGTCGATAAATCAACCGGAAGCGTAAAACCTTTCAATTTTGGCCACTTGTCTCACACT
Source organism: Hedychridium roseum (assembly GCA_963989215.1). NCBI lineage: Eukaryota > Metazoa > Arthropoda > Insecta > Hymenoptera > Chrysididae > Hedychridium > Hedychridium roseum. The sequence goes on along the minus strand of OZ022317.1, from coordinate 2,475,774 downwards.
GAAAGAGAAAAATCTTCATTACTCTACACTAACCTTTCAAAAGGAAACAAGATTACAGCAGTGCAAATGATAGACTTTTTACCGGAAATTTGTGATCGGAAATTCGATGGAATCGAATCTGCACGATGAGTATTGAAAAACGAGTATCTAAATTGTCGATGATGGTCGAAACGCAGTCTGTCCAGACTGACGAAGGATTTTGAAGAACAACGAAGAGCTTCGTGCTGACAGTAGTAATTCCGCGAGATCGGGACAACTAGCCGGCCACGTTTGTAAATTTCCAATAACCCCTGCGGCAGGAACGCGAGCATGGCGACAACGTTAATTCGCGCCAATCGGATTGTCAGGTCCGATATCTGCGAGGCGAAACGTTTTTCATTGCTTTCCGGTCCAGGCAATCGCCAGCGAATGACCAAAGTATCACTTTACCTAAAGTATCACGTATTTATGAGCCTTTCTCAATTGTGCTTCTTTCAGAATCGATTACCGAGTAATGCAAAATTATCGATCAATAGCATTACGTTGAAACTTGGATAATTCGAAGCTGAAAAGACCGGCAAGTTAAGCAAGAATCAATTTGAATCAATTTAATCCATTTAATGATCGATTAAATGAATCAATTAATCAATTAAAGAATCAGTTTAATAATTAAAAGTACGTGCTGGAATACAGAGGAATTACGTGGATAACGAGAAAGTGAAAGGCCTGACAAATAAGTTTTGCAATTAAATATGCTGGAGTAAACTTCCGATTAACAAAACTAATTTCGCTAGCCATATTTAGCTTTGAAATCGAATATCTGACGTTTGATTAAATCTGTCAAGCGAATTAATACGCGAGAATATCTCCGCGAAAGGGCATTTTGCGGCCTCGACGAAAACCTTTTGTGCATACCATTGCATCTGTTGCAAATTTTTGCCGTAACATTTTGCCCGATTGTTATTAAATAGTTTCAATTGTCAGCGGGTTATTCGTCAACGGTTTCCCCGGCGAAGAGCAGCCTTCGTTTTCCCGCTATTCCTCTTGGCACAGTTTAATTAATTGCGCAGGCTCGCCATTAATACGTTCGCGAGGGACAATTGATTAATCCTATGAAAATCGACGCACAACACCATCGGCACCAGCACCGTTATCGAATTCATCCGGAATTGCGGCAGACATTACTAACGATCTCGTTAGTTTTGCGGTCCATTGTAAATTCATTACTAGCCCGGCCGGTTTTAATTCAGGAACTTCCGCGAGAAATACTTGAACTTTTACAAATGAACTGTCTCACATTGTTATAGCCGAATTCGGTTAGGTAAATACAGCGGCAGACAATGAACTACCATTAAAAGTTATAATGAATCATCGTTATTTCTATGTAATGATCGTTAAAACTGTAAAAAAGCACGTGCGTTGTTGTTATTGATAGATACAATATTGTAGGTGGATTTAAATATGATTCAACGAATTCTATGTACATTCGATAAATATCTTTTCACCTCCGCTCACAATAAAGTCATTTTAATTCAAATAAATGGCCGTACGGCAGAGTGTTTTTTCAGGTCAGCCGAAACAATATCGACCATGAAGAATAGAACAATTCTGTCTGCCAAAAATCTACTTTGATTGACAAAGAAACAGACCGACGTTACGGGCAATCCTCGTTTAACACGGTTAAAGAATTAAGAAAATCCCCCCTATAACACGGAACGTGGTATAGGTTTTCAGATGCAAATCATTAAATAAATTGCTTTGCGGAAAGTTTCCACTACAGGTTATGAAAATTCTAAATTCGAAGGGGGAGTGTTGTTCGTGCCTTTGAAAATCTTTGCAAGGTGTTTTGCTTTTTATACCATTCGTTAATTAAATGTACGACTGTCTCGCTAATAGACCAGTCAGTATGCCAGACATTTATCTTGAAAGTGATTTTATTTGGCTAAGCATCGCACAAAGGAGAGAAACAGTTTGAGACAACAATTTATATTGGCTGGAACTATTAAACATATTTCTCATGACTATGAAAGCAAAATAATGCGTTGTTCTCACTTTCTGAAACGTAATTCCCCTTTTTTGTACTAATATTTCACATAGTTTTACATGAATTTATATCCTGTTTACCTGCATATCGTCATTTTTGCCAGAAAATCAGGTTTAATACTCAATGACCCCTCGTTTCTTTGTTTCAGGCGATGAAGATGAGCAAAGTGGGCAACCAGACGAACTCACAGGACCCACAGGCGGTGAATTCCCGGGTTTTCGTCGGGAATCTAAACACGTTTCAGTGCAGCAAGACCGATGTAGAACGAATGTTCCAACGCTACGGCCGTCTAGCCGGTACGTTTAATGGGCCGAGTCACATAAACTCAGAGACCGGGATCACTATTTTCCGGCATTCCCTGAGATTTCTTTCACGACCGTGAAACATTACAAACGAAGACGAATTCTCGACGGTTAAATTACCCCGCGCATGAAACGTATGTCGCCAACGAAAAGGGCTTCAAAATTGTGCTATTCGAAAAATGCTAGATTTAACCATAAGTTTATTCCCTGAATCGGTGTTCTATGAATTTGCAAAGTTTATGTAGCGTTAGATACGGTGACAATGAAGATCACGGAAAATGCACGTGTATGTAAAATATTTCATTTTAATCAGTCAAGTGTTTAGGGGGGATTTTAAGGAATTCGTTTTGAAGAAATTCACAGCAATGCGTTTACATGCAAAAGGTTTAAAAGATAGCAAATTTCACGGAAATGTAAGATAGCGGAAATCAAAGAAGTGGTATCATGATTTTCTGGAGCATATTAATTCAGTTATTCTTTCTCATTGACTAATGCAGCCCTTCAGCTATGTTCCTTGCGTTTCAACTTTGCCAACAGCATACTCTGATTCCTTTCGAAAATATGGCTATAAGGTGAAGAAGTAACTCATTTGCCTGTAATTTACAAAGCTACTTTTTCATTCCGCGCATTAGCTCCATTACTTTTACGGTGGAAGCAGAGAATTCTCCATGACAGAGAACACGATGTTAATCCAGTAACACGAACTAATTTGAGCCTTAACGAATTCGCAAAACGGGTTCATAATTATCTCATATTTTAGCGGTTCCCTCTTTCGAGCATCGTGCCTGTGCGTGTTTTAACGTTGAAGTTTCAACTCTGCACATTCACGGACATGGCTGATATTCATCGGCAAATATTTCAAATTAAACGAGCAACGGTGCAACGGCGAAAAAGCCCTTTTTTTCTGCCGAGAGCTCGAGGACTGGACGATTTTATCGGCGGGAAATAGTATCACTTTACCGCCGGGCGCTTTCGAGCGGAGCAGGGGCCCTGATTTTATGTAAAAGTTGATCTTGCCTCGAATCACGGGGCTCCGTCAATGGCTGGCAAATTATGACGGATGGTGAACGTTTAAGAGCCGGGTCGTGGGGGTATCAAGCGACTCTCGAGCTTTTTCAGCCTCGCGAGGCCGGATGAGAGAGGGTCGAGAACGATCCAGGTACTTCCAGATGATTGCTCACATTCAACCCGGGATCCTGAATAGTCGTATAAAATATCCAATGCAATCTTTACTGCACGGCTCCTCGAAAATATACCCCTCACGGTTCTTACGAAAGTCCCTAATCTTGCATATCATCGTCGCTCTTATTTTGTCATTACAAAAACAATAGGTACACGTATACAATAGCTGCAACAACTATCAAGGATACAATATTTTACTTTACTAGCTGTCAGAAATGTGTTCAATAGTTTCGCAAAATGTTAAATACTGTCCGGAACAATTTTATTCGCTTGTCCGAAGCTTAGTTAAATAAAATTGCTTTAAAGTTTAATTCGACCAATGGCAGAATAGTTTTACATTTAATTAACCGATGGAACGAAATGTTTAAACTGCGTAAAAACAATTCTCTGAATCACCGTCAGTTTTTGTTAATAATTCTTTCGTTGATTACGTCAACTCTAATTCGTTATAACTCATACTACATGATCATCCACGTTCGACCATTACCCAAGTTTTCGAGAAAGAAATTAATACTAGAATACCGTTCTAACGTGTACAGATTTCTATATTTACTGGGAAGACTGTACTTTTTTTTTATTTTTATTTGGACTATGCCAGCGGGCAGAGCTGCTGCGGGACTGGTGTTTGACAAAGGGGAAAATAGACTGGAATCACGGTACATTTATCGTACCGCTCGAAAATGCCGTTAAGATCAATACTCGCTTCGTGCGACTGGAAATGCATGGATCAAAGGAGGAACAAACGGAAAATGGATAAACCCGGAAGAATGGTAGAAGAAGAATCGCCGGGAAAAAGTGAGCGGCCCTCGCGCACGACTCGCCGGGAAAATCGGAAGTTGGAAATGAGATTTGGCCGATCGCTTCGCCCGCGGTAAACACAATTTGTACGACGATAGCTCCTTTGACCTTCGATAACTCGACTGGTTACCCCATCCCCTCCCCTCTGCCTCTAGCCGTATCCTTTTCCTACGGCTTAACGTCGTTCCCGGCTTATATCTCATCGCGTGCACGAAAGACAGGCAACGGTCATTTCCTTTAACGCGCTCCAGTCCCCGGGTAACTTCGTTCCTACGAGTTTTAGCAAACGTTATCTTTTCGGAACTCACCGTAACACGGTTAAAACCGGCAAAGGCCAAACCTGTCGGTAATGCAGGTCCCATTTCGTGTGGAAAGAAATTGACGTATTAAGGAAAGAAGTGATTTTCAGTCAGGAATGAAAAGGTTTTTGTATTAAGTAATGAATTGATTTTATTCGCGTTTATGTGTATTTTCTGTTTTACGACAATCCACAACGTGTGAGAAAAATATTCATGGTTTAAAGTTCAGTTCAGATGAGTCAAATGATTTTTAATTATGTGTTACTTTGTTTGTAATTAAAAACGATAAATTAATAACAATATCTTAATGATGGTGCTAAAATAAGACACTAAATAGCCACGTTTTCGAATACGTTTCTAGCGCAGATATTGCACTTTTATTAGCTTGTATTTCAATGAATTCTCGTATAAACATAAAATTTCGTAGAAACTTAACGAGCAATTGGAAAGCAACAATTGCACTGTATTTATTAATCATAAAATTTAACAATCCCCACTGTTTATCGTTTTTTCTTTACTGTACGTCTCTGATTACTACTCTCGTTCTCAAGAGTATACCTCTTTCACATTTTTCTTCATTTCTCTTCGTGCTTAAAATAAGTTTTTTATGAGTTTCTCATCCCCATAGAAAGACTGGCTTCGAGTGTAAAGAGTAAATTTCCTCAAGTAAAAATGATAAATGTGAAGAGTCGGACGATAAGCACAGCAAAGTAGACTATTGCCATTTGTTTTACAACACCCTGAATTTCCTTCGACCAACACACTGACTCACGTACAGTAAAACGAGAATACCCGTGGCCGCGGATTTCCCAAGATAAATGCGAATGAGTCATGTCAATAGCCGCATTGTGCAACGTACGGTTTATTGTTTTCGTTTTATCGAGAAGGTTCCGGCAAAGTAAGCTGTTTATCGACGGTTCGCAGCCACGATCGCAGACCACCTCGTTCCAGTATTCCCAGCTACGTAGTAAATTCAAAGAACGACTGTGAGACATTTCCTGAATGATGATCGCCGAGGAATCAACCGATGTGTTAAGCTAGACTTAACTTATAAATCCGCAACGGGCTACTGCGCGTCCATTCATTCAACTAACAATAAGTTTCATGCAAACAGCTATTTCTGTGTTTCATCCTTCTGCGTTTCTCAAAAATATAATAATTTCATTCTCAACAAAGGCGTAAAATTCGCCAATGATATTACGTGTAAACAAATGAATGTGATAGTCATTCGACTAAATTACAAGCAAACAGATATTTCTGTGTTTCACCCTTCTGCGTTTCTGAAAAATACGATAATTTCATTCTGAACAAAGGCGTCAAATTCGCCAATGATATTACGTGTAAACAAATGAATCTGATACAAGCAACTTTTCTTTATTTGACATTCCACAATGTTGCGTCTAGTAAATTCAAACAGAAGTCTTCGTTGACAAACGATAAATGAATCGATATCCATAAACTTGAGTGCGGAATAGGGGGGACGTGTATCTGCATTGTTCAAAGAGAATACAGGTATTATGTTTGCCAAGAAGTTTTCGCCTGATCCCGGAGTACGCCGGACAGAGTCGCCTATGTACCCGTATCTGCACAGATATAAACCACAGATGTGTACCGACCACCACGAAACTGTGTACAATAGCGTCAGCTGTACGTACGAGATTGTGCAAATCGAGTCAACAGTATAACGTATACCCTGCCAGCAACACCCAAAAGAAACTAAAATTCTTCAATTGCCCGCGGTGAAGTTCCTTCGAATTTGGCAAACGGTGCGAAGAATTTTCGTCGATGCGATACACAATTCTAAAGAACAGAATTGAACGTTTTTCTCCTCCGTTGTTGACAATTTCGTGGATGAAAGAATCGTGCGAAGCTGATCACGGAATTTCTACGTATACAGAGAGGGAATTGGTTTTTTATTCTTATAATATGTTTATCCCCAGGTGGAAGTTATATAGAGAATGTTTTTGTTATTAATTGTTAAATTAAAATTAAAAACTTCGTACTAGAAAGAATACTTTGAAGATGATAACTTTACTTATACAGACACAGAGAAGGAATTGTTTCTTTATTCTCCTAATTTATTTTTCCCCAAATTGAAGTAACTTACAGAACGTTTTTGTCTATTATCAAATCAACAGCATAACATGCAAGCTAACCACAGGAAAAATGTCTACATTTTTTCAATTGTCTGTAGTGAAGTTCCTCTGAATTTAGGAAAGGAAGACAAAGAATTTTATTAAGATGATATATGACTTTGAATAAAAAATGAACAAGAAAAATGGCAAAGATAAATTCAATGCTTTTAGCGCTGGTACGTAGGATGAAAATAAATCGATTCACTTTCTTTATCGACTTGGTGTTATTCGATTGGCAATTAGAAACGACCTTATTGTATCAATTAGTCATTTGCCAATTCAATTACTCTTCTCGCACCAAGGAATCTGTTTGTGAAGTAACACCCAATAATAATCAGCATCCAGGGTTCAAAATTCATAAGTACAGTCTAAACTTTTTTAACACTTATATTGAGAATTAAAGAAAATCATATAAAATCTAACGATGAATAACAATGAAAAGTGACAAGTATCCAACTGAATAAATTTTTAATACTTTAACTGTCGCTACCGTCTGACCGAATAATTTTAAAATCACGATATCCGCGGCGACTTCCGGTGCTCGGTGCACAAATTTAAATTCCAACGTGAAGGAAAGCCCCGTCTAAGACGGCGAAATACCAATGGGAAGTTATTTCATGTCCCTGCCCATCGATCCGCCATGTACCGTCTTTTCTTCTTCTCTTTCTCCCCCCCCCCCCCTCCTCATTTCCTATTACTTCCCCTCCCCATTCCACTCCTGTCGTGCAGTATTTTGACCATCAGACGTTGGTATTAACGAAACAGAAGGAATGAAGGGACGAAAAAAAGGAATGTAAGAAGAATTAAATAGTTTGAGGTGGATGAAACGTAGTACGAAAGATAATGGTGTCTAATTAAAATGATTAGGAATAATAATATTAGTCCTTATTAAGGTTTACACCAGGTAAAGTTTGTATCAGAGTTATACAATTCGTAACATTATATTTTATTAACATTATATTATATTTAACATTATATTTTGGGTAAAAACGATCAATTATTTCATCAAACGAATCGATGATAGGAAAATTGAGTGATTTTCATTTTCCATTTAATTTTGCTATTCGTAAATAAACTATTGAAACTCCTTTTATATACTTTCGGTGTTAGTACGGGCGATATTATTTCTAAGTATTTATTTGTAAAATAATCGACGTACTCTAACTCGTTCTAACCGGCAACCGTTTTACGTTTCAGGAATTTCAATGCACAAAGGTTACGCATTTGTGCAATTCACGAATCCCTTTGATGCACGGAGCGCATGTGTCGGTGAAGACGGTCGCACTGTTCTCAGCCAAATTTTAGGTAAGTATTTGTTTCCTCAGCAGGAATAATTATCTGGCTTTGCACTGATGTACCACAGTTTACCAGCATCTTCCCCCGCTAGGTCTCTTTGTAACGGATACAAATGTTTGTACACACATCGTAATTAACGAACGTGGAATGTACGAATGGTAATTTGGAATTACAGACAAGAAATTAGGATACCAATAAAGAGTTATGGATTATCATTAACGTTTTTGTCTTCTACTGTCGAGAATTTCATGTTAGGAATAATCGTTTCAAGGTGATATCTCAATTTCTACAAACACAGAGTAGGCATTGTTCCTTCATTCTTCCGTCAGTATTGATTCGAAATGAACATGTGACAACTAGAGCAGAGTATTTTGCCAACCAGACCCAATTCGTACACTTTTCAATCATTATTATCTTCCGACCGAACGTCGATTGACGAAACACCTGACAGACACGTGACTCGTGTATCGCGCGTCGGGGAATTCTCACAATTCCTCCACAGGTAGCCCCCCCCCTCTCCCCACTGAATAAGTGTACCGCGATTATTTAGGCGTGAAGTCGATTCGACAAGCAATTGCACGCCGCTTGACGCTCCTTTTCCCCCTTGGCGACGCTAGAGACGGTGGCAGGCAGGAAGAGAAGATGTTTGTGTCGACGCCTAAAGCGATTTTCGTAGTTTCCGCGAAACGAGAGTCTTGCCACGGTCGCGCGGCAAAGTGAAAGCTGGAACGAACGCATGTCACGGCACGCCACTGTCTAGAAAGCTGGGGTAAAGAGGGAAAAGAAGGGGAAAGAGGGGTAAAGAGGGTGCGAAGAATCGACGTTACAGTTTTATACGAACGCTTCTCACGGACGCGGACAGGTACGAACGTTTCCGGGAATTATATGATAAAGTAGACCAATGACCATTGACGTGATTAAGGAGGGGGGGCAAAGCTCATGTGCAAAATATTTAACTTCCTCGTAGAAGAAGTCTGAGGAATTATTTCGTAAAATCTAAACAAGCGGAAGGTAATGTTTCTTGACTTACGTGGAATTGAAAGATTAAACATGAATGCTGTATGCAGAGTTTGGGTAGTTGGTTGGGTGTAAAAAAGATGAGCATAATTCCTGGAGAAAAAAATAGGGGTGGAAGAAGGTAAGAAATTGGAGTTAGTAATAATTAAGAGAAAGAGAAGCTTTGAATAGTGTAAACGAAAAACAAGGAAAGGTGAGGACAGGATAAGAGACACTGCGAGGACACTAATTGTAGGAGAAGAACGGGTTAAGTGAAGGTGGTGCATAGGAAAGTGCAAAATAAGAGCAAAAGGGGGGGTGCAGAAATGCAAGAGAGAAGGGGGCAAAAGAAGAAAGGGCTAGAGTTAAAAGAGAATTACCGAATCCCCTGTGGTGAGTTGCACTTGTAAATGCACGTTCCTCGTATATATGCAACAGCTCTATATTGCCGCCCGAAGGTACGGGGGGTTGGAGTATTCTAGTACACAGTTCTTGCATTAGCCGAAGAAAGATTTCTGGCGAGCACAGCCTTGTCGTACGTCTGTTTTGTTCCAACGAGAAGAGGAACGGAGGACTCGAGGAACGGAGAAATACTGCAAATGACAAAACAAAGGACACAACAAAGGACAAAAGGACAGAGTAAATGAGGATGGAAAGGGACAAACCGCAAAGATGGAAATCCAAGGAGAACAGTGGGGCACAGGAGGACCGTTCTTTCGAACAAAACAAGTGACGTGGTCAAACAAAGACTGTTCAGATTCACGTTGGAAAATTGCCGAGAAATCTTTGACTCTTTACGTTGTTTTTTAGATTTCTAAGAAGCACAGGATAACAAAGCTACGGCGTAGGGAGAAGAAAGGCTCGTGAAGATGTAAATGTGAATTAATATTAGATTTAATATTAGATCTGATTGTGAGTGGGAGAAATATTTGTTGCAGAGCATTTATGATAAGATTAACTAACAAATAGTTTGTAAATTTCACTCATAAGGAAGTGTCTGCGGGGTAAATTATTTTTTTAAACTGTACACGAATCAATAGAATCTAAGCTAGAATCTAAATTTGCTGCAGCTTAAAATATTTTAGATCAAAACTACACAATTTTAAACGCAGCTGTACAATTCTACGTTTAAATCCGAATAATTTTGATGTAATATATTTTTCGGTATTACTCAATGGATTTTATTACATCAGAAAATTCTACTGACAATGAGAATAGGAAAATACGAATTGCAGAAGAGTGAAACAGGGAATGGGTGGAGATGAAAGAGAGAGATTGAAATTTTATTATAATAATACTGAATCCTCTAAGGAAAAAAACAAGGATAAAATAAAATGAAAGAAACTCGAGTAAACCATTAATTCAGCAGCATTAGAGAGCAAATTTGAAGTGCAAGATTAGGTACAGAAAAGAATTACATTAAAGCACAGAGTGATAGCTTAAGCTAGTAAGGACTTATGACAAGCTTCAACTAAAAAGTGTTTACCCTATCCCCTCGTAAGATAACATATATCACAAGATGCATCGCGGACGAAAACTGTACCGAGAACAGAGAAGTAGGAAAGTGAAAAAGGAGGGAAAGGGGTAGTGTAACGGGCAGTATCAAGCCGCAGTGGTGTTGGTAGAATTACCTGGAACGGTGCTTTTGGTCTTACCAAAGGGACGATGTGTATCGTGAAACAGCGTACCTATTTCCCCGTGTATTTGTCTTAACGCCCTCCCCCTCCCCCCTCCCTCCCCGTGCGCCTCGTATCGTCGGGCACAAGGCTCATGTCCTGCAGGACGCAGCTCTCGTTCCATTTTCGAGGTTAACCCATCCGCGCCTGACGGCTATGGATTCCGAGCCAAATTCCGGGCTTTTGCCGAGAATGGGAATGGAAGGAAAAATGTAGGAGGTGCTTCGCCGGATACGAAGGCTGAGTTATAAGAAGGGACGGAAAAACGAAGAACGAGGGGGAGGTACGAAGGGAAGGGGTTCCAGGAAGAGGAGAGGGGGGCAATGTCCCAAGGTCGTAGAGGAAGAGGGGGTACGATATGAAGAAAGCGAAGTTTGACTAAGCAAGTGGAAAACGAAGGGTGGGGTCAGACTCGTCGAGTAGAAAACTGTAGGCATGGTAAACCGATCGAGTGAAAAACCAACGAAAGGTCAGACTCAATAAGTAGAAAAGCAAATGTAAGCTCGGCCAAGCATGAAAATCGGTATAAGTGAACGAAATACACAAAATTTGAACTGTTTCAGGGCAAATGTTTTACGGGTTTGTGTATTTTAATAATACAAAAAATTTGTTATAAATGTTTCATCAGTTCAGTCAATAGTTAATTGCACAATGGATTTATTTGTGTTATTTACTGGTTTAATATTAATAGCTAGCGTGTTTTGTCGTTCAATAAAATGGCATCTAATCACTTTATATTCCATAGAAAAAAGATAATGATACTTAAACAGGTTTCACGTAATACGAAGTACAATAATTATGTGAGATTTCATTTGATAAATTCAGAATACAGTGTATGTGTGTAAAATAACAGAGTTCATCAAACCACACACCCATAAATCACGTCACAATTCTATACAAGTAACTCAACACATCACTTGACATTTCCTGAAGCATTCTTCATCCACATTTCTCGCGACACACCGAAACATACATACCAATGAAAATGATTACGAACCCCGCATATTAACAAAAACAGTTCTAACATTACTCGAAAATAATGTGAACCAAATTCTGACAAAATACGAATTGTAAATTGAATATAGAAACAAAGCAAAGAAAAAGTATCGTGTCGGATTGGTGGGAAAGTTTAGTCGTTTTTTAACATTTAAAGGATAGCAATAATTATTTCATACTAACAATTTCCTTAACGAACAATAATATATTCTCTATTATCCGTGACATTCTTCCATCTCTCTACCAACTCACTAAAATGACTTTCGTAAAAGTCTGTTTTTGTCAAATTTCGCGGATGCGTGAAACGAAATTGCTTTCCCACCGAGCCAATACGTCGGTAACATTCCTTCCGTTTGAAATCATTGCGAAGGCTTATAATTGAGACGTCTATCCGTGCAGATAAGGTTTCCTCTGAAAGCGATAAAAAAGGGGACCGACGGATGCGTGCAAATTGCTGCAATCGTGCAGGAAAACGAAGACAGATCCTTTCTGAGAGTCCTGAATGCCCCAAGGGTGTGTGGTGGGGAGGGGGAACTGTCGAGTTTATTAAACGCTCTCGGCGACAGGTACAACAGGACTCCGTCGAAAGTTCTGAAACGAGGATCGAGCGTCGATGATGGCCCCAGTTCTTCCCCTCCCCTCCCATCCCCGTTCCTTTCCCCCCCTTCTCGATGGTATCTTCGAGATCTGTTCGTGCGCGTTGCCGAACACGCGGCATGTCTTCGGGAGGTTTTCCAAGTCGGAATGGTGCGAGAAGAACGGGTCGCGGGAAATGTGCAGCCGAGAAATTGTCGATCGTAATACCCCCCACCCCTCCTCCCCTCCTCCGGCACTGCCGGTTTCAAATGCGGCTCTAATTTGATCGAACGAATTCCAACGGACGAGGCGCACACAGGAATAATCCAGCCGAAAGGGAAATCCAAGCTAACAGCCCCCAAAAATTACGATTCACCGGAGCCGCGGAAATCAATTCCAGCACGCGAATATGGAAACGAAAGGATATGACGGGATATGAAGTCACGAAATCAAGTACCACACCAACGAGAAAGTGGAAGAAAGTTGTTTCAAGCAAGCGTAAAAATGTAAAACGCGTATAATTTTTGAGAATTTTAAGAGAGAGCAATGAGCAACGACGTATAGTAAAGAACAGTGAGGATTTTGAAACTTTAGAATTAATGAATACGGTGTAACTGTTGCCTTTCGATTGTTCTTTCAGTTTCTGAAAAATCTCTTAGGTCCGTACGAGAATTAAAATTTAGATAAAATAAATAAAACATAAATAAGAAAATTTAATTTTCTTAATTTAATATTTTAGTGTGACACGTTGATATCCTATACGTATATTTTTAATTTTATTGAAACGCAAAATCTTAAATATCTCAATTTACATATAAATGGATTTAGGTCATTTTCAAAATAAACGGCTCAAATATCAATATTCATTGACGTCAAATATCAATACTCAAATACTCATTGAAATACAAGTTAACAGCGCGACAATATCTGGCCAACAAACGTATTGTCCACAGTTGCTAACGTATTCGACAGTATTCGTACATTTTAGTTACTTGCTCTAACTCATTTATGTTCAAAGGCAAATTGTGATACAGTACTTCATACATATGATACACATCGTGATACAGTAACTCAGGATACGTCCAGTAGTTTTACGTGCAATTCATTTTAGAATGGATAGCACATTTCCATGTGGTTTTTCAGTCGATGGAATTGCAAAATGCTCTTCAAGTTGGAAACGTGTTTGCATCGGGCGGTAAAATGGCCGAAAATATTTCGCTTTGCCGATGTCGCTCGTAGAGTCACTACTCTTTCCGGGTCCCAAGTGACGCATTTGATCGGATATTTTATGCATAACTTCCGTGAATTTCGCGGTACTCGACGAAACAGGCAACCGTCTTCCCACTCCGTGGGAATATGTCGATGAATGTTTTACTGCGGCTCTTATTAACCCACATATCGAGAACAAGATGGGTCCGACGTTTTTATCGATATTTTTCCGTCTTTCTGGCCCTGCCGTCCATTTACATGGCGACCGAGCAATTTTATTTGCCACCCTAAAGTATTTCCACCAATCTATTTTGACAAGTTCCCGAAAAGATCCCAGGTAGAGAAGATGTTGAAGATTATAATATACCAAGAGTAATGAAAGTAAATCATGGAAATAGTAATATAAATAGTATGAAATGAATGAAATAAACATGGTTAGAAAATCGAGAAACCCTGTAATAACACACTGCGTGATAGAAGTTTATAAGTGCAAGTGTAATTATTTAATAAATATTTTTCATTCAAGAGAATTGGAAAATGAGCTAAAGGTACTAAAGTGTCGTAAATCAATTTCAAACATTCGCATCGATTAAATACTGTCGATACGTGGGTATCTTTGTACTCAATTAATGTGCATAAATAGAAAAATAATAATATAGTAAGCGTAATGAAAGTAAATCAAGAAAAGACCAATATAAATAGTATGAATATATTCGAGCAAAGCGGTTCAAGACACAATTTAATATTTAATGTAACTATTAAACATTTTACTGGTAGCTATGAAAGTAAAATAATGTATTTCTGATAATTGTTGTAACCTAACTTTACTTGCATTAATTCTTAGCCCTATACAAACACGGTATTTGTTTGGAATCTAACTAACGTATTATTGTCATATTGATAGTCATGCAGTGAGGCAGAATGTTGGAAACACATTTTTTAACACAACGTATTCCTACGGAAAACATAGGCTACGTGACTGAGGTGCATTATTTCATTTACCAGACTCTCGTGCTACGTGATAATGAAATTCTGTGCGTAATCAATGCAATACAACTGGCACACAATAAAGAGAAATTTTACATGGCTACCAATCAGCTGTAAGGTCAGCAGAGAATTTTCACCAATCCGTGTTTACAGTTTTGCTTTCATTTTTTAAACGCGACATGTATACTATTGCGTTTACATGACCATGGATTTCGATTTATTATTCTCAGTGTATACAGCGTAATAAAAATCGCGAGTCAGGGTTCAGGGGATCTCAGCAGTTTCGATACTGCAATGATTGTTCTGTAAAATCAAAATTATGATGGCCTGACCAAACGATAAATATTTTGTCCCTGTTTATCGAATATGATATTATCGTACGTTCGGTAAGAAGACGGTTCGGAAATACAATCATGAATTCTAATAGTAAATTATGCTGATTACATCGAACGATATATGCCTAACCTTAATATAATAATAGGGAGTTATTTTTCTTTAGCCGAGAGTTATGTTGATATGAAAAACAGGTACATAATATTTGTAAAAAGTAACTGCCCATCAAAAAAAAAGATCACGATATGGCATCTTTTGGAAACCCTTCAATTTTCGTCTAAAGCATTGTTTACAGCACTTGTTTCAATAAATATTGATAAAAAAGTTTATAAAAATTGCGTATTGTTTCGATAAAAATTTACACACGAATTAATCTCAAACATTTTTTTTACGTGATTCTACCGTATCTTTCGTCTTTTTATTGACTATACTGTAGAATTTGTTGTAAAGGATGGAAAATTAAAAGTGTTAGACGCTAATATTTCTAAAAGTGGATGAAATATGAAATTTTTATCATCCTACCACTGTTACGATAAATTTAATAAATTTAATAAAAAAATACTGTGCACCAATGATCTTCAGATTTTAAGGACGAGAAAACTGTACACTGAATTATTTTTCTTATTAGTGGGAACATTTCGTAGGCCCAAATTACGGAGCTGCCGGGAAAATGAAGACTATAATCCTTACTGTTAATTCGGTTGAATGAAGCGTTATCAGGGACATTCTGCTTGAATTTCGTGGCGCCATATCGCTATCGAATTATCGGTGATACGCATAAAACACGAAAATGTAGGTCGTGTGATCGTCGGTGCGCGTAAACAGCGGAAGCCAGATGAATTATTATGTTAATCTCGTTACGAATTAACGCGCTAATTTACGGTCCGGCCGACAGTTTTTCATTAGTCAGCGGCGTGTCGCCAGTCGCAGACTTCCATAATAAAACCACGCGGACAGAACGTAAACTCTGCCTTAGCGGGACGGTTTTGTGGAGAAGCTTTTTTTTCAGTGTAACGTGGGGAAAAAAATACAATCAATCCAAATAGAATACAATTTCTAATAGAATTTTGCGTGAAAACACAGTTCATATTTTCAGGTCCCCAGATTCTTTTTAGACAATATTTTTTTGTAAGATGTAACCATACATAATGCAGTTGAGCAATCACTATGGACAAAGGAACTAAAAAATTGTCCATATGTCTGTAACAATATTGGTAGAAATACATGCGAAATCGTTGAGTTGCTATTTTATAAGAACCAGTGAATTATTTAAGAGTACCTACGTGGAAAAAAATACAATCAATCCGAATAAAATACAATTTCTAACAGAATTTTGCGTGAAAACAGTTTATATTTTCAAGCATCGAGATTCTCTTTAGACGATATTTTTTGTAAGATTTCACCATACATATTGCAGTTCAGCGATCACAAAGGAACTGAAAAATTGTAAATATCCTGTAACAATATTGGTAGAAATACACGTGAAATCGTTGAGTTGCTATTTTGTAAGAGCCAGTGAATTATTCATGAGTACTTACGTTTAACGAAAGAATAACAAGAGTACATTGTAGAATCGTAATTATAAGTATTGTTTTAACGATATAGTGTGGCAACATTATAGCAGGAATTTTATCAGAAAACGCACACCATAATATTTTGTTCTCTCGATTTTGGTTGTCACGTGAGTTTAATGCTCATTTTGTCGACGTGTCAAGTGTAGCGGAGAAATGCCTGTAATTAGGAAAATAACGAGTGCTGCAAATAATCGCACACACAGGAGGGAAAGCTCAAAGAAACCTTTTGTCAGCAGTGTTCTTTACCGCGGCGAAATTCAAGCGCCCTTGTTACCGATTACAGATACAAAAAGCAGCAAGCACGCTGAAAAGCTCACTGCCGTTATCCGGCACCGTCTTGTTATTTTTCCCCCCACAAACTGCCTTTCGTCGACGATAGAATCCTTTCAACGATAGAATCCTCACTTCCTGCCGGAACATATCTCGCTGTTTCACAAATCAACGTGACCGACGATCCATGTTATTAATTTATGCAGTTTAACTGGTTTAACTGATCCCCTCGACAATATAGAGGGATGGCAAATGAACGCGGTCGAACAATTGTGCGTGCCTCGGTGTACAAGGGAAGAAGTTATGTGCTCGTAGCATAGCCAACCGCTCGACTTTTAGATATGATGCTACACGTATAAAGCTAAGGCTAATTACTGTAGTTTTAATTGGATTCGCGATCCATCCAACTTCCATGCTGTGTTAGTTCGTAAATGTCGGCACCACGTTAGAAAAGGTCAAATTTTTATACACTTGCCAATGTTGTAGTGACGGCGAAATTACGTAATTGAAAAAATGTCCACGTATTTTGCGCGTGGATTTTAATAATATAAGCCCCCGTGCAGATTTTAAGCTGTACTGTATTACTCATGGCATACTATTGTATTATTATATTTCTAAGTCGTTAATTATCCGATTATGTGAATAAGAATTGTTATGAGTAATACTATTATGAATATTGTCATCATGGAAATCGCCCAACATATGTTTCGATCATATCAAGTTTAGAACATTCCCGTAGGGTCTTGACAGAATTGTATTTGTACAAATTTCATGGGTACATGGGAATAAAATATGAAACCAGATTAAACATTCATTACTCTAGTAATCTGTTTATTCATAACAATTGCATGACAAAGGTACTCGTTAATAAATTAATAAAATACAGATAAATAATGACCATGTTAAAATGATCATTTAATTTGTAGTATTACATGCACTATGAATAACAAATATAAATTTTTTGACACACGAATAATCATTTAAATTAAAATGTCTACGAGGACCTAGGGTCTAAAATGTCTATGCAACTTTTGTAAATTAATTCGACAGTTAAATAATATCATTAGACGTGAGGAATGGGCTACAAAAACATATAAAAATAAAAGAAGAATCTAAAAAGTAACTTAGTCCCATGTAGTAAACAGAAATACGATTGCCTTTAAGACATCATTAATGCGAAAAATATCTATATTACCGTTTTCTTTGAATTTTATTATTCCGTTTCCTACAATATACCTGCACAAGGAAAAGATAAAGCTTCACAATTATCAGTGACGATAAAGAAAATAAACCATTCTTTCCTCATTAAAATGTGTAGCATCTTCGTATGTCTAGATATCCATAATAGATATCCGTTGTTTTTATTTCCTTTGCCATTCGACTAGAAAATCACGTGCTTTACAGGGACTTTATATATAAAATTCGCACTGCACATACGTAACATTATTACTTTTCGTTGCGCAAAGGTTTATCGACGAGTTTTGTCATCATGAAAACGACAACCGTAGTTTTTTCCATCGGTATTATAATTCTCGTCGTAGCGATAATAGTTCCTGGAGTGAAAAGTGCACCAATCGCGGATCCTGAGGCGATGGCTGACGCTTTCGCCGAGAGTTTCGCAGAAGGCATGGCCGAAGCTGATCCAAAATTCAGTTTCAAGAAGT
Source organism: Hedychridium roseum (assembly GCA_963989215.1). Classification (NCBI taxonomy): domain Eukaryota; kingdom Metazoa; phylum Arthropoda; class Insecta; order Hymenoptera; family Chrysididae; genus Hedychridium; species Hedychridium roseum. The sequence goes on along the minus strand of OZ022317.1, from coordinate 2,457,458 downwards.
GGGGAAAAAGATTACGCGTAAGAGAAATTTACGAATGAAAACTTAAAGCTTTCCCCGCGGTTCTCTTCTCTTGCGATAAAAAGTTCTAGTTTACTTTTATTACCGGATAATTCTTTCTCTCTTATTTTTCTTGTACCTCTATAAGATTATTGTTTCCTCATTTTAGAGTGCCATAAAGGTAATTGATGCTGTTCTCGCGGGTCAAGAAGCACCACCTGAAAGCCAATGATACGGTGTATTCTCTGGTCATTTTAATACTTTGCCAGGCCAAAAGAAAACGTCATTTTTATCATATTTTTTCGACATCAGAATAACTCTGCATAAATTATTGTACAAATTCATTGCCAGCTTTTATGTACAATTACTTTGTGGTACCGTAAATTAAATATTCAGTCTTACTTTTAATCCATATATACACATGTATATGTATACTTATGCGCATGGAATGAATACTGCTACGTGAAAATTAATGATAAATTACTTTTTCAAAAATTTGAAAAGATATTTTGTGTTCGCCAGTCCTTTTTTCATAGATATAAGATTTTCTTTAACTTTAATCCATATATACACACACGTATATACTTATACACATGGGAAAATGAATTATAAACTACTTTTGCAAGAATCTTAAAAAACCTTTTTATGTACGTTAGTCCTTTTTTCATGGATATACGATTTTATTTTGTGTTTTAATCCGCGGGCAGCATCGCACAGTCAGGGGAGAATTTCAAGAGGAAAACCTTGTGTCTGTCAAAATCATATATTTTTTCGTTACTCCTTTTTTCCGTCCATTCGACTCCTCAAGCGGGCTCTGACAATCGGCAAACTCCGGAGAATATAATCCCGGATTTCCTTGATTCTCGCAAACTGCCGCGCTGCGAAAGATTCGTGCATGAATTTATATGAAAACAGTGGTGCTGTTATGCTCCAATCTGATCCTCTCCTTTTAGTTCCCCTCGCGAATTTATACCGCGCCACAAGGATTTATTTTATATAAGCCCCTTTGCGCTATCGTTTTTGCATTGATGATCTTTCTAACGAAATTCGGTCTGACATCTAGCAATATTTCCTGTACAAACGCAGTAGCAAATAAAAAGTTTGGTTTCATTAACTCGAACTAGATTTGGTTTCATTAACTCAAACTCGATTTGGTGTCATTAACTCAAACTCGATTTGCTTTCATTAATTAATTATTGACCGAACGGATACACCTAAATATTCACCTCCCGAAATACTACATGGTTATGAGATTTGAGGTTATGTTTCATGCGATTAATGGAAATTGCTTCTAACTGCTTTAAATAAATCAGTTCCAGTTCAGTTCGCATATGTGACCGAAACAGTATGAATAACGATGAATTGCGCCGGCGTTAACCTACAAAAATAAAAGAAAAAATTAGGTATCAGTTAACCGATACCTCATCAGATGATTTCAGGCTATCCCATCGAGCCATGGGTCAGTTTCGGTCTTGTGGTTCAGCTTTTTCGTTTACACATGAGTTTAATCGATCACTCAACTCTAACATAAACCAAATGTAGAACTAACCTCACCATGTTAAAGGACCTTTAGTGGAAATCACTAACCCACTCTAACCCACTCTAACCCACTCTAACGCAAACTGAACGTAGAAATGATCTGACCATGTAAATGAACCTTTAGTGAAAATCACTAACAAACTCTAACCTAGTCTAACGTAAACAGAAGGTAGAACTGACCCGACCATGCAAAAGGACCTTCAGTGGAAATCACTGAACTCACGAAAGAAATATACACGTGGAGAATTCCTTTGCGCTCCTTAACCTCTAAAGCCCAAAGCCTATGAATCCTTATCTTCCCAGGCGAGTTTTAACCGCGGAGTAAGAGATTCCTTTCAAGTGCCTTCAGAATGGCGTGCCGCTTTAATATGGAAGTCCTGCGAGAGGATGGAAAAGGAATACTGCGAGGTACTCGGTCAAACGGTAAAGCCAGCTTGCCAGCCAGAAGAGAGCTTCTCTTCGCGGGGTTAAATGGGAGATCGCGGGACTATGTTTTTCGGGGAATGAGGGATAAACGGTAAGCGGAAATACGGGGTTGGAGGAAGGGATCGGTCTGCAGCAGGGAAGCCAAGAACCGCACACGCCAGGATATTCTTTGTGATCTCCTCTTCTTTCGCCCTTCTCCCTTTATCCCATTTTCCCTCCAATTATTCAGCGGCCCTTTTAAATAACTTCCCAATTCTAAATGGTCTATCAGGAACACTCCGTCCTTGAAGTTCGCCTAACGTAGGTATTATCATTTTCTGATAATACTAAGTAAAGAATCCCTCTGCCAATATCGTGCTGACACAAGAACTCCGAACAATTTCCTGATGAAGGTCCTATTTTTCCTTCAATCCGTTCGTTCGATTATTGTCAAATATTTTCTCCATAATTTTTCGACTGTGAGACTCTTACGAAATACGTTAGTTCGTGGAAAAATATTCTTGAAAAAGTTGTATTAAACCTTAATCATCGCTGTGGCATTTCTCTCTCTCTCTTTTTTTTACAAATTAATTGCCCACCATTGCGCAGGAAATGAATCGGGATTTATTGGTTTACGGTAAAGTGAGAGAGCTGCGCTATGAATTAATTAATTTAATGAACCATCACCTGCGGCCCGCCTTTCATGCCGGCCTGAAAGGGGAATTCCGTCGGCGCATCTTGCCTGCCTTCCGTCGCAGGGACCGTCTCAAAAGCGGTTTATTTGGATTATTAAGCTCTTCGTCGAACGATTAATTAATATTTTCTAATTAGCGATGTCGTCTCCCGGAGACAAGCATTGTCAGTTTGGTAATTGGATGCAGCTCGGCGCCTTTGTAAACCGTCATAAAGTGACGAGACAGACTGACTCAATGGCCACGATTCCGTAGTACAAATAGTACGTAGAAATTTCTTTACCAATACATGGAAATTTTCTCTGGAAATCGTTCCCACGTACACGTTCATTAACTGCCGGGTTCTTTTTATACAAACTAGAAGATTGTCGCGGAAAATTAATTAGTCCAGTAAAACATGCATGATGTCAGGTTTATTTTAGTCCCTGCGGAATATTGATATATTTTGTATTTAATGTGTTAATGTCAGTTTTGTGTAATACGTAAATATGTTAATATGTCCTTCTTGATGATAATAAATGTTACAGTACTTTAAACACTCAAACGTAAAAATGTTTCTCAGAAACAGAAACGAAGAACAGATCTGTTGGAAACTGAAGCAAGTAAAAAACGTAAACCGGCGAAACACGATACGCTGTTACAGTATATGAAACAAGTTTTATATTTTGTATACTACAGTATTTCAGTTTCTATCCCTGTATCCTACTGAAAATCTTTTTCTAATTAAAGCAGAAATAATTAGAGTAATTGAAAGGGACAGTTGTTATCATTAATTTTGATCTGCGCAGCGAGAAGACAAGGATTTTTAACGCAAACAGAGATAATCCCGCGAATCTGTAAATCATCAGAAAGTGCTTTTCTCGGGTATAAAAACGGAACAAAAAGGTAGTCCGTGAGAGAAAAGAAAGATGTTTGCTCGCTACTTTGCCAGATCCTCCGGTAAGCACTGACTTTCTCTTATTTCCCCTCAAACTTTCCTTACCTCCCTTCACCTTCTTTCAGCGAATCTCTCATTGGTACTTAAATGCCAATTCACAATCAATATTCTACGGCGAAGAATTATTTTAAATATTATATAGAATTACTTTATTATTTAAATTTATCATTTTAAAGAAATAAGTCCTCTTTCACATCACTTATTGCCACTTGTGTGTTAATGAATTAGGAACATTTAAATAACGTGGAAGTTCTTATAATTACTCTTTTTACACATGAATTAAGAAGCATGATCATGTGGAAAATGGTTGGAGATCAGCTCGATTGTCTACAAAAACTTTTATAAACGTTCAATGAAAGGAAATGAAAGAAAAAGTATCTAGTTTTATATTTTAAATCTCTTGGCGGTTTTATGAAAGAAAAATATGATCTTTCGCTAAAGCAATTGACTTCTAGAAAAATGTCATATTTTTCATCGTTTTCATGTGAAATACCAATCACCTGACCAATTCCATAGCATATAAAAACTTTTATAAAAGTTCATTGAAAGAAAACGGGGCTTCCCCGAGGACAAAGCATCTTAGTCCATTAATTTATATCCCCCGTTGGTTTTGTACAGGCAAAACATGATCTTTGGCTAAAATAATTGACTCCCAGAAAGATCTAATATTTTCCTTTGTGCGCGTTTAAAACAAAGGACTGTGTTCCAACTTCGTAAGAAAAAAATGCCCGTCCTAAAGGACGTAACCAGTGTTCAGAGATTCGGAATGCGAATTTACTCGGCGACTATACACGCTTTTGAGTTTTTTCACGTGACACGGGAGACGTTGAAATTCAGGAGCGAAAGGTGGACCGTCGGGGGAAGAAAGGAAGCACGATAGGAACGGGGGAGTCTGTGAAACGACAGAAGAGCGGGAGAAGGTTGCCGGCCTCTCGCGGGAAATACGTCGAGTATCTGAATAAATCGAAACAGCCAAAGTGATTCTCCAACTTAAATTAGTTTCTGCCCGGCAATGGAGAAGGTTCGGTGCGTTCGAACTCGCTCTCTCGCGTCACACGACACGCGAATAGCTACTCTTACTTCTTTCCACCCCCACCCCCATCCCCTAACCCCCGCCCCTGCAGACTACGAACCGACCCCCCCCCCCCCCGACGGACCTCCCACGGACGTTTCTTTGGCCGTAAACGAATCCCAGTTGATTTCCAGCAAGCATTTGTTCGTTTTACAGGTACCTACCTTTCCGTCTGAGCAACGGGATTTCCCCGACGCTACGAAATTACCGCACTAACGTGCCGAACGTCTTTCATGAGTATTTCAGATTCTTCGAGCCGGGTGATTACGCACCGTCCGTCTTAACCATAATGTAACTGATTATTCGGACAAAGTTTTGCCATTCTCCGTGCTTTCGTCTTGCCATTATTTCCGTTCCATTGATTTCCCGCAAATCAACGTCTTCGTGGCAATGTATCTCGAATTTCGTTCAATGCACACACGTATACACAAGTCTCGAGGAATTTTAAGTTTAAACGATTTTGAGTATTTCCTAAGAATTTTGGTTTCAAATCTGTTCTCTTGTCACGCGTTTTAGGAGTTTTCTTATTTTTAGAAAAAGGGAACAATGGTCCTGTTTCTTACAATTAGTTATTTTCTTTACGTCGCAATGTTTCTTCGCGTTTCTGTGTTTTTGTTTAATCAGCTCAAACAATTCAAGAGAATAGCATGCCTTTTCATTAATCAGGCGTTATAACAGGGCGCATTTGAAAGCCTATTTGGATTCTATTTCTTGCGCTTGCTACAACGAGAATTTGAAATTTCGAATTTCGTGCAATGCATACGTATCCGCGAGTCTCGAGGAATTTTAAGTTTAAGCGATTTTGAGCTTTTCCTAAGAATTTTGGTTTCAAATCTGTTCGCTCGTCACACGTTTCACGAGTTTTCTTATTTTTAGAAAAAGGGAACAATGGTACTGTTTCTTAGTTATTTTCGTTACGTCGCAATGTTTCTTCGCGTTTCTGTGTTTTTGTTTAATCAGCTCAAACAATTCAAGAGAATAGCGTGCCTTTTCATTAATCAGACGTTATAACAGAGCGCATTTGAAAACCCATTTGGATTCTATACTTTGCGCTTGCCACAGCGAGAATTTGGGCTATACAAAGCACGGCGAATAGAAAATTGCAAATTTTCCGCGAGATAGCAATGAACTTGCGCATAATTACGACGTGGACACAATTAAATCCGGGAACAATTGGGAATTTGCCGATCGACCGGTTTGCCCGATCAATGCTGCGTGCTGCGATGAATTAGCAAATCCAATGGCTGAACGCTCGAATACGTCCGTTTGTTTTATGGATGTTGACCATAGATAACAATTTCCCGCTTCTATATCTGATCATTCAATTACCCATGAAATTTTATCAGTGGTCCTGAAAAAAAATATTCAACAAATGTGCATTTAAAGACTTAAGACTTAATAGTATTTTTCAACAAAAACAATTTTTAATCCAGAAAAATGTGCCAATTCTACCGTTTCTTCTGTAAACTTACATGCACAGTTAAATACATACGTACGTTAAACAAATACAAACTTAGTTATCACCGAGCGAAAGCCAGTCTCTTCGACAAACATGTAAAAACTGTACTGCGATAATATTTGATTTGCTCGAAAATTCCGACGCGTCGTTATTTTACGAATTTTATGCATGGCTAGGAAATTCGGTACGAAGGGCCATTCAAACCTTACACAGGCTTTTCACCGTAACGCAGTACTTCTTGGCACGGAGTAACACTCCCAGTAGGGAGCTTAGTTTTAAAGACGATTTCGCTGGATATTATGAATCCTTGCAGGTGATACAATGGTTGAATATTACAAATGCGTCCCCCGTGCCGCGAAGCTCAAACGGACGTAAGGTACTTGTATATACATATATATATATGTACATGTAGCTGTATAATATACGTGTAAAAGGAATGGATGGTTTGAGCAAAAGCTTCGGGACGGTACGCGAAACGAACAGGTACGGTGGCTCATTGTCTCTTAAAGGAACCGGCGAAAGCCCCTAGTTGGGGTCGTTAAGAACGAAATTCCCTCGGCTTATCGCCATCTCGCCTGGAGAAGGGAGTTTAACTAATTAATCGGGCAAAAGACAGGCCACGTGGGTATCTCGCCGGTAATTAACAGGCGAATGCGACCCCCCCTTATAACGACGCTTTTTAGGGTTCGCGTAATTCGCTCTTTTGCCTTTCATTTTAAGGACCCCCTTAGACAGCACTAACCACGACGTTCCATCCAAAGCACCAGGGATGTTTATTAATCCGTTCCCCAAGGCGGAAGCATTAAAAATGTGGCAAAATTAAACGTCTCAGCCGGAGTCCACTGATTCACGTTATTCAGAATGTCTTGGCAATTGGTTAAGACAGGACGTAAAATGTGTCAGTTAAGAAGAACACGAATTGAACGTGTCACAGTAAATACACAGTGAATAATGTAAACATTTCAACAAAATTTCCTTTCTCTAAGTGAAATGTACAACAGTACATGTACGAATATTTACAAACGTTCAGTTTGTAAAGTTAAGATGCGAAATTAAGTTAAGTTTCGAACACGATTTGAATGTGTCACAGTAAATAAACAGTGAACAATGTACATGACATTTCAACAAAATTTCCTTTCTTTAAGCGAAATGTACAAAAGTACATACACAAATATTTACAAACTTTAAGTTTCCAAATTAAGTTAATTTAAATTTAAGTAAGGTTAAGGTAAGCTTCGAACACGATTTGAATGTGTCACATTAAATACACAATGACTAACATAAACAATATTACAAAAAAAATTTCTTTCTAAAAGTACATATATAAATATTTACAAACGTTGAATAACTCACGCTCCACATTAACAGATAAATTTACGACATTCATGTGGAGAGTAACTCGAGTATGCGCGGCTAAAATCCCGAATCTTTTGAAAGGAATACAGCGATATCGACGGATCGTCCGACAGTTGATAAATCCGTGACCGGGTAATCCAGCAATCGAAGTTTTCTAATCGCCGTCCCAGCGAAAGACATCGTAGGTACGAATAGTTTATCGAACCGCCGGGAACCGAGGTGTTGCCGACTGGCAGTCACATGAAATATGACTTCTTATATTTCAGCCGACACAGTCGCATTTACGCGCATATATACGTATGTATGTTCGCTTTGGGCTAACCGCAAAACCACAATACTCGACGCGGTACGTCGCATTACCAGATAACGAGCATTTTTTTGCCGATGAATGATGATGATTTATGCAGACACGCGAACATCGATTTCCAGAAGAGTGATGAATTGCCGTTCTTTACCCTTCCGCACCCTCAGACACATGACGCTCGAAACGAATGAAAGTTTCTTGCTTACAAATCGTCTAGCATCGTTTCTTCGCTGCTTTACAACGGAATAAATTATACCGCAGGAGATAGAAATAAACGACTCTAGCAAGTATTATTGCGCCAGCCCGGTAATCCAATGTGGTACAACTGGGGAATTGCTGATTTAGGGTTAATATGTTATAAAGCTTCGTCTCGAGGAGAAATATAATACATTTGTAACTGATCCGACAAATAACAGAAATACAATGCTTTACTGTTATAGCTATGGGAAATGTGTTTAGCAGTTTCACTAAATATTCACTGCTAATATCAGTTTCTAATTTAATGAGACCGGTAGCTGAAACTTGCATATTAGGATAACGCTCGGACATTTAATTAACGGATGAAACAAAAAACAAAACACTTAAAACTCACGAACAACACTCTTCATTAGAATTCACAATTTTACAGGCAATGTGCTCGAAATTAATTCCCATTTGCTCGAAATTAATTCTCATGTGCTCGAAATTAATTTCCATTTGCTCGAAATTCATTCCAGCGTAAAAATAGCTATAAACGGAAACTTCATTCCTTTGAAACCGTGAAAACGATTCCCTCTTACGCCTGAAAATTCTTATCACGTGTCGTGATTTCGGGACTCTCTAACCGTGTTGTAGGAATACCGTGTTATACGGGGGACACTCGTACTTCGTGGGTGGGTTTTGTACTTGGAATTGGCCTTCAACGTTGAACACATGCTGGGCCGATCTGTTGGGATTGGAAAACGTGGGCGGTGCTGGCAGCCATACCTGATTGGCTGATTGCCGATTTCTAAGTCGAGGCACGACGCAACACGCGCAGGTCTAACTCAACAACGGACGTTCAGCTCCGCATGACCGGAATTTTTTCCATGTAATTACATCCAGGCCATGAGCAAAACTAAATCATCCCTCGGATGTGTACGCGATACGACCGCGGATAGAAACCTCAACCTCCTACCCCTCTCACCCTTCTCCCTCTTTTATTCCCCTTTCCCCACACTTTGCCGTCCGCTGTCGTAGATCGTCGCTGAGATTTTCAAGAGATTTTCCGAACCAGCTTCCCCCAATTCCCTGTGTTACGTAATCGTATGTACAGACAAAGTTTGAGACCACCCTTGTTACAAATAGAAAGCAAATGATTAGCTGAAAATGCTCGATTTAAGAAGAGGTTTGGTAAAAATAGTTCTTCCACAGTATTTATGTATGGACATGTTTTAAGCGAGAATATTTATTTATACCAAATATTATGCTAAGTAGATATTGTAGTAAATAGACTATCGTACAAGGAGAAAAGAAGTATAATTGTGCGGGAGAATATTTCTTTATATCAAATATTATACTAAATAGATATTGTAGTAAATTGACTAACGTGAAAGGAGAAAAGGAGTATAATCGTGCCCATATTTACGAAACTGGTCTAACATAACTCAAATTGAAAGAAACATGAAATTACATTGAATGAATTTAATTTAAAAATAATGTCACGCGAAATAAACCCATTCTTTTTGTAAATTTTTACTCAAAACACTTTCGGGCGGGCATAATTATTAGTTCAAAATTTCACGTAAAAGTCATAAACATTTCTTTGAGTAACGAATAATTCCTGAGATAATCCCGGTGTAATTTTATAAAGTGTCACCCTGTATTTACATTGAATGAATTTCATTTAAAATAATGCCACGCGAAATAGCTGATAAACTCATTCTTTTTATAAATTTTTACTCAAAACACTTTCGTGTGGGCACAATTATTTGTTCAAAATTTCACGTAAAAGTCATAAACATTTCTTTGAGTAACGAATAATTCCTGAGATAATCCCGGTGTAATTTTATAACGTGTCACCCTGTATATAAGCGAAAATTGCACGCTAGCGGAGAAACATATGCTCAGTCACGGCGTTGCACACACATACTCGATCATCCACGTATTCCGTCGGAGCTTTGCAGCTGCAACTCGTTGCACCGAACTTTAAACAGGTCGCGCGGGGTGTATGTACAGCCGGTGGAGAGGAATTGATTGGAATAATAACTTTTCGCTCTCTCAAGCTGACGGCCAACGGCAAGAAACTTTTCCAAACCCTTTCATGCACTCCTCCAATCCCCGTTTTTTTTCTTAACCTTACTTTCTTCTGCCACTTGGACGTACATTTCGCATCGGCCTTTTATGCCTACACCGACGTATTTAACCCAGTTTTTAAGTTGATTGAACCATGTATCAAATAGACGGAAACTGATGTAAAATTAGAGTTTTATTCGTTTTTAACTTCATTCCTATCGAATGTTTCACTTATCTTCCGAACATGAGCGATCAATGATACAAAAGACAATTTGTACATTATATTTTCTGTCTTTCTGGAATTACTTACTCCGTTCCCCGAAACAAGACATTTTGTTTAAAAGGAAAGGTATTAACACTGCTGTTCATAATAATTAATTGAATTTTTTAAAACGTAAAATAACGTTTCCTCGTGGTATATTCCTTATCATTCTCCGTAATTCTTTTCTACCGTGTTGAGGTTAAGATCACTTAAGATTCGCGTTAATTAGTTTCCAGATCGTTATCAGCCTAACTGCTTTTAGCTCATTTTCATCTGCGTGAAGCTTACTAATGAAATGTTTTGCATTCGTTAGTAATGTTAATGTTCCTTGACAACGATATGCTTGCTATTTGATATGGATTTTGATATGGATCAATATGAGTATATCACGATTTTTTCCTTTCACTTCTTATTACTTTTTCTCCATATTTATTTTTAAATTATAAAAATGTGATAAATTGATTTGCTCTGTTCCACAAAGTTTTTTCTGTGATGTATTTTTATTGATCGGGGTGAAATCAAGAGTTAAAAGAGGAAAACTTTTTTAAATCGATTTAAAGAACCTATTTCAACGTGTTCATGAATTGTTTACATTCCTTTATGTAATTTTGTTATTTTTGGAACCCATAAAATGAGCAACAGACTAAGGCACATCGCAGTAACCGTAATTTCTTTTTACTTAACCATTTTAATGTTAACGGGAATGAAATTATGTTCTTACACAAGAAATGAAATCCAATAAAAACATTCACAGAGGATAAATGTGATTACAAGTCCTAATTTATGTGAATTTGTTAATCAAAATTAATTGAATTACCAAGACTTTAAAATACGAAGAAACAGGGGAAAGCAGTGGAGAAAAAACAAAGAAGTTTATTAAGAGTTTACTAATTTAACCTTTATTAAGAGTTATTAAGAGTTTACTAATTACAACAATTTAAACTGAAGTTTTCCTGTCTTACCAATCTGTAATATCTTATGCCGTTATTCCCCTTTCCTGTCGATGGAATTTTATTCATTTGCACTGGCCGATTGTTTGATTTATCGAATTGCCAGGATAAGACGTTCGATATATTAAAGTGGCAAAGCCATTTGCAATCCGACAGGCAAGTATTTCATTTAACCAATGCACAGGACTTCCTATTTCTCTTCCTTTGTCCTGTTTATTTACCCGACAGAAAACTTATGTCAACGTTATCTCCCCGCGTTGTCCACCGCCAAAGGTTTATGGGCCATAGCTCGTATCTCGTGTTATCATTTCCAATGTATATTACCTATCCTTTCAATGCCTCGAATCCATTCCATTCCCAAGTTTGCAATTTTTTGCCGATTCTCAATTTGACGTGCATATCACGGTATCACGCGGTGAGTAAATGTTGTGTAAAAAAGAAAATCTCTGTGAGACCTGTATAAGAATTCTTGATTCGAAAGTCTATATTACAGTAATAATATATTACAATAATGCAATGTATTATGCTTTCAGTGCCTCGAATTCGTTCCATTTCCCAGTTTGCTATTTTTTGCCAATTCTCAATTTGACGTGCATATCGCAGTATCACGCGGTGAAAGTGGTTCAATAAATGCTGTGAAAAAATCTCTGTGAAAAACCTTTGTGAGACAAGCATAAGAATTCTTGATTCGAAAGTTTATATTACAATAATAATATATTACAATAATAATATGTTACAATAATACAATGTATTACAGCAATGCTATAAAATAAAACGATGTATGGTACATTTCAATATAATTGTACATTGAAACGATTTTGAAACTCTTAAGACTTTTATTGTATCTTCATCATTGCCCTCGTACCAATTTCGGTGCTAACTATACACTAAAAAATAGTGCAAGTATTTTAGACAGTCAAACCCACTATATTTTTCATCCGACAGTGTTCCTCGGGTACAAGTTTTTCGCGTAAATACGGAAACACTGGAAAAACTGCGTTACGAAGAAAACGTAAAATACACAGCGTCAAAGCAACCCAAGTGGCAGGATAAAATGCCCTAACTAACCGTAGTACCCGTGAGTACCGCATTAGCGTTTTCTTACAACAAATTACGAGTGTTGCTGGTTGAGCTGGCAAAGGCAAAGCAAGTCCCTTATTCCGGGATTTTCGGCCGACGGGGAACGGTACCGGCGATACTGCAGAAACGAGAGTTTCTAATTAGTCGGGTGGTAATTCGAAAAAGCCCATTCGCGCATCGTCGGACATTTGTTCGCGCAGATCTGAGGGACGGACCGAGCGGAAAAAGGGAGAGCCAACGCGACTACGTCGGCGGTTCTCTGAATACCGCGATTAAAGGGCGCTTCTCGGCCTCTTAACCGCCCCCCTCCCCGTCCCGTGGCTCGTTGCACAAACTTTACTCACTAATTTACTTCCGCCGCCGATGTAAAACCCCTGCGAAACTGGCCACTCGTCGACAGGACCCCTCACCCCCCCCGTCCTGTGTGTCCTGTTGATCGTCATTATCTCGTCCACGACGAAAATCGACGCTAAGTTATAAGAAAAATGTCGAAGTAAATGTGGATGAATGGAGCTTCAACTGAATTTTTTGTCGAAGAAACGTTTAGCGTTTTACGTATAATGAAACATTTATTGTTGATAAATTTACTGTCTATCATTAGTGACGAGGAAAGAATGATAAGAGTGATTTTCATCGAGTAAGAGTTAATGTATGAATAATGAATTTTTATACTGTCTGCTTGTTTTTCTATATAAATTGTATACAAATCTTATGTAAATAAAAAGTAAATCTTATGTTTCACCTTGAATACGAGATAAATCGGTATCTTATCGATTATAATTATCACAATACGTATATTATTAAAAGCGTGAACTGTTTATAATACGTATAATAAATTTTTAGATTCTCGGAATATACACATTTGACAACTTCATATTCCTTTGGATGACTTCAGGGCATCAGTCCTAAATGACTCGATTGATGTGACGAAACGTAGGCTAAATAATTGTCGAAATTACGGAAATATTTAGGTATTCCTATTGGCCCTTCGGATATGCTCTATGCTTGGCACGCCTTTTGTAACTGCCAACGGGCCAATCTAAGTGACTTACGACTTTGCGCCGACCTCGCGACCTCATACCGCGCAGCCATAATCATTTCATACACAATAGTCTCGGCCAGGGGGTACGCAACCCCCCGCCCCCCTGTCCTCCTCCCACCGGACAAGAGTAATGGCAGCAATTTGTAGGTACGGCTGCATACCGTGCACGCGTGATCCGTGCGTATTTGCCTGCACAGGGCGCGAGGGGCAATTAAGAAGAACGTCAACACCCCCCTCCCCTCCCCCCCGCCCCCTCTCGAAGCCACGAGCCTGCCGGCCAACTTCGAGGATCTCTGTACACGTGGCACCAAATGACTCTATCCAGAACGGGGAAATCTATACTACAAATTCTCCAACGCAGCTGTAACAGGCCAACACGTGGAACGTGGACCATGGAATAAGATTTTGAACAATGAAACGCTTGTTTCGAATTAACACTGCTGCCAGATGGATCAGTAATTGATCTTTTGCATTTAATTATTAAATTGCATCACTTAAAGAGAAATATTCAGAATTGGTTAACAGGAAAAATGACATCTTTTCAAGAAGACAACTCTAGACAGCGAGTATTGGTATTTTTATATTTAGTATTCAACATTTTTGTACGTTGACCGGGGATTCTAGTACATCCGCTTTATTCATTGGACATAGCATCGTCCGTATATTATTTATTGCCTACAATAGAAATTCATTGCGCTAGAAGCCTGAAAAAACCACTTGCAGGAATTGATTGCTGAGAAAAATGAGAAATTTTTCGCAAGAGGGCAAAATGTATCACGTGGACAACTAACGTGTAGCGAAAAGTCATCGAAATAAATGGTGCAAAGATTACTCAATGACGTATCTTTGAACTTTCCACAATTTTTCAAAGAACCAAATATTAGGGGGACCGGAATGTAGTGTCATTTTCTTACATTAAATTCAAACACATAAATTTTTAACGAGTTTTTATTTTTAATTAATGATATAATCACCCTCATTATCAACAACCGGATTTAATGAGCCCTAAAAATCCTAATGTTTGTACGTTTACGCTGTTTGTGGCAGATGTATGAATCTTTTCATCGTGAGAAACAAGGGAAAGGGTTTTTTATATTGAAACTATGGCAAGTTAAACCAAGCTGGCGTAGTAAAATCCCCAACGAATAAGCTTATTTTACGCTTTTTCGCAACTCGGACCTTTCATTACGCCTGTACTCTACTCAATAAAAACGTAGCCGGCAGTTGAAAAAAAGAGAAAGGATGTACTCGAAGCGAAGTAAATTCACGTAACGCCGGCAAAGAGGTTTGTGTAAATACAGCTACCCAGCCGTCCTGCGTTGCTATAATAAAACGACAGCGGACATTGCGAAGTCTCAGCAAAGGCAAACTGGACGCCTACATTCACCGCCCACTGTGAAATTCCTGAAAATATAGGGGAATTTTCGGCGAAAAATTCAGCCTTCACGCCTAAACGGGTTAATTAAAAATCCACAACCGCCCATGGGACCGAGCAAACCATTGGACGGTTTTCGAAAGAACCAACGGAAAAACGTGCAAAGGGTTTCCTGCCGCGCCCTAACGAGACGTAATTTACCAGAAGGAAGGGCTCTTTCAATGGCACATTTTTCTTTCGTCGTCACGAAACTAGGCATGATATTCATTGCTGTTCTGTCGGTAACTGAGTTTTTATTCTTCTCGCTAATAACAACAAACAGCATGACGGTTTAAGTCTTCTCTTCTTACGAAATTAACGTTAACACTTTGCACTCAAAGAAGGTTTTTCTATGCGGAAGAGTAACTCGATAATATTATTTCGAGTAAGCAGAAAAATGTAAAATACATATAATTGAGAGAGAGAGAGAGAGAGAGAGAGAGAGAGAGAAAGTTAGTAAATACAGCCTGTTGATAATTAGTAAATGATAATTAGCACATGATAATGAGTAGCTACAGTGTAATTGTTGTCTTTTGATTTCCCTTCGATTTTCTAGGAAATTTCTTACGTTCCTACGAGAATTGTCTACTCATTGAATTACAAACTAACAGCTTGACAATATCTGGACAAAAAACGTATTGAAAACGTTGCTATTTGCTTATAGTTTACATTTATAGGTCGAGGTGTTCCTTCATTTTTCATATAAGACAATATCTTTTTTAATAGTTAGGCATGTATTCCACTTTCTGATGATTTCATTGACCTGTGATATATTGGTCTGCATATTTTTTGTTCAAAACCGTATCCGACTGTATTCGTATATTTTAGTTACTTGTTCCAATTTATTTAAGTTCAAAGGCAAATTGACGCGTGATATATCACTGATCGCTTATAAAATTTTCACTGCTCCGTCCCGGAGCAAAGATTAATAACTTAACCGTGTCAGCAGCTTTTTCCAGTGTTATTTTCTGCTTCACCTTTTCTACTATTTTCCATTATACTTTCTAAACAAAGGTCAGCAGAGTGTCTGGACTATTTTATTTGACCCGCTCTGCGTTCTTTGCTTCGGCATACAATAAATATATGCGATGAAATCACAAACGATCGACCGTTTATCTCCTCCAACTCGTTTCCCAAGGACATTAAACACATAAGTGTCGCTAAACTGCGCATTATTTAATTGAGAAATACCTCTGCTAATGTCAAGCTAATAATCGTAAAACGCGTTAATGAGATACGAACAACCATTGAAACGATACACAAAATTATCATACAGAAACGATGACAATCGTCAAAACCTTGCCGAGCGAACGATGACGTTTTGGAATAACGTAGAACGCTGATTCCTCTGTCGGTCTATTCGCTCGCGAAAACCCTTTGTTTCGGGCCAGTGCTAACATGGAGGGAAAAAAAAAGCAGGTACTTACTTAACGGCCGTGGCTTTGTGCGCCGACAGGGAATGAAAGTTCTACGCAACGCTTGTGTTTTACGGGAGGGGAAGGAAGGTGCGAGGGAAGGGGGGCTCGGTAGGGTGGTTAGAGCGGGGGGAGGCAGTCTTCCCCGTCGGCTCTCGGATTGACCGACGAACCCGACGAGCATCGCGCATATAAAAGGACTCGAGCGTCGGAACGGCTCGAAATGTGGCCGTCGTTCAATACAGTCCGCTTGAATGCAACGCTTTCAATGGCTCATGCCTGTTCGCGCTGAAATCTCCGTGTGTACAGGGACTTCCGTTAATGCCTCGATTTCACCCACACCCTCCCCCCCCCCCCTCCCCCCTCCGTGTCCGACGCATCGACCAATGTTTTTCTCCTCCTTCCGTGGACCCGCCGAAAGCGGAAAAGTGACGACGAGCTTTTCGTAGAACCTTGTCAAACAAGACCGGCTTTTCCTATTAAACGTTCCATCGCCCCACGGGGAAGGGGGATGGTTCTGACGAGCAGACATGTCTGCTGCTAAATTCCAGCCGGAAAGTTTAATCCTCCGAAGTCACAGGAAAACAATGTACGAATCGTGTAATAAATCATCAGAGATTCTAAACAAGGGAAGATTTTTATAGAATTCAAAATTGGGATGTTTGTATTTCTTGTTTTGGATAACAAACAGTTTAGACGGGAGATAAATCTTATTATAAATTTACTTTAGTGTTGCATTTAGAATTATGTAACGGTGACAGGGATGTTTGTTGAGTTCTTTTTTGTACAAAATTTCCCATCATTAACTTTATTTCGTGGATTTTTTTATAAATGGAACTTTATTGTACTTTTATGAAAATGGAATCATGCTAATTTTAATGTTATAAATATTTGCGATATTTGCAAATATCGCACGTATTTACTTTTTCTCGCATCCAAAATGCAAAATTGATTTACTCAAAATTGCAATGTATAGCATCATGTCAACATCCATATCATGAAAATTAGAAGAGAAAAGGTGATTCTGTAGATAGTAAAAGAGTAAAGTGTGCAAAATAAGCAATTAAGTTTCAAATGAAGAAGGAAATAAATTTGTCATGTCACCTTTATTTACTTATCAAATAAAATATCCCTCGAGATGGTACTGTTTTGTATTGTCTTATAACAAGTTTTCAATTTTGGATTCTGATGATTGATTACCTGAAAATCCGTTTATCGGGAGCCATTTATCTCCCCTTTAGGTCGGATAATCGAGGTTTTACTCTATGCAAATGTAGCTTGACGTACAGACATGTCACTATAGATTCCTCAGATTTTTCTTAATAAGACACGTTAAACTTTCAAATTTGTCGTTTTATTTTCATGTGTATATAATTGAAAAAGTCGCTTGATAAACGCTTAATTTTTCTAATCCATTCTCACACAGTCAAATTTTCACGTCGGTAACAGGGTAACACTCACAATTAACTTACGATTCAAAATACTTCCAACCACGTGAACATATTACTCCTAACTTTAATCACGACAAGCCTATGTAAAATATTTATTTTACATGTGCTTAAAACGAAGAAATATATTCAAAGTCTTAAAACAGGCTTATTCCGATCACACAACACAACAGTCTTCTGAGCGTGTTAAATTTCCACGGAGAATCTCTGATTAATTTGTCTTACAGCCACGAAGATCCACTACGTTTTGTGCATGAAATTTCTATTGGACAATTACGCGATGGACAGTGTTAGGCTGGCCAGCAACGTGGACATTAATTAGCAGCTGGCAAAATAGGTCTAACTTGGTCGTTGGTTTCCGGCTTTCCGAAAGCCGCAGAAACTGGCAACGCACGATGAGAAAGCAGGAATAGTGAGGAATATAGAGTCGCCGTTTATCAAGCTCCACAATAATGACGACCAACAACTAGCTTTCTACGTCTGTGCATAACGACCACGCAAACCGCGGTCACACGTTCATGTCAAAAACGACCTACCAGATGGCACCGACTAAACTTCCCATGCGTTACTCGACGGTCTAGCTACTACATGCGCAGGTTTAACGCTAAAACGTTACAATATCTGCCATAACCACATCCGGTATGTCCAGCGGATTTTCATTGCCGTGCACCAAAATCACGTGCATCTGACTCGCCATCTTCCCCTTCTGTTGCGTAATCAGGAATAACATTGTCAAAAGACAATATTATAACTAGGTTAGCATCATCGATGAAGCCTTCGACTTTCAACTTTACCCACTCTAGCCTACTCTAACTGCATTTCCAGTCTCGATGGAATTTTTCATTTTCAACTTGCCAAATTCTTTCAATTGACTGAGATTTTTCGTAACGAGGTACGTTAAATTTGAAAATTTGTCGTTTTATTTTCATGTCTGTATAATTGAAGAAGTCGCTCAATATACTCAATTTTTCAACTTCAACTTCGACTTCAAATTCCAACTTGCCAAATTCTTTCGATCGATTAATCTTTCGGTCTTTTCCTCAGCCTCCTTCATGAATATTTACTCTTAGTTTTTATCAAGTTTTTTAGAAAGAATCAGTCGACTTCTAGCATCCGACAATTTAGGTTCACCTTGAGAGCAGAATTCCTTTGGAAGGTCGTTTTGTATTTTAAGTCAATAAATAATTAGAAGGTAATTTAGGGTGTTTGTTGATACTATTTTCTTTTTCTAACAATGTTAATTATTATTTTAATTATTTAACAATGTTAATTATTATTTTCTGTATATTTTAGCAATATTTCTTAGGAGAACGTGGCGCATTCTCAATGATAAACGTGCCTGCTAAGCTTACGGGAATAGTAACATGAAACAACGGACGTACTTATCCTTTATCCGCACAGTGCATATGTATAAGTAATGTAAAGACGACAGACAGACATAACCACGTGTGGAGAACAGAGACAATTTAACTAACTTCAACCAAAAATAGATTTAAAAGGTCAGCGTACACTTTGTAATATTGATTAACCTAAATTAATTTGAATCTTTCTGTTAAAATATTCAGCATACAAATCCAGGTTACATGGGGAAACTGGTTGATTTATGCACGACGTCTACTTCAAGTTCCTTATTAAAAATGACGCAACAAATGCCGATATTTCCAATTGTTTTACTTAAGATAACAGAATATTATAATATTATAGGTATTACAGTATTACAGAATTATACAAATAAATACCTACCTACAAATACTAAATACCTATAAAAACTGTTAGACCTTACTTTAACATCTTCAGTGAACCTTTTAGATTTGGCAAAGGACGATTATTGCAAGATTGGTTCGACATAATGCCAATGTAAATGACTTAACGATAAGTAAAATCGGCTAATCGACACGGTTCTTGTAGTAACCTTCGTTAGGACCGTTGAGCTTTCCTTCCAGGTAGCCAATGGTAACGTCGCAGTCTCGTGACTTCTTGCACCGTGAGAAAAGCACCGTCGGCAAACTGGCAAGTTCGAGACACCCGTTCGCCGCGGTGCGTTCATAACGGCTCGTTACTTCCATCTATCACGGAATCCACCCCTACCCCTTCCCCCCCCTCGGGCGGGGGGAGAAGGTGGGCCAACGGTGCTCGGGCCGCCTTCCGGCGAGTAACTTTTAACTGCCGCTCTATAAATAATGACGAGACCCCGGGGCCGTAATTAACGAGCCTGCCGTGAGCTACGAAAGAGTGTACGCGAAAGGATGGAAACGATGTCGTGTCGCGGACTAATAGGCCGCGGTGCGTGCGTGCCCGCCTTCACCCCGGCCGACGTAATACGTGCAACGCTGATCGAAGAAACGCCCTGGGACCGGCTGGTACCGACCTTCCAGCAAGAGTTCCGCCGAAGCCGGAAGTACGTGCGTTCCACGATGCCGCGCGAAAGGAGCTTCAAATCGTGGCTTCATGCCGTAGACGAGGAACAGGATATCTGGGGACAGCAAGGAGAGGGAGGCAGTTGGTTCTAGGATAGAAGGGGGGAAGGGATTGAAGAGCAGGTGGACAATGAAAATGTTGAAGTTGAAGAGTTCGGTCGGTCAAACAGTTTTTTAAAAAAATACTTCAACAGTCGCTGGATTGTACACACGTTATGTCATGAATTTTCACAAGAATTATAATAAAAATGTTGAAGTTGCAGAGTTTGGTCGGTCAAACAGTTTTTTAAAAAAGTACTTGAACAGTCGCTGGATTGTAAATACGTTATAGTCATGGATTTTTGTAAGAATTATAATAAAAATGTTGAAGTTGAAGTGTTCGGTCGGTTAAAAAGTTTTTTAAAAAAATACTTAAATAGTTGCCGGATTGTACATACGTTATAGTCATACATTTTTATAAGAATTGTACGAAATCATGTCGGTCGTTGATACATTGATACAAATCCTTAAAAACCGTTTACCAAAGCTACGAAGTTAAATGTGCGTATAGATCTGTACGAATTATGCAATTACCTGCCACGGGTTTTACGGCGCAGGGATTATTTAGCAAGCTGATATGCGCGAAAACAATGCAACTACAAGCTGCTGCAACAGAGTTTGTTCGTGGTAGGAGTCCGGTCCGGGATCAATAGGAATTTCGGTGGGGATCTACGTAGGATCAAGTTGGAAACACCGAAGGTCCCACCTGAGATCTGGCCTGGAATTTTCAAGCAAGTAGTTTCGGCACTTCTAATCCCAAGATTGCGAACCCACGCATATTATATAGAATACTTGTATTCATCGTTGGAATACTCAGTGAAAGTTTGACGGGTAATTCGCGAAATGTACGAATAGAGAATATGTTTCCCGTATTTCCTGCTTATCCCACGTTTTATATAGGTGAACAAATTTCTTGTCAGCTCTTCAGTGACGGTTTTAGAAATTACGTTCAACCGGTGAATGGAAGCTCGATTTATTTCACTCCGCGCAACTCAAAATGGTTCGATTTAAAACGACATTCCGACAAATGAAGTGATCTCTATCGTCAGAAAAAATCAACCATCTCAGCTTTCCGTAGTTTTCTGGGCAATGGTATTTAAAATATATTTATAACACATCAAAAACGCGTAACAATCTATTTACATTTCGATTAGTAAAAATGTACACGTGCTAATTAACCTCAGACCAACAT
Organism: Hedychridium roseum; assembly: GCA_963989215.1. Lineage (NCBI taxonomy): Eukaryota > Metazoa > Arthropoda > Insecta > Hymenoptera > Chrysididae > Hedychridium > Hedychridium roseum. The sequence goes on along the minus strand of OZ022317.1, from coordinate 2,436,185 downwards.
TATTACATGAGAACGAAAAACCTAAAATCCCGGAATACTTTACAACAGTTTATTTGAGATTTTAAAATGACTCGCGCGACAAACTGAAAAATTTTCCAACATGTCAAGCTACCTAGGTCTCTTTGAATGGTGAATTTGAACTGACATTCTCCGTAACTTTGAATATGAAATAAAGAGACAATGTGGCCGTGTTGCATTGAAAAGCAGGAACGGAAACCCGACTGCCTTGTTATATCCGGTATTATCAGCCGTAGTTTGGGGTTCAACTTCGTCGGAAAGCAGTACAATGCGTATACGTTTGCGGGTTTGCGGAACAATGTTTGCAAACGTTGCGGGGGTTGCTAATTTTATGGATCCATAATGAGACAATCTGTTTTGCACGGACCGGGATTCTAATTGGCGGATCATATAGACACGTGAAATGTAGATATTCGTTGATAACCCCATAACGTAGATATTCTCTCGTGTGTCTTCTGCACCGACCTGTTTTCCGTAACGAATACGCGAATCACAGAGTTGTAGCAAGCCACATTATAATTAGTGTGCACCTATCAGCGGTTAGATGAACGTTAATTAGTTTACTGTAAATCAAGAAGAATCTGTATCATACGTATACCCGATCGCTGTTTCAATTAACGGATTTACTATTAACGGAATAATATGCCCAATGTATTCCTGCTCTATTCAATTTAGTTATGACTAACAATTATGCAGATCCATCGTTTTAAAAAATCAGTCATTAATACTACATTTCCGGACATTGATTGTACATATACAGATTTTGATTGAAACATGTCGAATTAACGAATTTCGTATATCTGTCAAATAGTGGTAACTGAATTTAAGAAAAATTCTTCGTTTCTATTTATAATTGAATTAATAATTTATATAGAGATCATTTGTATTGGTAAAAATTCGGTGTAAGACACGTGAGAATCTTATTCTATTCCTTTCAGACTATTGATCATCGACTACTTTCGACTTAAAATTTGGTCACTTTGCGAAATATTGTTAGTTTTATCGAAATATTGAAATAATTATAAACTATACATTCATGGCATTTGCACGAATCCCAACAATCTATCAAGTTTACGAAACATTGTTAAAACCTTATCCACCCCGTGGGTTAGAGTGGGTTAGAGTACGTTAATTCGAAGCTCTGTGCGCGTGAAGCAAGTTTCTAATTAGCGATGCACACATATTAAGGGCAAATGGAAGCATTGTAACTGACTGAAATGTCCAAAAAAAAGATCTCCAAACAACATATACATGGCATTTGCCCGAATCCCAACAATCTGTCAAGTTTACGAAACATTGTTGGAACGTTACGATGCCACCCTCTGGGTTAGAGTGGGTTTGAGTATGTTAATTCGAAGCTCTGTGTGCGTGAAGCAAGTTTCTAATTAGCGATGCGCGTATTAAGGGCAAATGGAAGCTTTGCAACTGACTGAAATGTCCAAAAAAAAGATCTCCAAACAACATATACATGGCATTCGCTCGAATCCCAACAATCTGTCAAGTTTACGAAACATTGTTGGAACGTTGCTATGCCACCCTTTGGGCAGATCGCACATTTGAGAACGTTAATTCGAAGCTCTCGGTGTGCGTGAAGCAAGTTTCTAATTAGCGATGCGCGCGTATTAAGGGCAAATAGAAGCGTTGCAACTCACCGAGATGTACGTTGATTAAAGCGGACTTCTCTTTCCCCGTTGGCCCCTTTATGATTGGCCCGATAAAGCGACGAAGACGAGAACCCTGTCGTCCCAGACAATATTCGTTTATTACGAAGTTGTCGCATGAAACCCCCGTCGCTTGACGACTGATTACTACCAGCATCGCATTGTCGTATTCCATTACCATCGCTGCAGGATATAGAAACGCCAGGAGGTTAGTTGGACGAACAATTGACAGTGACAGGACAGTGAATTTTCAACCGCTGGGGATGACATCGATACTCCACTTGAACCGGACATTCCGCCAACAGTCCTTCACTCTACATCCGTATCAACTGAACTTCCTTCACCGCCAAGCTCACACGTTTCCCGGCCCTTTTACTCCCGATTATCGGCAACTAGACAGCTGCATTGTACGGGCGGAACGAGAACGCAAGACCCAATAGCTCATTGTTCAATTTAACGGAACGTTAAATCTTGATCTGGAAAGAAAAATTCGCAGCGATAGACTTACTTGCCTCGCTCTCAAGTTTCACGTAAACAGTACATGCTTTGTTAGGATTCTAACGAATTAATGTTATCAGTATTGACGTTCCCTCGGAATTTATTTAAAAGATAGACAGGACATTTTTTTCAGAATTTAGTAAAAATTATTTCCTAAAAATGACAGACCTGAGTGAAAGTACATGTGTAACAATAATTATAAATAAATTATAAATTATAAATTAAAGATTGGATAATGATATATATATATATATATGTATTTTTCATTACATTTACAATTACTAGATACATTTATATTCCATTATGGCTAAACGAAATAAACGAATATAAGAAGATAAAAATGGAGTACTACATATACAGTTGCGAAGGTTTGACGATTCTGGTATTGTTTTATTAACACGAATATATCACGAGCGAATAATTAAAATGAATAACGTTATGAGGAAGAGAATGTTAAGCTAAAACGAAAATAGGGGAACGGTGGGCTAATTTAACTACCGGCGATAACACTGTGTTTGGTTAATATTCAGGAAAATTAAGCGCATTTCGGTGCTATCCGATCTGAATATTTTTATTAAACGGTCGAGCTGTCCTGCTAAAAAATGCTTATCTCCACTTTCGTTAAGTCATCCTATTAAATGAATGTTTAGAAATTCTAAAAGGCACCAAATTTTTGGAAGTCTTCAACCTTAGCTATGCTCATTTAATAAATGCATTACTCTTATATGCATTTGATAGAATACTTCCAAAAATAAAAAATTCGTGTAAGAAATGATAAAACTTATGAAAACACTGAAATTCGTTCTTTAAATTCGCGCGAAAACTATGTCCCACTTTGAATAAATCATTTCACACGAACAATTAAAATACAAAGAAAAACGACAAACCGTAGGAAAAACTTTGTAAACCATAGTGAATTAATTGAAACATTTTTTCTAATTTGAAAATAAACATTAAAAAAAGTAATCGGGGAAGTAAAAAGTAATAAAATGTAAAAGAAAAAGGTCACCTAAAAGTGAGGAAATCGCGTTAAAAAATGATTGGGCCGTCAGAAGGAATTGCGTAAAAATGGAATTGCATAGGAAACAAAATGGGGTGTATATTAAAGAATTAATTCGATCCCATAAACAGGCACGACAGCGAAATACGAGAACGGTAATTATTGTCGTTGGATTGATGACAAAGCTCGTGGACATTGACAAAGAAAACGAGCTGTGACAAGGCGTTACGGAGTGCTTTAAATAACTCGTGGGTAAACAATTTCCTCGTGAATCCAAAGAGTCGGCACCTTAATCGACCTGACCTTACACTTGCCAAAGACCCGTGTGTATAGGACTTGTTTGACTAGCTTACACAAAGGATGACATCGAAACGAGCTGACGGGGAGATAGCCGGTGGGAACTATGACAGAGACAGAATTGAAACACAGAGGTAGGGTAAAAGAGAGAGAGAGGGGCGAGAGTGAGAAGATGGATTAAGGGAAACATGCATTGCACACATACGTCACATGTAGGGCCTTTAGCCAAACCTTCGAGCTATTTACCAGAGAAACAGTATGGTATCTGTGGAAATAGTGTGAATGTCGTAAGAAGAGTATGGTTTTATTATAATAAGTCAGAGTTGGGCAAAGTTTTGTTCAGATAATTCATAAAAGATGAGGATAACGAATAAAATTTCATTGGAACAAAATTGTATACTAAATATACCTTAGCCCAACCTATACCTTTTGCCAAATCTTCGAGCTATTTACCAGAGAAACAGTATGGTATCTGTAGAAATAGTGTGAATGTCGTAAGAAGAGTATGGTTTTATTATAATAAGTCAGAGTTAGGCAAAGTTTTGTTCAGATAATTCATAAAAGATGAGGATAACGAATAAAATTTCATTGGAACAAAATTGTATACTAAATATACCTTAGCCCAACCTATACCTTTTGCCAAATCTTCGAGCTATTTACCAGAGAAACAGTATGGTATCTGTGGAAATAGTGTGAATGTCCTAAAAAGAGTATGGTCCTATTATAATAAGAGTTATGATAATAAAACCATGCCTAAGTCAGAATTAGGCAAAGTTTTGTTCAAATAATTCATGAAAGATAAGAATAACAAATAAAATTTCATTGGAACAAAATTGTGAGTTTCAAAAAACAGTTTCTGGATCTATGTGTATACAACCTTTTTTATCCTTAGTAAGAGAAGAATTAGGTACGAAAGTTCAATAATCTATTTCGGTATCATCCCTTATACGAGTATATACCAAACTTAAATAATAATGTTATTTTCGAAAGGCTACCAGCTCGATTTGAAAATACCAAATGCATATATATAAACAGTCCGAATTTCATTATTCGTCACTTTTACTTCGCAGACTTAAGTATACGAAATTCCTGTTGGAAATTTTATAGTAATTTTGATCGTTTTTGCTTGTATATCATTGTTTCATTATTTCTAACATTATTTCTATGATTTCAGACGTAAATATGGTCGCAGAACCGAAACCACACCAGACTGGACGTAAACGCCAGAACGTTACTAAAACTGGAAACGATTGGTAAGTTTTCCAATCTGATATGCTCGCAAGTATTTTTTACACGAACAAATTAATTTTACAACACTCACACACGTATTATCAAATCTCTTTTGTAAAAAGACTTGTAACTGTATGAGGTGCCATTTTTTCGTAGCATAAGAATTTTTAAAATGGTCACGAGAGACATAAATTGTTAACAAACTAGTCATTAACATGAATACTCAAATAAACCACAACTATGTATAAAATATATATAAAAATTATATATGATTTTATTATATATAAAAAAAGAGAGTAATGTCTTTATATACAAAGATTTCAAGGGCGCTGTGTCATTTGTAGGTAAAAAAATACACGTGCGAAATAACCTCAGATAATCATTATTACATAATAATAATGAACCTAAAAGTCCAGGTTTTTTACAACGGTTGACAAAAATTTAGGCGATTTTTGAAACTTCGGAAGCGGGGCTGCGATTTATCAGGAAAATGTAGGTTCCGTGATAACACATCGCGAATAAATCGGGAAGCTAATAAGTAAAGCATAAGCATTTCAAGAGAAGAATAGACATCGAGCAAGGAGACAAGCGTAGGTAAATGGCGAAGAAATAAAAGGAAATGGGAATTTCCTGTGGTCCGAATGCATTATCCGAGGATGTGTGCCACAAATAGCACCGTGAGAAACGCCGATGCGACGTTTTTCACGTCCCTTCCGACTCTCCTTGGCCCTTTTTTCCCCCCTCCCGTCACTTTTCCCCATCATCCACTCACGAGTCTTGTTTTATTCCGTTTCCACCGACAGCCAACTCAGGGCCCATAGTTCCCTCGCGAATTCGCAATAGCCCGCGCTAAAAATCCCGCGATGCTTTTAACTATACCCACGGACGATCCTCGAGACTGTAATTTGCCGTCATCAACTCGCCGAATGAGGGATCTTCGTCTTTCAATCCTCCCCCCCCCTACCCCTCGCGCGATCCCTTCCTCAACGATGCATTGTACTTTCGCACATGAAAACGCCGCTAATCATTTCTCCAGAACGATACGCACCGATAAAGTTGTAATGTGGCCATTCGTCCTGGCTTTTTGCGCAGAGCAATTGCACGGACATTAAACACGTTTTTCTCGGTGTGTTTCGCCGTTGAACATTTCGCGTGAAGTTGAGTAATAATCTGTCCTCAACGTGTACAGGTAAATCGTGTCGAATTTTGTAATGTACGGAATTCATTCGCTATTACGAAACGAGCAAACACGGTTTGTTAACTATCGTTCGCGAAATGGAAATGAGTAACTGCATTTGTGTGGTACTTCTTTGTGATAAATATTTCTGATGAATATGTGTACCTTTTATTTATGTTTGCGATCTGTGAATATTAACGTAAAGTACAAACAAAATACCCGGCATGGTGAGAAGATTGTACAATTTTTAAGACTTTTCAATGATAAATATTTATTTATACCTGTAGATTTTATGCACTTGGAACCTATGAAAATGCCTTAAAATTCTTGTCGACACTGACAATAATGATAACGATACGCAATACTCATTAAAATATTTATTGCCCGGCGTGAGAGTTGTGAACGTTTTGCGAGCAATTAAATTCCGAAATATATATCGTTATTGTCCGTCATTTGTCCTTGAATTTTCACGTTTTCTTAACATATAAAAGGAGTTTCTTTTAAGAGAAAAGAGCAAGTAAAACACTGCAACTACGTTTTCCTGTACTGCAGTATTTCAACAAGTGTTTTACCATGAAGATATCTATAATTTTCGGCTTGACGATCATGCTTTTCGTGATCCTGATGTCTCTTCCTAACATCGAAGGAACGCCAGTTGCCGATCCTGCACCTGCGGCTGATGCTTTTGCAGAAGCTTCTGCTGATGCCAGTGCTGTAAGAGAAATTTATTCGAGAAAAATTTCCTACAAAAACTGGACATATTTAACCCTCATCGGCCGGAAAATATGTACACTCCATCCTTTTTTTTAACGCAATGTTTTTTGCGCGACATTTTTTTAATTCTTGTTTGTTTTTGATTACAAAAAATCCTGCAATTTATTTGTTACGTTTCGTCGAATTTGATCTGCAGTTTCTTTCTGCTTTGTACTATTATTGTTCATGAAATAAAGAATTGTTTGTGTGAAATGAAGAATTAAGAGTGAAAAGTTTTGTCACGTGAATTTAAAGAATGAATTTCAGCGTTTTCGTAGGTTTTATCATTTTTTACGGGGGTTTTTTGTTTTTGGAATTGATTTAACAGATTTACTTAAGAGCGATGTATTTTTGACGCGATTTTAATTTACGCGACCGTTGCCGGAATCAATTTATCGTGTGAAAAAAGGATCGGATGTACATTAAATGTATTTTGCCACCTGAGAGATAACTTACACCTCGTAAGGGTTAATTTAGTCAATTTTAACCTCTTAAATAATTTATACAATCATATATTACACATCGGTACAATGTGCAGAATGTAAGACAAACAAATCCATAGTGAAATTTTATATGAATCTGCATTATTAGAACAATAATATCGGTATGTATCTTAAGAGGTTAATAAGTAATAGAGACAAGATATTTTGCTAAAGTGAAGTTTGCCAAAGTAAATTTAATTCAGTAGTTTACTAAATTTTTAGTTAACCTAAATTTGATATTACAGGATCCCAAGAGACGAAGGAGGAAGGGCTAAAAATGGCTAAACAGTAAAATAAGTCGGCGTACTTATGACACTTTTATAGTGTCCGTATAAAGTGAAAATATAAAAGAAATAAATGAAAAATTAGGATATCTTTTTTTGTCCCTCAATCATTCCACCGGAAACGAAATATTTTATTTAGGTGTAATTTAAATTTAATATTGCGAATGCGAACTGTCGTAATGTATTTTTCATAAAACGAGGAAATTCAAAATATTTAAGGAATGGTATCGTTCTGAGAAAGCTAATTTTAAAGAAAATTTGACGCAAATCATAACTGACTGTATAATCAAAAAAACTGAAGTTCAAAACTAAAACTGGAATTGATACATAGCTCGATGGGGGAGTCTGAACTTATTTTATTCGTTTCATTGAGTTACAGTGGCTAAGTTGCTTATTTTGGTCCAAAACATAACAATTCTGCGAAAACTACATGTAAATAGGCAACTTTGAAAAATCATAACTTCTCCGCGCGTTCTCCGAATTGAATGAAATTTACAGGATATATATGGGGTGACGTACTCTACGAAATGTATATCTCAGTTTTTCGAGACAGGGCCTATAAAAAAAGTTATAAGATGTACAGGGCACCATAAAAGTCGTAATTTTTTAATATTTCAATATTTCGAAAATCGCTGAAATACGTAAAGAAGTAAATTGTTTGGGCTAGCTTCAGTTCAAATTTCATGTCGATATGTTCATTTTTTAAAAAGTTATTCCGTAAAACAGGTGTGCAAATACTTTTTGTGCCCACCGTATATGAAATCGCGAAGTCGTTTCCTTATTCATGTGATTATTTTTACACTTTCATTTCATTACTGTTGTACTCAAGTTGTCGAACATTCCGAAGTTCTATTTCAGATAGTAAGTCAATACATACAACTGCAACAAATAGATGATAGAAAGCAAATAATAACTGGGTTATGCCTGTCCAATTTAGAAGGTCTGGTTTATTTGTGTAGAATTTCTGTAGCATAAAAATATATCTGAGTAAAAGTGTACAGAAAACGAATACAATGGACGTAAAATACAACAATTAATTACATAAAAAGGCAAATGTGTTTATTGATTGCGGATTTAGTAGTAGAGTTTATTTAACTTTTACTTCCAGTATATTATGCAAATCAGAAATGTAAAAATAATATTTTTTGTCAGTATTTTCATTCAAATATAATAATACCTTCTGTTTACGCAATATTGAAGAATTAAAAGTGAAATAGGCCCAATGAAGTCCTCTACCACGTGTACAACGATTATACATGTGTAAACTGACTCAAAAAAGTCTCCACACACTTAACTAGAATTTTCAAATTTAACTTTTTACTACTTTATAACGTGCTTATAATTATTTCTTTGAGGAATGATAATCTATGAAAACAGTACAATACTTATCACTAAAAAAGTTAATGTATTAATTTCAAATAAAAAGAAAACATGGCGGAGAAGAGAAGTGTACACAACTTAAAAAAAGATTTTTACAGAGATGGAGTGTACAGACAGGATTAGAGTGTGTTAGAGGGTTAGTTTGTAAAACGATATTTGGACCGTTTATTTCGAAAATGGTGTAAGTCCATCTTTAAAAAAATGAGATATCACGTAATTTATGCTTAATTTAGTGTAAACTTTTTATTCATAACTAGTTAGTATTTAATTTCTTAAAAAATGCCCATGCTTTATTCAATTAAAAATTGGCCGGTAAAAGAAATTGCGTAACCATTGATTATGAAAGTGGTGTAAGTCCAATTTCCATACACACTACAGGATTATTATGATGTCATAAAACAATGTAGACAACATAATAAATTCATTTCACATGAAATGAAACGAAAAAATTTCGTTTCAACAAAAAATCTACAAAACCCAATCAAAAAACAGATAAGCAAAAACACTAATGGAGAGAAGGTAAAATAAAATTAGGTTAAAGTTAGATTTTGGTTAAATTTTAACCCTTGCGTCAGAGTCAGTATTATCATTTTATTATGGAAATTTTATTATATAAATTCATTATATGTATACTTCTTCTCCAGTATATTATTAGGTCGTACCACTGAAACATTAAACACGCAATTATTGTAAAAATCGAACGTTGAACCTTGCGTTACAGCGGTGCCCGTGTAATTTCTGTCCCGGTATTTTCTGAAAGCAACGGAAATAATGGCAAGGAACATCACGACGACGGCGAGCCATAGCGATCGGCGTGGAAACCCGCGAAATTGAAATTAATCGAGCGCAGTTTTTTATTCGCCGCATTGTCCATTTGGCCGTGGCAACGTGGCGATCGTGTTGGAGTTCTCGGCAAATAAATTTGAATATTAAGCCGTTTTAATGCGTATGCGTGTTCGTTATAACGGACGAGAGTTTAAAAATTATACTTGCAAAGACGAGGACATGATTAACGTTACCAGCACGCACCATTATTCGCCTCTGCCGTCGACGTCCCCACGATGAAGAACGTTTATACCGTTCGATTCAAAATTAATGACCAACGACATTTCCCTCAGCAGTTAAATGCGCTACCCAGGAATATTCTGATATTTCTACAGTCAGGACAAATAGAAGCAATTGAATTCTTGATAAACGTTCGGCCAAAATCATCTCTCAACCGATGTTCTTTTCTTCGACAAAAACAGACGGATGCTGTGTGAACCAGTCTTTCATTCTCCACTGTTATAACGAGCATACAGAGTTGACAAATAACGAACCGATACTTTTATTTGCGTAACGAAGCAGTCGCTTGAAACGTTCACCCGCCGACCGGAACACTCATTAAAGTTATTTAATTATCCTCGCTTCCGACGTGTCAAAAGAAGTATTTCCGAGCGTTTGTGGCTCGTTATTTTGCCCCCCAGAGCCAGGAAGTCGTGATTCTGGGATTCTTTTTCTCGTCGTTTCTTTCGCTAGGACGAGAAGGGCCTCGACTTGGAACGCTTCGGAGCTGTCCAATTTGACACGTGGCTCAATTGAGTGGCACAAACAGGGACGAGGGGAAAGGCTTACTCGCATTCCAATGGGCCAGGGATTAATATTTCAACAGTGAGAACTGATAGCACCCGGCGGGCCGAACGTCGCCCGATAATCCCCACTAATACTCTTGACCTAGAACTAATGAAGGGAAGTGCAGCAATATACCTAATGGCCGGTACTTCAGGCCGAATATCCCTATCCCGCGGGACACGCATTGACCTATCCAACTAAAATTTCCCCCTCACCCTGACCCCCTCTCTTTATCCGTGTTTCTACGCACCCTGCGTTTTCCGCCAAAGCAAATCAATCTAATAGCGACGAATAGGTTGTAACTTTTAGCAGGGATATGAAAAAAATGTGTACTCGTTAATCGTTAATGGTTTTTTGAACGTAAAAGGCTACCAGGAATCAATCTACCGTCAGCGGACAGGCAATGCCTTTTTAACCCCTGGATAAGGTAGTGAAAAAATTTGCAGTCGTTGACGATGAATCTGAAACTGAATCTGATGAATCTAAAAATTATCGTCAAAGAAATGTGTTGAGTCGTTTACGAATTAATAAGAAAAACGAGTGTAGTGAGGAATTTGTATTATTATTTAATGCTAGATGAATAATTAGGAAAATGGAGTGACAGACAAAAAGTCAATGTTAACAGTCGCCATGTTTGTGAATGACATTAAAACAAAATTCGATCGAGGTGCAATTTCACGCAGGATAACCTTAAAGGGTTAAATTTAACTTGTATCTAACCTTAGGGATACGATATATTATTGTAAAACGAAATTTGGATTTATTTCTTGTTCCAAAAGAACGTGACATTTTCTTAAATCGTAGATTATTTATAGATCTTCGTCTATAAATAATTTATCATTACAGATTATAGATTTGAGATTTTACATTATTTCGATTATAAATTACAGTTTTACACATCTTCGTAGATTATTTATAGATCTTCATCTATAAATAATTTATCATTATAGATTTTACATTACAGATTATAGATTACAGATTTATACATCTTCGTAGATTATTTATATCCCTCCTTATTTATAACCCTCCCGCTTTATTAACACTTGCGTATTTTTCCAAAATCAGCACGGACACATCGCATTTTGTTTCACACGAAACTCTCTCCTATTTATTCTCTTCCACTGGCTCTGCTTTATACAAGAATTCACGACATTGTTCGACGTTGGCGCGGCTTTTGAAAAGCTCTGTAGATTTGCGGAACGCCTTGCAGCGTTCTCTCCGTTAAAGTTGCTCTCGGTCTACCCGTGTTCCAAGCTGCCCTCCTCCGTGACCGCCCCCCGCCGGTAACACTAGACATAAATATTAATAAGCACCGGTGAAATTCACGCTTATCGTGCCACCGTGAAGATTTACATGAGATAACACGACTTTCCCTTTGCTCCACGCTCGGCAGTGTGTATCCAACAGAAAACACGTCAACATTTACATACGGGACGGGATAAACGAAGTCACGGGGATTGTTTTGCCGTCGCAACTTTTATCGCACGCTGATATCTTTTCGCGAGATACATCGCCAACCACAACCCCCCCTTTTTTCATGCTAAAGTGCAAGGGAGAAGCGATTGTTATTCGCTCGATAAATATAACGCGATATCACAGCTGTCCTGTAGTTCCTCCCACAGATCAGAAGTCTTATCGGGATTACGATTATTCAGTGATTAGCATTATTATACAGTGGAAGCCGCTTATTAGAGACGCCAGATAATAGGAATAGCCGCTTAATTGAGACAAAAGGCGAAAAACAGAAACAAACGTATCAAAACAATGTAGTTTACTTCGTTTATTAGAAACAGCATGTCGGTTTGTTGGGACAGAAAGGTTAATAATCGGCGGTAATCTATAAAGGAACGGCGTGCACGTGCGTTTGGGTGGCTACCCGTTTGATTTCTTTTCCTGCGCGGTGATGAGCATTTCGTTATATTGAAGCCGCCACAGAGAAAAAAAAATCGGCACGAAGTCCTATGGACTCACTAGACGTTTGCGCAGATTTTATACGGCAGCAGGGCATTAGGAAAATACGGCAGCAAACTCTTAATCGTTACTCTGAAAGCGACAAAATTTCGTAATGAGTGCTCAACACAATTTGAACTTACAGATTACCAAAGTTCCAAATGTACCATAGTTCTTTAAAATTTTATAATGGTCATATTGTATAAATATGAAATATATTATGTAGATGTTCACATTGATTAAACTATGTTCTTGACCGATTTTACTACTTATTCTTATGACCATATGAATGTATGTCCATACATATGAATAATTCTTGAAATTAAAAATAAAAATCGCTTAATTGAAACAGCCGTTTTATTGGGACAAATTGACTTCGCCCAACGTGTCCCAATTAAGCGGCTTCCACTGTATTACAGTGATCAGTGACATATGGCAAAAAAAGCGACAAATAGTGAGGATTGTTAAAGTTTACGATCAATGAACACGGTGCAATCGTTTTGATTGCCTTTGGGTTTTCTAAGAAATCTCGTAGGTCCCTGCGAATCTAAAATTGTTTTCAAAAAGTTGTTACATCGAATTGAATGACGATTGTAAACGATTGTTATTCGCATAATAAATATAACGCGATATCACAGCTTTCCTGTAGTTCCTCCCACAGATCATAAGTCTTATCGGGATTATGATTATTCAGTGATTAGCGTAATTATATTACAGTGATCAGCGACATATGGCAAAAAAGCGACAAACAGTGAGGATTGTTAAAGTCTACAATCAATGAACACGGTGCAATCGTTTTGATTGCCCTTGGGCTTTCTAAGAAATCTCGTTAGTTCCTGTGAGTCTAAAATTGTTCTCAAAAGTTGTTGCTTCGAATTGAATGGCCACTCGGTTAACCCCCGCACGACACGATCTCCTTTTCGCGTTGAACCACGCAGTCCATAGGAAGACAAACAGGAACGTCGACTGCTGGTGCTTGCTCGTGAGGCCAACAAGATCGGAAGTATATTTGCCGACCAGTCAAGCGAGTTCTACCAACATTTCAGCATCGTTAGCATTCAATTACGCGATTATCGACGGACCCTTGCCCCCCCCCCCCCTTCGTTTCCCTTCGTTCCACCCACATGATATCCTTTGTCAGACAACCACGCGTGTCCTGTTCATGTTACCTACCAAAAACAATATTGTCCCAAGTGCCTAGCACAGATTCGAAGTAGTTTGGCTCTCGATGTTAAAGGGCAAGAGGAAAGAGTTTTTATCGTTGCACTGTAAAATGCAGTCGGTGCGTGCGTTAAATTTCAGGATATTATGTAATAAAATTGGACATTATATAAATAAATCTTGAAGTGAAATATAACAAGAAGAAGTAAAGATTTGTGGATGTTGATCGTGTATTTAGTATATTTTTACTGAAACCTGTCATATTAAAGGATATATGAAAATGTGGTTCTTTTCGTTATAATATTAATATTAAGTCAATTTAATATTTAATATTTAGTCAATAAAAATTTATTATTAAGAAGGGTTATTTTGGATAACCCTTTATTATGAAGGTAATTATTTTGAAGGTAATTTTTATGACTTCTGTCATTTTAAGCATGAAATTTTTAAATCGACAAACTGACAAGTTCTGTAAATCTAGTATTGATGTAGTAATGTACATTTTGAGGTGAAAATTTACAGTTTGTACGCACGATAATTTGAAACTGTATGAGAATGTACAATGTGTGTCGTACTATTTAAACATAGAACGATACTTGATGAGATTTTCATTAAGAACATTACACTCGACAATGGTGTAATTTAATTACAAGAGAAGAGACGTAATCTAATTCGCACATCGTTAAAATGGTAAATGTAAATGTAATTTGCAGGAGTCTGCGATGTATCTAAGTGACTTTTATGATCGTATTTCAGTTTCTTTTCATTGTACGTTAATTTGCATGAAGTCAATGATCCGCCACTTCCATTTTGTGAGAATTTAATTCTGAAATAGGTGCCAGCAGGACTGTGATCTTTAACTGGTTTTTTTAACTGCAAGACTTATGTGGCGAAGTGAAATTAACTCCTAGAAATCATGTCCGTTTTCCCTTTGTGAAATTTCAGTTTCGCAATATTGATTTGAGCTAAGAATTTGACCTAACAAAAACTTTCATAGTAAATGCAGCTGAATATTTTTTATTAGATTAGATTTTTATTAGAATTAGATTTTTTCAAAACAATACATTATTTGTAAGATGTTACATATACTGACGTAGGAATAAGTATTATCTTTTGTATTAGCGCAATGTCGAGTAACATCTGAATGATCAAATTTACCAACAAATTGATAAAGCTCAATCTATCTTTTAATATAATAAGTTTTCTAATTACATGAAAAATCTTGATCCTAGACATTTTCCACACACGTAACCAATGGCAGTCGATTAATTTCAATTACGAGACGTACCATTCAATAACATCGCTTCAATCCCTCACTAGAATTTACATCTCCAGTGAATTTACATAAAATCACAGGATCACCGGTACGAAAAATGACCCACAATGTAACCCCGTAAATTAGACAATAGACAGTGGAAACGAATATCCAAATACAAATTCCATGCTGCGAGTAAGACGAATTTACGTTTTACGTGTGATGCATTAATCGAATTTGCCCATGGTGCAGTAACGAGGACACGTTTTGACATTATACAAAAGTAGCCATGAAATTTCGCAGAATATTAACTGTCCGCGTATCTCTAATCAATGTTGTTTAACGCAGAAGCGAGGTGCGCCGAGTTATGCCGTGGTCTGCGGTAAACCAAACGCTATCGCCCAATGCATTCAGATATGGTTGCAGGGTTGAAAGGCATTACGCATGCGTCGCCATGAATATCGCTATCGCTCTACACATTACCGCTGCAAATTATCTGACTTCGTCAGATCGCATCGTTTGGACGATAATATACCCTCCGTTTATCACTTATCTACTTGGGAAATTTAAAAAACTAGAGATATTACATCTCGAGATTAATAAAAGTAATACAATATTACCCCTTACTATATTACCGACACAATATTAACTATACATTATCGTTGCGAATTATCTGACTTCGTCTGATCGCATCGTTATGATATACCCTCCGCTTATTACTTACCTACTTGGAATATTTAAAAAACTAGAGATATTACATCTCGATATTAATAAAAGTAATACAATATTACCCCTTACTATATTACCGACACAATATTAACTATACATTATCGTTGCGAATTGTCTGACTTTGTCAGATCGCATCATTATGATATGTCCTCCGCATATCACTTATCTGCTTGGGAAATTTAAAAAACTAGGAATATTACATCTCGAGATCAATAAAAGTAATACAATATTCATATTGCACTCCTGCATGAAAAGTGACATGACTGACAATTGTTAAATTGTGGAATATAAATTATATTCAGAAAAATGTCACGTCTCAGCTTCTTGTCGTTTCTGTCCAATCTAATTTTATATATATTTATAATATACGTAAAAAAAGATTAGGGGTCGATTAGGCTTGAATATGAACAAAAAACATGGAAGACCAGGTTTTTTGACAATAATTCATTGAAATTTATGCGATTTTAAAACTGCTCAAATCGTAAATTGCAAAATATTCAATTGCATCATTTCCGACACGGGGGTGACATATTATGTTTCCCCAATTATTGAAACTCTTAACATATACATTTTATGTATATTTCATGAAATTGCCAATGAGATGAAGAAATTAAAGTCTGACCACATGGTCGAGAAACTCTTCATTAATTACTCTGTAATATTAACTTTAAAGATTCGTGTTCCCTGAAGAACGAAAATCTAAAAGATTTTCTAAGTTTCCGAGTTATGTAAAACTCGTAAACAAAGCATGGTGGTAATGTTTAGCAGGTTTCTCGCGGTAATGCAAATTTCATTGACCCCAATTGATCCCGGTTGGGAATGCAAATTTCCATACAATCATCCGAGATATAGGACAATTGCGTTTACGAAATACACGGGCATCGGTTACCCTTTGAATCAGAAAATTAACCGTGAGCAAGGAACGCGTTAAATTTGAAGAAAAGGATCGAATTAGTGTAATCCATTTTGGACTTGGTTAACTCCTACATTCCTCTTCCTTCTTTCTCTAAGCCCGACGAGGAAAAGAATCGCCTACAGCGGATGCTGAAGTGAAACACAAACACGGAATCTGTTGTTTGCCGGACAAATAATCTACCACTTAAACTACGTGACCGTACTCGGACCTTCCGTTCGTGTTGGCTTTTTTTTAAATTCTCATACAAAATTGCACGTTGGATATTTATTGGCATTCATTAATCAACGTATTCTCACAAAAATTTTAGGAATAGATAATAAGTAGGAACCGAAATCTGTCACCTTGTTACTTTGTATTTTTATAATTCTTAGTTCCTTATTTTCATTATTTCTGTATTTAGTTTAGGGCTATGACTTGGAACTTTTTTCGGTTATTTTTGTATTTTATTTTTGAATTTTGTTATATCTGTATTTTTTTATCGAAGATTCATATTTGTACTCTATTTTGCACTGAACTAAATGGGAATAAATATCTATCGAATTATTGTTAATTGTCAATTATTAAGCTTTTGTAACTCCCATTGTTGATTATTAACGTTTTTTTACTCTGGGTTTAACGTTTATAATATTTTTAGTATAGATTATAAATGGTAATACGTTATTTAAGATATCAGAGATAATTACTACAAATGTACTAAAATCAGTACAAATTTTGTACATCTTTCTACATTGGATTAAAATAAAAATATTGTCTGCAAAAGACATTTCTACAGTTGATCACTTCGGTGAAATACAAATCCACAAGTTTACGTTGTAAGTAATGATAAAACTAAAACTAAACGAAAATCTTTCCCTCTCGTAATTGTAATTCGTAATTTTTACAAACATAACAGAGAATACAACGCGAGCCATTGCTGCGTCGGAAATATAGAAATGAAATGCCTCTGATGGGAAGTTTCCGGGGCACGTTATCAAAATATACCGGACAGTGGAGCTGTCGAACATATCGCGAGACTTTTATTGAAATTCTTGAAAGATCCCCTGAAAAGGATTCCACCTCGTCCCCGGGCTTTCTTATTCAGGAAGTCACGCCCTGCGGAATAAATTCAATGGGGCGTTCCAACGATCGCAATTTTAAACGCTTTTAAGATCGTCCTACGTATAAAGGCTTAGGAAAATGCATGGGAAACTTTGGCCAAGAGAAGTATTAGCAGTAATAATGGTCGGTAGGCAAAGATGAAGAAGAAGAAGAAGGCAGCTAAATAGACGACCTCAACCTCTTAGTAATGCTTTTTCATCACTTCTACATCCTCGGTTTACCTTAAGCATATGAAATTCTGGACTTCCCAATTCCAAAAAGTTACGTCTATGTAAGCTAAGTTATGAAAAATTTAAGATCCCTAACTTCTTCAATCGCGAATTATACGCTGTAACTTATGCCGAGGAGAACAAAAGTCATCTACGTAAAAGGTTGGCGAATTAATATTAAAGGGCTCTTTAATAAGGTCAGTTCAATTCTCCACACAGTCTCTGTTTCGGTTAAGGCATCGGTTAAATTATAAACTAAAGATCCGAATTGAAAAGAAAATCCACTCTAACCCACTCTAACCTACGTCTTTTTTCAAGAGAACTCAACTGAAACTGAGACGAAAACTTAACAGCCAATTTAACTGATAGTGCAAAACCTCCTTAATGGATTGAATTTACACAATTGGCTCGTGTATATAAAAATAGACTGAAAAATAAGAAATGTAAATGAAAATCAAAGAATTCTTTAAGAACGTTTCCAGAAGAAATTAAGCATGAGGCAGTTTGATTTTTTTATAATCGTTAAACAACGGGAAGAAAAGAAACGCAGAAAAATTAACCATTCTCATGTGATTGTTCAGCGTTTTCAAAATTCCAACATGTGACGCTCGAAATTGGCGAAAAATATTCCAACAACGTTTGTAAAAACACACAAAGCATGGGAGGTTGATGGGATTATACATATGTATACACGCGAGAAGCATTGCGAACTGTTTGAAGATATCCAGAGGATTTCTGGTGATATCTCCCGTTTTCTACGGCGAACATGGGGTAGGCGGGGTCGGAGGGTACAGGGATCACTTCCGTTTCAAACAGACTACGTGGTACGAAAGCAAAAGTCAGCTTAACAGCGAGGCAAGAGAAGAACGAGAAGGAAAATGCATTATCTCGTTGCGATTCAACGATTAGTCCATTCGGTCCCCGTATCCATTCGGCACGTGTTAACAGTACTATGAAATTGCCGGCATTTAAGCACGTACAGCTAATGAATTGTATTTCACAAGTTAATCCGTAGAACGATGAGTATAGTCACGATAAGTCGAATTTACAAGACCTGCTTTTCACTTGTAAAAGATATTTGCCGACCATTTCTTCCTTACGACTTTCGCTTCGTTTATTTATCGATGACAGTAGGCGCAGTTTATTGACTTCAATAAATATCCATATCCAGTGGTAGATGATTAGGACGGCATAAAATGCGAATTAGAAGTTGATTTCAATAAAATACGTTAAAGAAATATGTATCGCGATCATTGTTATTTATTGGAACACTAAATACGTAAATTTAACGTCCCAAGGTTTAATATAAATGATTTGAATGACTCTTATCCTGGAATTTAAAAATGATTGAACTCCATACATATTTTACAACCAAATTTCGCTCGATTTTCTCTCTTTTTCCACACTTTTTTTTGTCTTTTCTTCCTTCTTGTTGCTTCAGGTTTCGTTTCTTCTCATTTTTCATTGGGGTTTTTCGTCCTACCTTTTCGCTTTGTCATTCTCGTTTCTCAGTTCTTTCGCAGCAAGGCGGCAACGAACGGTAGAATAAAGTCAACCGGGGAATGACGATAGCCGGATTAGCCGAAGGGCGCATGCTGCGGACACCATTCTCCACTTCGCTTGAGTGCTCGAAAATCACGTACTCGCTGAACTAGCTAGAAAACAGACTCAGGCGATTCACGCATCTCGATCTCCCCCGCCAACACTCTGCCATCGGTCCTAGAGCCTTTAGCTGACTTTTACACGTGCCCCTTTGTCCTCCGAGTACTCTTCTTCTCGTACTCTTACACTTCATTTTAAACCGACCCGTACTCTCACTTCGTTTCGCGATTTTACGGAACGGCAATTCAGGAAGAACCGTCGGAATGTGCGAATTATTCAACGATAATTCATGATCAAAGCGTAGATGTTTGTGCAGGCAAAATATTTGGAAATATGCAAGAAATAATCGTGAAATGTGGCTTACTGCACGTTTCAATTCACTTTACTAAAAGATTATATTGCTATGTTGTTATTTCAGAATTGACACTTTCAGAATCTATGAATTACGTAATAAGCTTCTATACAAGCCCCATATTTCTATTTTTTTCCAATAAAAATATTCGTTTGCATAAACATAATACTGTACACGATACTATTTTGAAATAAGGACCGTAATTGGAAGAAAACTTCCTCAAAAGAAATGTCTTTCACGAAGAAATAGCATCAAGGACTTTTCCTAACGAGAAAACATTTCTCAGTAGATAAATAGAACGTAAGAAGATTTAAAAGTACCGTTTCCCGTGAAATTTGCCAGGTTTCGTGAGGAAATTCGAACGTGTTTACCGATATATATGTTGCCGACATAACTGGTCCCGCCGACCGACATTTATTCCAAAAAAGAAAGACACAATTACCGGCATTTTAATTAACCGAGCTGCATTTACGGACTCATGAGAACGTTTAATCGATACTCAATTTCGCGTCACGCGTGGTTCTGCCCGAGGACGTATTCACCACTGCATTGACACGGGTCGTAACCCACTCCGTTCCAGCAATTCAATATCGACCTATTCTACGAGAGAGATAATATCATTAGAAATCACCATGTGTTATGTCATTTTATCGTCATACTACAGTTAGATAGGATAGATTCATGATGGATGTATTATTATATTTTGTAACATTAAAAGAATATGTGTTCCTTGTAAAAAGAGAATTTAAAGGGTATATACGATATTAAGTGCATGGTGGATGTATTACTATACTGTATGTATCATTATACTTTGTGATAAGAAAAGAATATGTGTTCTTTGTAAAAAGAAAATTTCAAGAGTATATACGATATTAAATACTTAGGAATTCTTTACCGGTGTACGCTTATACACCTATTTCACGAAATTAAATGTTATTCAGGAAAAGTACACTCTACTTTGACGGTCTTAATTAAGAACTTTTGATGTTCTTAATCCTTTGCCGTACTATGTCGAGTAGACTCACCATCACATTTCCTTCCGGCAAATCAACTTGATCTCGACATAGGATTTTTCATGATTTTTATACGTGATAATTTTTCCAGATGTGTAATATTGCACAGTTGCGCAATAAGACGGTTTAAAATAAAAATGCCCAACCAACAAATTCGTAAAGCGGAAATTCGTAATGTGAAAATTATACATGCTTGTACTAGTCGCAAGTGTGACAGAGATAGGTGATAGGCAGTGAGTACTTGTATACATAGAGATGTACGTATGTATAGGGTGAGTTACCTAGGAATAGAAATTTAAATATCTCCCTTGATTTATTAAACATTGTACAAAATTCTTTACGAAGCAGGTCCGAAAACTGTTTAAATATTAACGGCCACCATTTTGAACACATTTTTTGAGACTGTATTTCTGTAAATTTAACAATACAAAATAAACAGACATTGAAATTGTATTTTTAGTTATTGAAAAAAATATATTTCACTAATTTTAGCTGTGCATACTTATCCATGGGAAAAATAAATATGTTTCACACTAGTGAAATAGAAGACAATTAGACCTCAGTGTGTCACGACAGCTTCAGCGTTTGAAAAATCATTAAACTTTCTCCTGTAATATATATATTTTTTACGTATTCTACGCTTTGAACCACCTAATATGTCTGAACTAAGTAACTGTGCCGGCAGAGGTTTGAGCTGCAGCGATGCTTACAATTAGTGCTAACGATCGTAAACTGCACTTGCTGTGACGAATACCCCTTTAAAGACCATATTACCGTGAATGCATTAAGCGCATCGCATTGCCCCCTGCATCCTTTGATCAGTGTGATTGATAGATAGCAACATTGACCGTCACACATCCTCATGAATAATAGAAAAGTGAACATCGGTCCATGATCGGTTACATAGCAGGTAACCCACTAATAAAGACAGCTATGATATATATGTGATACATGTGTATATAGACACGTACATATATAAATATTATTAATGAATTGACGTAAATAGCATTAATGAACACTGTTTCCATCAAATATAGCGTTGAAGTAATAAATTTATTCGATGAACACTTATTACGTTAATTAGATTAATTCCTAATGCAACTATAAATCAATGATAGTTTGATGATATACAATTTAGTCTTAAGAGTAAACAAAGTGTAGTGTATAGACACAATTGTTTTCTTTTTTGCTTGATTTGCAAAAATGATTCTTTACGGCAAAATTTGTTTCGTAAGCGCACAAAACAACAGTTTATGAAGATTAGAGTTATTGCTGTCTATTAAGATAATACGGATAGGTTTCAAAATTTGAATAGTTGAACCAAAATAGCTTAGTATTGGACTAAAATTCGATTCAACGGATCTCGCTACAGAATATTATTTCCTATCATATTTGTACCTATAAATGCTGGCAATGGCATGAAATACAAAGACTGATAATGTATTCATTTATGGTTATAATAACTTACGTTTAAACGTATTAATGTGTCAATCAATTAACTGGAAGTAACGTGAAATATTACGTATACTCAATGTAGTAAACATTAAGTAACTAAAAATAAACGTATTCTAACGACTGAAAGAAATTGCATAAAATAAGAGTATCTTATTGTAGATAAACGTAAAATATTTGACAGTCATAAATTCGGGTACTCAATATCTAAATATTACTACACGTAATCAATTAGGTACATGAGTATGTAAATAGCTGTACATGTTTTTCGACATTTGAAGAACTTTCTGAATGATTCTAAGAAATATTTCTAACAATTATTACCACTGAGATTCTGTAATATAAATATATTAAGAAACACTGAAAAAATATAAGCACATTGACGTTTTTTTTATTCCGAGCAAGTAAGAAAATATAAAGAAAAGAATATTTGGACGATCAATATTCCGCACGAAGTTCTCCATCCTTCGGAGGGAAGGAGAATCGGCATTTCCGGTGCATCCTGCACTTCGAATTATGCGCTTGAGTAATCGTCAATCGATTTGATGCATTCGTGCTCAATCGCTATTCGCCGGTGCGTCCCCGAACTAATGCAATAATATTCCGACATTTTCTACCGCGATCTCGGCTAGGATAAATGCAGCAATTGATAACGGCCAGTAGTGTAAACCGGAATCGAAGAAAAATAATTCAAAAGAAAAGCAATTTTCAAACTAAATCGGTTACGTTTATTGCATATATTTATATTTTCATACATTATTTTATTTATTTATACATTATTTTTATTGTTTTATTTCACTATTTTATTGTATTATTTGATTTTTAGACATATTTATGTGTAATTTTTTCTCTATTACCTATTACATATGCATTATGCCGAAAAAAATAATTGCTCGAGTTTTGATTTAATTTTGATGAACACACTCTTACGTGTCAACAGTAACAAGCATCGCGGGCTACTATAAAGCCCGGGGAAAACACTTTACGAAGGTGGGGAAAAGTCCGTGGCGAGGGATTCAATTGGCAAATGCCCGGCGCGATTCAATTATCGGTATTTTCTGTTTCTTCGCGGCATTTGCCCGTCGATAACGCAACGCGGCGAAAGGTGGACACGGGCGAATGGGCAAAAAAATTCGTTATGTCGACGACGAATGACGGTGAGGAAAGTGCAGCGCGGAAAAGTCACAATGGCGCTCATTCAAAAGCAACGATTGAAATTCGTTGGCAGAGGAACGACTTTCCGAGACGTCCTTCTTCCACGTTACACATGTCCACACGTATTTCTCTCGATGTTGCCCTCGTTTCCCCGACTACTTTTTTTCTTTCGTTCGCCACTACACTTTCCGGTATTCCTATCAGACCTTTTTTGCATCGTTCCTCGTTATTACACCGCGGATGTTCAGAAATAAATCATTCAGCGCCTTCGTTAAGGACAGATTTTTCGTTTATTACAGCAATTTGATTTGTCAACATTTTTTCGTTTGATCAATATTTTCAGTATAAATTGAGTAATCGCTGAGGTTTTGAAGTTCTATTATTAGACTGCTGATGTTCAGAAATAAATAATTCAGCGCCTTCATTAATGATAGATTTTTTTATTTATTAAAGCAATTTAGTTTGTCAACATCTTTTGCTTTGATTAATATTTTCTGTATAAAATGAGCGATACATATGTATTTTATCTGACTAAATATTCTTAATTTATTCTCAATTTTTTCATTATGTATTACTTAATCTATTACATTATAACGCCTTACACTTCAATTTCGTTTTTTAATAATGACTAAAGATAAATCTACCAATTTTTGAAGGTTTTAAACGTCGATGTTACATTTACCTTCCACAAACAATATGGTTTTTTAATAACTCTTCAATGGGAAATACTGTGTGCATACTCGCCGAAAATCTCTTTTTGGGTTAACGATCGGCTAGGTTGTATGACGCACACTCCAATTTTTGTTATTTATGTAATTAAATACAGTGAAGTCCAATGTTTCCATTAATCCGTACGTAAAATCCGATAACGCGAAATTTATTATATAAAAAGTTCGACAGAGAAAAGAATGATATATGAATGTATACGTGTGTATGTGTGTGTGTATATATATACATACATATATACATTTTTTCGTTGTAACGCTATGTAACTTGTATTAGTTATTTATTACCACGATGTAAGTAACAAATTAAAGTACCAGTGGTTAAAGAATTCCCATAATTATTCATTATCAATATTAAATCCCTTTTAATCGTTATTATTTTCTTAAAAAGTTGTTCCTTTGTGTCTGATCTTATGTTCTATAATTTCGTACGTATTTCGAGTTAATGTTATTTTTTGTTGAATTCGGTTTCGAAAAAACAAATTAATTAAAGAATGAAATAACGTTTGTTCCAGCAATGAGATAACACACACAACCATACTTACACGTGAATTTTCGAAATTTTCTTTTAAATAATACATTCCATAAAATGATAAGATTATGTTTAACATATATGTTTTTATTTATGTTTCAGGGACTACTATTACGACAGGTGAGTCGCATGTGCTACAATACTGCAAAAATTCTAACTTGTAAGCAGACTGCACAGGTATGTTAACAAGTAAATATGTGTATAACGTAAAATTTCCAAAAAAATGTGAGAATATGCACGAAAGTTTAGTGGACTTTTTCAGGTTCGTGAAAAAAAGACAGTTAATTAGAGATTGCCGTAAAATTAACTAAAGGTTGGAAATGTCGAAATAAAATTATTTAGTGGTATACATTATTGAAATAAACGGAATAAAAAGACAATCAATAAGTAACCCCCTCTCCCTTCGCAACCTTCATTTAATCAAGAAATATTTGATTAAACCCATGAACTATTTTCAATTTTAAAATACGCACTTCGATAATAATTTAACAATAATTAATACAACATCAGGATAATATTATATAACTAGAATGCAGCAGTTTCCCGTGATGACAAGTGGTAAACAAGTTTTCATTGTTTCCCGTCATGTGGAAATCAATTGTCGTCAAAACGCAGTTATT
Organism: Hedychridium roseum; assembly: GCA_963989215.1. Lineage (NCBI taxonomy): Eukaryota > Metazoa > Arthropoda > Insecta > Hymenoptera > Chrysididae > Hedychridium > Hedychridium roseum. The sequence goes on along the minus strand of OZ022317.1, from coordinate 2,411,025 downwards.
TTAACGTGATTAACAAGGGATGGTCTCCAAGTGACCAATTTTCATTTTAACTAAACTTGGCAGATGTGAAGGAGTATAACGAACAATTTTTAGGATAACGAAAAACGTCGACGTGTGGTAGATTTGTAAAAAATATAAAAATAGAAGGATAAAGTACAGAAAAAAATGAAAAACTTGCCGTTGTTTCAATCGTAGAAATGAAATTCAAGAAATTAATCAAGAAAATAATACGGTTCGTGAAGTTGGTGATTGACAGGGTTGTAAAAAAATTATTCTCCTAATTGCGTAGCAGTTAAGACACCGTTTGATTGAATAAGAACGACGAAACTGACGGTAAAAATGACGCTTAAAAAAATGGCCTTCGAATTTGCAAATATTCGTACATGACACGGAGAGACCCGAAAATATCATACATTTCAGTGCAAATGGAGATAATTATTAACTCAATGGTGTTGGACCACGTGTACGTGTTTTTACGAATATGTATAAAGGTGTGTGTGCTTGTGTGAGCAAAATGCAAACACAAATAAACATCCGACACGTCAATGGTTTTGCCACAACTTTCGGTCCACTACACTTATTCAACATTTACCGGATCGTTCGTGCACAGAATTGCAAAATCATTTATTGTGCGCAAAAACAGTAGAACGTGTAAGTGCATGAAAATGATGCAGAAATCGTTCGAGGAGAAGAAAAAGCTTAAGGTGAATAACGATAAAATAAGTATAGAAAAATTAGGGGAAAAAGAATATTTGTAAGAGCAAAAAACCGGTTAGTTCAATAAAATATCGTACATCATTAATTTAATAAAATGTTATACTTGCACTTACATTTCCTGTTTCTTTTTCTTATTTTTATTGCCAATTTTTATAACAAGCATAAAACTCTAAAATGGTACAAAAACCGTGTTTGTATTTATCAACCAGCGGCGTTAAAGAGCAGCCAGTGAATTTTGGTATTCCGAACGACAACTGTGGCTCTCGGGGAGATAATTGCCGTGATTCAGAGACAAATTTGTGAGCGGCATAAGCAACTGCGGACCATATAAAACACGACGGAAACGAAATATCGGTTAGACGGGAGAGTCAGCAGGCCTAGGAGAGTGTATGCACAAATAAAAAATCATAAGCTCGACAGGGGAGGGGGGGGGGAGGTACTGCGTGAACATTGTCTGTTATTCCACCGAGCCTATCCTGCCAGGCATTTGCGGGGTTAGAGAATAGACAAAGACGGGGGGGTTGAGAAGGAGAGGGTAGGTTACATCTAACGGTGTTTGTGTATTCGCGTGGTCGAGAGAAGAGTAGAATTAAAACTGCAAAATACTAATGCGTGTCGGTTCTTTCGGAAGAAAAGAACCACAGGGATATAACACATACATACACATACACATACGTGGCTATGGCTTTCAGGACTTTTTACATTTAACGCCATTTTTTCCCACCTTTTTGCGTTTCTACTCTTGAGCCCTTCCCCACGCGCCACCTTCCATGTACGTTCTATCTGTTCTTCTTTTTTTTTCACTGTACTGTCGTCACAGCATTTCCAGCGGCCCATTATATTCCGGCCGGCACGTCCTTGTGAAAATTTAAATAAAGCCATGCGCGGCCAAGGGAAGAATGTCACACGCGTCGCACATACGACAAGGCGGGGATTTAAACATACCCTTTGTCCTTCCTTTTTCTTCAGAGCGAAATTAGTCATCTCGGCCTTTGTCACGACATGAAAGTTCGAGCGCCGGTTCAATATGGACGCGAGTAGCGTGCAAATTGAGTCAGCAAAAGTTTGCACTTGCATAGCACGGATATCGTGGATCAAAGACCGCCCTGTTATTTCACTGGCAACCTGCTGTCCCGCGGAAAGAAGGTGTGCATCGACAACACGTACATACGTCTTTAAAACAACCACAAATCCCCATTACGGAGACACGTATTAAAGAAGCATTATACTTAGGTAATGTGAATCATGTGCAATTAATGCAGTTTTTAATTATCAAATAAATATGTGTATTTTCTTTGTATTAGAATTACCATAGCTTATTAAAGAAGTGTATAAGAAGTATTAAAGAAGCATTGTACCTATGTAGTATGATAGTGTACCACAAAAATTGTAGGAACAGTAGTTGGGTTGGAGAGGGGGGGAATTCAGGAACTCTGCTTTTAGGCTCCGTTCTCACACTTGAAATTTCAATGACCGTATGACGTTGTAAAAATGTTGTCCTCCTGTAAAACGATGCACGTACAATTTTGTACATTCGTCGAGAAATGTCGATAATATCGTAGCGAAACCATCGCGTGCTTTTTAATACGTTACACGAAATTTAAAAAGATTCGAAATCCCGGTGCGAGGTAAAATGAAGAAAGACGTGTGAAACGTAGCGTATCACAGACGAGTCGGCGGGATCGTGTTATCCAGAAAAATGCGTAGAATACCTTTAGAAATCGTCCGCATTGTATAACGTGACATGTGGACACGTGTTAACACGTTATGCGTTGCCAACGTGTGCCTAGATTAACATATACGTGAATCAGAATTCATTAACTGCTACTAAACGAAGTGTACGAAAAGAAAGGAAAGGTAACGCAAAAATTGGAAGAGCTAGGTAAAAAGATAGGTAAATAATGAAAACGAAAAAACAGTATTAATGAAAATAATTCTTCCATCTTTTGCTTTTCATATGCTGAACGCCTGTCACTAGAGAGTGGTTAACAAATGGAAAAAATAAATAATCTAGCATGTGATTTTAAAGAAATAAAGAGTACTTGTTTCATATCTTTTAATTGTATCATACCTTGCAAATGTTGTACACTAGTTAATGTTAATGTTAAACCTAAGTTATGCATGTTCTTACGATCTTAATAAGATGAAGTAAAATTCCACAAAACTCTTCTGTAAATAAAATCTAAATAATTCTTTTGAAACAGAACTAAGTCAAGAAACACCTTTGAATTTCTGCTCTATTCATACTTCCATTTAATGAATTTGCATTATTTTTATAATTTCTTCATTGGATAATTTGTCAGCGAATGAAACATGAATGAATGAAGCTTAAGAACTAAGTTCAGAACGAATCGCAACGATTTCTTCGACTGTTTCTCAGGGTCTTCTGGATATTTCCTTTTTATCCTCGGTTGCAGGGCTCTTAGCTCAGCGTTGCTCATTATGTCCTTTTCAAATGTAAATCAGATCCCTTTCCTGCAATGCTGCTTTTGCATCATTAATGCCACAGGCAGGCACTATTGTCTTCTTCTAAGTTCTATTGACTACTTCTTAGAATGAACTCTAATTGTTAAAATTCTGAGGGATATACGTAACAGTTCGTGTATTGCATAATTTCTTAACATTCAGCAATTCTTCTAGCTCCAATCACGCGACTATTTCGTTTAGAATGATAGCGTCTAACTGCAAACCGATTAACTGCAACCCAACCACTAATTATAAGAATCAAACTTTCTGAAGGAAATTCCTGTTTCATAACTTTTTCCAAAGAATAAAATTCACCTCACGAGTATTAAATATCCTACCAATTCTCAAATGTAACCACGTGAAGTAAACTCCGTTTAGTTAAACAAATTTATACAATTTTGCACCGCGACAAATACGCATTTTATTCATGAAAACTACCTTACCGACGGATTTACGTTCGAAGAAACTTACAATTCGCAGCGAGAAGAAAATACGCTGACAAGTTAGTAGGGTAATATAATTTGATAGCGAGCGAATGGACACTTGGAATCCATGTGCTTAATACAAATCGATTGGGATGAACGGGCCAACAAGACTGCCAAGGGGCAAGGCATGTCCCTCTAAGCTTCGGACTGGCAAAGCGCTGTCTTGAGGGACGAATGTCCGTAATTAACTTGACACCCTTCGATATGCCTACATACGAGTAGCTTTACGTGCACCCGATTCTGATTAAACGTTCGGGTTAACTGTTCGGTTCCTAAACACTGCTCAAGACTCGACCATAAGGCTAATTGTAACTTGCCCAATTATCGACACTGTCATGGATAAAATTAAAATACGTTAGATCTTTTTGTCATGTTTTTGGCGCAGAAAATGAAACATTTCAAAGTCGCGTAAAAAATGACGAAAAGAACTTATAAACGTCTTGAAATTATTTCATTAAACTCACGCAAAGAATGTTTTCACTTTTCGTTCTTTATTTCACGTGAACAATAAAGACACAAAGAAAAAAACGACAAACTACGGAAGAAACTTTACGAAACATAAGGAATTAGTTTAAACAGTTGTTACAATTTAGAAAGAAACATTAAAATAGTATCCGGGAAAGTACAATTAAAAAAGCAAAGACTAATAAAAAATAAGTGGAAAAATCGCAAATAACTGACATAACTGTGGTAATCTTTTTAACGTGAAAATATTAACGTTTTCTTTTTTGCAGTAACGATGTGTTGCGTAATATCATAAATACAGAAATTTAATTAAAGAAATTTTAGTGCCAGTGATACAACGCTATAACTGTAAAAAATCTTTTAAACATACTGTAGATGATAAAAGAAAAAACTGCTTTGAAAAGCAATTAATTGGCATTGCTTTCATTAATTATTTGCCTAAAGAGCATATTAAAGACATATCGTTTATTCTGATTGCAAAGTGACGTGTCCGGATTAAACCACATGGAAGCGCAATACTCTCGTTGAATGCATGCAATTCCATGACGTAACATTCGACAGAATAACGACGTAAAATAACGAACTTTATCCGTTCCATATCTCGTAAGTCCTCAGCACGCTACGATGTGTTTTTATATCCATGCTCCACTTTTGAAAGTGTATGATATATAGAAAAACTGTTCACACGAAACGCATTGACGAGTATCAAGGTACACCGGTAAAAAAATGTTTTCCAATATCACCAGAATGTAATGCATGTATAATAATCGTCTATAAGAAAGTGAACGTGGTCTTAAACGATTTAAACACAGGACTTTTATTTGACTTATGCAAAAGGAATAACAAAAATGTAGGACACACTTCTTGAATCAAATTTATATTAAACATTTTACATGTTTCCATGTAATACGAGAAGATGTTGGTCATTGTAAAAATTACTGCGGAGTTGGTCGTTCTATGGTATTGGATCGGTGAGAAAGTTTTTTCGTTTTTTGACATTAAAAAGAAAATACTGATTCTTGTATACTAACAATTTAGATACTTTTCGTTCAATCTATCAGTTTATTAATACAAAAAAGAAGACAGAAAGGTACTGTCTTCGGTGTTTCCCTCTAAAGATAATAAGTTAATATTACAAAGATAGTCCAATGTAAAAGATATAAATAGTTATGAAAACATAGTTATAAAGATAACAAATGGAGAAAGGAATTGTGTATTGTTTACAAAAGAAACGTTGGTTTTCGTTATTGTTTCAGAGAAAAAGGTTTTAGTTTTTCCCGGCTTCCCCCTGTAAGATAATTACGAGGCAAACTGCAGCCAATTTGGAGTGACCTCCAGTCGGCGGATTGTCTTGCACTAATTTGCATTGGTTTAACAGGCTGTTGCGGCCGTTGACGCATCACGTTACTCACCTATCCGCCCTCTAATTCGGTACACACCAAGTCTACACGTCTCTCCAGCCTCCCTGGAAAAGGATACTACAGAAACCTGGCAGATCTTCTTTGGCATTTTGATCCACGCTGACAAATACCCAGCTACGGGAAAGCGTCATCCGATACTCACACTGCGTGTCCTATTGCTTTTCTTATACGGTCGAACAAAGCTAAACGTGACCTTTTCGCCGAATAAAAAAAAATAGGCAAAGTCCTCGTGAAGTGTCCTGTCGTAAGCCTTTAAACGATGAATTTAAATACGTATAGGGTTTGTGGTTAAAGGACTGTTTAGAACTAATAATTATAAGATGCAAGATAGTTTAAATTGATGTTATAATAGGATTTTATTATCTTCGAGTTCGGAGAGACGAGACTTGGCAATGCAAACTTTGTAATACAGGAAAGACCCGAATAACGTAACGTCTGCATTAGATCTTCTTTATCCCTCGAGATATATAATGCGGTCCTCCTCGCACTACCATTCTGCGAGTGAGACTATTCCTGTAGAAACGTTACTCTGGAAACATGGTAAAGCGGGAAAGAACAAACGCAAACTGCGTCAAGAGCTTTGTGTTCACAAAGGAAGAAGAGCTTTGGCCAACGATGTGTCTACCTGATTTATTGAATACTTCAGTACGGCAAAAGGGATTGATCAAAATCTCGCTACTGCATGAATTTTACAGGGGTTTCTTGAAAGAAGGACAAAAAAGAAGGAAACCACAATTCAGTCTATCCAACGTGTCTACCTAACAGTCTCTGAAACATAATCTTTTACAACAGTATATGGAGTTGGAAAGTATCTTGAGTATTGTAAATATTTGATTCCATTGGTAGAAAGCGAACCTGTAGTAGTTTTCAATAATATCGATCATCGTGAGTTAAATTGTAACATTATAAGACGAAGGTAAAGTAGGTATGTTTTGAAATCCAGGAAATTCACACATTATCCAAGAACTTAAGAAACATCAGATTAACGATATAGAAATCCTTCTCTCTCAATTACCTATGATGTTTAAACCTTTGATTTTGTGCTCACATAGCAGAATATAATTTATAGAGGTAAAGAAAATGCTTTATGTGTTTATATATGCCCAAAAATCTACAATCTATTGTTTCATTGATATTGTCATGGGACGTTTTTCTGAAAATAGAGATTACTTCCCTTACCTGAATACCGTTTCATACAAAACATTGAACAATTTTGAGTCATGTGTTCGATGTGTTCCTTTAAAAAACTAACGTCAATCAAGTATTTAGAATTAGGTGGACAATCGGGCTTCGGTATAAATCTTAAACTGTCGGTATAATGTTCTGCGCATGTGAGAGGTTTCTAAATGAATATTGATGGAAGCCGAATATAGGTTACATATACTTCAAAAGATCAAATGTACTGTTGCATTACCGTCAATATAATGAAGAAGGCTGACAATCTTATTAAACGAGTCACGTAAATGCACTCGTGAAAATTAGCCTGTCCAATGTAAATCGTTCTCTTGATCTTGATAGTCCAGGAAGGTAAAATGAATTCAGCAATGAATACAAGAAACAGTGTAACACTGCAATTAAAGTTAAATTCAGAAACTTTTCGACAAGGTTCATCGTAATTTATTTCCATTATACCGTATTTATTTGTACTGTATTTTACTAAAAGGAGCAAATATGGATTATTAATGTAACGAACGTTAATTTTTCATTACGTCCTTAGTTATTCTAAAGAATATTATTCCAAAAGAAGGACAAATTTTCGTGGACTTTGTATATCTAACGACAAAAATGAATTGTTGATAATATACTCAGACGTTTGTTAATGCACATTCCTACTCCGAAACGAGATAAAATAATAATGAATTTTGAAATGTCGATGACCTAATTTCATCGCGAGAGAACATTTCAATTATTTAAATGAAAAGAAGGCAAAACGGATGCTGTGCACTAGCAAAAAGATGTTTAAATGTGCAATATGCACCGGCATATTCCGAATAGCTTAACGCTGAGGATTCGTGAATTTGGCGGATGAATTCAACTGGCGGATTCTAATTTCGAATTTCATTAAAATTCAATTCCGCGTATCAAGTGTTATACGCGCCAGGAACGTTCACAGGGAAACTAATGGTCTACCGCATTATAACGAGATATTCGCAAACAATTGTCGCGAAATACCGTGGGTAGCTACATGCGTACTTGTTGTTTCTGTTTAGTAACTGAATTAAAAAAACTTAATGATGTACGAAATTTATTGATGATCCTGAAAAGAAAGCATTAAGTCCCAGGTACTTTATGCACAGGGTGTTTCATGACGATTGTAAGAAATGTTAATAATTTGTTTGCGAACGTCTTGTTGAGGAAAAAATGTCAGGTGAAATTAGGTACTGTTCTACGTAATGACTTAATTATATTGCATAATAATATTGCTTGTGAACGTGTGCATGCATACTTGTAGTTTTCGTTTAGCAATTGAATTAAAAAAGAACTTTACGATATACGAAGAAATTAGCATCATCCTGAAAAGGAATTATTAAACCTCATACTTCATATGTAGGGTGTTTCAGAACGATTGTAAAAAATCTTGATAATGTGTTTGCGAGGGACAGATTGAAGGAAAAGATATTGTATAATGTTAGGTCCTATTGCACACAATGACGTAATTATAGAAGATAAATAAATTATCATTACACTCGTTATAAAATATCTTGTGTAACTCGTTCTACATGGTTGCTGGTATTTTATTTCAATTATTATCACTTTATTTTTCGTCGATTATTCTTCCTGCCAATTTTACGTACATCCGAGATTAGTTTATTACATTTCCCATTCGTTCACAAAAATGACGTGCATTTGAATAGCAGATTTAAAGTCAGCAAAGATAAAATGGAAGGGATTTTATTATATTTGCCATTTGTTCACAAGAATGACATGCATTTGAATGGGACGTTTAAAGTCGGCAAAAGTAAAGAGGAAGGGAATAGAAATAGTTGGTTTTGCGCGGAGAACTGTTACTGACGAGTCATTGACCCAGGCAATATTGGCGGCATGTCGCAGACAGCAGGCTGGTTTGTGATCTACGGTAGGCAGTGCTGTTACAGTCGAGGAAAAATAGGCGAGCCCGAGAAAGAAAGAACCCGTTAACGGAGAAACGAGCGAGCGGCGGGTGAAGGGCGCCGGCGGACCTGGTGATTTGTGGAAAACAAATAATTGTCGGGGGTGCCAATCACAGGCCTCGTTGGCCCGAGTCCTGCTCCTAAAGCCCCGTGTCTCAGGGTTACCCTCTGATGAAAATCTGTCGATTTATTCCCTCTTCCCCTGTCCTACCGACCTCTCGTTCGGGGATTTATATTTAAACGAATACGGCCGCAGCCCTCCGCCAACTTCACTCCCCGGCAAAGGCAAATCGAAAAGCCTTGACAGCCATTCAACGTGAATCAGGTCCATCTTCGGTACACAAAGTTCACTCGGTCGATAAGGATGGAATTCACTTGGTAATGTTGCGAAAAACTATTTGTTTTTAATTATCTTCCATGTCACGACAAATATGACCGTCTATCGTCCCGTAGGTTATTTATTGTTCCACAGCGAGTTTACTCGGCATTCCGCGATGCTCCGCGTTTTTCCCTATCTGCATAAAAGCACACCCAGCGCCATTATTAATCGGTTATGAACGCGCGTGTATTTGTTGCTTTTATGTTCAATGCATATTAATGCTGCGGAAGCACAAAATGACCATTAATATGTCCTCATCGCTAAATTTGTCGTGGTAATATTCTTCGCTTTTATTCACTTGCATTGAAACATTATTCAACATGATATAATGCTTAGCCGTGAAAGAGTTCTCCAATGCTAGTCGGAACGTCCAAGGTGAAAAATATGCAGAATCCGATGAAAATTCAAAGTACATTAAAAAAAACGGTAAATTCGCAAGAAAGTAAAACTCGAAAAATGGAATCAAATTATTTCCGTAATCATTTTACTAACAAGAAAATTATTAGCAATTATAAGCGAGATATTATAAATACGGTAAAATTCTATTCATCTGGCGAACGAACTATATTTTATTCAATTGTTTATCGGATATTTTATGTTAATCGTTGTTAAATTAAAATTAATTTGTTAAATTTGACTTGACATAACATTTGATTCTTGGCACTGTTTCAAAATTCAAAAGATTGCCCTATATTTCCATTTTTAAAGTTTATTTATAAAAATTCCTACACAATTAGTGTAAGGCAGTGTGCAAAAATTGTATATTTAGTACATATTCAGAAATGGATTTCTAAGGTAAATCACTATTTTCAAAATTTTTTAAAACCCTTAGGTCTCGGGAAGTACGTCCCCTTCTCCCCAGATTTTTCACTGGTCCCATTGTTTATACATTTTTCGATGCGTAAAACACGCGTATGATAATAAAAGCTGTCGGCAATGAATCCTTACCTTACTTCTCAACATCCACTGCGGTAGCCTTTTTTCCATAGATTCTCTGGTATAATTTCTCCCTGTGCTTTCATCTAACTTACAAAGGAAACTTGCCAAGTGGAAAATTCTGGTTTTAACTAAAGTTGCTGAACACGTAGAGCATATTGAGGAGCAGAAGGAAATTTTTTTCTGTGGAAAACACCTTTCGCGGCTAAAACCACTCCTCAAAGTTCTGCGACCCTTTCGTCCGTTCAATGTAATTGTATAAAAGTTGCGTCGTTTTAAAACAGTTACGCAATATAACTGGCACACCGCAGGTACAGGATAAAACTTGTGCTAACAGAAAATTATAACAATTGCCCGCGAGGTAAACACGCCAACCGACGAAAATTGTGTCTCTCTTTACATTCATTGACGTATTAATTTTCAAATTTACGTCGTTGTCTCCTTCACTAAAAAAACGATATAATTATTCAAGTGGTTGCCATAACTACGTTATATGTATTATTCACTTATTATACATAACAATTTACGATGTACATTTATTTATATATAAAAAACTGACAAATCACAATGTTTAAATGCACAAAATGTAGACTACCACATGCTGTTGGCATAATAGTGCTTTAAATTCTCCCTAATACTCGGAATATTGCCCGTTTTATATCTCTTTGACCAACTACCCCCATGCAAATCGACACCTTACAAGTTTCGTTTCCGGGAAACCCGTACCATCCACCCCCTGACTTCCCGCAAACTTACGACTGGTCAAGAAATCGTCGAATTTAGGAAACGTGCTCGTAAAGCCCATACTGATTCTTGGAATCATGAAGAAACCATAGAACATCGACACCCCAGATAGGGTTCTCTGAATTGCGCGACCATTAGATGTCGATTAAACTGAATTGAACCGTGCAGTTGATTCAATTCTGCACACGCGACAATGCATTTACACCAGATTTATGGAACCCCTGAATTTGACAGATTTAAGATTTCACACTTAAAGTTAGAGAAATGATAAATGTTAGTTGTAAAGTAAAATGTTTTTTTATTGATTTAGAATGAAGTGAACTAATGTTATAAGGAAGGAAAGATATTTTAATACACCCATCAACCGTATACAATCAATGTTTGTGACTTGTTAATATAACAGTTAATTTTAAACTTGTCAATTTTTGAAATAATGAAATCAAAAAGTGTAGAAACGCAATTTAGGTGTACAGTATCTATTTTCATACTAATTTGAACTATCCGGAATCTTTTATTTTCTTAATTTAACACGAAAATTCATTTTACTTTTCAACGATTTCACTGTTCGAAATCGTCGAACACATTTCATCTAGTTTTCAAAATTATTTTGTCACATCCTTTGATATTAAACGAAACAGACGTTCGAACAGGTTTCTTTTTCATGGATGTTTAAAAATTTGTACTTCCCTCTGGACCGCGTTATCTGAAGCTGTACTCACAATAACTTTGCTGACTCTGATTTGCCATACCGCAGAGGTTTAAAGGGCAAAGGAGGTGGCGGCGGCCATGGGAAAAAGTTCAAACGAATGTTAAAACAGAGAGCCGACGACAGGAAAGGGAGGGCGGTAATTAGACTAGAGATTAAAGGACAAAAAATTGAAGCTCGTCGAGACGACGGAAAGTGGCGGTGAAGCTGACGCCTCCTCTTTTCGTTCTGGTTGCCCACGCGCCTGTTATACGGAACTTCGTAAAAGTGAAACGGAGCAAACTCTCGGCACCGAGAGGAGGAACTTTTAACAACGCCAGGAAAGCACGATTTCCCAGATACTTCTGGTAATGCCGGCACTGGCGCACGACAACGAGTAGAAGGAAAGCATACCGAGCGCGCCGAGGAATTGAATGGAGTAAAAAATACGGAAGCGGAGAAGCCACGGGAAGGACGAGAAGAGCAAAGGGAACAAGCAAAATGCAAAAGATAACGCTGAGGAAGGGAAATTGTAATAGAAAGTTGGCGCGATGAGGCAGGACCGCGAGTGAACGAAAATGTCTACGAGAAAGGGGCTCTATGTCGGAACAGTCGTCGGAGAAAATAAGAGGTGAAGAAGGAGGGAAGACAGATTGCCAAGCAGCAGGCAAAGTAATATGGCAAGAACGATAAAGCTGGAGATGTGCATATGGAAAAGAGAAGCACTGGGGATGAAGTAAGGACACAAAAATTGCAGAAAGACCAGGCAAGAGGGTGCGAGATTGAAGGAGATAGGGAACTTTCGTTTGAAGGGCTATCTTCAGAGGGGAAAAAACGGCGGGACAGACAGAGGAAGTATATAGCCGGATAAATACGAGGGGTCGTGGAATCCTCGAGACCACGGCACTCGAATGGCTCTCAGAGCCGTTCGACAATACCACATCGATTTTATCAAAAGTCTAAACACGCTCGATTAAATTTACTCGCTGGAGAACGATGGAATCGGACGTTAAGAGACCCTTCGTTCACATAAACACGTACTCCGGCAAATTCTCCTTCTTCTGCCAAACACGCTTGGATATCCAAATTTTTCACCGGCTAACGACATGTCAACCGTAGAATTTCCACGTCCTTTCGAAGCATTTCTCCTTTAGAAATTCCTTTGAATTAACGCCACGTAGTGCAAATAGGTTAGATTAACTGTCTTTACTTCGATTAGAAGGATTAAAATAAAGGTAGATTGTTCCTAGTTTTAAGAACAAGAAGTAGAAATTAAAAGAAATTCTAATTACTGTACAAAGTTTTTTAATATCATACTGATTTTTATCAGGTTTCATTGAATCTAGACAGAAGGCACATAAAAACTGGGTCAATTCTGCTATACATTATTTAATGCGCTGTACGTGTTATAATCTCCTGTCTTGAAGAATAAATTTTACGCGCATGCGCGTATGCTGCTTAGTATAATACATTTACATGAATCATTAGAAACACACAAATGGAAGACCCACTCTAAATAAAATATCTTATCTAAGTTTGAAATTGGAGGTGCAGATTCCATGCACATCGTCACATATAATCATTAATTGTAATATTCATTACCGTACACATTTACGTGTGAATCACGTAACCCATCAAACAATCGGACAGATCGAAAAAATTTCTCCATCAACTTACTAGAATATGTAAAACGATATGATACAGAAAAAAAGTTTATCTCTGATTGACAAAATACCTTGGCGAATTATTTTTCTAATTAATGTTTGTAGGAATATTTGCAGCAGAAAATAAAATTGTCAATAGTTCTTATAATTTTATGGAATCTAAAGTAATAAATTGGTTCCTTTAGCATAACGTGTTTATTAAATACAAGGGATAATTTTTGTTACTGAAACTGAATAATATAAGGTTGATTCTAAGACGTCTCTGCAAGTTTTCCAATGTCTTTCTCCTGTTCAATTCTACGTTAAAATTATCAATTGTGCAACATGACAAATATAACGACCAGTAGAATCCAATTATTGTTCAATATTATCACATTTTTACAGGTTAGTTGATAAACACAAAACCCAGTGATATTCATGTACCTGAAAAATATAACGACCCGACGTAATTTTTCAAACGAAGTTTGTTCTCAAATGTACACAGTCACCCATAACAATCCGTATCGCCGACTAATTGGCAGGCATTATTGTAGAATTTCGTGCATTCTAATTGGTACTCCAATTCATGCTCCGATATCATTACTGTCACTGTAAGAAAAATGGTAACAAAAACCATTAAAATTCTATACGAATTGTTTGTATCATATGTACATATATTACGATTCATATTTCGTTATTGAGTCAATGCTATAGACTGGTCACTTCATTGCACTTCGAACAAATGCATTTGAAAATAAGGGAAGAAATCTTACAAAGACCTTATTAAAAATTACGTGTCCACTTTGAAAAATATTTTTTCAACATTTTACAATGAATTTTTTCAACAATTTACCTTACTAAGTGAAGCGTTTATAACTTAGAACATTGCCTTACCATTCTTAAGGCCTAAATTGTATGTCGATCACATTATTAATAATACTTGAAATCTCACGGATTTACGATGTGCATAAACCTGAATAGGCCCACACATTGTTTTATCGTGGCTGAACACAGATTTATTTCCCTGATCTGTTTATCTTATCGACTACTAATGTAAGTGTACAAATTCGATTTTCAGTTACTATGCGTCAACGGCATTCCCACCTCGTTTGGCACCACCATTGAAGCGACCACGTCTTATGCCACCGGCCAGATCACAACACCCGAAACAACAAAAACAACAACCTTCAATAAATTGCACCACTGTACCAGACCTGAATCAGCTAAAAGTTTACAGTGAGTATATAATCATCTTCGCGTATTACGTATACCCATGTGCGATACAAGTTTCCCTCGTATAACACGGTTTCACTGTAACACGGTTACAGAATTGTAAAACCCCTTAACCCCTTCAGACCTGATTTTTGTTTGACCTAAAAGATGAAGAAGTTATTTGGTGTTATTCAACAACAGTAATAATACGCATTTCGAATAAAATGCAACAGACGGTGATAGTATACTTCTTTTTTTATAGAAATTGGCTCAAAGCAAGGATGTATATATCGTTACCTGTCACAGTTTTAATATGTTGTTGGATATTGAAGTAATAAAACAGTGTACATTATAATATGCGTCTGGTCTAAAGGGATTAAAAACACCACGCGTAATAGAGATTTTCAAGTGTAAGCGCGATCGTTGAATAAATTTATATCTTTCACTCGAGCAAGTAAGTTTCCTGTATCAGAACGTTGTGCGGAAAGTTTCTAGTGCAGACTATTAAAATTGTAAATTTGAGGGAAGAGGGAAGTTCATGACTTTGAAGATCTTTGCAAGGTGTTTTGCTTTTCATTTCGTTCGTTATTTAAATATAACGCAATTTTAACGTTTTCATAAGTTTTTATCGTTTTGTTACGCAATGTCCTCTATTTTTGGAACCAGTATATCAAGCGTACACAAGAGTAATGTATCTTATTGCGCGATTTTAAGGTAAAACTTTAAGTTTTCAGTTTGCCAAATTTCCAGACCAAGTGGCGAAAGACGTTTTTCTGAATTTTGGATATACTTTCTCTATTGCAGACTTTATTAAATATACAACGTGATCGATTAAAAATGAAAAACACGTACAACCACAACAGCTTTGACCAGATCCAATGGAATCTGATTAAGGACGCATACATTTCATTAGAATTGTTGTATATTCAATATTTGCTATTTGTTTCCAGGCAATCCGGACATACTAATCTGCGGTAACTGCAGAGAAATGTTTACCGATCTTAGCGAGCTTCTCGAACACAAGCGCAACTACTGCAAGCTTCGATTCACTTGCAAATGTCACACATTCAATGGTGCCGCACCAAGTACGTACTCAAACTTCACACCAGTCACATTGAAATATGAGCAGAATATCCTTCAAAATAAATTCGAAAGACTCCACAAGTAGGGTAGAGTGGGTTAGAGTAGGTTAGAGTAACACTAGGAATATCTTGGAAAGACAAATATGACGTTAACTTTTTTAATATATTTGAAATCTTTAATATCCGGGACACAGTATACTGTTTCAACATTTCTCAAAATGCATAATGGCAGGTAATGTCATATACGTTTGGAAGAGGGTTTTTCTCCAATTAGGTGCCTACATTACATTATTTGCAAATATGAAATTGAAGTTTATGAAATAAAAAACACATATACATTATGTAAATGAATTATTCGACAAAGAAGTATAAGTAATAATAACAACTTAACACGAGTATGACATACAGAAATGTTGGATTGCGCAGATGTATTGTTTGTTATTAGGAAAAATTGATTTTCTGTCTTGTTTATCGTTCTGCTAATTTACACTGGTGTTTTTAAAATAGGAGACTCGACCACGTCTTTACTTTGCGTACTCTGCAAAGTATCATTTCCGACGGCATGGGAACTCATGGTTCACGCCCAAGCAGCACACATGATTAATATTTACGAGCTGGGAACACGATCGCAAAGCCCAAGATCTACGCAGAGTCCTCCACAGAGTCCCATTCAGCACCCCAAAGAATCATCGCCACCACCTCAGGACTTTCAGGTACTCATAATTTCTTCGCAACACTGATAATCCACTGAAAAGTCAATAAAAATGCAGGATTCAGACGTTCGAATTAGGTTTGTGTAGGTAAGGGCAGGGGCAGGACGAATTTCAGTAAATTTTATTATTTATTTTTCTACTATTTATCACTTTATTATTTAGTTTAAATAATTTCTTCATAACATATATTATTGTACCTCCCAACACCGACAATTCACTAAAAAGTCAATCCATGATTCGAAATACTCATTTAACTACATTACGTACACATATTTGTTTTTCTTCTTTAAAGTTTAAACTACCTTACCTTCAGGGTATTTACTGAAAACAACTAGGTTTAAAAAATAAATTGCTCTATTGAACTTCATAAATTGCTTGGCAGAGAATAAAAATACAAACCATTTTCAATCACAGATTTTCACTTCTATCACAATCACAATCAAATCACAATCACTTCTATTTTTTTTAAAGCCTAAGCTGTCGTGCCCTCAGCGTATTTAATTGAAAAAGTTAATTTCCAAAAACCAGTCGCACCATTACACTTTATAAACTATTTGTCTAAAAACGTAAATATGAACGTAGAGAATTTTGCTTACAGGAAATCAAAGCAACGGAATGCGGTGCAAGTGTCGAAGAAGAGGATTTGGATACACACGAATTAATACCGTCTCCGGATAGCGGCAAATCAACGGACAACGAGGCAGCTCTCTCGCCGATAAAAATACGCTCGGACGTTAACGGACTCGATCATGAAGACTGTGATGAATTGATCCACGTAGAGAACACGGCCCAAGCTTGTATCATGCACGCACTCAGTATCGTAAGTCCATCCCTTGTAAAACGTCACTAAAAATAACGATTGAAAACCCTTCATCGAAGCATATTTCCGGACTTACGTTTATTGCGAAGAAAAAAAAGGTTGCGATTAACTCAGCATTTCGCGCCTAATTGCACCGGTGACAAAATAGTGAAATTAGTAAAATAGTAGAAATAGAATAGGAAAAATACATAGTATACAAATCGTTGAAAATAGTAAACACAGTAGTGAAATTTTTGTAAGGTATAAAGATTGAGATTCCTTTAAAAAAACTTCCCTTCGAACAGCTAATTTTGGAGGAAAATTTAGTAAATTTGTTGATATAGAAAACTGTATATTGTTGATAAAAGATTAGAAATAGTACAATTTATACAATATAAAAGATCAAGCATTCAACTTCCTCCGACTTTCTTTTTCATACAGCTAATTATTTCGAGAAGAAATTAGTGAATTCATTAATACGGACCACCGTTTGTAACATACTTTTATCTTCATCTTTTCTAACTTACCAATAGACATTTCTGTGGTTTTTGCCTTTAATCGTAAGTTTTTGAATGAACGTTGGCAATGCAACGATACGCTGCATGAAAACAATAAATATAATGACTGTAACGAGCTAATGGGTCATAATAATCTGCGTCAGCAATAATGAAGCATAATGGATCGTTACGGTACTGAATGTACTTGTGTTGCGTTCTGAGGAACATTTCCCTGGCGCTTAAATTGTCGCGAACTGATAGGAACACTTGCTCGACGGAGATTCACGGCCTGAAATGTTGATCATAAAAGCCCTAATGGCTTCTTCAACCGTCTAACGATGAGTTTACCTCTCCTCCAGTTTCCGGCGGAATTTAAGGGTGAATACCAAAGACTTCGATTAGTGTCTTCTGCTAGAATTCTATCGAGTTCTTTTTAAAAGCATCATTACTCTATCTTTACCGGAATAAGATAATATAAGTTCATACATGACTTCCAAATATTTTTTTTATTGTCAAATCAGTCAGTTAATATATGAATAATGTACCCGTAAACTTGCCTTCAAAGAAAAAAAGTTTTGTACTTAATTGCTTAAAAATTTGTATATTTAATTACAGTAACAAGAATTATCTGAATCATTGAACTGTAATGAGGTTTTAAAATAACGCCAATACTGTTGCATGCATTTTCATAAATCATAGAACAAATTCATGACCTTTCTTTGCTTAATAAATCAACGGAAGTTCGGTACATTAGCCGATTTCCATTTAGTAATAGTTCCAACCCCAGGCATAATGAAACGATATTGATTAAATTGATTGCTAAACTTGTCAAAAATACTATAATTACCACACAAAGTCCCTGTCAGTTTCCTTATAATTTTAAACTGCCACTACAAATTCGATTCAGTTACTGAGCTAAAATATCGGCTAATGCTTATTATAATCAGTGCCGAACGTGAGAGAAATTTTCGAATATCGAAAACCATTGACTCTTAATTTATTGACTTCTAGACCGGAAGAGGTTGAACTTTTCTTCATTAAAGTCAAACCTGTTATTTATGTATCGGCGATACTTGACCAAAATGATGCAAGAAGAAATGATTTAGTATAAACTAAGGTTACATTTGTTTGTACAGGTACATCGAATGTGCTTGCAACTTTAATGCTATTTAAAGCATTTATTTCGAAATTTATTTTGTCTTTAATTAGAAATCATAAAGTATTTGAAAACTTAAAGCTAAACGTATGAGTATACCAAATTCATTGTAACAGTTGCCACACTTTCGTTAATTCATGAAGTAAATATTTCAAACCCGACAAATAAAAAATGAGCACATTAAAATTGTATGGAAAATTCCATATCGACAACCACACTTGTTAATAAATACTAATCATTTGAATATTGACGTATTGCATTTAATACTATGTAGGATATGCAGAAAATTATTTAAAGAAAGAAATGCATTTTCTTAAAACGCAGAACTTACCTAAAGTTCTATAACGTTAAATTAATGATAAAAATATTATATAGTGTTATTTGTAGTAACTATGTAATCTGAACAATTTTAATAACGTTATCGATTTTCAGCAAAGCACTGACAATCTTTTGCCCATAACTTTTTGTAGCAAATTATCTCAAGTATCTAATTGTTACAATAAGAATTCTGCATACGTACCTACGTTACACGTGTCTGTGTCTCAAAAGGAACTATTTTATCATCTCACGTACTATCTATACTTTGAACGGTCATTAGTAGAACTCTACTTTTCTTTTTTTACTAATGCATTTTTACGTACGTTGCAGGACTCATCCCTAGAACTGAACTCGGACACGAATTCAAGGGGAAACTCCGGGCCGGTGATGACGTTGACTAATGGATCCTTGTCCGCGAAAGAATAAGCCAAAGGTCACATGTTGAAAAGCGGTCTTCCCTGTCGCGGCAGGGATCTTTGTGTACCAACGCCACCAACGAGACATATCGATCTCCTTTTAAGGAAACACACGCCCGTCTGTACATAGCTTAAATGACTACAATTAATCAGGGTCGTCCCACGCTAGATCCGGGACCTATTTTGGCGAATCAATGAATTCCCGATAAATTGCTAACGCCTGGAAGGCTCAACAGAGTCATAGTTTAAAGCGTTTTGCGTCCATATTTAAAGATTCATTTGCTAGATATCACGAAAGCCAGAGCTCCTCGAAAGTCCACGAACCTTCGACCGGAATATACGAAAACGATCCGAGAAGTTTCGTGAAGTGCTAGGAGAGCATTTGAAAATCCTTCAAAAATTTTTCTAATTCCCAGGGTGCAAAAGCGAGATGAAAGTTCTTGCCGATTAGATAACTAATCCAATTTGGTAATACGTAATACTTTATGGTTAAGACGCACTTGATACGTAAAAATTTATGAAAGTGTCCCTCTCAATAATGACGATTAAAGTGTGCATGAATCACGCAACGTATATTTCTTTATGCGAAAAACAGTGTCTACGTATTTGGTAAATGGCTTTTTATGACAGCGTTTTCTTTTCGATCACATGAGCCAATTATGTTGTTCCCGTAGATCGCCCACGTCAATTTTGTTAGGACTAGTTTCTATGTTCAACAGATTTAGTGTGAACAATTATCGCGTATTGAAAGTTCGAAGTATTTTTTTCCCCAATGAATCTATTCAACGACATACGAAGATGTCGTATCCCCTAAACATTTCACAGATGTTGTAAGTATTCTTTTAGTTATTATAATCAACTGCGGCAATCTTGTGGTAATCCTGATTTTCGAGAAAAAAGCTTTTCCGAGTAAATATTTTATAATTAGTTGTTTAGCTGATCCTCTTCGACTACTCATTTTCTTTATTTATGGATTTATTCGGATCTATATTATTTAACGGTATATTACTATATTAACAGGAACTTCCGCTATTTTTACATAAAGCTGGAATACTGAAATTTGTACACATTTACAGGGAACAGGGTTTCTAGAAACGAGTTTGTCAACGTTATGAATAGTGTTAATTTTTGACAAATTTTAACATTGCAGTAATAGCCGGAAGTTTGGTTATATGTTAAAGTTGAATAAAATTGTAACTTAAAGTTTTGCACTATAGAAAATGGATACTGTAAAACAGTATATTGTGTACATGTATTGATTCTACAATCAAGCATCATTCGTATGATCGTTACAATTTTCGTAGCTGACGATAAAAAAACGAAACTATTAATATTGGTTATTTATTATTCATTATTGAAAATCAAATCATCCATCAAATATTCATTACCATTATGACTGTGTACTAATATTTACTTCAGTTTAAATTCTTAGTAAAAATTACAAAAATAATCAAGATCCTTTGGTGACATATGAAATCACGTTTGGTAGTATAATACGTTAATCTGTCATGTAAAACAATAAGGCCGATATAACACGTTATATAGAATTCCATAAAATTTTGTAGAATCATAGAAAATCGGACCGTCCGTGCATAATAATATGTAAATCATAAATATGTTTAAATTATATACATATGGCATTAGTTTATATCATAACACAACCACCTATTTATCAAGCGAGAGAGTATGACGTGATTAAGATGTTACTTCTCTTCGTTTTAAGAGATATAGTTCAACAAACATTTGAAGTTACGTGGACATACAAGAAAAGTTTCCTGTTTCCAAATTTTGGTTTTAATGTTTTTTAATACCATAGCTTTTCTGTAATGATACACAAATTTCGCACGAAAAATTCTTGCCTAGTAATAACAAGCTATTATACAATATTATATACATAACTCATTACGTATCTGTTTTACGTATATTTCATATGTTCTGCTTGTGCATGAAATTATATTAAAATCAATATTTACGGGAATTGGAATATTTCTTTCTTATATCATTTCAGGATATATCGCACTCTTCGCTTCACAACTGATACAACTCAAGATTTCTCAATTAAAGTAATTTAAAAAACGCATACAGTTGAAAGAACTATTGTAAAGGAACGATGTAATAAAATAAGGTAAAAATGAACGATGTAATAGGAAACGATGTAATAATGTTGGTCTGAAGTTATTTAACATGTGAAATTTTTTACAAATAAACTTATAATCGAGTCTCAGTCAACTATTACTTACTTTTTATATATGTTATAAATATACTTAAAACAAGATTGAACAGAAACTGTAGAAAGCTAAGAACTGACGTTTTTTTAAATAAAGATTATTTCACTTGCATGAATACCGTCTTAAACTGGAAATTGAACAATTTTGAGTCGTGTCACTTTAAAAGCGGGGGTGTGATATGTATGTATAGATATAGACGACAAGTCCGCAAAACGCTTTAAATTTCCAACGTACGTTCAAGTGCTTTCCTGTTGATCTTCGCAAATTTAAGGTATAATTGAGTTTCGGGGACAAAGACACGAGCGAATTTGATCATTTCACATGCCATTATCCACTCAATACGAACTAAGATTTCTGTAAAATCTAAACACTAGCCCGACATTCATAGGAGATAATCATGGAAACATACGGTTCCCATGACACCGAAAAAGTACTGTGTAATTTTGTTTCCCTCGTAGAGTATCAGAATACTAAAAACAGGATGTACACATACGTAAAAGTCAATCTGAAACAGTCGGAGGTGAAACACGTCATTGGAAACCACGTTTGAGTAGAAGGATGGTATATGAAAATAAAAAATGCTTTTACAAATTGCGTATGCACATGTACAGAGTTTGTATGTATTTCAAGGAAATTGCAAGATATTCGTTTTTAATATCTGACGATGTAATATTTTTCATGACATATTGAGAAATTGTACAAATTAATCGACATGTACGAATAAAAAGAATTCATCGCGTTGCGTTTACTCAGAATTAGCGTAATGATTTTAGGATATCATTGGTTCTAGCAATTATGTGAGGGGGATGATTAGTCGCGAATTTACGTGCACGATAGATTTATAGGAAAAAGAATCCATTTCCTTTTGTGGATCGTAGGTTCCTCATGCGCGTTAGCTTCATCTTTGGTGAAATTTAAGTTTAAGCTGATAAGCCATGAATGCCAGAGCACGAGAGCGAACGTCGAAATAAAAGTGATGAGCTGAAACGAAAACACGTTATCCTATCTTTAGCGATCTGTAGAATAAGCTACACTAATCATTTAAAACATATCTTCCAAATGTTCTATATAGTTTATCATATCACCGACCCGATGTACCCGTAATACACACACGTACTCATAATGTGAATGCAAGGAAAATCTATTCGGTCCAAGATGAACAGTCGGACCTAGACTAAAAAACAACATGGTAATAAGAGTCATTACAACAGTATAACAGTGTTCAGATCCCTGCTATACATACATTTTTCTGTATAAAAAATAATAAACGTAGAGAAATGGATGCAATCGTGAAAGAACGGGTTAATACACAACCATCACTGTTATACCGTGTCGTAATTATTATTATTATAAAATGTTCCGGGTGTTAGCGAATGCTTCTATTCCTGTGTTTTTCTCCAGGAACTAAACGTAAATACATATGGTAAATATATATGTGTATATATATGTATGTATATTTACGTATGTATATATATGTATGTATATATATATTAATTTATTAATAAACCTAGGGAGGCGAAAATTATTTGTTCATAGCCCTATATAAGCGATGGTTTATGAATTATTATTATCCAAATAAAAATATATTACGTCTTTTAAACGACTGATCAATTCCTAAATCTTTGAACGTATCCTTAAAACTTTGTCCTAACAATTATCATTGTGTAAAACCTGTACTAGGTTTTAGAACAAGCATGAAGTAATAATTTTTTTTTAGGAGACAGGAAAAACTAATTCACTGCTAAAGTTATCGTATGTTTATGAATAGTACGATATTGTATATTTACAAATGATATTATATTTTAGATCTCAAACAGTATATTATGCAATTTTCCACAAAACCTGTTAAACATGCCGATATAGTAGAAATTTACCTGGAAGCGTGAAATTGGTAGTCATTTTTGTTCAAATCGGTAGGTAATTTAAACTGTGCAAAGAATAACGTAAGAAATCTATATCTTGTTCCTCAATAATCCTCGCCTTGTTCTGTCTTTATACCTATAAGTTTAGCTTACAATTAGCTGAATTTCTACGAGTAATTGTAAGATAGAACCCATTGCGCACGGTTTTGTGAGTTTTAAAAAAAGAAGGGAATAAAGAAATTGAAAGGGTCGACGAGCGTCAAGAAAGTCGGAAACGTGGAGGCTGAAGTCACCACAGCTGGCGTTTCGTTTTTCAGTAGTTAGTCCTCTCGGAAAGAAGGTACGAGGAGCTCGTTATGCAAAGATTTCACAATCCGTTGCCCTCCGTGCCGAATGAGCTTTCACCCGCCGCTCCCCTTCGTACTCCGTCTCACCCCTCTTCCACTCAGTCCATGTCTGTGTACGTATACATATATATACATACATATATTCTCCCAGGCATTGCACGTGGCCCCGACTCTACAGCTAATGAGTCTGTTGTTCCCCATTTACGACAAACATGAGAGACGGTAGAAAACATGAAAAAACAGAAAACAACTACCCGTCATGATAGGATCCTTCTGCCCCTGCGATTATAGTTGCACCCACTTCAGCCCCTCTCGTCACACTGCACCCCCTTTGAGTTTACAGTCACGTAAAAACTAGGCAGCTTCTCGAGTGGTCTACCGACAAACCCGCGGGCCATCAACGTTTTACGTCGACTATGGACGAACCATAGCAAATTAAACTCGGATATATAATGGATAATTAACTTCAAAAGTTCAGTCGGTAATTAAAAGAACGACAAATTCACTCAGCTACGACGTAATAGTCTTAAGTAATGCGAAATGTTGAGAACGGTCGACGAATTGGTTTGACGCAACTTTATTCTCCTTTAGATGAATGACGGTAAATAAATTATCAGTCGGTGAAAAAGAGAAAAGTAGAAAAATTTATTCCGACATGAAATGTAAACTTTTTAGTTCGCTAATCCTCTTGCAGGTAAATTTGTTATAATTAGGTAAAAGCTTCTGTGATCTCAATGGAGATTGCGCAAAATCTACTTCAAAAGTTAATTTAATGATTGTAAAAAAACGAAAAATTCACTGAGATACGACATAATAACTTTAAGTAATAGATTTTTTTAGAAAAATGATGTTAAATAAATGATGACACGGTTAAAAAGAGAAAGGTACAAAAATTTATTCTGACATAACACCTTCCAAGCACTTAAATGCATCATTTCATAATATCTGTACAGTCATTACCGTCCCTCATAAAATTACTATTAAAACATGAATTTATGTGAACAATAAACTTTTCAGCTCGCTGATCTTCGTGCATGTAAATTTGTTATTGTTATGTAAAATCCAGTATAATCTTAATGCGGCCATATCCATGCTGAATTTGATAGTTGTACGTAACGTCCGTAGTACTTCAGTGCTTCAAACGTCTCGATTCCTACACGTTTAATTTCGCTCGATGGTAGATCGAATCCGTATTCCCCACCACCAGGTAATTCGATGGTGTATGATAAATCTATGCCAGCAGCACCCATCGCCCAGTCATCGCTACCTCCAGCAGCAGGATCTGTATAAGAAAAGTATATATATGTATATGTATATATGCATTTGTATAGTCAATATTAGATGTGAATAGTATTCACTGAATACTTAGTTTACTTTTCAGGAAATCAGACGCATTCGACTTGGACAATATAACGTTTAGCAGTTATAAGTAAGATATAATTTAGTGCTCTATTTTTTTTATATTAATTCATATTTTTAGTAACACTTTGATATGGTATTAAAAAATTACTCACATAAATGAACCGCAGACGAGCCATATGTGTATCGAGTCCCGAATACTGATTGAATGACTTCCGCAACAGATTTCGCCAGAGAACGCTGAAACGTAAAGTACATTTGTAAAAATATGTTTATTAATATTATAATACAGAAGATTTCGAAACCGACTAAGGTTTCAACAAAATTTCTTATATTGTGAGACAATAATGTCAGGAACATTTGGAGTTGCTTATTAAAGTTCGATGAAACTGACGTGTAATTTGAAATGTTTTTAATGGCTTTGATGTTGTGTACTGTAGCAAATAATGGTTAACTATTTTCGCGACAAAAGAAATATAAATGTTTGAACCGCGCTTTGCAACAGAATTATTAAATTAACAGCCATTTTGAAGCAACAGTTTTTCATACATCAACATAGCAAATAACTTACAAGTTTCTGGTCGTTCTTTGGCGGTTCAGTGGTATAACCCCATGGATATAATAAGTACTGTAAAACAGACGAAAGTGCTTGAAACAAATATCTTTGGAATTTGATGATAGATGAAAAGAGAATAGTAAAAAGTATTCACCTGTCCGTAAGAGTGGAACGTTAAGTAAAGTTTGAACGTGTTATTATTGGCAAACACATAATCACGCAAACTGCGAGTCTCTGGTTCTGAGAAAGGCCTCGGGCCCGCATAAATATCAGAACAAGGACTACTAGATGCGCCAATTTCTGTAAAATTAAAAAGATTTTGAAAAGAAAGGTATCTTCCAACGAGTATATTAAGAAAAATTTATTAATAGAGCTTTCTGGTTAACATAATTTTTCGATATCAATGTACATTCGTTAGGGAAAATGTGAAACACATGAAAAGAGAAGTATAAAAGTATAAAAGACGCAGCGGACAAGTTATGCAAAATATAAGCGGAATAAATCAACAGGAAAAATTTAACTATTTCGAACTTTCATCTTTACGTAGCAGTCAGTCAACGCGATTGGTCAAAAATTTATACGAAATGCGTGTAATAAAATGTAGGATTTCTCAAAATTCAACTGCTGTGTGAAAAATTGTGATAAAAATTCATTAAACTTACCCATCCATCCGTATTCGAAGTTTCGATTGCCATCCACGCCACGGCATCGCGAATGAGATGTTTGAGAACGCGTCTTTCTCCACATACGATTCTAAAAGAAGATACATTATTTTATACCAGAAATGAAATTAATGAAATCTTGCACCTTTTCAATACCCGAGAAACAAACTTAAGGAATGACGGATTAACAAAATGTGTGAAATTTAGAAACTTGTTCGTGAAATTAGAATAATTTTAAATGAGTACTTCTCGGAGTAAATTCGACTTAATATCATTACAGTACAGAAAATTCATAATCGTTAGATGAAATATTTTCAAATGAGATAAAAAAGGAGTTCACCAAATATTTTCGGCGCATGTAAAAAGGATAATCGTTCTTTAACGTGGTTTCCAACGTAATATTTTATAACATGAGAATACTAAAAAGATATAATGCAATTTTCGATCGGTGTAAACGAATGATAAAAAAGGCCAATGAAAAGATTGAAATGAATATTTTGGGAATGGTTTATCTCTCGTATCTACGTTGATGAAATATTCCTACCGATAAAATGTCAGCGATAAATTATCGAAAAGCACATATGAGATTTCTTCAATGAATTTTGATAATACGATGTTTACAAAACAATGATGAAAAACGTGTTCTTACCATGATCGATTTGTGAGTAAACTGGTAGCCATCCGGATTTAAGTTCGGTACAATGTAGTAATCCACGTTATCTAGGAGGTACCTGTTGGTCTGATTTGCGGCTAATTGATCGATGAAATAAAGCGCAGTGACGGGCGCGATCCATTCACGTGCATGGATCCCGGCATCGATTAAAATACCAGGCTTATTTTTACCACCGGAGGAAATCTTCACGACGTAAATCGATCGGCCTTCGTAAGAATTACCGATTTTTGTGAGCGTCACTACGTCGCTGTGAGTCGCAGCGATGTCTTTAACAATAGCTTCAATCTGAAACACGCACACACACATATACGTTAGGACACACGCACACACACACACACGTATCACGTGCACGTGCTCAGCAAGTGATGGTAATTTTGTATTTTTCTTGAAAATGTGGCCGAATAATGAGTTTCAGAGTCGTCAAAAACGGTTCATAAATGTGATGGGAAGCAAACAAAACATCAAATATTGATCGTTAGTTGATCTTGTCTGTAATACAGTATTAATGTATGATATAAAATGTAAATAATGAAAATCGCAATTCAAAGGAAGGTAGTGTAAATCGGGAAATTTGAATTGCAATGTTCTTACATGTTGTTTTACGAACAATTTTAACACGACATGGGTAAGAAAAAATAAGTATTTTTCAGAAATATTATTCACTTATTATCATGTGTACGATAATAATTATGAAATGTACGAGAATAGTGTATTGAATGATCTTTCTTTATGTTTTATGTTTATATGTGACTATTAAAAACATCGGGTTTTTAAATTAGTATAGTCGAAATTCTAGTGTATGACAATGCAATAATACACTTTTAATTTAATCAAGGATTACTGTATAATTGTAACTATGGAACGCAAAATTGATCAAGTAAATGTGCAAAAATTAAACTAACGACTCGCAAAATAAAAATATGCAAATTCTATCAATTCTTATCATTAATCAATAAATACCTACATGAATGTACAATTTTACAATGCATGAGTTTTACAATCCGTGAAATAGAAAAAATACAACCAATCCGACCGACGTGAAATTTTTGGAAAAATGTACGATTATATCTCGAGTGACTCGACAAGAAACATTAATCAGAAACATGCGTCACTTTTATCCACTTGCTTTTTCTGTCCGTCTTACCTCATCATAATCAGGATAATACGTGAAGGAAAATCCGCTGGCCGCAAAGCGATTACGTAAAAATGCTTCCTTGCGGGCCGTTAGTTGAGCCATGAACTCATCGATAACCTTCTCCTTTACGTTCTTAATGAAAACCGAGTAAGATATGTCCTTCCTCTCGAGCAAATCCTTGAAGAAGTTTACTTGGTCGGCAGTAATCAGAACGTCGAATACATCGCCTCTGCCATTGAGAAAATCAAAACCTGGAAGACCCTCGTATTTCAGCACGAATGCCCGTTTTTCTTGCGTGTCACAATTGATCCGGATTCCTTGCATGCTGTAAATAACAAAGTGATACAATTTATGTGACTTTTCCAAGCATCATAATTGAGTGGTAATAGCAGTTTTTCTACAAATATTTGCTAATAAGATATACGGCAATTTATACTTTACGCTACAGTTTGTAAAAATTTTTATATGTAGCGATACTATTTACATGTATATGTATTTATTATTACATTGACAAATTTACAATTCTTAAATACAAGGTCTTTCAATGATTTATGTCGATAAATCATTAAACTGAAACTTTTCTGTGGTGTAAAGCGAAGGAACTTACCCTTCCAAATTTGGTAAAGGTTCTTCATTTTCAGCGAATGCACACGCGACCACAATGGTCGCCAGAAAGAGTGTCACACGCATGATGAAGAATCGCGGACTAAGTGCCAAAGGCTACGTGAACCTTTTATTTTTATACAGTTTCTCGTATCTGCTACATCACGTGATATCGGTCGCACAAAGATGACAAATTCCTGTGAGGTCTGGAAATTCTTATCATTGTCTGAAATCTGAAGAAGCATCGCATCGACGGAATGATCTTATTATCGACAATCGCCAATCCCCAGATATCTGGGCCTCCTTTTTTCAAATGGTAACACACCGCGATAACGTGATGATTACGGCATTATATACGCACTATCTAAGTTTTACTGCAACACCTGCTATTATAACAATGGGGAAAACAGGTCACGACGTACTCTACTGTCAAATCCATTAGTATCAATCTTATATATTATCTAGACCTTCTTCCTCCTCATTTCTATAATTCTATGCCTTCGTAAATAGTGATGTGTTTAGTTTTAAGGATCGTCGTTGTAAGATCATGATAAGATCATGACTTCACTGTCGATATTGAATACTCCTACTATTAGCGATCCGTCACTGGGAAAATCATGAATGCAACAAACAACACTACAGGCTATTAATTTGGGTACACTCTTAAATTGTACGTTAAATATTATACGCTTTTCGTGTGCGCGTACAATCACGTATCCTTAATGATCAAACATTTCGCATTTAACAATAAAACCAGAGTACTGTCTCTTAAATCACCGCTCTCTATAATAATAATAATTAATATACAAATCTCAGCTGCTGCTTATAGCTTGAAATTATTACAAACATACTGCGCTAGAACTTTAAATGCCTCGAAAGTTTCTACAACCATCGGCTTGATCATTTTAACAGGCATTTCAAATCCTTGTCCGTAATCGGGCAATTCCATTGTGTAAACCAATGGCACGCCTACTTTTTGCATAGCGTAATCATCACTGCCACCGGAAGCCGGATCTGTTTTTTGGAATGAAACAATATAGACGTTTATTAACAACGATAGATTTACGAAATTTTCGTTCAAACGGCTAAAGATTATTACTAAGGTTACTATTGCAGCATCCTTTAAAGTTTGAAGATACGCAACGTTTCACAAAAAGATAATTGTAGCTTTTTTGGAGTTGAAATATGCTTCCTCCGTTTACTTACAAAGAGTGTTAGTTGAACTACCGATAGTGTATACTTCGCCATTTACTTCGTGCAATTTCGCAGCAGCTAGTCGTGCAAGGTCATCCTACATATAAAAAGCATTATTAATAGATCGACAGGTATCCATGGTAAAATTTCCAAGATAAAACTACAGAGAATACATAGAATTTATCTGACACAAATATACGCAGTTGCGTAGTAAGAGATATTTAAATTAGATAGCGCATTCCCGACTTACTAGTTCTCTCCAATTCGGTGGCAATAATGGCGTGAATCCCCAAGGATAAAGAAACAGCTGAAGTAGAGAAAGGAACGTATTAAGCTTCACGACTTACTGATGTTGCGCGAAATGAAAAAAATCATAAGAGAGACATATCGAAGCACCGAAAGCAATAGCTTACCGATCCGAAACTGTGGAGAGTTAGATACAAAATCGGTTTAATTTCATGTAACGCATCACGAATTGCTCTTGTTTCCGGTTCGGAAAACGGCTGATGACCCGCGTATGATCCGGAACAGGGATCCTTGCTTACACCAATCTCTTTCATGTTTACAGACAACAAAGACGATCGTAGGAATCATATTGTCAAATAACAGTACGTAATAATAGTTTGCATGAAACTGAAGATCTTCATGTACATCGACGCGCAGATCGGCAGAAAAAACATAAGTCTACCTACAAAGCTGGAAACATTACCTGCCCAGTGAGAATCAAAATTTCGGTTTCCGTCGACACCTTTACACGTTGATTTCTTAATCGGTGACCTCGTTTTTCGCCAAAAACGATCAGTCGTATGCGTGTACTCGTAACCGTCGGGATTTACCGATGGAATTATATAGATTGATAGTTTCTTCGCGAAAATCTCTTCTAAGTCAACTACCTTTTTCATAATATACAAAGCGGTAACCGGTGCGGCCCATTCTCTAGCGTGAATACCCGCATCCACGAAAATTGCCTACAAAATAACGCCCCAAAAAGAATAAAAACTTTCCTGGTTTAGAATTTAAAAGGAAAAAGAATGAATGATTCATTAAACTGCTATTAACACCGGCGCAATTAATTGTTGATTGAAACAAAATTGAAGTACATACGTTTCAGTAATAGAGAAAAAGTTCACCCCAACGGATCAAAATGAAGTAGCAATATTACGACAGATTGTTCAAAGTTCATCTTTTCATTATCGTAATGATCAAATGAACGATAAGCGGCAATACTTTTGGGTTTTTCCAATGCAGATTCTTCTTTGTCCGAATTTTGTTATCCGATAAATAGTAATAATTCACGGACATGAGCAATGTAAATTAAAGACGTACCGGATTATCACTGTCCGTTTTTAGTCTCATGCCAATGAGAGCACGACCTTCGTAACTATTACCAATGCTTATAACTGAGCCATATTTACTAGTGTTGCTTAACTGTCGTACAAAATCAACAATTTCGGCGTAACGTGGAAATCGATCGAAATCAAATACATTTTCGTCGAAAGATCTTTGAGCGACATAACTCTCGTTGTGATGTTTCGTGATTAACTTGCCCACGTCGTCGATGATAAGCTTAAATATAAGAGAGAAAATTCTATAAACTAACGGCAATCTTCTGGAATTCTATCTTACATAAAGAAAGGGCTATTTTACTCTTGCTTGGACGCTATTTTGATCGATGAATTGCTCAAAATAATCTTGCGTGTCCGGTGCAACCATGATGTGTATACCATCGAAACGATTTCTCGTCCATACATCCATTTTTTCACTGTGCTCGTGAAGCATCCTACTAAGAAGTTTCTCTTGTTGATAAGACGCAGGTTTAACGGCGTAAACTTTAAACCTAAAGCACAACCCTCGATATAATATTAAGTATATAAACTCTACATCGTAACGTATGGTCACGTGAAATTTACCCTCTGTAATCTACAGCATTACTTAATTTTATAAATACTATTACGTAAAGCAAAGCCAAGCCTATGAATTGGCCTTGTAGTAAACTTAATCTTCTTGTCATTTTAGTTTACTGAAATCATAATGATCACGTGAATTACGATCCGTATAGTTGAACAATCAGATTATCCATGTCTTTACCTATATATCTTTGTTAAAACAATATGCGCACGTGCTTGTTTCTTGCTTGTTTCAAATTCTGATGATACACGTTACTTTACACCTTGGCAACATCTGCAACATCTTGTTGCACGCTCGCTTTCGTATATTATGCATGTTACAATGCAATACGCTTTGGCAATCGTATTCGGGACATATCGTTTCCTTGCGCTTATCTCCGTAAGAAACTTTAATGAAATTGGATCGGATGACGGTATACATATCGTTCCGCTACGTACGACTATTATTGAAATGATACGTGCAAGTCAATTCTTTCCTTACCAATAAATCGAATATACTCACAAACCATCAGAACGTTATGCACTGATAAATCTTGTTCTTTGGGAAAAATATTCAGGGGAGACATGTATTTTATTCAATGAACAATTAAATGATTAATTTATTAGCTAAAAAAATATATTCATACAATACTTGTAACGTTTGCGGTCTTATGTTCAGACTATATGAACATCAATTTTAATACAGTACATATAAGGAGATCAATAGAATAAATCAAAACTTGTAATTTCTTCATTAACAATCAAAATGATGTGCTTTTAGCTTTCGTAAATTTCTTCCATTCTAATTCAGATCTGCTTGAATGAACTGTAAAAATAATTAAAGACCGCAAATTTTAAAAGGTACTTTAAACTTTGAAAGGAAAAATAATAGTCCTTCCTTCAACAACAGAAAACGTCTTAAGGTATAATTCAGTTCCATGAAGCCTCTACCAAGTCCTCAAACTTAATTCTGTTGGCCGGTATGATTACTTCTTGCTGCGTACAAAAAATTAAAAATTAATGAAACTAGTCGAAAAATTTCCATAACATAGAATGCGTGATTTAAGCTTATACGCAATTATTTAACCCCTTCCCAGTGTTATAAAATAAGAGGAATAGGTCAAAATATCTGTATTTTTTTTTGTTTTAATTCACTTCTATTGACCACTAAAAACACAAATATACATTTTTTCTGTTTTTATAATCGCTTGTTTCCTTCCGGACTTACCCATACCACTGACGGACTAAACTGGGAAAGAGTTAATGACTACAAACATTCAAAAATTGTGTGTATAACAGATATTTGATGGTAGATTTCAGTTTTTTTATGGTCATTATTTGCAGGGACTATATCATCAACATCAATTACTATATAATCGTCGCGGCACTATAATTAATAGCGACGGAAAAAATTAAGTTCACTTATCACTTTCATCGTAATGTCAGTATACAGTAAGATTTAACTTGACCTGAAGAAATTTCACCCGAAAAAAGATAAATGTAATCTTATCAACATCTACCGCAATGGAACATAAACGGGCCAACAAACTCATGCATTCTGCATGTATCCTTTCGGTTTAAGCCTTTGTCAATAAGATGAATCTTAATATCTCCATTTACTGTAATCAGGAAATCAGTGGTTTATCCACCCTGATTTACCTGATAAAAACCTCTGTATCTTTTGAGATCCATGTTGTACATTACGGAGTACAAAACTGAAATCTCTAAATATAATAATCATATAAAAGTCCACTATGTTACAATCAACTATTACAAATTGAATGAATATCTAAACGTATAAGCACTTAAATCAGACATAGTTATTGTGTTATTGTATAGTTATTTTATTGTTTACCAATAAATATAAATAAATTACCTTTTTGAATGTTTTACCAATTTCAGACGGATCTCGAAGTTTTATCGGTACTATCATTTCCAGTGGGTGCTAAAACAACGAAGTTTATAAAATCTACTTGCTGTCGCCACATTATTTTTGGCAAAAATACTTTTTAAATTCTTTATTCGATCTTGTCGTTATCTTTTATTTTTAACTATTTTATTTTAAAAACAAATTGGATAGATTAAAATGAGCTATCTTATGTTAATATGCAATCTAGTTTGGAAAGCACTATTCTGAACCAATTACAGGAACAATATTTCCTTCTGCATTACATCATATAAGAAAATGGAATTATATATTTAATGTACTATATACAGGGTGTCCCACGCTACTGGAACCGGCTATACCTCCTAAACGGTTGGGAATAGAAGAAGTTGTTATAAGTGAAAGTTAAACGGTATCAGACGGTGCATGATATGATAAATATAACACCTTTTTTCATTTCCAACCGTTTAGGAGGTGTAGCCTGTTCCAGTTTCGTGGGAGACCTTGTATATTTAATATAATATCGTATTATTTTTCATAGGGAATAGTTCAAATTAGATAAGAATCGATAAAAGTAAAAAAATGATTTATACTGTATTAAAAATGCATTTTTTATAAGTCTAGTCTTCTTTTTCATCAGACTCTTTTTTACACGCAAACCTGTTTAATAAAATTAAAAAACAGTTTACTCACAAGCTCGTTAAGGATTACTTGATGCTTCGTCGCCGATATCCAACGTTTTTCCTTACGATGTTTAAACACATATTCGTGTTTCACTGGAACTTTGAATTTTCTCTCGCTATCATTATCAGAACTCAATCTATCCTTGTTTCTTGCACACACAGCATTTTCTTCAGAACATACGTTTTTTAAATTGTTACAATCGCTAAGCCAAATACCATCGTCCCACCATGAATCGTCTGATTCATCAATTATTATAGGTTCTATGAATTTTTTAACATCCGTTTTATTGTTATCATTTTCCACTATTTTCGTCTCGGCTACTTTTTCGTTTTTATTTGTCGAAGACATATTTGATAGTGATCCTGTTCTTTCTGAGACACAGTCTGAGGGTCCAGGCTTTGCAAATATATTTTTCACGGTAACTCTATTGTGATGTGCGTCCACTTCTATAATATCATCAGAATGGTCACTATCAAATTCCTGTGTTTCTGGTATGACGACTCCTATTTTTTGTGAGTGTAACGACGAACCACCGACATGAGAATTGTAACTGTTTTTAGGAATGGAAGATGTTTTATCAGATTGTTGGCACGGTTTTTTATGTTCCTCACTTTCTTCTCTCAAAGAAAAATCATTAGTTTCAGGTATAAAGTGTTGTGAATTCACAGCAGGCACCTGAGATTTGTTTGATTGTTGACATGGTTTTCTATATTTCTCACTTTCTTCTTTCAAAGAAAAATCATTAGTTTCAGGAATATAGTGTTGTGAATTCACAGCAGGCACCTTAGATTTGTTTGATTGTTGACATGGTTTTTTATACTCCTCACTTTCTTCTCTCAAAGAAAAATCATTAGATTCAGGAATAAAGTGTTGTGAATTCACAGCAGGCACTTGAGATTTCTTTGATTGTTGACGTGATTTTTTATATTCCTCACTTTCTTCTCCCAAAGAAAAATCATTAGTTTCAGGAATAAAGTGTTGTGAATTCACAGCAGGCACTTGAGATTTCTTTGATTGTTGACATGGTTTTTTATATTCCTCACTTTCTTTTCTCAAAGAAAAATCATTAGTTTCAGGAATATAGTGTTGTGAATTCACAGCAGGCACCTTAGATTTGTTTGATTGTTGACGTGGTTTTTTATACTCCTCACTTTCTTCTCTCAAAGAAAAATCATTAGATTCAGGAATAAAGTGTTGTGAATTCACAGCAGGCACTTGAGATTTCTTTGATTGTTGACATGGTTTTTTATATTCCTCACTTTCTTCTCCCAAAGAAAAATCATTAGTTTCAGGAATAAAGTGGTTTGACTTTACTGTAGGCAATTTAGATTTGTTTGGTTGGTGACGTGGTTTTTTATATTCCTCACTTTCTTCTCCCAAAGAAAAATCATTAGTTTCAGGAATAAAGTGTCTTGAATTGACAGTAGGCACTTTAGATACATGACAGTTTTGAAGTGGCAATTCATCTTGCGTGTCACATACAAGTGTATCACATGTTTCCATTTGTGTGCTTCTTATGCGTTTTAAAATATTGGAGAAGCAAAATGCCGGATTGCAAAATTTTTCAATAGAACAGTGCAAAAGAGCAAGTGCAATTTCATTTTCAGATACCATTCTACGATTTCTCTTTTTCAAATATTCATCTAAACATGTGAAAGTGATAAATAAAAGTAAGCGTTAATAAACCGAAAATGACAAAAGAGTAATTATTACTTAATTAACCATACTTACATATTGCATTGTATCCTGGAATAATTTCTATGGTTGATTGTGTTATATCACTAATAGTATACTGTAATACAATAATATTTTTTGCAGACAAGTCTTTAATATTGTGGTCTTCCATATCATATAACACTGACTTCCCACCTAAAACATTAAATTTTATTTTCAGTACATACTGCAACTGGCTTGTTATTAAACGAAAAGTTTATATAGAAATGAAATTTCTTTATATACCTGCTAAATGGATAATTCTTTTGTACTCTTTAAATTGAGCAGCTGTGAAGTGAACAAATATTTTCTGTTTGAACAATAACTTCCGCAATTCATTTGGGGCATATGAAACCCTTTCTCTATTTATATTATCTCCAGGTACAGGTGCATATTCATCAGGTTTTGGAAGTTTTGTTTTATTGACAACAGCTTGTTGTACTGCGTCCCAATATTCCATGGTCACCACTGGTATACAAGAAGCTATAGCCCAAACAACCTAAAGCATGTAATTATCATATAAATTAAAGAGTGATGATAAACCATAGTAAGTTTTATATATTTCACACAATTCATATATTTTCAATCATGTAGTACTAATCCTACATATAAGACAATTAAAAAAAGCTATGTTTCTACAGAAATTAACATGATTAAAAATTACTAATAAAATTGATTTGATAAATATTTGTTGAATTTGACTTTATAAGATATGACAATTATACCTTCTGAGTGAGTACCCCTCCAGAAACAGTGAGATGAGTACAGTTCTCACTGTATGTATCACAATATAGTCCACCCATTTGGTGTACAATTTTCTGCAATTTATTTATTTCATGAACACGTAGTGAAGAAGCCATTGTTATCATAGGTGTATATACAACACTGAAACAAAAACAGTATACTTCCTTCATAGAAGTAGGATACCAAAAGTAATCATGTTTTTATAGTTACCTAAATATGTGTGATTGCAACCCAAATTTTATCACATCATCATTTTGGAGAATACAACTCTGTCCTAAGATTTGAATTGTCTTATTTCTGCTGGTGACAAAAGTACCATATTTAGATCCTTTGTCCGTTAATGTGCAAGTAAATATATGATCGTTTGGATTGACGGTCTAGAGAAACAAATTATATGCTATATCTTAATAATTTATGTTTGCAGTATTGGAAGACATGGTTCTATAGAAAATAATGATTTCTGCAAACAGTGAATGGTGTTAACAAAGATACTGAAATTATCTTAATATTTTTATATTGAACCTTGTATCTCTCATTCCATGTTTCAACTATCCAAATAATTCTCGAATTTGCATAAGGATACAAAGAACATAAACTAACTAATTAGACAAAAAATGGTAACATTTTATGATAATACATTTGTGTCTGATGCTTTGGATATCAATTTACTTGTGCAACCATAGGACAATAACAGAAAATTTATTAAAAAATGGTGTAACTTGCTTAGTACCATACAACATTTATACAAATATCTTTTTTCTAAAAGCTCAGATAGTTGATATCTAAACCAGAAAGATAAGTGTTCCATCATGCATACTGTGCTAATAAAATTAAAAATAAACATACCAGAGTTTTTCTCTTCTCAATGATTAAAGTTGCGTGCAAACGACTAATTGACGAATCATCATGTAATAAAATATCAGATTGCTTCCGACCAACAGTTATTTCTTTACCTGGTAGGAGGTAAATTACTTCGCCTAGAAAGAATTAATATGAAAAACTAGAAAACGAGATAATCTTTGCTCTAAATATCAATTACCTGCAGAATTTTTTAAGAACCACATCTCTTACGCTGCAGTAACTCGCAACTTTTTCCAATTCGGAGCTCGTTCAAGTAGTTCCGCGGTTAAAACTATGATGGTAAACACAACCTGCATCACCACTAGCTGTCGCGCATGCATAGAATAACATCACACACTCTTATAGACTTCATGTACGATCACTAATGTATAGTGTTATAAAAGCAGAGATCAGTGCATATAATGCTATACAACCGTCGGAGAAAATTCAGTTCTGTTTCAATGCACACATTGTCCAATTTCGAGTACAACAGTTACTTTGTAAAATTAGTTGAAAGATGAAATGAAACAAAGTGTTGAAATATGATATAGTTTTTTACAATCATTATGAAACAAATGTCATGTATTTATACTATGGAACTGATACATTTCATACCTTCACTTGTTTATAATAGACAAATAACAATGCCCACAGTAATTGATATTATCAGAATTTTAGAAATTTTATACGATCACTAATGTATAGTGTGTAAAAGCTGAGATCAGTGCATATAATGCTATACAACCATCAAAGAAAATTCAGTTCTGTTTAAATGTACACATTATTCAATTTGGAGTACAGCAGTTACTTTGAAAAATTACTTGGAAAATGGAATAAAACAAACTGTTGAAGTGTAACATGGTTTTCTACAATCATTATGAAACAAATGTTATGTATTTATATTATGGAACTGATACATTTCATACCTTCACTTGTTTATAATAGACAAATAACAATACCCACAGTATTTGATATTATCAGAATTTCAGAAGTTTTTAACAACTTTGCTACCCAGATGATAATACTGTATTTTTAATCTTTCTACATTTCTTACATTTATGAATTTCAACAATTTTATGAACATGATGTACGATATATATTATCACAATTTATACCATTTGATTATTAGCATATAAATAATGCGTGTTGCGGCGCCACTGTGAATCTTTTCAGAGTAAAGTGTTAATATTATATAGGCACTGAGCTTATACGTTTCTGCTATAGTTTATGTCATGGTCCGTTAATCTTTAGATCCATATCTAATCTAAAGTTTGTTCAATGAAATGGCAATACTAACATAGATGTAAATTATTCGCCCATCAATCTGTTTTGCTCAAATACGTTTGCATCATAAATAAGTTGCAAATACGTTTGCAATGACATGTTTTATAGTTACAACAAGAATTGTATATATTTTCCCAATTGGTGCATACTTTTGTACTGACCTTTAAACGTCAAACTGGCAGATAATGTGCATACCTACTAAGTAACTGGACCTTTTATAACAATAATGCGACAGGTAATTAACTTAATACTAAAAATAGTGAAAGTAAATCTAATTGTTTACATGAGGTTATGTTTCCTCTTGCTCACGCATTAAATATTGTTCTAAGATATCTGCTAAACTGGTAATATTAATGAACGTTAATATATTACAAATCGTTACAGCAAGTAGATACAAGTTTCAAAATGAGTGGAATTATTCCTGAGATGGAACAAATTATTAGCCAACTCGAAAGAGGCACAGTTGTGACAAAATTCTTCCCACGAAAAAGACCAGAGAAGAAAACTTTAATGATACGAAGGGAGACAAGGCAAATTGTTTGGTCCAGAAGCACAACATTTCGTCCTTTTGATGGGTCAGGTAAGATAACTTGTACATAGTAAAATGATTAGTATTTTAATGGTTATACGTGTAATCAATCAATAAGTAGTATGTATGGATATAATCTTAAATAAAATCAAAATAAAACAAGTGTTTCATCCAATAAAACCATGCTGTTTGGGTTTTGGTACATGTAGCATGAAGTATACACTTGTAAAAAATATGAAGTCTTTTTTAAATCACTTGTTACATCGAGTATATCAAAGATTGTCCATTCTGACAGTTGGATGACTGTATGTAGAGGCATAAAAGCAGTGTGTCAAAGTTGGCTAATATCATCTACTGTATTTGTATTACCGTAAGTAAGAACAACGTGTCATTTAGGTTTTCAAGCATACTACATGCTGAGAACTTTAAAGAAATTCTTAATGAGACACCACTAAATATTACTTCACATATTTCTAACATTTGATGCTCTTCGTCATGGACTATAGTTTACAATTATTGTAATTATCAAACTAGTAAATATTCAAAGACTGTCAGGAACACTGAAATATATATTTTTTAATTTATTGGTCTCTTATTTACAAACTAATTTTTCTTATATTGTCATTACATCTGTTAATATGCTACAAATCTTCAGCATAGTTCATGTCAATGAGTCTTCAAGTCTGGGTGTGTTACTGTTAATTGCAATATTGAATATGGAACATATAATTCTTTGAATTCCAGTTGAAATACGAGAAGTTAAAGAAGTAAGGATAGGGAAACATTCTAAAGACTTTGAAAAATGGCCAGAGGACGCCAAAAGAACTGAAAACTTAAGATGTTTTGTGGTATATTATGGCTCTGAATTTCGTCTTAAAACACTTTCAATTTCGGGTAAGGAAATATCAAATATTATATACCAATTAATTTTTTCCCATTTTATGATTACACTAATTGTATACAATAAAAAAAATTGTTAAAGCTTTAAGTGAGAAAGAATGCGAACTATGGGTTAGAGGGCTACGTCATTTAGTGCAAGATACTGTACATGCCCCTTATCCTCTGCAAGTAGAAAGATGGCTTAGAAAAGAATTTTATGCAATGGAAAGTTCGCGAGAGACGTAAGTGTTCCTAGTAAAGAACAAAAATGATATTGCAAAGTAAAGTAAATATTAGGATAAAATAATTAATTCTAGAATTTGTGTTACATTTACAGAGTGACACTGAAAGATGTGAAGTCTTTCTTACCACGAGTTAACTGTAAAATGGCTACAAACAGACTTAGAGAATTGTTTCAAGAAGTGGATACCAGAAATAGAAGTGAACTTGGTTTTGATGACTTCGTTACTCTGTATCACAAACTTATGTTCGATCAAAATGTAGGTCATTGTATCAGTAATCAGCATTCTATTAATACAAGCATTGCATAAAAGTTTCATATTCTGTGCTTTAAATCTTATGAATTCAATTGTAATTCATGAAATAATGAAGTATTTAATGTACATTAATTTATGGATATTTGTAATATAATTCTAGCAATATCAATAACATATGATTAGCATCAAGAATTATTTTTACAGAATCTAATTGACTGGAACAAACTCTTAAATTACTCTAAGACAGGGCAGACTGTTACCCTTCAAGAATTTCAAAATTTCCTGATAACAGAACAGCAAGATCATATGGGACATAATGAACGAGAAGTATCTCGGTTTATGAGAGAATATTTACAAGATCCACAGAGAGATGTGCAAGAACCATATTTCATGTTT
This sequence comes from Hedychridium roseum, assembly GCA_963989215.1. Classification (NCBI taxonomy): domain Eukaryota; kingdom Metazoa; phylum Arthropoda; class Insecta; order Hymenoptera; family Chrysididae; genus Hedychridium; species Hedychridium roseum. Next base: position 2,369,825 of record OZ022317.1, on the reverse strand, counting down.
TCAGAGTTTGTAGACTTTTTATTTTCTAAGCAAAACGAAATTTGGGATCAGAAATATAGCCAAGTGTCGCAAGATATGTCTAAACCACTAGCTCATTATTGGATAGCTTCCTCCCATAATACGTAAGTGTTGAATTGCTATAGTTCGTAATAGTACATTAGTATAGTCTTCATCTTATTGGTATTACTGTCATTGTTATAGTTTACTCAAAATGATACTATGAAATGATAAAATCTTTGCAGATATTTAATGGGTGATCAGATTAGTAGTGAGAGTAGTTGTCAAGCTTATGTACGTGCTCTTAAAGCCGGATGTAGATGTATAGAACTCGACTGTTGGGATGGTCCTGATGGAATGCCATTTATTTTCCATGGACATACTTTAACCACGAAAATAAAATTTTTAGATGTTATCAAGACGATTAAAGAGTATGCTTTTATTACGTCGGAGTAAGTAATCGTTAAAATACCCTCACTAACTTTTAAGGCAACTTAGAACAGTTCATCTTAATATGTTTTACTCAATGGAAGCTAAAAATAAATGAAACATGCATGATTTGTAACGATGTTATACCCAGGTCATTACTATGCCCGAACATTTCGTACAAAAGTTATATCTTCTCAAAAACTGATCCCCAAGAAATAGAAAAAATTTAAGAACTTTAAACAAGTTATAAGTGAAAAAGAAATTTGGTTTTCCCTTGCATTATAGTTTTCTTCAATAATACACAAATTTTGTATACAAGCATTTTTACTGCTCTCCTCCTTATGCTTTACATATTCATCCAATTTCAGTAAAGTTAAAGCTTTCAAGTAGGGAGATTGTTGTTGTAAATCAAAATCCTGTCAAAATACTTTCGTAAAGTACATTAAGATGACTTGTGTTAGTCAAAGCACTTTGTATAATGAAAATACAGTGTCAATTATAAGGGGAAATTAATCATTATTATGCTTTTTCTTTAGATATCCGGTCATATTATCTATCGAGGATAATTGTACACTGCCTCAACAGCGAAAAATGGCCATAGCTATGCAAGAAGTTTTCGGCGATATGTTATTAGTCCAATCCGTAGACAAAAATGAGTCGTGTCTACCATCTCCGTATGCCCTGCGTAGGAAGATTATTTTAAAGCATAAGAAGCTCCCCGATGGTGTCGACGAATCGTCGTTCCTCATAAGAAATGAAGACAGTAAACAGGAAATGGATCTCAGGAACACTGTGAAAAATGGTATTTTGTGCCTCGAAGATCCTATAGATAGGGAATGGAATCCACATTTCTTTGTGCTAACACAACAAAAATTATTCTACACGGATACATTCTCCAGATCACAGGAAACCGAACACGATGACGAAGAAGAAACAATTATCCGAAAACCACCAGATGTATGTAGAAAGTCATTTTTGAATTTGTATATAGTACCTTATATCGCACATTAATTATAATTTACTCTCTTGCGATAAAGGATGTCCCAAATGATGAATTACACTTTGGAGAAAAATGGTTTCATGGAAAGTTAGCAAGGGGCAGAGAAGAAGCTGAGGAATTATTAAACCGGTATTCACATCTCGGTGACGGTACTTTTTTGGTTAGACAATGCGTCACCTTTGTAGGCGATTATTGTCTTTCTTTTTGGCGCAAAGGAAAAGTTAATCACTGTAGAATAAAGTTAAAGCAGGAAATGGGCCAGACTCAGTATTACCTCATTGATACTAATTGCTTCGACAGTTTATACAGTCTTATTACACACTATCGTAATCATCCACTTAGAAGCCAGGTATGCCATTTTAAATATAAAGCTATCTACTGATTTTTACAGTTTATTATATATTAATGTTACTATTAAAATCCTGCAATATTATTTAAGAATGTTACGCTGAATCTTTAATATTAAAATATTTGAAATTGTTACTGTTATATAGGAATTCCTAATAACATTGCAAGAACCTGTGCCTCAGCCAAATAAGCATGAAGAAAAAGAATGGTGGCATTCAGATTGCACTAGAACACTTGCAGAAGAAATGTTAAAAAGAATACCTTCGGATGGTGCATTTTTAGTAAGACCGAGCGAGAAAGAAAGTAATTCATATGCTATATCGTTCAGGTATGTACTTTGATAAAATACATTATTTTCTGTAATCCCTATATTTTACATGCTTTTTGTATGTCTAGGACAGAGAAGAACATAAAACATTGTAGAATCAAACTCGAAGGTCGACTGTATACTATCGGTACAGTGCAATTTGAAAGTCTGGTTGAGTTAGTTAGTTATTACGAAAGACATCCGCTCTACAAGAAGATTAAACTGAGTTACCCAGTAAATCAAGACGTCATTAGAAGAATAGGCGTGGTACAAATAATTCCACTTTCTTTAAGCAATAATATATCTCATGCTGGAAAATTGTTAATTATAATATGAGTTTTTACAGGATATGGACGACGGATCAGTATATGGTATCCCCGGTTACATGGATCCTACTAATTTTGTGTCAAAAGTAAGCTAACTTCAACTTAATGTATGTTAAATATATGTATACATCTATTATGTGTATATACATGTATATGTATACTTGCCCACATTATTGCATTATTTTACATCATTTTCGTGTTAAACTTACTAGAAACTAAGACTCATTTTCCCTTAGGTTACAGTAAAAGCTATTTACGATTACAAAGCACGGAGAGAAGATGAATTAACGTTGGTGAAACATGCTATTATCACCAACGTTAACCGACAAAGTGGCGGTTGGTGGCGAGGCGATTACGGAGGAAAAAAACAGCATTGGTTTCCGGCAAATTATGTTGAAGAGATTGATCATCAAGAAAGTACTACTGATGTGTGTATTTTTGGACAAGAGTTAAGTATAGTGTCAATGGTTCATGACTTTATTTTCTAATGTTAATTTTCAGTCAACTGATTCCATGATGCTCGGCAGTTTACAAAAAGGATCATTAGATATTATGGGCGCGGTTGTTGAATTAGCCGTAGGAGATAGACCAGGATTAGAGTGGATCTTAAGAATACAAAATCCTAGTATGTGTTCAGTTTTCGAAGTGGCAACCTCTTCCAAAGAAACTGCTTTAGAATGGATGTCCAGTATTAAGGAGACAGCACAAAACGCTAGCGTTAGGGTAAATAACAGTTCATTTAATGAAATACTTATTATTTTAAAAATGTATCTGTTTGTTATTTTTATCAAGGGACCCAAAGTGTTTAAGAAAGAATCAGTTTATAGTTTTCTAAATTTCACTGTCATTTGAATATTTTAAACGAGACACAGTATATGAAAATCTGATCTTAGAAATATGTAAGTGTTATTTCAAATTAACGAGAAATCATGTCATTTAAAAACCGCTTAATGAACTGAATTTAGTTTTACTGAATACATAATTATCTGTTTTGACATGTGTCAGCTCAACTAATTACAAATTCTTGCATCTGGTAAATCAATACGCCGCAATAAAACTTCTAAAAAATTTCAGATTTGATACAAACCCCAAACCGAAATCTAACATCTTGAGAAAAATAAAAAATAAATGATTCGGTTTGCTCATTCATTCAACACAGTTTAAAAAGAAATAAGAAAAAATTTAAAACAAGAATTTCAGAACATTATATGACCTGATACAGTCAGAAAGTTATTCATATACGGGCATAATTTTTAAAAAGAACAGTTAATGATATATCAACGAAATTTAATATTCGTACGTGTATTTTTTGTATTGCACGATCTTTTGGAATTGGAATTCATTTATATTATCAATTATAGTGAGTTAGCTACTCACAATGAGTAACGAATGTTGTTATTATGGCCCGTAATGTTTATAGACATCTTGTTAAATATAAACACGATTGAAGTATGGAGACTACTTACACCATATACAAATTATAAATATTGGTTCTTCTCATATTTGATAACTTGGACCACGCGGAACGGTTATTAAATAAAATTCTACAACAGCAGGGAAAGAATCTTGAAAAAGTAATTTCTCTAGTTAATGATACATAACTAGCTACATACTTACAATAACGCCAATACTTCTTGATTATGGTCATTATACTTCTGCTGAGATACCCACTTGTATGATCTTTAGGAAAATCAACATAAGGAAATGGAACGAGCGTGGAGAATAGCAAAGGAAATGTCCAATCTTATCGTGTACTGTAGATCAGTCGCGTTTAATATGGAAAGAATTAGAACTAAAGGATTCATATTCCACGAAATGAGCAGTTTTCCTGAAACAAAGGCTGAAAAGTTAATGTGCCAACAGGAAACTAAATTCTTTTTAAAATACCATCAGGTAACATCTTATAACTAACATGCGTACATTGTCAAATAATTATACAAAAATTGTTAATACAAGTAATGACCTTTCATAGGTGCAATTTAGTAGAGTGTATCCCAAGGGGCAACGTATCGATTCGTCAAATTATAATCCAGTACCAATGTGGAATGCTGGATGTCAAATGGTTGCCTTGAATTACCAGACAGGAGATAAACCCATGCAACTTAATCAAGCCAAATTCCGAGAGAACGGCAATTGCGGTTATCTCCTGAAACCAGATTTTATGTTCAGAGATGATTTTAATCCCTATGACAAAAGTACTCTGCACGGCGTAGATTATCTTAAAATTAAGCTAAAAATGATTGGTGCGAGGCATTTAATCAGGTCGGGCAGGGGAACAGCCAGCCCCTTTGTTGAAGTTGAAATCATCGGAGCTGACTTTGATTCGGGAACAAAGTTGACGACGAAGACTATTAGTGTGTATATTTTCTTTCTTATTGAAATGATCATTATTTACCACCATTCCATTTTAATTCTTTATCGTATTTTTTCATTGTTACCAGCTGACAATGGATTCAATCCAATGTGGAACGAGTGCTGTGAATTTGAAATTTACAATCCTTACTTCGCAATGATGAGATTTGTAGTGCAAGACGAAGATATGTTTGGTGACAGTAATTTCATTGGACAAGCTACTTATCCGGTACGTAAAATCAAATGTATTACTATAATTAAACATAGCTACGTTGTTTCTACATTTAGAATTATGTACAGGTTCGATGTTTACGGACGGGCTATAGGAGTGTTCCATTAAAAAATAATTACAGCGAAGATCTTGAACTTGCTTCCCTTTTAGTGCATATAAAAATTACAAATTCACTTGTGAGTACACCATATTAAATAGTTTATAAACTTTTGATTATATAATATCATTATTTCTTTTTATTTAGTAACACTTTCTCGACGCATAATCTGCTATATTTAGTGGATGTATTTACACCCAACAGTATACAAGAGTCATCACCATATCAAAATACAACAAATAAGAGAAGTAAATAACCTTAACTCGTTAATTTACATGTGAACAGTGAAAATATTTTCAAGCACTTCTGTTCCAAGATATATCTAGAAATATTAATATTATTAGCTACTCTTCTCTAAGAAATAGAGAGAAATAAACAATAAATATTGTAAATGCAAGTGGATATGAGGCATGCCTAAAGATCCGTTATCCACTTGTATCTTCCTTAAGGAGGTGAACACGAATAAAGAAGACTATGATTGCAATGAGGTTACAAGTCTCCTATTTAGATGTAAAGTATAGTTAAGACTTTTAAAGTTAGCAAAATAATAATTTAAGCGTGGAGAGAAGTAGACTAATAAAGAGCGATTCACGAGTGTCGCATTCTGAATTGTACAAAACTGTTGAATTAGGCTATATAACGTTACATATTGTTCTGCTAAAAAAATGTTTCTTTTATTAAAACGAAATTATTGCGCAAAAAACTATATTCTATCTGTAATAGTTTCAGAGTTAGATAAAAAATGGTCAATACCTGGCGGATTTTCAAATATTAAATAGTAGAAATAATAGTAGAAAAAATGAGTGCTGATGTTAAAGTTCTAGTTGCGGGATTCAATAATGGGAGAAGCTCCAAGTTGGTTTTCCTGTCTTGTGAACTACAATTATTAATCTTTTTTTTATATTTTATGATAATATTTTACTATTGGGGTCATAAAAAATGAACGTACGATATCGTTGACAATTCAGTAAGCTGGTGGTTCATTGAATTACCTTTCGATGTAATTTAAAGAAATGATCGAATGTAATTTTAGAAGACATTGTGGAAGAAAACTGAATCACTCGAAGAATTAAAATTTAGGATTATAAAGAAATTTCGAGAACACATCAGCGGAAAAGTGAACGAGCGAAAGCATTTTTTAATATAATTTTTTATGTTTACCGACATTTAATTCTGTAAATATTTCATATAATCTCAAAAATTTAATAACGTAATATGAAAATGCAATGGCATGATTGCATTATTATCTTATTTTGATTATCAAAATAGACATTTAAAACTGAATTCAATATAAAACATCGATTAGATACGTAAATTTCTGTATGAAACTGATGTAATACAAACAAAAACAATTATTGGTCGTCAAGTTTTCTAACGTCTATCACATTAATGATTTCCCTCAACGTAATTATAGATTTATAGAAACAAAACATATCAGTGGGTCACATCACCAAAATACAGTTTGTATAAGAAGAGCCATAAAGCGATCGAAATCAAATCGATTTTGAAGTCAAGGAAATTAAAATTATGAAAATTGTCGCACATGATTGTATTCTTGAAAATGTTTATTCACTGAAAAAATCGTCCTTTGTAAATGATATGACCCCTTACCTAGCTTCATTAAAATTAAAATTATGCGGGTGACAAACCTTTTGTCACATTTAGTCATCTTCAAAATACATACTTACACAAGCACAATATAATCCAAAAATATAGTTTTATGTAACGTGACCTACAGTATATATATATGAGGAAAATGACAAAATCTGAATTCAGCAGTTATAAATTGTCTCTTACACAACAATTGCAGAACAAAAATGACAATACCCTTTGACATGACATTGACATGTGCTTGACTATTTAATTACAAACCTTCTGAAAGACTTACTTTATTTTATACAGCGAACGCTTTTTAAAAAGTTTCTTCACATACATAGCATTAATATTGCTTCATAGTATGGTGATGTATGTACACGCATTTTCTTATCGATTTTTAATTTTCATAGAGTATACTTTCGCTTATATATACATATTTTAGCTATGGATAATTGTTTATGTCAGCAGTATAAAATAATTTTTTCACGAAACTATGTAAATGGCTTGATTAAGAATAAATTCTTCATAAATTAAGCAGTATGATTCTTAAATTCCTAACAATTATTTTGTGCGCAATTAGCGTTAGCGGTGTCAAGGTATTGTAAGGTTTTCTTCCAAAAAAACATACTACTTTTAACGTATTGAACATTTTTAACTCATACATTTTTCAGTATACAAAATATTTACTTTCACGAATTTTCAATGACTTTTGCTGAAAACATGCGAAATTGTATACATACATTTCTATGTTAATTTTCTTCATTGTGACAAAAACTTCGGAATGTTGAAAAATATCGCTGCTGATTAGCTGCACGCTTTATTCTTTGCACTTTTTAAAAGTCAAAAACTGTTGGAACATTATTTGTAACAGACTTTTATTTTCATACTTTACTCATAATTTTTCCAGAATCAACGCGTTTTTGTCATTTTGTTGTTATCTTCATAGCTTTAAGAAAAAAATATTGTAAAATTTGAATTCGGGAATATGTTCATAAAAATGATTATTCATTAGAATTGTACATTGCAGCGCGTAGAACTATACGAAACAAAGGAATGTGACGTAGGGGGTAAAGGTAAAGCAGTTTATATCTTGTTTAAAACAATCTCATTCAATATTGTCTGAATAAGTTTGAACTTAACAATTATCGGCCGGCATAATACACCAGATTTTGACAATCGCAAACAATACATTCAGTGAGGAAGAAATAGAAAAGATCGAAAAAGTAATATATTTATTATAGATTAACAAATCCTATAAACATTACTTTTTGCAATTCTATGATATTACAGGCCACATATAGAAAAATAATTTACCATGAGATACAAGTATTCCTTTGACACTAGATAGGTTAGAAAAAAAGTCAATTTACTGTAAGCAAAATGCCTACCAGGAATACATTCTACAATAAATGATAAAGTACAGGTATACTGAACACTGTGTTCTAGATATAGGTAATCTTAGTTACACGTATGTATAAGATTAGAAATCAATTGAATTGTAGGAAACAGATTAAACTTCACCATTAAGAAGTTTCTTATCATACAAAAATTCGCCCAATGGTCCATGTGTGGCCATCATTTTTCCTAAAGTAGAAATTTTACCAGCAAGATCACGCTCGCCTTTGTATTGCTCGTCTAAGAAATCTGCAGTGAGGTAGTCAACCAACTAGAAACGAAAAAAAGTTTTATGTTAGTACTTAATACATCACAAAATTCCATGAAAGTTTCGCAAGTTGGCATGTGCTCTTATGTCGTATACATACATGATAATCATTGAAATTGTGTGTCTTTGGAGATTCACACGTTTGGATAATATCACGGATGTTGCCTGTAACTTGAGTTTCCAAATTGAGAGCTTGTGTCAGTGCATCTATTCCACTGCTCCACTCTTCCCGCAGGGGTTTCTACAAATCAATGAAACAGTAGAAGTATAGTTTATTCGTATATACAGTATATACATATAAAATGTAAGTACATATGAAGTGATAATAAGTCAATAATACCATATAAAAACTTCGTTTGTTATGAATTCGAATAAGCTATTATAACCGAATTGCGAAAATTTTCTGATTATCCGGCACATAGATACTTTGCCGTGATTCAAATAATGAAAAAATAGTGATGATACTTCTTATCGGAAACGACCTAATTGATTTGGTTGTAAACAAACAAACACGGTGTGCGATTGCACGGTGTGCTATTTATAAAATGCAAGTTGTCTTTTTAAGAACTGTTTTGAAATTTTTCCTCTTTAATACGGTAAATGCTATGAATATAACTGATAGTAAGCAAGGGCAAAGTACGTACAAAAAAAATAATACGTTTATGTGACCGAATTTAAACAAAATGGGATTAATAACGCGTTCCTTAAGAATTACAGAAGTTACCTTAAGTTTTGAAATAAAAATTAATAATGTTGAGAAATCGTACTAACGCAAATGGACATGTCGAGTATAATTTTTCCTTATCTTCAAAATGGGAAATTCACACGATTATAGTGAATTACTACTCACTTGGCTACCTACTATGGCCCTTAATGTTTACAAACATCTTGTTAGATTATACACACGATTGAAGTACGAAGACTATTTACACCACGTACGGATTATAAATATTAGTTCCCCTCATATTTGGTAATTTGGACTGCTATGTGGAACGGTTTGTAAACAACATTCTACAAGAGTATGGAAAGAATCTGGTATTTCTTCAATATATCGTCTACAGTACCAAGCATATTTAAACATACAGTCTTGATAATTCGAATTAATCTGGTCCACACTCACCTCGGATTTTAAGAAAATTAGATTTTTGAGATGTCATCCAAATTTTCTTATTGGATGCTTACTAATCAGGAAATTAAAGATAACAAAGTACACCACACGCAAACACGTGGAAAATAAATGTGTATAAAATTGATGTACTTTTTTCATTTTAAACAAGGTTTACGGTAATGTTAAACCGTTCATAATAATCTAGTGATCATATTAATATTTTTAAAAGCAAAAATTCCTTTTCTATTGTCTGCTGTACATGATAAATTCCGTGTTCTATTACTTACACTTCGTAGAATTGTATTAGCGATACTTACCAACGGAAATTTGAGAAGTTTGCTAACGTCACTCGTGAGCTGACCACGCATTAGCAAGTACTCAATGATTTTAATTGCATGATGTCTTTCTTCGCTAGCGCTGTCTATGAAGAATTTACTAAATCCAGGTCGGTTTACCGTGTCCCTCGCGAAATGCGCTCCCTGAAATATGGATTAAGATGTTAGAAGAGTGTATTATTCATTCTATGAATCGTATTCCGTTACAAACAGCAATGCAACGACGTATTTACCATTGCCAAATACGTCATAGCAGCTTCAACTTCGACCTTCACTTGAGCTTCAAGAATTTTTATGCATGGGTCCACCATGTCTATCCATTTTGTTGGTACATCTTCCAGAGGTGTCAGAGTGCCTATAATAAAAAATTCTCTTTATATTACACCACATGTTTTGAATATATTTTATAAAAGAAAATTATACAGATATTCATGAAAAATATTGTCCACAGCATTTAAGCAGTACTGCTTAAGTATATTATATCTTATGTAACTAATAGAATTTTCACACACAGATAACTATTGCTGTGTGACACGTTAAAATTTAGTTGGAAATAGTTGTATCAGCAGTAATTATTAATAGTTTCCTATGTATACTATTAGAAATAATAAAATGCAACTTATAAATTCACATGTCATTCAATGATGAAAGTGTTGCATTCATTTCAGTGCACTATTCTGAAAGTTTCATGCGTAAATACTTGTACATTAGACTAGCAGATTACAACAATCATCACTACAGAGATAACTATGAATTTGTTGACGCTAAAGAAGAACTATGATGCGTTGTGTAAGAAAATGAAGGACTTTGGAGTACACAGAAATTAAAACATGTGAATGATCACGTACAGCTTATCACACTGTGTTATCGCTGAACAAACATGATGGTTAGCGATTGCAAACAGCTAAGTATTTCGTGATAGGCCAAAAGAGTATTTACTTTCATCTTATTGCTACTTAATTAATGAATGCCTATTATCTTGATAAAATGTTTTCTTTGCACCATATAACAGTTCCCAGTATTAACTTTAAACACTGCCAATTTGCAGTCTTTAAATAGATGTGTTTACTACTTAAACTGTTAAATGTGTTAATTGTGTACTACAAATGTGTTAAATGCAATTGTTCAATATATTATGTTATAATATAGTATAATTGCATAACAAAGAGTGTAATAAATGTTCAACAGGATTATACTTATTTCTAGAAAAGATGGGAAGTAACATTTCCTAAAGCTATCCAATATAAATTAAAATGAATTATCCAACTCTGTTTTTTATTAATATTTACATCAGTTGGTTCTAAATTTTACAATAAAATACAAAATGTAACAGAAGTTGAAATAAATGTGAACAGTTTTTGGCTATTAAAGCTTGAGAATTTCATTTTTCCTTATAGTTAAAAATTAAACATAAGCCAAATGTGGAGAATAAAGGAAAAGCAGCAGTTACGAAAATGAATCATGACTAATTCTGCATATCTGACTGATTATATAGCTATGACTTTAACGTTTGCTGATACAGCAGCTATGTAGAACTATAGAAAACAAATAGACAACTGGAACAGTTTGTTATTTTATATTTAGTGCAAGTACAATTTGCAGAATGAGAAATCTCAGTTGGAGTTCAAAAGTAAAGGATGAAATGGTATTGCTCACATAAAACACACAAATTAACTGTAATAATAAAGTACACTAGTTACAAATGAATATAGTTTACAGTTCTTGTACAATATATTTCTAAATTATTGAAAGAAAGAAATAACTGAAATTATGTTAATTTTGAATGCTATTTTTCCAAAATATAAAGAAGTCTTTGATGGTAAACACATTAATATAAAACTCCTCCCACATTGGTACATGAAAAAGTTGCATGTAATAGCACAAGAACTTGCAATCTACCATTACCATGCTGCAACAATGAAAGAGAATCTTTCTATGACTCAATCATACATATAAAAGTTCGAAGTACATTATCAGCTACACATATGTTGTACATGACACATGCTTTGTGTAACATTTCATCGTTTGATTACAACATATTCATGTAAATATATATATAAGTTTCATGTTTTAAAAATTCTAGTTAAAAACAAAAAATTATATTTTGAATAATATACTTTATATGTTTGTTATAAATATACTAACAGGTTATAGTAAAATGAAGGGAAAATAATTCAAGATTCTAATGTTTACTAAATTGGGCATATGTATTGTATTATGTATTTTGTATTATTCAACTATGGTATGCATTTTGAATGCAAAGATTAACCCATTAACAGGTACAGTATAATTGGTTCGTAGTGATAATAGTATGACGAATATGGTCTATTGCACCACTCATATCAAATAATGCTCATAATGGGCATGAAAAGACAAAACATTGTATTTTGGTGTAGTTATTAACATTGGATAATACTAGATTTGCTTTAGTTATCTGGTACAGTTTGACATAAAGAGAACCAGAGATGTGTCACAAATTTGCGAAACATCTGCTACCCATGAATCATAGATAGGAAATGAATGTTCGGGAACACATGATATTTAATACTACCAACATGCTATTAAAAATGCCCCGCATTGGTTATAAAAAACCAATTTGAGAAACACAACTTTCATTTTGAACAAACAATTGTTAACTTTCATATTATGCATTTTATATTAAAAATCTGTACTATGTAAAATTAATCACTAAAGTTTATTAACGTTGTGTTCACCACTTATGCTTCTGCCATGTGAGTATTAAAAAACCTCTTAATAACAATAATACTTTTGATTCCCTGATGCTAATCTCAATAGTAAAAATCATGAGAGTATAACCAGGCACTCGGAACTGATAAGTGCACTGAAAGAGTAGTTCAAGAAGTGTTATCTGTCTCAACCTTATTTCAATAAATATAAGTATTTTTCTATACCAACTATCAAACTGTATGCAAATTTTTGTTTAAATTAAACACTTCACTGAGACATTACACGATTACACAACAAATACTAATTGGCAATTTAATAACCGTACGTTTATACAACACATGTAACGTGTTTTCGCGTGCAAAATTGTTTTTCACATCCTCATTTTTCTTATTAATATCATGGCTATGGTATTATTATGTCAATTTTCCAATTGAGCATAAAGATTGTCCATCGACTTATACACCACACAATTAAGCGTGGAATCAATAAACTACTTAAGAAATAAAAGAGATGGACACGTTTCGCAGCTTTGAGTAGTGTTTTATTCAGAAACGTTTAGTGATAGTATCTGTTTGGGTATGATGACGCGCTATCCGTCTCTGCAAGGTTATGTCAATGACACGCAATAACGAAAAACAATTCAATGAAAAATCTGGGACTTACATTTCAACCCATCACCGTGAGATCCGCCGAAGCTGGCTAGGATGAGGACGATGGCACAAAACAGCTTCATCGCGTGCAAAGTTACAAAGTTGGACTGATGTGAAAATTCCTAACTTTGCGCCAGATAATGAGCTCTTCGATTATTGCCTCTTTTGAAAGCAACCTTTATACGCACTGGTATAGAAGGCTGTCTTCTCTCTTGCGTAGCTAGATAAGAGAACGGTACGTTCAACTAAATACAATGCTCGGCCATCGATCATCTAACAAACAGCGCAGTAAGTGCGTACCATTGGTATTTTAATCGGCGGAGAGTCACTGGAATCTTCTGCACACAATCCTAATGCGCATGCGCACTATTCGCGAGATCAGCTGACTATGACTGTGTAGAAACTCCTACCAGGTCGCTGTTCAACGGTCATTGTTGGAAGAACGTCGAAGCGAGAGTATTTACGTTCCTTCTCACAAACTGTCCGTATCGTTCCCAGAGGTATGTATTTCATTATCCGAAAAGTCCTCACTTAAGTTTGACTTCAGCAGTCAGTGCAAACAACTTTCCTTGTTCCATATTCACGCCTAATTTATATCATTTTCAACCAGTTAATACCAGTAGTGTGATTCGTTATCATTCATGTCTATTGCCAGAAATCGTAATTGCTGCGCACTTTGGCGCAATTCCAAACATGCTGTTTTGCAATCGCTCGATTCTGCAGTGTAAATTTTTAAATCCGCACAGTCAAGCGGCAACGCAAATAAGAATATGCGCAACATTATGACGCATCAAGGAAAAGTAACATAGGTTTTAATCATCACGGAAATCTATTTAGTCACATTTAAAAAAAATGTATATGTGTGTTGAATAATATAGGATTAGTACCTAATGTATTACTTGTTCATAATACTTATTACTAATTTTTACGACTCTTTTTTTGGACCTAACCACAATGTTGATTGTACTGAAATTGTGTAAAGTTTGTTATTTATATTAGTAGCTCTTTTAACATTGTAATATAATATAGCAAAAAAAGTAAAGCATTATTATGTGGATAAAATACATGTATCCAATCTATTAAACCTTGATGTTAAAATAATGCTTCGCACAATTATTTCGCACAGTTATGAACACACTAAGAATGTTCATGCATGCCAGATATACTGAAATATTCTAAAACTTTGCAAGAAATATAAAAGCTATATGTGAAAGAAAATCATTGAATCTTATGATACTAAGAATTATTTTGCTTTCTTGTATATGAGTAAGAACAAATATAAATACATATCATACAAATGTATTACTGTTGAATCTGAATAAATTTGTAACAAAGGTGTTATTGATGTCGGTAGTATTTATTCTGATTTGTGAAATGAATGTTTTTTGTGTATGTACATAACATGTTAAATATAAAAATATGCAAAAGATATATATTACGCAGAACATCCAAAACTTGCAAAATAAAACATATAGTATTAAAATTTTCTTATAGTGCTAACCCTCTCAGAAACTATATATTTGTATGAATATCAATAACCTAATATAGAAAGAAGACAACAGTATTCATTTTATAATAATATAATTGTACATTGCAGCCATGATGTTTCTATTTGGTATAATTTCCACCTTCCTGGTGGCAGTCAGTGGAGAATTCTGCTACAGTGATGTTGAAGGAGCATGCAGTTCCAGGCCTATGTCATCAGGTAGTTTATTTATGTATGAGAATTTCAAAAACGAATTTGTGAATAACTATCTACTCTTTTTTGCAAGGCTATTATTTTTGTAAATTTACTTTCTAATGTTGTTAAAGATTAAACATACATCTGGGTGCTTCTTCCATTATAACACAAAATTGTATAGAAAAGGTGGTCAAATGATTTAAGGAATTTGTTAGCATAATAGAAGGGAGAGTATATTTACTCTTAAAGACACTGGTATTACATAAGTATTTCAACGTCATATTTAAGGTCCATTTATTAGACTTTAATAATAGTATTAATTACTTGAATGCCAAGAAGCATAATCATACTCTTGTGTTTTATATAAAATAAATGCTGATGAGCTATCACCCATCTGTTTGGTCATATTTGAAGATTGTGCGAAGGTACTTGGCACTGTCAGTACTCAAGCCGTTAAATATCTAAGTTTATACTTATTTTAGGTTTTAAATTAGATATTGAAAATTTTTAATCTAAATGTTTTGCATTTCATTTCAGAAGGGCCACTGCTAGCAAAATGTAACGCAAAGTATGGCAACATCGATGCACTGCAACCCGACCTTCAGGCATATGTAAATGCTCATATTGAATCCAGCTTTGAATATTTGCTGATGTCCACTCACTTTGGCAACTATGAAGCTAATCGTGAAGGATTCAAAGAATTGTACCGTAAATTGTCTGACAAGGCATGGGATGATGCAATTGATGTTATCAAGTTTATTGCTAAGCGAGGTGGTAGAATGAACTTCAACCAACTGCCACGTTTCAAGAAATCGGTAAGGCATTATTAAGTTTCAAATATTAATTTTTCTTTGGCCAATTTAAAGATGGTCATAATTTCATCTTCAATTTAATTCACAATATAGATTTACCTCAGATATATAAAACAATGAGTAAACATTTACTTTGTTTACTACTTATTCTAGAATTTTACTTTGTCTATGTATTTATGAGTCACAGATCATATTTATATTGAAGCAGCTAAGAAATTAATTTTAAATAATATCAGTAAGAGGGCAATCATTGCTATTTTCTCATAGCATCATTTTGTTGGATTAAGTTATATGGTTTACCATTACTTCATAAAATTTCTATAAAAGATCTAAATAAGAGTTTAAACAAAGAAATTAAGAGTTGTAACATTATACTTACTACCCATCTTTTACATATCAGGTCAAAGAAAATAGAGTGTTGGAGCTGAACGAAATTAATAGCTTGGCCAAAGCACTTGATACTCAGAAGCAACTCGCCGACGAAGCATTACGCATCCACTCGCAGGCCCAGCATCACACGAAACAGGATGCATCTGTTGCTCATTATATGGAGGAACAATTCATGGAAGAACAGGCAGAACGTGTACGAGCCCTGGCTGGCCATACAAGTGACTTGAAACACCTTCTGTCAGAACGCGACGCTTCTGTAGCTGTGTTCCTTTTTGATGAATATCTTAAAAAGACTTTGTAATTAATTTCACATTACGTCTATCCAAAATGACCACAAAGTTGCTTTTTTTCAGTATATTATTATTCACAATTTACGTATCGGTTATCATTACTTTGTACGAATTATTTTAACAGCAATGTTAAGTAATGTAAGTCATTTTGTATTCAGTAGGAACTAAATGACTGAAGAAATAAAAATTTATCAGTCTGACTTCCGTACAATACCACATCTGATAATGCTATTGTGATAGGAATTTCAAATACTTTCCATACATACTCTTTAGTATAAACTGAAGATCCAATTATGATTAACTGTACCTCACAGTGGTCAACATTCAGATTACAGAAACAAGTTACAGAATTTCTGAGCAAGATGTAAATTTGCATTACATTGTTGCAATTTATTGGCATTAATGTTAGTTATAAAATTAAGAATTTCCTGTTCAGTGTCAAGTTGTATATTTCAATAAAAATTTAATGTACAACAAATTTTCAAAATCTCTACCTCAAAAGCTTTCTAACATATCTTAATTCTTCTCAAAACCCTTCTAAAAATTTGCAAATTATAATTTTATATTTGAGATACATTTTTATTTGGCGATTTCACATAAAATTGAGTAACAGGCCTTTCATAAATTAGTAATAAATACTACACAAAAACGCCCATTATATAAAGTGTACTAGAATTTGGAATTTACCAGCAAATGAAGCTTTTCAAATGGAATATTCTGATTTTAACCAAACTCAGTGGATATGTAGAGCACAGTGCAATATTTTATCATAGCAATTTGCAATCGACACTAGCTTTAATTTAATCTTTTTATTAAAATTTGACCCACATCATTTTAAAAAAAAGGTCATGTACACATGTGCCACCTACAACCGGCAACTCATCACCCTGCCCGAATAATAATCCAAATTTCTAAAGCCCTGTGTCCACGATCAAATAAGTTGGACTGATAAGTTTGACAACTTATTTGAAACTAGAAAGTGCTTGTTTGATGAATATAGGTAGCACCACTTAACTAGCGTGGATTTTATCTTAACACAATGCTACACGCAGTAATATGTAAGTATGTAGATGTTGACACTAGACTGATGTGGATTTTACGTACAAAACACAAAAAATCAAATACGGTGATGAGTATAGAAATGTTGCGTCCTTATATTACTTATTTTGTTTAATACGCTTGTCGACAAAGTTACTCCTGTCATATGCTACAAGTGTTTTGGCATCTCTACAAATAATTTATCTCCTTTAACGCGGTTGTAGTAATCGCGACTCTTAATAGAATATAAATTTGAAAATTGTTAATTACCAGTCCAACTTATTTGATCGTGGACACAGGGCTTAACAAGTGGTAGGGAGTCTGTAAAAATGCATTCACTTCTGAGAAGTAAATTATTCGGTTTTTAAAAAAGCCCGGGAAATCATCGATGGTTGCCATTTACACAAAATTAGTACTACAATCTCCGCTGTGTCGGAAAAAGCGGTAGCGTATACCACGTCTAGTTTTATGTGTATATATATCTCTCAATCAGTGTAGCGCTCTCTATGGAATTGTTTGGTTTGTGCACCTTCAAAATTTGACCAATAAGATTGCAATAAGAAAATTCGTTATTTTGAAATGCGAAGAAGGATATTTGGCTGATGCAGTTTCGTGATTTCAGACGGAAGTAAATTTGTTGATATTTATAAAGCTTTGCAGTAAATTGTTACATATTTAAATACGTAAATTGTACTATTCAAAGTGAGTTATTTGGAAAATCGTTTCTGTTTACATCATATTTCACTTCACCGTAAGTATGCGATAAAGATACAAATGCGTATGTTTATAAAAA
Organism: Hedychridium roseum; assembly: GCA_963989215.1. Taxonomy (NCBI): domain Eukaryota; kingdom Metazoa; phylum Arthropoda; class Insecta; order Hymenoptera; family Chrysididae; genus Hedychridium; species Hedychridium roseum. The sequence goes on along the minus strand of OZ022317.1, from coordinate 2,351,693 downwards.
TTAACCTGATATAAAAAAATGTTTACATATGTCGTATTGCATAATTTCACTTGTTTTATTTATTTATTAATCAATAGTTTGGAATGAAATATTATTTACGAGTTTATAATGGATTGTGTAGTCTTAATTTACTAATGAACCTCGCTAAACTTGAATAATTGAAAGGAATAGTTTTCTGTATCTGTTATTTCTAAAACATAAATTTCAACATTTTCTAACATAATGTATTTCTGTCTGCTATAGTATTGCTAGTGAATATTTTTCTTTGAAAATATAAGTAGAAATATTCAAATTTTTCGCTCTATTTTAAATCATAAACATTCTTGAGTATTTAATGTATTAAATGATATTTTTGTTATGATTCACTTTTAGGGTCATAGTTTGAACTAAGACAATGTTAAAAGGCAAGGAGAATAATATACCAATGGTTCCACAGAAAGATACTGGTTTTAAAGTTAATAATTTTAAGCAACTACATATTTCTAATAAACCAACATCTACCTACATGAATATCCTGTCAGATAATTCAGGAGAGCCTTTAAAACTGAACTTAGGCAATAACACACAAAGAGATAATACTTCTAATTCAAAAAAGTCAACAGAATTAATGCCACCTCCTGTATCATTACCTGCAGTGAAGTCGGCAGATAATATATTAAAAGCTAAGGCTGAAAGTAAACCAATTAGCAATGACTTAATGGATGAAGGAGACAAAGCGCAAAAACAAAACAGTGATAGTGTGGTTAGTAAAGATAATAAAAAATGGGTTTTAACAGACTTTGACATTGGACGGCCATTAGGTAAAGGAAAATTTGGGAACGTTTACTTAGCAAGAGAAAAAAAATCAAGGTTTATAATTGCCATGAAGGTACTTTTTAAAGCACAAATCAAGAAAGCAGAAGTTGAGCATCAAGTTCGGCGAGAAATAGAAATTCAAACTCATCTAAGGTACACAAATTTTATATTCTAATGAAACACTTTTTTATAATACTACTTATCATGTGTCAAATATATTCATAATTACAACATTGTTTCATTACAGCATGTTAATATAGTATAATATATACACAGATTAATAAATTTACATAAAAATAATATTTTATACTCAGTTTTTTACAAACATAAAGCATGTTGTTAATACAAGCACACATTATTAAAAGAAAAAATTTAATTAAAATCTTTGACATGGACAAAGATACATGTATATAATAAAAATGTTAATATGTACATTATTACTTCCTCAATAGGCATCCCAACATTCTCAGAATGTATGGCTACTTTCACGATGATAAACGAATATATTTAATCTTGGAATATGCATCGAAAGGAGAGTTGTTTAAGGAGCTTAATGCACAACCAAATAAACGATTTGATGAAGTTAGGTATGAATTTGTATGGTGGTAATTTTTATCAACCATAATTAACGATAAACTATCTTTTAATAATTACAGAACGGCCACATACATTTCCCAGTTGGCAGATGCTCTCAAATATTGTCACAGTAAAAAAGTAATTCATCGTGACATTAAACCCGAAAATTTATTACTTGGAGTAAAAGGTGAATTAAAAATAGCTGACTTTGGATGGTCAGTTCATGCGCCATCTTCAAGAAGGGAAACTTTATGTGGCACCTTGGATTATTTGCCACCTGAAATGGTTATTGGAAAAACACACAACCACACGGTCGATTTATGGAGCGTAGGTGTGCTGTGTTACGAATGTTTAGTGGGAAGTCCCCCATTTTTGGCTGATACTTATGAAGAAACTTACACAAAGATAAAGAAAGCGCAATTCAAATTTCCATCCTTTATTAGTGCAGAGGCCAGAGATTTAATTTCAAAAGTAAGTCTGCGGTCACATAGCCCGACAGAATTGCTCGTTAGCAGATTTCATAAAGATTAACATTTTTCGCTATTTTAGCTCCTGATTGTAGATCCCGAGAAAAGATTACCATTAGAGAAGGTCCTAACTCATCCATGGATTGTAAACAATCGCACAACTGAACCCACTGGGCAGTGATGTTATGATAAGTGAATTTTGTTGGGTACAAATGATCATTGATGTACATGCAATAAGAAAATTGCAATGTGCAGTATTTCGCTCTATAAAATAAAAAAACTAGAAGGGGTAATCATATTTAATACAATTTATTAAAAAGACTGACCTCAGCATTAATGATTTTACTAAAATTTTAGTACGCGTTATTACTGTTTCTAGTTGTTTTTATTTCATTAGTGAAATTAACAGATTTACTAACGGTATATTATTCTTCACAAATCGCTTATAATGAGTTTAAGACTACTGTTTAGAGATATGTTCAATAAATGATTTTTCACTTTACTATAGATAAATATACCGTTCCAGGGCAACTTAGACATGTATCTCATGCTAATAGCGAAATACGTATTGTGTCGCACGTGTGATTGCATTTAACATTTGTCATTTTTTGAAGTCAAGAGTTAAAACAAAATTTAGTTCACAATTTATACATATAAAGATATAATTAACGAATTTTAGTTATTTGAAGTTACTCCATTAACAATTTTAAAAATAAATCATATTATTTAGAACTATTTTAGGGTCTTTATATCAGTGTCTTATAATTAGGGGCTATTGGTCATGGAAAAATGTAAGAAAAATTTACAGCTTTGCATTCCATTGAATGTTTCTAAGAATACTTTTGTGTAATATCATTCCTACTTATGTAGCACGTGCAGACGAAGATAAGACTTTAATATGGTATTTTTTTGTTCAGAATTTATAATTAGTCAAGCTGCAGTATCTGCATCCTCTATAAATGAAAAATACCATATTTGTAATGATACTGTAGGGACAGATATAATAATAATTTTTGTAGTACAGGACTTGGTGAATATAAAATTTATTTATAATTACAAAACTGTATTATTTTTAATCCTTAGTATTCTCCATGTAAGACTGGTGATCTCGATCCACGTATTCATTAACGTTCTTCTTTACAAGCTTTATTCTGGCAGAACGTCTCGATCGATATTCAATCATAAAATATAACTTTTCCAAATATCTTTTTTATACTGGCTATCTTAAATTGAAGTATACTGTAAATTAATAAGATGCACTAATGGAAGAAATGTGCGATGATGTTTTGGAAATGAGGTTCAAGTTTCCATGGCTTCCATGGGACCCACTACATCTATGACGGGAGTTTCAAATGGAGTTTCCATAGGAGTTACGTCCTCCGTTTTTGAAACTGAGTAAAGTTTCCTCAGCTTGTCGTAATGTTTAATGTCCTAAATTAATTATATTGAATACTTATGTGGCTCAGAATTACTCGCATATACGTTTCAAGAGTGCTCTGAAGTACATACCTTTTCATGAACCGACGGTCGTATTTTATCGAATGCTGCCACTATGTGTCGCATGTTAATCTGCGCCCGATTTGCAGGATTTTCCATTAATTCCTTGAGTGCTATCATACCTGCTTCCCTGATTAATGATGCTAAATCTGCACCCGTATAACCTTCACATTTGATATTATCGCCAATTTCTTGAAGTGAAACATCCTCCGCCAATTTAGGTTTGGTTCCATTCTGCAATAAGAAATTAAAACGTTAAAAAATCTACGAACGTTGAGGATTTTCCGGTTGACATTAAATATATTCGGAACACAAATGGTTGATGTACTTTAGTTAATGCTCGCAGGATATCCACACGATCTGATGGTGTAGGCAAACCGACGTATAATATTTTGTCTAATCTTCCTGGTCTCAGCACTGCCGGGTCGATAATATCAGGGCGATTACTGGCAGCCATAAGGAATACTCCCTGGCGGCCTTCGACACCATCCATTTCTGTCAGCATCTGATTCACTACCCTCGACGAAGCTGAATTGTCGCCTTCCGATGATCTTTTTGGACACAGTGCATCTAGCTCGTCAAAGAATATGACGCAGGGTGCAGAATTTCTAGCTCTCATGAAGCACTGTCGTACGGCCTTTTCACTTTCACCAACGTACTGAAAATAAGTTATGAGATATAAAAAATTAGTTCGTACTACAGTTTTTGATAATATTTGCGGGAAATTTTCCTAAACATGTCATTGCTACTTTTAAGATATTGACAATGCAATGATATGTGGTTAAAAAATTACCATATTCAGTAGTTCAGGGCCTTTAACGGAGATAAAATTAATTCCTGCTTCATTCGCAATGGCCTTCGCCAACAACGTTTTTCCACAACCAGGCGGACCACACAGTAATACACCAGTGGCCGCGGTCAATCCTAGTGTAGCGAAGTGTTCAGCATGTCGGACAGGTGCCTGCAATATTACTATTTTCACAAACTTGCACTAAACCATATGTATTTCTACATGATAAATTCATCACGTAGCAATGAAAGTATTGTAAAAATATCGTGGCAATTAAATAACCAGTTCTGAATACCATAACTGAATACCAGTTCTTATTTTTATATTGAAAATCGATTGATATTAAATTCGAAATTAGTTATGGATCTAACGAAAGGAGTTATAATATTGCCAAAGTAAATGTTATAAGCGGTAAACGCACAAGTATCGCCATTTGCAATTCTTGTCTGATGTCTTGTAAAGAACCAATATCATCCCATGTAACGTCTGGTACTGTGGCAAATCCTTCCCTCTTGGCCGAAGGTTGAACCATTCGAAGAGCAGTTTCAAAATCACTTTGTTCGATGCATAATTGAGACAAACATTCTGAGGAAAGTGGTGGCTCATTGCGCAACCATGTAAGTAGGCACAATGAATCAGATGGCTTTGGTTTCTGTGTCATTTCATCAATAAGTAATTCCCCGGTAGGAATTTGCGGGGCATTTACGATGGAAATCGCCGATTCCTGGGAAGTCACCGGGTCTACCGGTCCCGTATCATTAATAATGCTGTCAGGATGTCCAGACGTTTGTACTTCTTTATCTATATGACTTTCCACACTAGTCATTTTTGCATCATTTGTCATTACTGCATTTGTATTTTGTTGCATTGATTTATTGAGATTCTCGAAAGCCCTTAAATATGTCAATACAACACATTCGTTAATGAGATAAATAAAATTAAATAAGGCAGATGACAATTATACGCGGAAGTATGAAAATCTTTCTCTATTATTTAAACTATACCATTAATTATTAGGGTTGTGTAGACTCCTAGCGAAAGCCAGTACATATAAATAAGACCGTACGGATACAGTCAGATTCGTTATTATTCAAATGAATTTCTTGCTATATAACACTTACCGATCCACTGCAACCATTGCTGCTTCTCTGATGAGAGCAACTAAATCTGCACCGACGTATCCTGGACTTAGAGAAGCAATTGTGGATAAGTCAACATTCGGAGAAAGTGTTACTTTTGATGTATGCACGGCTAAAATTTTGGCTCTGGCTTCCTTATCAGGAATTCCAAGACATATTTCACGGTCGAAACGACCAGCTCTTCTTAGGGCAGGATCTAGTGAATCCGGCCGATTTGTTGCTCCTAATACCAATACTCTGTCCCCGTTTTCCTTTGAACCCAGTTCTAAAGCACATACAAATTTTTGTAAAATGATGATAGTTTTATACAACTATTATTAGTATTATTAATGTTATTAGTAATTATGCTAATTGCCGTTCCAACGAACCCATATTATCGATATTATAATTGTGGTAAAAAGTATCAGTGATATTCAATTAGCACACAGAAAGAAACAATCACGCTTTAATTATAATACAGGGATAAACAGTAAATTTAAGTACTGAAGATGTGGATGTTGCCGTAAACAGATTTTATAAACGTGTATTATTTTATTGACAATCACAATGAAATAAATGTATATCTATAGACTAGTGAACTACACGCGTGAAGCATTTCCTTGAAATTTTAACAACTGCCAAATTTATATATTGAGTTAATTACAGCTATAGCACGTTCAAATAAAATGATAAATTTAGGGAAAACTTCAATCAACAATGTTTCGTAGCAGCATTCTAGTGTATCTGTATAACAAGAATATTGAAAGAATCTGTGCTCAAACTAATAAGCACATGAAATGTACCTAGCACAACAAAATAAAATGATGGTTAATGCAATTTTCTCCATTCTATCTTCTATAACCATTCTTTCAAGGTTTTCTCAAAATAATAAGTTGAAAAGTTTTCATTCGCCAATCGTTGGACGAACATGGATTGTGAAATTTATAGAAATATGTCCACGAACGAATTCTTACGTAATAATGTACATGTTTTTATAATGTAAACTAAAAAATTCGTTATTCCAGACTGTATTGTAACGTTCCTTGTATATTTGTTCTCGGTATTGTAAATTTTGAAATAATACTAATATTGTGAATATAATATGGCACAGTAACTATATGTAAGTGACATCCAGACTTTAATGAAGCTACTTTCGATACTCTACAGTTATTTTCATTGTCTTAAATAGACTAAATAGAAAAAACCGATGATTGATTTTGCCCCGAACGTGTGATAATTTATTTTTAAAAGTGATAATATTTGCAGTAGGTGCAGAATACGATCATAGAATTTTAATGCTGGCTAATATACACACCATCCAAACACGCCAGTAACTGCGCAACGATCCGTCTTTCCATTTCTCGTTGAACAGCTGATCTATTTGGTGCTATCGCATCAATTTCATCCAGAAACAGCACACTAGGAGCAATAGATACTGCTTGATCAAATAGTTCTCTTATTCTGGCCTCACTCTCACCAGATACTCCGGCTACTAATTCAGGAGCAGCTACTTTCAGTAAAGGAACTTCTAACTCCTGAAAAATAATATAGATTCATGGTAGAAGAATAACGACTATGTTACTTTAGGTATGAACTTTTTCAAGGAAATACAGTGATTCTTGATTTACGTAGGGGATCATTCCTAATGAATCCTAAATAAGAAAGTTCATCAAAAGAATTCAAAGTTCAAAGAATGCTGAATATACTAAATAAAGAACTCAATGTATTCGTATTTTTATACGGCCTTATCGTCGCAGGTAGCTTTAAAATCTGATACTTGGTGTAAAATTCTTTATATTTTTTAATAAACGTTATTCTTAAATTAATATTTATGTTAATAGACTTAATCATAGCAAAGTCACGAACCCCTTTTGTTACTCGTAAATAAACTGTTGAGCTAAGCTTATTGTTGAATTAATCAGAATAACAGTATATTGCAATAACATACCCCTGCAATAGCATGTGCTAATAAAGTTTTCCCACATCCAGGTGGGCCATGGAGTAAAAATCCTCTTGGAGGAGATATACCTAATCGTTTGAAGATTTCTGGATGTTTCATGTGTACTACTAATTTACAAACAGTGCTTAGAATTTTGTTGCTTCCTCCAACGTCTGAAAATTTCACTTTGGATTCTACAACTGGTATTGATTTTGGCCTCTTTGTAAATGGCATCTGTACATTTTCACTTTCTTTATCTCTCAGGCGTTTCTTGCCTGGTACTTCAGTAGACTGTGTCAATGGTGGATAAAAGTCTGCTTTTCTCTGCACCTTAAAATTATTTTCAAAATTAGTTTAACCCTTTTTTTAAATATATTCAAAATGGTCACCAAGTAAATATATATTTATCTGCTGTACTACAAGTATTAAAACTTACAGTTTCTGTTATTGTTGATTTTTCTGAAGACTCCTTAGTTTTTTTAGCTGTTTCTTGCGTGCTTAAAGGTAGTTCTTCAATATTCCTTGTTTCTTGTTCGTTATCATCTGGTTTAAGGTCTTCAGTGAGCTTTGCATCATCCTGGCAAGCTTCATCATCACTGCTTATGTTTATCAATTCTTTGTCACTAGAATTTCCATTTTGTCTACTATGTTGTCTTTTGTACATTTTCAGTAATGTATCACTCAACCCAACGTTTTGAGAATCTGACTAAAATCACAATCATTTATATTTTATTGTATAATATATGGATATTGTCAATTACTTAGGAGTGGATAAGCTTACCTCGATATCATCTTCATCTTCATCATCTTCCAAGTAAGACCATTCATCACTTGGTTTTCTTGCAAAGAGCTCAGTTAATTCATCATATGCCTTGCGTACCATTGCCCTGAAAGGCCCCCTTTTTTTACCACGATAATCTCGATATTTCCTTTGCAAATAGTCAGCTACTTCACTGACATCAATGTATACTTTGTTTTCATTTTCGTGCATATACTAGAACATTTAAATAATGAAAATCATTGTAATATTTAAATTTAATCAGAACATTATAAATCGATTTTTTTTAATACGCTGACATATTTTTGAATCATATTTTAGGACGTAAATGTTCTCATAAGTAATTCAATATCGTTGATACCGACTAAAAAGGTTATGATCATCTATATACACATTTGATGTTGAACGAAAAGAAATGCACTAATGTATGGCATAAAAATATTACCGCTTGTACACGAGATATTAACAACGGATCTCGGCGATATTTATAAGAGGAAGATTCGCTTTTTTCTTTAGCATCCATGCTTTTCATTCTAGAGTTGCCACTGGATCCTTGCAGAGGAATAATATCAATAGACGGATTCAATTTTCCTACTTTTTGCATTTTAAAGAGACGTCTTTATACGATGCGTAACCACAAGAACGGGACTGTTTTACAAAGTAACATTTATTGAACACTTATGTGCACTTCTAATCTTCGTAACTGTCGACATTAAATAATGGACATAAATTTCTGCCGGGAAGCTGTTCATATTATGATATACACTTCGTATTATCGGATGAGTGCCGGATCTCATCAGTACGTGACAAAGAAGATGGCGGCCGCAAACTCCTATCAGAAGTCTATGCTCCTATCAAATACGAATTAAAATTGGAAGATTGATATTATAGCGTCTTTTTTTTACCCCAACTTACCATTGGTAGTATTGCATACTCAATTGTTAGCCAATAGCAGGCCTCTGCATCTCGTAGTTTGTCGGTGGGCCCCTTACTGACTAGAACCGCTAGGGGCGCTGGGGGTCATTCCAACCGGTTATATATATAGTTAATAATACTTTATAAATGCACCGTTTTCTTTAAACAATATGATACATCAGTGTAGTTTCTTATAAACTTGTTTTACATATAATATAATGAAAATTATATAGATAAACTTGTATTATATACAATGCTATATTAAGGACAATCTTATTTCAAATAATTGAATAAGCTTTTTATCTTAAAATAGTGAACAGAAATATAATTTTTTATTTTACAATATTACAGTTGATTATTTACATAGAATGTTATAAAATTTCAAGTATATTTATATTGTTGTATACTGCATTGTCATTATTCCAGGATTATGATAATGATAAACTACCAAGCTTCAAAATATCAGGAAAGTTTATACTGAGAGATTCATTTGCATCATTACATCCATTGCTGCTTTTTGATTCAGACAAGTCATCATTGATGCATATATTTTTATCAGTCGATCTGTTAATATTAGGTTCTGCGAAAAGTGTATTCACTCTCCAAGGAACCTGTGATGGTATTTCACCCTTCTTCAAACGACCAATTTTATAAGATGACTGAAATATAATAATAATAATAATAATAATAATAATAATAATAATAATAATAATAATAATAATAATAATAATAAGAATAACAACAACCACAACAAAAAGAACAATGATATAATAATGCATACGTATACCGATATCATGTGCACTTTTTTATGAATAGGTAGATTTCTTATGTTGTTGTGGAAATCAATGGCCCAAAAATTATTATAAAATCATTATTTACTCATACTACCACAGTCCCATTTGGTCCTAAGATTTCGCGCTGTCTCAGTATCTCGTGAGGAAAAAAATGTTTCGCACGTATGGGTTGCTTAGGAGAAAAACAATCCGGTTTCAGCGTTTTTTGCCATAATTTCATAATTTTTTTATCTTTAGGCACATGAAACAAATGGAACTTTTCGGGATTGCTTTGATAGCCCGATGTGCAACCCCACGCTATGTACTTTTACATCTTTTATAGTTCGTTTTTTAATTTAATATTAAAACACTCACAATTTTATTATGAATGAAATATAGATAATATAAATATAATTATAATAATATATAAATATGAATATATCGAAATAGTTACAAGTACTTTTAAGAGAAAAACGGACTTTGCTATAAGCAAACATAAGCATATACAACCGAAATTGTTATATGATTACTTGTTGGTTATGAATGCGATGTGAACAGGACGAAACGTATCGCTCCGGTTGGAATGACCCCCAGCGCACCTAGCGGATTCTAGTCACTAAGGGGACCACTTTTTTACAGTGTTATATGGGAAGATGCGGAGGCCTGGCCAATAGTTAGTGACATTGTCACGTGATCAGTTTTAAGCGACGTTCCGTGTTGCTGGTGATGACTCCTTTTTTCTCTTTTTTTCCTGTTTTCTATTTTTGCTGGCTGATTTCCTCGGGTTGTTTTACACACAGATATATCGTTCAGAATTGATTAAATTCTCAATTTATACTCAATGAATAAATTCTCAATTTACAGCAATGATTTTACCACATTGCGCAACAGCAATGATCAAAGTGAATCGTAGAGGATAGTTTCCCGAACATTACTAATAATTACTATCAAATTTAGAACAAAATTTATTTGCTAACTTCATTTAAAAAAATGTCAGTAACTGACAATGTGCATTATATTCGTACTCATGTACCTAACGAAATATCCGTAGCACATGCGACTATGGCCTGTTCAGCGAGAGTGCGTACTTCTTTGCAGAATCAAATATGTTCAGCAACAGCAGAATTCCGAACACGAAATTGGCGGCAGCCTCACTCCTAGTTTGCTATTCGGTTTTCTATACCATCAACTCAAAGTATGATACACGTAAACCATTTACAACGCGATGGATCCGTTCCTTGAAAATACCGCGTTGTGGGAAATCGCGTTATAGGAGACACTAACTTAATACAAAAACTGGGATTCGGTTCTAGAAAGAGAAACACTGCCTTTTATGGTGTATCATTTTGATCATTTTTTTTTTATTATTTAACTATATGTTCATAAAAACATTTTATAACAATCTTAAATAAAATTCAGTATTATATAAAAACTAGAAAGATCATGATTTCAAGTTTAATAACCAAAATTAAAGATAAAAATTAAAACGGAACATTTTTCCAACCGCGTTGTAAAAGTACCACGTTGTAGGAAGTTTACCTGTAGATCAATCATTTTCGGCTTGTCTATGTATATAGGATTGTTATTGGTTCTAACCCGGACCCGACACACGTTCCTCTGTCGTGCATCTGTTCTACAGCGATGTGTCAGTGACGTACAGATTGATGTCGACCATGTCGACTTACATGAGGAATTACAGGTACTCAATACAGCATCTACATGACTTTACCCATCGTCTACAAAGTATTATCTTTACGATCCTTGACTTGCTTATAACGTACCACCAAGTACCCATCGTGTCGGAAGACAAGCCCAAAACAGCGGTGAGCATGTCGATCAGTTCATTCAAATTTAATATCAGAACTTTCGGATTGTGCAACGCAGTCCAAATGTTTCAACGATCAATGGATTCAGCATTACGTATGGTCTTGAATTCGTACCCTGTTGCATTGACGGCATCTTTATTGCATCCACAGATCTAATTCAGCATCGTCAACATCTGCGAGAGGTTTTTGAAAGACTTCGGCCTTTTTATCAACGTGGCCTAATGTGTTTTTGCGACAAGTTAGATACAATATTGTGGCTACTTGATGGATAAGCAGGGAACCACCGGAGCAAAATACGAAAGCTGTACCATCATCACCCACATCAGTAGTAATAAATTTGTAATTGGCATTAGCTACATTTTGTAATACGATTGAAAAATATTTTTATGTGTACACCTACATCAATGGCAATAAATTTGTAACTTTTAGCCAAAAAATGTTTACCGAATAATGTCGACATTATTTTTCACAGAAGAAGTATCCGAAAAATGAAAAGCTAAATACACTAGAAAAAATATCAAGTACAAGTAGTAACAGATATTGCAGTAGCAACAAATCTTGAATAAATTTAAATATAAGTTCAAGATAATTTGCAGGAGGATGGAGATTTTCATTTTCTGATGTCTTTCACCGTATTTAAGGAAGATTCCAGCAGAAGGGAAACTGATGGTCAAAACTAAGCTGCAGCAGACATCGTGTGAAGAACAAGAGCAGAAATAGGATATTTTGAGAACCCACAGTATCGTCATACGACTGTGACATGACGTGAACAACACCCTCATAAACAAATTCGTGTTTCCCCGCATTTACTGGTTGAAAATTTCCTTCCAATTCTATTTAGGATTAGGAATTGCCATTGAATAATTAATAGACCAATAACTACTGTATTTATCTAACACGGGAATACCCTTTCAATTACTGTAATTTTGAATTCGCCACCTTTAAATGAACCGGTGGTTGCAGTGCTGCCACCTTGGACAACCATATAATATGCTATAACATGCTTTTGTGATAACGTGCTATTCAGTTAAATAAAAATATGCCTGTTCTCATTCACAGGTATTTACCTGCATACGCAACGTCTCAAACAAATTAATGGATTGTTATTCTAGCCCGACAGTAATATAAAACATGTGATCGAACATATTTTGAACATATTTCCCATAATTACATAATAGCCGTGAATTAGACAACATATTGTAAACCTAACAGAGCGAAATATTTAATGACACTTTTAAAAGTTGGTACCAAATTCAACCGCTCTCTACTTCTTCTATGTATATAGAAGTCTATAGTTGTTCAGAGTAGAAATAAGCCATGGTTTTAAAAAATGGCAACAATTTTTAACGATAAAAAGGAAGTTCCCCAAAATGTTGTTATTTTAAAATTAAATATGAATATGCAACGATAGAATGACACGTACAACAGCACATTCCGGCAAAACATCACCGGCCTGTGTAGAACGTAGGTTATACCAAGAGTGGTAACACACTCTTCTCTCATTGATGTACCCTTGTGTTTATGTTTCATACGGATTTTCGATGAACTAGCCTGTAAGAGATACATATAAATTTAAGAAAAACAAAATAAAAAACTAAGGCATGATCTTTGCACATATGTAGAGCAGATTATGGAAGTTTATTTATGAAGTGTCTAATATGTCTGATTTTGAAAACTGGGATATTGATGAGGTATGTTTTGTAAGGTTATGAGTTATATACGTATCACAATAAATGTGTTGATTCAGTAAATGGATACAGTTGTTAATGTATGCATTTGTATAAGATTTTAGCAAAAGTATCACCTTAATATAAAAATATTTACTATCCCTAGTAACTGTATTCATTTGCTGAATTAATATATTTACTATGACATATATACATACATAAGTATTCAAAGAAGTCATAAATAGGTTGCAGTTACTTCAAAAAAATATTAATATAATTTTGTTTACACTTTCGCAGTAGACAAAGGTTTTCCACAATTATCTTGTAGAACTTTGAAGCATTAATATATCTCTTTTAACACTTCATTCTTTTTAAATAAGAATCAAAATCGTTTATAAATAAAGGACCTATTCAAGTATTAATTTACTACTATATTCAATGTTATCACAATCTACAACCTTAGTTGTATCCATCTTTTTAGGATTTTTTAAAGGGCATAGAAGATGATGCCACTGCATTTTATTCTCAAAATGAAAATGCTGAATTATTATTGCCAAAAAGGCACAAATTGGATTTGGATAACAATTCCTTTTCATTTGGTATGCAGACACCCACTCATAAAGACATGAATAATGTAAACAGGCAGTCTTGTAAAGTAGATGGCACATCACGGAAAAACTTTATTCTTGGATCATTAAAACAGAAGGATTTATCCACGAGTAATACAGACATCTCATCCAATAAAACAAAATCTATAGAAAATACAGTATTATCTGGACATGATTTGAACAATACGCATTATGATAGGCAGTGTGCATCTAGAAAACAGTTGGTTTGCAGTATACTTCAAAAAAAGAATTCACAAAATGAAATTAAACAAAACATGGATTCATCAACTGACAACAGTACTGTAATGAGTCACAATATAGTAAAGTCAGTTACAAAATTCAATGTATCTGAAAATTCATTTTCCATTCAAGGTAAAAATTCCTCAGAAAATATTCCTGTTCGTATGCATTCAAAAAGGTACACATCACCACAAGAACTGACAACTTTTACAAGTAAGGTACAGAGCCCAGTGCATCTTGTTGAACAGATGGCAGTCAAGAATTCTGTGAAATCTGTAAAAAGTGGTTTACAGATACAACCTGCATTTTCTTTACAAAAACAGGGTGAACAGCCTACACAAATTTTTGAGCAATGCAACAAAGTAACATTGCCTAGAAAATTTGCAGGACCAGCAGGATTACTTCCAGATGCGAGTCATGGGCATTCTACTGTTCCACTTTATATTAAAAATGAAGATGAAGATTATACATCCACAGAATCTACAAATGAAAGTGCAATGCATTGCTGGTCTCAGAATACCAAAAATTTATTTACAGAAGGTGCATGGCAATTAATGTGGGAGGATTTACCAGGAATTATTCAAAAAAGGTTGAAACGTTATGAAATTGCTACGATATTACACTCAGCACGCAATCATTTTTTACAAAATCTGAAAATTGAATTTTTTGCCGGTGTACTGGAAAATTTACAAAACCGAAATAATTTGGTACATTTTACTCTAAAGGATTCAACTGGCAACATTCCTGCCGTTGTATATTCCGATATATCTTCTAAGTATTCCGATATATTTTGCGCAAATACAGTCATTTTACTACACGATGTAACTGTGACACGTATGTTTCAATCAACCCATTACCGTTTGATAATTACGCCATCGAACATATTAGGAATGTACACGGATAAAGGAAAAGTGATGAAAACTGCGAAATTTGACGAATTATTGAGTAACAGTAAAGTGAATAATTTGAGAAGTAATCAACAGGCAAATACAACTGTTGTAGTTTAGAGGTATTATAGGTATGTAAAAAATAAATATTTTGTAAAGATTTTCTTAGATAAAATATAAGAACAAAACTGTTTATTTTTCTTCTATAAATGTGTTACAAATATTCACCTTATATGTAATACTTAAAAAAATGAACTATAGTAACTTCAAAGTACAGGTTTTAAAAAATGAAGTATAAAAGTGAAGAATAGAATTCTAAAATATTGGATTGGCCCATAAGTTCGTGCGGTTTTCATCTCATATTGAATATACCTGGTGAAAGATGGAAGGAATTATTCACTATGAGCTCCTCCAAGAAATCAAACTGTAACTGCCCAATTGTACGTACATTGAACAACTTTGACGGCTGAATATAAAGATCCATTAGAAACGCACGAATCGGTGATAGATCTTGCTGCAACATGATAATGCTATATCTTATACCACAAATTTGATTTGAACCTTGGAGTTTCTTCGCACAACGACGTGGACTGCGAAAGTAACAAGAATACGAGTTTGCATAAAAAAACCGCGGAATTTTTTAAGCGAAGAATAAAAAAATTATCGCAAGGATCAAAAGAAATCATAAATAATGGTAGAGAATACATTGCAGTTTAATTCATATTACGCTTATCGAACGTATGTCACCTCTCACGTGACATTACACTTTTTACCTTAAAGGAAGTTTATCACTTGTTGCGCGATATAGCAAACTTTTCTTCATCAGACGTATGTTACACGGTAGGTGAAGAAACGATATACAAGAACTACAGCGATGTTCAACTGCAAAGATATTTATCTCGCCATTGTCAGTTAGATTTTTGCACGGCAACAGTGTAATTCAAACAGTGGGGGCCATATACTTACGTTTTTTTTTTGAAAATTAAAAGTATAAGTCAAAATTAAAATGTATTTATTAACACAAGTGGCAGTGTCAGCGATTTATTTCTAGGAAGTTTGATCCTTAGTTAGTATATAGCGGTACAAGAGTTCCGCTTGTTTTGAGAAATGGAACGTTTTTTAAATATTCTGGTTCACCTTGCGAAGTTTATAGCGTACAACTACTCACGTACAATAGCTTTGATAGCAACCAAGTCGAAATGTTCGAATGTAAACAACATTTGTCAGTTCTTGCTGAGCATTGTAGACAGTCAGATGCATAAGAAAGTAACAGTGATAAAGAAAGGAAAGAATACTACGCCAGAATAACAGCAACTAGTGCAACAATTTCGTTAAAAAGAGAAGTCATATCGAAAGATTTCCGCTGAACTTGGAATATCAGTAATGGCATGTCATCAAGCCATGCAATACATAAAACAGCACTGAACAGCACATAATATTCCTCGAAAGCTGAGACCACGGAAAACTAACAAAAGAACTGATCGTATAATTCACCGGTTATCTGAAGCTAACAGATTTAAAACTGCAGTTGATATTCGAAAAAATCAGCAAATCCTGATGAAAAGATACGTGTTAGAACTGTCCGACGAAAGCTGAGGCACAATACGAGACATTTCACATTCGCCAAAGCAGAACGAACTTATGGACCAAATATTTTTTAATTAATATCAGTTGGAATCATACAGTTACATTTACATTTCATAATTTATTACTTAATACTTACTGTAGTTGTAGACTTTTTATTAACAGGTAAGTTTCACATATTTGTTCTTCACAATGTTCTTCACATTCATGTTTGTCTATGAGAATTTCGTATAAAATTTACTAGCAGATCTGTAATTTATAGTAAATAATACACAAACACATTGTCACATAGAAAATTTATTGGAAGCTACAATTCTTTAACAATAAATTACGTATAAAGCAGATCTGGTTAAATACAATAAAAAAATAAAAATATTGAATTTTATGGCACAATAAATATAGTATACATCACAATCCAGATCGATAAAAGGTGCAAGGAAGACAGAAAATATTCGCGTACGAAATAATGGGGCGTCAATCATGTTTCGATAGTTTATATATCTGGAAATATATGCTATATTTATTGTGTGCCGTACGATTAGAAGACTGACAGAATAGTTCGGAAGAAGTTGATATGGCTTGGCGTGGCAATTGATAAATATCTACACTTGCTTATGCAATTAATAATACAGTAGAAACTCGATCGATGCAACCTAGATAATTGCACGTAAGCTTCGCTAGTTGTATTTACGTGAAAAACGATAGCAATAGTACCGGGTAGGAAAAAAATTGTGATTATCAAGAAATAGATGTGAAAATAAAACAATCAGTCTTAAAGTGTACATTGCCCAAAGCGTCGAAAAAATATATATACAAGGTGTGATGAGAAAGTACAACGACAATGATAATCATTATTGTTGTTGAACGTTGTCTATTAACAATGCGGGAAATTACAACAATAGAATTGAATAACTGAAACTGTATGTGACTGTCGGTGCGAAAAAACACTCCTAACAGTACTAGGGCCACTAGACAAGTTAACTACAAGCGTAATAGAAATAGAAGAAGAAGAAGAAGAAAATACTTTTATTCCAGGGGCAAGTGGCCCCGTATGGACAATTTGGAACAGATGTGTGAATAAACCAAATAGAGACAAGAATTGTGATACAGTAGACAAAAAGATAAAAAAGATAAAGATAAAGAAAGAAAAAGACAAAGATAAAAAAAGACAAAAAGTAGACAAAAAGATAGGGACATCCACAGAAAGTAATGAAACAGAATCTTCTACATGTACCTCTTCTGACGATGACAAAAATGAGGCTTCAGAGAATTACTAAACACTATTGCATTATTTATTGGCGACAATAATTCAGTTGAATTATTTATGTGCCACATAGAAGCGGCTATTGAAAGTGTTAATCTTACGATACTTTTTTTAAAAATGGTTCAAATAAATCTTTGTAATGTCATCAGTATGTTGATGACAACATTTCGCATTAGTAACACCGTAGTAACTCCTATAAATGTACACGAGGTGGAATTGCTCGATTTCATTAGTGATACAATTGGAAGGAGCAGTAAAGAAAACTCATTTACAGTTGAGCACGAAATCATATTGGAATTTCAACATATTTCTGTTCCGCATGAAGCGAAATTTGTTGAACCTATAGATCCCGTTGCCGAAAAAAAGACTACGAGGGTGTATCAAAAAATAACCGGACTGCGACCGGCATTCGTGCAATAGCAGTGCTAAAGTGAAGGTGGATAATTTTTTGGAAAATATCGTATTTGAAAATTTTGAAAAATTTCAGGTAAATTTTTTGCATAGTTCATTTAAAAATTATGAATCTAGAATAGAAATTTTGCGTTTCAAAATTCGAGCGAACATTGAATTTATCGTAAAACTCGGATGGAGTAGTGGTGAGATTATCGACGCATTAGAGAAAGTTTACGGGGATCAGTCGCCAAGCCGTACGCAAGTTTTTGGATGAAGGTTCAAAGTAGGCAAAGCGGAAATGGAGGATGATCAGCGCTCAAAAAGAACGACAACCTCAAATAATGAAGACATGGGCGCTAGAGTTCAAGAAATGTTAGACGAGATTCGACGAACTTCTGTAGCACAGATAGCCAGAAATTTGAACATCTCTTCTGGATCAGTTCATGCGATTTTGACAGATCGTTTATGACTTTCAACGCTTTTAGCAAGATGGGTGCCAAAAGCGTTGCGCCCAGAACACATGATTCAAAGAGCTGAAGCATCTGTTTTGTTTTTGAACATGTTCCAGCCAGATCCAGGAAAAATTCAAGTCAATTCAAAAAATTCAAGTTGCCCCCCGATGGTCTACAAATAGTCCCGGTATTTCGGCAATTACTTAGATCCGCAAAAGACTTTGCTCGAGCAATATCGCAGGAACAACGCACATGTTTGTCATACGATTGTCATACGATTGTCAACATGTCTCCGAGAGAAGACAACAAGGACAAACAGGGCACTGATGCATCCGTATCTCACGCTGAGGATATTGGAGAACCAACTACTTCGTGTAGGAAGTTAGTGTTCCCTTTACATTTCACTATCCATCTTGCTACTTCTTTTTTTCATGGCCTTTACTAATCTTGGATTTTTGTTTGATTATAGAGGGGACCAATGCAGTACGCCGATATTCCAGAGTACTGAGCAATTTTGGATCCTTACGACGAGTATAAATACAACAAGGAGGACCAAGTCTAAACCCCACAAAGTGAAGAGAAAGGAGACTTTTGGTATTGGAAATACCTCATACATGAAAGATCTGCTTTGACTGAAGCTCAAATTGGAACAACGTAGTTTTTAGTAAGGAATCTTCCTTTTGGGCTTGGCCTCCTATTAAACATTGCTGGTTTGCCAAGCAGTCCAATCATTCAAAGAACTATTAAACACCCAGTAAAGGTACGTGTTTGGGGTTGTTTCAACGTACGAGGTTTCGGTAATTTGTGTGTCTTCACAGGCAGTTTAAATGCCCAGAAAATGATTAAATTGTACCAAAGAGAACTCTTACCATCTGTTAAGCGGTGGTTTAATCAAAATGGAATAAAGTGGATATTGCAAGAAGGTAATGACCCGAAACATCGAAGCCGTGTGTGCAGCGCATGGAAAGCGGAAAAGAACATCACTGTGTTGCAATGGCCATCCCAGTCTCCCGATGCAAACCCAATTGAAAACGTATGGTCCTTTATGAAGCAAAAACTTCGAGGGGAATATATTTTGTCGGTGAAAGCATTAAAGTATTGCATTAAAAAAATATGGAAGGTTGCTACCTGTTTCATACACTGAAAAATTGGTCGATAGCATTCCGAGACGTTGCGAAGCTGTAATTACTAATGGTGGAGATTGGACCTATTATTAAGTACAGTCTGTTCAACAAAGCAGTCTTCCTCTGTGCACATGAGAAAAGACCAAAATTATCATATGCCGCTGCCCCCCAAGTGATTAAGAAATCGAAGAAGTTCGTTGTGAAGTGGGTACTACGATACGCACAATCAGCAAACGTTGATGACCTTCCAGAACAAGGAAAAACGAGAATGACGTTCAGGAAGCAGGACAATGCGATCTTCCAGCTGTTTAAAAGAACGACGCTGCGAATCCGCGAGGCCAAGGTTAAATTAACTCGAAAATTAACTCGAAATTAACTCGAAAAATATCAGCATTAATATGATCAGGTAGCGTTTACACGAGGCAAAGATACAATACAAATCAGTTTGAAAAAATGTCTGGGGAGTGGATTAATTGCGAACAATCCCTTAAAAAGTGTTCTGGGAAAGTGAAGAAAGTAACCTCAGAAGATGATATAAATAAATGTCAGCCGCACTGTTGTAAAACAGTGACAAGTGGAACTGTGTTTTACAATAAATCGAATTACCATTTAACGGGGTTGCAGCTACTCATAAATATTGGACTTTATGCTCTTTCAAGAGTTAACTTATTCACAGAAATTCACAGACACACAGGTAGTCACAGAAAAAAGGATTTACATTCCCAAAGGTAACCGATGTTCTTCCAGCCACATAATTAAGAAATGTTTTTCTACTGATGAATTGCACCTCTTCCGGATTCACTCTACTGTCAGCTCATTAGAAATCTCAAAAGTGTCCATGTTTTTAGACAAATTAGCAATTAGCTCGAACTCGTCGCAAATTGACAAAATACGTAATTGCACCATAAATGAAGATCATTTGTACGCTTTTAACGGCCTTAATTGGGATCATATTAAAAAATTAGAAAGCATGTTAATTAGTATGCGAAATACCGAGCAGCTTTTGTTTTATAGTCTATCGTATTGTTGTCTGGAGGTTAAATATTGTAAGCCACGGATAAGACAAAAATGCGAGTTATTTTCGAATATGAGTTCCGTCGTGGAACTAATGCAGCGCAGACAAACTGAAATGTTAACGAAGTGTTTGGCAAGAATGTGGCTAACGAACGTACAGTACGTCGATGGTTCGAAAAATTCCGATCTGGAGATTTTGATGTTCAAAATGAACCACGCGAGCAGCCTGAGAGCAAGGTGGATGACGAACCAACTGAAAGCTGTAGTGGAAGCAAATCCATTTGAAACGACGCGTGAACTAGCAGCAAGGTTTGAAGTTACCATCCCAACAATATTAAGTCATCTGAAAGCAATCGGAAAAGTAAAGAAGCTGGATAGATGGGTTCCGCATGAGTTGAGCGAGCATCAGCAACGGAACCGCTTCGAGGCTTGCTGTTCTTTGGTATCAAGACTAAAAGGCGATCCATTTTTGCACCGGATAGTCACGTGCGATGAAAAGTGAATACTTTTTGATAATCGCAAGCGTTCGGCACAATAGTTGGACAAAGATAAAGCGCCAAAACACACCCCAAAACCGAGGATACACAAAAAAAACTAATGGTGTCTGTTTGGTGGTCCAGCGCGGGTGTTATACACTATAGTTTTATGAGACCTGGACAATCGATAACGGCGGACCTCTACTGTGAACAGTTAGAAGAAATGATGAGGCAGCTGCAAATTAAGCAGCCGAGATTGGTCAACAGGGACAGACAAATCCTCCTGCAGGACAACGCTCGATCACACGTTGCAAGATTGACGTTACTTAAACTATGGGAACTGGACCTGGAAACACTTTGTTCCCACCATACTCGCCAGATCTCGCGCCAACCGATTACCATTTTTTCCGAGCTTTGGACAATTTTTTGCAAGGAAAAATATTTAATTCGCAACATGCGGTGGAAAATGCCTTTCGCGATTTTATGACCAGCTGCACTCCAGATTTTTTGCCCGAGATATAATAAACCAAACTTTCGGTCTCAAATCAGACTTTTCATACTTAATGACCTAATAAATGAAATTTGTTTTTCCACAGAGAGTTTAAAAAAAGCGTGTGTTGAAAACATCGTAAGGAAAAGGGCATATTGTGAACCCGGAAAACCTGCCCCCTCCACCTTTAAACCGAAGTTGAGCCTCAGCCCTCCTTAACCTGCTAGACCCTTTACAAGCGTTGTCTCCTAAAATCAGCCAACAAAATGTTTGGACCCGATCACGAAGAGTGAGATAATGCCAATCTCATCGAAAACGTGTGGGGATTTATAAAGGGAAGCCTGTGTACAATTTAAAGCAGCTTGCGAAAGTTATTCGAAAGATATGGCGTTCTCTTTCAATGGATTACGCCGAAAAACTCGTAGAAAGTATGCCCAGAAGGTGCCAGGCCCTTCTCGACAAATATGGCGATTTTACCGTATATTCATAAGGAGCGCCTTAGCATTTTCAATGTAAGTACTTTTCTATAAAAACATTAGAAATAAATATCTCTTGTACTTTTCAAAAAATTGCGGTTTCTTTTTTGTTGAACAGAGTGTACTGTCGATATGTACATATATAGATTTTTACACACAACATTCTCAGAAGATTATCTCAAATGGCCGGAATTTAAATCAATGTTTTATTCCGTTATTGGCAAACGAAAGGACTTCTCAGATGTTGAGAAATTCCACTACCTTAAAGGGGCAGTAACGGATCAGGCAGCTCAGGTCATCTCAAATTTTCCACCGAAGGAAGAATCATTCAACGCTGCTTGGAATCTACCCACGTCGCCATTTGACAACAAGCGTTTGATGGTCAAATCACATTTAGAACGGATCATGAACCTCCAGCCAATGCCAAAGAGAAAGGCCAGCTCACGGATTAAGATGGTCAACATCATTAACGAGACAACTCAGGCACTCAAAGCCCTCTCAGTGGAGCAGACCAGTGACTGTCTTCTAGTTCACATTTTGGCAAACCAGCTCGACCCAGATACACGAGAGCACTGGGAGACCACTATCAGCGACACAACTGAGGTTCCAACATTGAAGCAGTTCAATGAGTTTCTCAACTCAAGGGCTCGAGCTCTCGAGTCCATTCAGTCCAACAAAACGCAGCCAGCACATTTATCCTCTGGCAACGTAAGACTGACCCACTCATTCACTGCTCAATTGTTAGTCGCCTCAACATCTCGCGAAGCTCAGCTTACCCCGCTCAGTGCCCGCTCTCCTCAACCGGCTGCACACTCTTCATCGACTCGAGCCAAGATAACTGCCAGCTCAAGGATTGGAAGAATGTTGCACTTTCGGACCAGACCAAATTTAATTTATTTGGAAATGATGGGAGACAATATGTGCGACGACCAGTTGATAAAAAATATGATGTAAGGTACCAAATACCAGCCGTAAAACATGTTGGAGGAAATGTAAAGGTCTAGATCATCTTTTCCACTCAAGGAGTCGGACCTTTGGTAGAAATTAAAGGAAACATAGACGGTGTAATGTATCGGGATATTTTAGAGAATAATCTGCTACAATGTGCAGAAAGACAAATGACGGAAAATGGGATCTTTCGGCACGATAAACACACGAAACACACGTCAAAGGTGGTTAAACAATGGACATCTTCTAAAAATATAAAGGTTTTGACCTGGCCTGGTCAATCCCCGGACATTAACTCAATCGAGCATTTATGGGGAGAACTAAAACAACGGGTGAATAAATTTAAGCATCGAAACAAAACTGAATTATTTGAAAATTTAAGAGAAGAATGCAATAAAATTCCTTCTGACACTATTTTAAGATTGGTCGAATCCATGCCACGATATTGTGCTGCTATACTCACAAGGGACATTTCGGAAGTGTCCCCCTCCGATTTTGATGAAACATGGCATACTTGTAAAGAATGCGAAAATAATCGACACGTATTTTTTTATAGCTGCTGTAAAATGGTTTAAGGGGGTGAAATCACCCCTTGAAATTTGGGGTGTGGAAGGCTATCTTGGAAACTATTGAAGATAGACAAACATTTTTTTTGAGAAAGTTGCACGGTTTTCTACGAAAAATAAAGTACATTAATTGTTTTTACCAAAAATTGTTTAAAAAATGATGTTTTAAAATCATAGTGCAATCGTTGTCAGCAATGACGCATAGTTATACTATTCAGCCAACAGTATCGGCTGACGGAAGACTTTTATCGCCATTGTTCATAGTTTTACAAGAACCTGCAGGCGAGTTTGGTCCACGTGTACAGCAAACCTTATTTAGTGCACCCAATCTTTACGTTATGGCGTCCAAACCAGGAAAATTGACGACAAATCACTTCAGAAAGTAGCTGCAAGAAGTGTATTTACCAAACGTTGAGAAAAACAGTGTGCTACTGTTAAATTCATGGAGTGGTCACAGTCGACAAATTGTACAAGAAGCTGCTTTGGCTGTAGAGAAGGAAGTCATACATGTGTACGGGTTTCGCGTTTGGAAATCATTTATTAAAAAATTTTCTGACACAGTTCTGCTTTTACAGAGCGATTTTGCGGATGCGGAGAACTTGCAGTTGCACCAAAAGAATAATATTTTAAAATTACGAAGTTTAACCCATAACCAATTCTCGTCGCCACGATTCACAGATTTTTTAAAATATTCATGGTATACGATTGGGTACATTGATTCACGCCCAGAACGATTCCAAACGCCCACTGAATTTTGTTTTTCACCGTCTAAACCACGCTGTTCATTGTGTAACAATGTAGCGATCATAACATGTAGTTGGTGCAAAAAACCATTATGTCTACGTCACTTTTTTGAAGAGAACCATATATGTAACAATTATATTCCTTAATAAAACATCTCAAAACCAATATGAAAATTCCTTTATCTCTTTATCTACAATAACTACGTGTAGCGCGCTAGTACATATACTGGTTACCGGTCTCCGCCGCCACGAACGTCAGATGTAAATAGTTTATCCTCTGTATCTTTTAAACCGCTCGATGGATTTACATAAATTTTGATATGGCTGAATTCGTCATAAAATTTCCTTTGTTTTTTCTTCTATAAATAAAATCACTATTTTTTATAATAAAGATGAAAATGAAAGAAATTTTTGTCTATCTTCAATAGTTTCCAAGATAGCCTTCTCCCAAATTTCAAGGGGTGATTTCACCCCCTTAAACCGTTTTACAGCAGCTAAAGAAAATACGCGTCGATTACTTTCGCATCCTTTACAAGTATGCAAAGTTTCATCAAAATCGGAGGGGGACACTTCCGAAACGTCCTTTGTCAGTGCAAAAGACATGGCTACAAAATATTAACATTAATCCACAATAAAAAAATAGATTAATTTCAATCAATTTATTAATTTCAAGAAATACATTAATTTCAATCAATATAGGATTCCTTCCGCAAAAAGGCCTGGCCGGAAACTATTGAACAATCTACTTTTTACATTTTTTCTATGAATGAACGTAAAACAATAAACACTGTTTATTTCCTATTGTATTTATTTTTATTTGCAACACCCTTTTAACCAACATTAGTGAAAGTTTTTTTACATATCGCTTTTTAAACATAAAGCAAAGAATGTGACTGGCCGGAAACGTTTGCCCACAACTGTACATTAGATTTTCAAGAACCCTTTAAAGATTTTGATGTGCAAGTTGTGGAAGGTACTGATGTTCAGTGGGGACCTGGTGTAAATCTCAACTTGATCCTCAAACTTGTTCGAAAGACGAAGAAGAATGAAATTACGAATACAAAGAAAGAGTCGTCGATTATTGGAGAAGTTCAAAGACAAAATCTAATTTAAAAATAGAAACATTTCAACGACAATTCAGAAAAGTTACATCAGATCGCCAGTTAAGACGTTGAGCTCATTAGATAAATCAAGGTGAAACTTATAGAGAGAAATTAGTACGTATAACAGAATACACTCTTGCTAATCTCAAAAATGCCATAGAATCTGGAGTAATTGTGCAGGATGTTGACCTTCAAAGATGGGCTTACGAGCGCAAAAAATAATTGGACATGAAGATAATCGTTTCCAGACTTCGCGCTCATGGATAGCAAAATTTAAAAAAGTCCATCGCATAACAAGCAGAAAAATTAATAAATTTATAACAAGGACGACACTTGAATCAAAAGAAACGTTACAAGAAGTTGCTAATAAATTTATCTCTAAAGTAAAATCACAAATTGTACAAAATGGTTTGGAAAACGTTTACAATTCCGACCAAAGTGCATTTCAATTGGAAATCCATTCAGGACGAACATTAACCGAAGAAGGTACAAAACAAGTAGAGTGCCTTATGCAATCGGTTACTTCAACAACGCATAGCTACAGAATTCAGCCCACAATATCAGGAAATGGAAAATTACTTCCTCCCCTTTTTATCGTTTTAAAAGAACCAACTGGCCAATTGGGACTTGTAGCACAAGAAACCCTGTTCCAACCATCTAATGTCTCTTGACTCAGATTCGTAAGAGATGGGTTACACGAGTAACTGTCAATATCGAGTAAAAAAAAAGGTGCAATTAATTTTTTAGTTGTAAATAAATTGTTTTCACACAATTTGTAAACATATTCATTTTGTATGTAAAAACCATGAAACTTTTCCTTATAACGTTTTTTGTATCTACGATAGTTTACGAGTTAGAATATTTAAGATGTAATTTCGAAGGGTGGTTTCACCCATTAAACGTGCGACTCATCCGATATAAAAAATACGTATTAAAAATACGTAATACGTAAAAAAAAGAAGAACCTGACTATGATGAAAATATACGTCCATTATCGGAAGACGCTGTCGACATAAATTATAAACAAGAAGCAGTTAACTATTGGAAAAGCAGTAAGAAAGGATATCTAAAATTTGAAACTGTTCGAAATAGATATAGAGCAGTAAAAAGCATTCGTCAATTGCGAAGATGGAAAGCACAAGTAGGACAGCACTATACATGTTTCATAAGTTACTTCGCATTTCTGAATACACATATACGAAGCTACAAGATGC
Source organism: Hedychridium roseum (assembly GCA_963989215.1). Classification (NCBI taxonomy): domain Eukaryota; kingdom Metazoa; phylum Arthropoda; class Insecta; order Hymenoptera; family Chrysididae; genus Hedychridium; species Hedychridium roseum. Next base: position 2,324,970 of record OZ022317.1, on the reverse strand, counting down.
TTTAAAATCAAAGCACATCATTCATGATATAGACCTTCGACGTTGGCCACGGGAAGCGAACAATATAGAACAGTTGCGTGCATTTACCACCAACAATACATGGGTCTGGGGATTTAAAAAAGCTTATAATATTGTATCTTGTAAAACGTGAACCATATATGTAACAATTATATTCCTTAATAAAATATCTGAAAATTGCCGTTCAGAGCAGACAAGTGTGCATAACGCAAGTGTTCAAGTCTGTTCCAAAGTGTAAAACAAACAGCGAACTATGGTGCAATTTAATCCAAATAATGTACCGCACTTACTGTTAGCGTTCTTTAGTATACTGAACATACCGGATTCTCCGATAACTAATGTGGAAGTGCAAGTATACGACGTGATAAAAGTAGTGTTAAACAACTTCACGGAAAAGGTACGATATTGGAATTTGAACATCCGGACGATATTCCAGAAACAACTGGTATACCAGAATTCGCCGACGAAGACGACGCAAAGGTATATGAAACTACACCGTATGCGAAATATAAGGTATGAAAGAGTAGAAAGAATATTGTGCATCTAGGACGACAATAATCAGTATACGTGATGGCTAGAAAGCAGAACCAATCTAGAAAATACATACAGTATAGACATAAAAACCAAAAACAACTAGGAAATATAATACTACAAAAAAGAAATATAACACAAATTAGAAATCAAATAGAATCAGAAATAGATGAATTCAATAAAAAGAGAACAACAGTTAATATGGGAGTATTAATTATAAGCTGCAGCCCAATAAACAACAAGGAAACTAGAAGAGATGAGGAAGATGCGATAACACAACAAACAGAATCAGCAGCAAAGGAAATAGCAAATACAGTGGAAATCACAGGATACAATGCAACTAATAGAATAACATTAAAAAATAACTCAAGGCAGAAAGAAATGAGGAATAAGAAAAGAAATGGGCAAAAATAAGAGATACAAGAACAAAACCATTCTTCCCAATAACAACAGACAGAATTATAAATGCTAAATTCACACCCTCGTACACAGTAACGCATCATATAACAGGACACGGATCATGCAAAGAATATCCAAAAAAATTTGGGATAGAAACATCAGAAGACTGTAATTGCGGAGAGAAAATACAAGATTATGACCACATCAACTTTGACTGTAAAATTATAAAGCAATATAGGAAAGAATTCAAAAACAGTATAAACAAAGAAAAACATCCATGGCCTCCACAGCATCATATACTTTACAAGTATACGAAACTGTTTTCCCTATAACTAATCTCTCGGAGACGAATCGAACGTACAAGGCAAGTAATCAAGCTTCGGCACGTAACACATGTAAATTATATGTAGTGCGTAGCGCGTAAGTTTTCTAGGAAATCTGGGTAGGAAATACGATAAGGGCTGCGCGAAGCATAAGGCCCTCAGGTTTGTGAAAAAGCGGACAGTCGTTTTCTGCTTGCAGTAGAGACAAGTCGCCACAGAATCAGTCGCATTTATTTGCTAGTGTAAGCAACTATGTGTACTGCCGCGAGACGATTACGTAGTGACTCATCCTTTGTTTTCTTTACTCTTGTAACAAACCTTATTGTCAACATTGATGAAGTGTTACAAAGTTCAAAAACCTACCACCTTCCCAATTAACGACATAACAGTACAAACAACCAACCAACATATCTCTGACAAACGAGAAGCCAACAAGGAGAAACAGGGCACTGATGTGTCCGTATCTCACGCTGAGGATATTAGAGAACCAACTGCTACCAAGGAAATTAGATGCACGTGATAAGAGAAAACTAATAAGAAAAATAAAGGATCTTATTGTTGGGGCCACAAGAGATTAGACTTGCGTGTGGACGACGAGCTTTCGTTCTCTACTGCGCAGGACCAGCTCTCATTGGTTGTTTCCTCACCCTAACCCACTCTCCCACATGCACTGCCAAGCCAAGCGCTGCAGCATAACCTGTCACTAATTAGTTTTCTAATTAGTTGGTGCAACTATAAGAAAGTATTTCAAGAATTTTCTTTTGTTTTTTTATAATATCGGATTTATTAATATGGAAGGTGAAGCATGAACTTCACAAGTTCTGTTGCCACTTAAGAAAAATCCTCGAGGAAAGGTACGTGCCAATATTTATTTATTTATAGTTATGAGATTCTCACACTTCAAGTTGACCATTCGTCATTCTTTTTTAGCCTGTTCATTCCGGGCAACGACAAATCATTATAAACCTGTATAAGGATATGAAAGTGAAAGAACCGGTCTTAAAGTATAATGAAATTATACAGCGTCTTTCGAAGGAAACAGAAATACGTCAGTGTACTGTGAAGAATACCATTGCCGGATACAAAAAGAAGGACAGCGTATCTTCCCCGAAGAAGAAGAAGATGCGCTTCAGTATATTTGAAAAACTGACCGTCGATTAAAAGGCATCGATAAGATCCAAATTCCACGGGTTTTGGATGAAGAAAGAGCTACCAACCATTTCAAAAGTTTTGACTGTCGTCAATATATTAGGTCATTAAGTACGAAATGTCCGATTACCTAAAGCCTCAAGTTTGATACCAGATGTCTCCGATATTTCAATTCGATCGTCCTTTATTTTCTTTGCATTAAGAAGGTACGCCATCTGGCTTTCAAATGTACTCTTTTGTTTTTAATAGTCTATCACATTGTTGTCTGGAGGTTAAATATTGTAAGCCATGGATAAGACAAAAATGCGAGTTATTTTCGAATATGAGTTCCGTCGTGGAACTAATGCAGCGCAGACAAGCCGAAATGTTAACGAAGTGTTTGGCAAGAATGTGGCTAACGAACGTACAGTACGTCGATGGTTCGAAAAATTCCGATCTGGAGACCTGCCCGAATTTAAGGCAAGTAAATGGTGGATTTGGAAATTCAAGCATGTGCATGGAATTGTATCTCGCAAAATAACAACATTCAGAATGCGATCTACGTTCGACATTATTGACGGACTACGAAACATCGCACAATCATTTGTATCACATGTAAAGTCGAACATTCTAACTATCGGAGTTGAAGAAATTTATAATGCCGATGAGAGTGGTTTCAACCTTGAAATACATTCTGGGAGAACATTGGCGACAAAAGGAGTGAAAACCGTGGAAGCGACGATTCAATCGGTATCTTCTACGACTCATAGCTACACTATTATTCCTGTTATTTTAGCAAGTGGACGCCTTACTTCGCCACTGTACATAGTGTTAAAGGAACCTACAGGAATGTACGGTCCAAGGGTACAAGAGACTCTATTTCGTCCAAATAATATTTACATCAAGCATCAAAATCAGGAAAACTCACGTCTCAACATTTCAAAACTTGGTTTACATCTACACTTGGTAGCATCTTCCCATTTGTTGTTGAATTTTAAAAAAATACGCGAAATCGTATCACGCAAGATTACAAAATTCGTCACAAAACGGAATTCATCAACAGGAAGAAGAAAAGATCCAAAGTGCGCTTTTCGTCGAAGATGTAAAAGCACAATTAACGGTATATGGACAAGAGAATTCTGAATCTGATCAACATTCTGAGGACAATTCTGATCAAAGTGGGTTCAATTTAGAACTTCATTCTGGTCGTACATTAGTCCGACGAGAATGTACAGAGGTCGAAACTGTGATACAGTCAGTGGCATCGACAACGCACAGTTATATGATTCAACCTACGATATCCGCTAGTGGCAAATTACTTTCGCCTCTTTTACTCGTACTGAAGGGAATCACCGGAGAGTTTGGAACACGAGTAAAAGAAACAATGTTTAAGGCGAAGAACATATTTACTCTGCTCTGAAGATCAGGAAAATTGACAACAGTACATGCAAAAACTTACAAGAAGTTACAAGAAGTATTTCTTCCTAATGTTGGTCCTGTAAGCGTATTATTATTGGATTCGTGGGGAGGTCATTGTTCCACAACAATTTCTGAAGCACCACCAGAAAATAGGGAAGTAAAACATTTCGTGATACCTAAAGATACAACGGGAGGTATTCAACCTTTGGAGGTACATGGATTTCGTTTATGAAAAAATTTCATAAAACGTTTCTCAGACACGGTTTTGCTTTTGAATCATAAAGGTACAATCACTCACGCATAATCAGATTTCATCATCGAGATTCATAAATCTTTTTAAATATGCTTGGTTTAAGAGCGGATATATAGAAGGACGGCCTACGTCATGTATATGTAAATTGCTCATTATTGCTCGTTTTATACAGAACGTAATTATATTTGATATATTTTTTTCTGTAATAGTAAGATAACCGCGCTGCTCGCCACATGCGTGTGCGCATGTATTATCCAGATACAGGTCGAGTTTCGAAAGGGAAAATTAGGATATTACACATTGTAGAATTCAGCAACGTATTCCTGTTCTTTTGTGTCATTACAAAAATGTTGATATCTAGTAAAAAAATCACAAATTGATCCTCAAACTTGTACGGTCGACGAAGAAGAAGCAAGCTACGAATATAAACAAAGAGCTGTCGATTATTGGAGAAGTCCCAAAACAAAAACTAATTTAAATATAGAAACAGTTCAACGACGTTTCAGGAAAGTGGCATCAGGTCGCCAATTAAGACGCTGGGCTCATCAGCTAGATAAAGGTGGAACTTATAGAGAGAAACTAGTACGCATCACAGAATACACTCTTGCTAATCTCAAAAATGCGATAGAATCCGGATTAATTGTGCATGATGTCGATCTTCGAAGATGGGCCCTGCAAGCCCAAAAAATAATTGGGCATAAAGATAGTCGTTTCCAGGCTTCGCCTTCATGGATAGCAAAATTTAAAAAAGTCCACCGTATAACAAGCAGAAAAATTAATAAATTCATAACAAGGAAGACACTTGAATCGAAAGAAACGTTACAAGAAGCTGCTAGTAAATTTATCTCTAAAGTGAGATCACGAATTGTACAAAATGGTTTGGAAAACGTTTACAATTCTGACCAAAGTGCATTTCAATTGGAAATCCATTCAGGACGAACGTTAACCGAAGAAGGTACAAAACAAGTAGAGTGTCTTGTGCAATCGGTAACGTCAACAACGCATAGCTACACAATTCAGCCCACAATATCAGTAAATGAAAAATTACTTTTTCCCCTTTTTATCGTTTTAAAAATTGTTTAAAAAATGATGTTTTAAAATCATAGTGCAATCGTTGTCAGCAATGACGCATAGTTATACTATTCAGCCAACAGTATCGGCTGACGGAAGACTTTTATCGCCATTGTTCATAGTTTTACAAGAACCTGCAGGCGAGTTTGGTCCACGTGTACAGCAAACCTTATTTAGTGCACCCAATCTTTACGTTATGGCGTCCAAACCAGGAAAATTGACGACAAATCACTTCAGAAAGTAGCTGCAAGAAGTGTATTTACCAAACGTTGAGAAAAACAGTGTGCTACTGTTAAATTCATGGAGTGGTCACAGTCGACAAATTGTACAAGAAGCTGCTTTGGCTGTAGAGAAGGAAGTCATACATGTGTACGGGTTTCGCGTTTGGAAATCATTTATTAAAAAATTTTCTGACACAGTTCTGCTTTTACAGAGCGATTTTGCGGATGCGGAGAACTTGCAGTTGCACCAAAAGAATATTTTAAAATTACGAAGTTTAACCCATAACCAATTCTCGTCGCCACGATTCACAGATTTTTTAAAATATTCATGGTATACGATTGTGTACACTGATTCACGCCCAGAACGATTCCAAACGCCCACTGAATTTTGTTTTTCACCGTCTAAACCACGCTGTTCATTGTGTAACAATGTAGCGATCATAACATGTAGTTGGTGCAAAAAACCATTATGTCTACGTCACTTTTTTGAAGAGAACCATATATGTAACAATTATATTCCTTAATAAAACATCTCAAAACCAATATGAAAATTCCTTTATCTCTTTATCTACAATAACTACGTGTAGCGCGCTAGTACACATACTGGTTACCGGTCTCCGCCGCCTGTTCAAACCATCTAATGTCTCTTTACTCAGATTCACAAGAAACTTTGCTCGAGTAAATGTCGATATCGAGTAAAAAAAAAGTGCAATTAATTTTTTTGTTATAAATAAATTGTTTTTATACAATTCGTAAACATATTCATTTTGTATGAAAAAAACCATGAAACTTTTCCTTATAACATTTTTTTTGTATCTACGATAGTTTACGAGTTAGAATATTTAAGGTATAACTTCGAAGGGTGGTTTCACCCATGAAACGTGCAACTAAACCGATATAAAAGTACGTATCGATTACGTATCACGTGCTCCAAAAATTTACGAAGTTTCATTAAAATCGGCTCCGGAGAGTAGGGTATGTTCCCTTGTAAGTTCCAAAGCCACAGAGAACTAATTTTGACTGTGCAACGTAAATCTGCAGTTAAAGTTGTCAGTGCTTATAGAACTATTTCTAGGGAAGCAATCTTTGTCTTAGCTGGTATGATCCCCATTGATCTGGTAGCTATTGAAAGAAGGGAGGTTTAATCATATCTGATTAAACAATTAGAAGAACCTCCTTGTGAAATAGAAAGGAAACTGGAGAAGATTAAAAATAATATAATGGAACAATGGCAACAACGGTGGAATGCTTCCAACAAGGGGAGGTGGACTTACCGACTAATTCTAAATATTAAAAAATGGTTTTTTAGATCTCATGGAGAAACGAATTATTGAATTACACAAATCCTGTCGGGGCATGGGTTTTACCAGGATTATCTGTACAGGATGGGCAGGGATTTCATAGGTTTCGAAAAGTTAAATCGATAACACAGTTAAAACGATGGGCTCATTGTTTTAAACAAAGGAGGCACTTACAGAGAAAAAGTAGGAAGAATTTGTCAGTTCGTTTTAAATAACTTTCAAGCAGCTCGTGATGCTGGTCATATTGTTCACGATACAGATTTACGAAAATGGGCTTTACAAGCGCAAAAAGACATTGGACATGAAGATTTCAGATTTGAGACTTCATACCACTGGCTAGCCAATTTTAAAAAAGCACACAGGATTGTAAGCAGGAAAATCAACAAATTTGTCACGAAAAAAACAATAGAAGATTTTGTTGCTGAAATAAAACAGCTCATTCAAGTAGAAGGTGTAATATCTGTCTTTAATTCAGATCAGAGTGGATTTCAATTAGAAATGCATACTGGTCGACAGTGGAAGGAGAACAACAAATTCAATGTATGGTACAATCGGTCAGCTTCACGACCCACAGTTTCTATTCAGCCGAAAATATTAGCAGATGCAAAACTTCTTTACCGCTGTTCATTGTAATGAAGGAAAAACAGGAGAATTTGGACCTATAGTAGGAGCAAGTTTATTTACGGCCTCTAACGTTTACGTTACGGCTTCGAAATCAGGAAAACTTACTTAAGGTATCATTTTTTTTTCAACATTTGGCAGTAATCTATGTTGACATCATTTAGGTACTATACATTTTAAAACTTGAGATGTCAAACAGAAAAAGAAGACGGAAGAGAATGAGTAATATGATACACCCACATACACTTACACCCACACCACATGTATCCCCTTTTTGAGGCCGAAAGGCAAAAAATAAATCATATACAGGATACAGTAAAACACATATACAGTACACATACACAGTAAAATACAGAGGTGGATCGATTATGACTGCTAAAGAAGAAGGAAATCAAGATCATCCACTGTAACACATTCCAACCCAGAACATTAAGGATTACATATCTATGATTCAAAGGGCTACTCATTTTTTTGAAAACATAGATCCTGATTGTGAAAGACGTGGTTCAATCAATTCAAACTTATTCAAGAGGAATGGAAACGAACGAGCAGGCAGCAAACTCTGAAGATTCATCCAGCGAGATTGATTTCAAATAAATAACATGAAAGCATATTTAATGTTCATGATTCCGACGAAAGAAATATGGTGTGGCACAAAACGAATACGGAGATTCATTCCGCACGTGGACCATTCTCGAATGTGTAAACGCTACATTGTATTCCCAACGTGTTGGAACTGAAATTTTGCTCGGTTAGTGACAGAAAGCATGTACAACAGCTGAAAAATATTCTTTCCGCACTTGGAGCATTCTCGAATGTCTAAAACGCTAGATTTTGTATCTCACGTACTAGAAGCGTAATTTTGCTACGCAAGGGACGATGAAACATGGAGGAAGTACATTGGGCTACATTTCGAGCCCCACCATTAGAAATTTAGTTTTTAATGATACCATCACACACAAGAATATTTATTTGAATCCGTTAAAAAACAATTTTAAACAAAGAGCAGGAAAAATGAGGATTCATGAAAGTTCTTATTTTTTTTTCACGATAATGACCCTAAACGTAAAGCACGTTCTGACTGCAAAAAAGGAATAACAAGCTGCGTCAGTCGATTGCAAAAGAAGACTGCAGCAGAGGAACAACGCCACACATACAGAAGGATCACCTACAGAAGACAAAGTATAAAAGAACCAAATGAATTGCGACGAAAGCTTAGTCCAGACTAGTCGGTCAAGCTCATTAGACTTAGTCGGTCCACTTGGCCCAGCACAGTTAATCCTTCCGTTTCTTCGCTTAATCAACCTCCAGATTTGAGTCCATATCAAAGATTGTAATGAGAGTTTTTTAAAAATAAAACATCTTATTGCCTGAGGGTGACAACGTATTTGTGGAATAATTTTTGGTGTAGAATTGCTAAAAAAATCCTTTATTCCAGATTTGGGTCCGGATCAAGAATTGTAATGAGTTTTTTAAAGATAAAACATCTTATTGCTTGAAGATGACAAAACCTCATTAAATGTGTTTTGATACCAGTTACAATGAGTGACGAAAAAGCTACAAAGTTTCATGTAAGAAACCAAAACTGATGTTGGTTTTTTATCTCAAAATAAGTATTTTGGCAAATTTTGTTATTGCAATACATTGACTATCAAAAACTGATCAATTTTTGTTAATAATTTTTCTTCATAAAATTGTTATGAATAATCGAAAATCGTGTTGATACTTACGATAGATACATGATACAATTAATGAACTTTGTTACTTTTATGTAAGTGTGTAAAATATAATGCACTTTTTAAAAGGTATATAAAATTAAGTTAAATATGCAGCATTCTAAGTAACAGACATAGTAACAGTAACAGAATAAGTGACTTGTTCACTGGAATAAGTCATAGAGTTAACTGACATATGGTTGAATATACGATTATTGGACAATTTCTGTACGCGCTAGTGTTTCCACATAAATCTTCGAGTAATATTGAAATTGCATACATATTATATAATATAGGTGAAGTATTAAACTATTGAACTGAAAGTGGCTAAATATTAATGAACTTTCTGAAACGAAACGCTGAAAAATAATTTAGAATGAAAAGGGCTAATAAACCACGTGATAGAGTCACAACAGAGAACATATAGTGCTTTTTCTAAAGAACTAAATGCTTTAGAATTTGTATAAGTACTATTATTTGACTGATATTCCACTTCTTGATCATCTTTTGTATTTCCTACGCGACTTTTGCTATTTCCATTTGATATTATACAATATGTTCGACATCTTGAAATTGTGACGATATTGAAATAAGAGGTTCTACTTTACCGAGGTTCTACAATGTCGAGGTTCTACTGTATATAAAAATCTTATGTTCAAACATATCATTAGCAAGAAAATTGCAGCCATACTACATTACGACAATAGTATATCAAAAATACAATGTTTATTAATAGAAGGACGGATTGTTTCATTAACATTAATGTTACCGTATGCTTGAATTTTTAGTGTTTGATTTAATTTCGCTTCTTCTGCAAACCAATATGAGTCATTTTCATTTACTTTCCTTTCATTTAATTAATTACGGAGTTTGTGAATAAGTATTAATTGCAATTTATGTAACTGTATGATAGTCATAAGTACAAAAAGCTTAGTCGATATGTAGCAGTCTGCCATAATTGAAATATCTTAATCAACTATTTAACGTCATCAAGGTAGTTTTTAAAATATATAGTAAAAAGTTGTTGCTCAATCAATAAATAGAACCGCGCGTCCATAACTTCCTAAGTTTTAGTTTTTATAATAATAATAAACGCAGTCTTCAACTATATACGATACTTAAAACTATTCTGGAATTAATTGCTACTCTTACCAGTTAAGTTTCTTTTGTATAAAAATCAAATTGCCAAAACTGCTCCCGTGTGTCGTTGCAGATTGACGCTTGAATATCATGTTCAGCTTGTAAATTAGTACCGTCAAGACAAAGTTCACTCTCCACATGAATTATTTTCCCCTCCTTTAAACAAAAGACCCAAAGCATTATGCGATAGTTTTTATAAATTTATTAAACAGTGGTCACTAATTACTATGTACCTTCGTAAGTAACCAATATTTTCCCTCTTCGTTGCTAGTGCAATCAGACATTTGAACTTTCCAAAGATCGCTGTTAGCGTTATTGTGAATTACCCTGGCACAAGTTTCTTCCCGACGCAGTTCTCCCGTGTTACTCAGGGAGAAGAACTAAACAAATTAATGTTGTAAAGAACACATCCCAACTTAAAAACAGTTACTTTAATAAAGTTATGATATATAAATTATGTTGGAGTGTATGAGGAATAACTTTTTCCATGGCAAAACAAATTTAGAAGGTAAAACCATCGGAGAATGCTCAAAATATTATAAAACTTGTGTGTTTTAAAGGACTTAACAACCGTAAACAACGTTATTAATTTTGATGCACTTAAAAGAACATTTTTAATGTTTCCGATATAATTTTGCGAACTATAAAAGACTAAAAATTGGAATATGCGATTGTCAATTATCCTCTTGCTCTCCCCATCGTCATAGCATGCACAACATCGATTACTAGTAGATTATTGTAATTTTTTACAGTCTGCTGGATTTCTTCAAGCAACACATTTTTTGCATAAAAGTATTTTTTCCATTCCTAACAGTTAGTTAATTATTTTGGAAGATCATAATTTGAATAGTATTGACAGATAAACCTATTAGTAACACTAATCAATTAAACTCATCACGGCAAAAAATATAAAATGAAAATTTGGTTGCTTAGTTACTGAAAAAATTACATGTGCACGAAATTTTGAACGGTATCTCTGTAACATTGGATTCCTATTGAAGACAAACAGTTCTTTACATACTCCAATATGGTATAAAATGAAAAGGTATGTACAATAAAATATTCAAAATACCTGGCTTGGAAAGAGTTTCTCGTGACAACTATATAAACCAACGTAATAAGGCTTGTCTTCATCACGTTGTAAATTGTCCAAACAAAATTGTCTGTTTCGCAATTTAACTCGTCCATAGGCTATTACGTTTTCATCTGGGATAAATTTCTCGGGATAAACATTTTCTAAGTACCATTTAAAACTCTTACAACCAAGTTTATGTCGTAATTCTATACGTTCTTGTAAGTCTCCAATTACCTCTGGGTTGTTCTATATTTTTTGAGGAAACCATTAATTGATGAAAACTAGGAATATTGTTCTTCGGAAGACTATAATAAAAGAGTTAATAGTTACCTGAAATTCACTACGATGAAGTAAAAATAATCTTTTGTATTCATCCATCCAAACATATGCCATTCGGGCAGTATTTATACCATGCGTGTCTTTATTGTTGGGAAATTTATATGGGTGAAAATTTCGAAATACATGACCCACTCGAGAGCAAGGAATAGTTTCCAATGTCCCTCCACATTGCCAAACCTTTGAAATATGTGTATTTAAATCAATAAGGGCATTGAAGTTACACATTTTAACATACGACTGTTCCGTTACTTACTCTGAAAGACATTTCCAAATTTTCACCACCCCAGCCATCCATTTTCTCATCATAACTTCCAATTTCCCAAAAATATTTTCTGTCTATTGCAAACAATCCACCAGCCATAGTCGGTGATTTGGTCGGTGATATTACAAGAGGACGAGTTTTTAGTTCCTTATCTTGAATATTTATCCATGTAAAGTGTCCAGACCATGTAAAGCCACCAACTTGGAAGAACGATGGTTCATTATCACGAAAATATTCAAAGGTTTCTTCTGATATATTATCAATGATTGGCATTAGCACAGCATCTCTTTTTGTCTTGATTCTCTGCAATAGTGGTTGCAGCCTGAAACAAGTTTGTCTGTTTTCCTATACAGAAATAAAATAAGATTGTCTATTATAAAAGCAGTTGCATAATCTACCTAGTACTATATTACCTGATAGTACAAAATAAATTTAAAACAAAAGTGCTTCACAAATATGTGGTATAAAAAATAAGTAAGTTTAGTATCATGCTTGTGTTAACTAATCCAAGAAACAATATAACAATTCTAATTTATGTCTATAAACGTTCCCCACTACAGTTCCCATCTACATTGATATTACATTTTGTTAATAAATCCCAATTACATACAATTATTTTCTCACTCACTACATTTTGACACAATTATAATAAGAGACAAAATTACAATACAAATTAAACAAACATTAATTACCAGCCTTGAGTGACCTCGCAATGTGCATCCAAAAAAACAAGTACATCGCCAACACTATTATCAGCACCATGAAGACGAGCACGTATAAGCCCTTGTCTTTCTGATAATCTGACAAGTCTGACTTTCCTAGGAAGACGTGTTAGAATATAATACGTCAACATTTTTCCAAGGTCCTCTATAAAAAAGTAAAGAGAATTACCCCACTACAAAATTTATTTAGCAAATTTCCATAAGTTGTTTTATACCTTCATCACTATGATCATCAACTAATACAATCTCTTTTAATAAATGTGTAGGAGATTCTCTTAACACACTGTGTACCGTCCGTAACAAAACACTCCATGGTTCGTTATAAAAAATAATGATTATACTGGCAGTAGGCAGTGAAGCATCATAAGTAAAATTCTTACATCTGTAACACATAACAATTATGTGTAGAATGATAATAACAAGTAATTGAAAGTATTACAATATTGTAGTGTATTACAATGGATCACGTATATCTGGAAGGTTTCTCAATAACGATATTCGGTTAGATAAAACAATGTTCAAGGCTTTTATTGCAAGAGACTTATCTCCTTCTACTTTTTCTGCCCCATACAAATATGCTGCTTTTCCATTTTCTCCAAGACCTGGTACTATATTACTTTCATACTTTGAAATCCGATACTCGTATCTAAAAGATCAATGTTATCAAAGGTCATACAGGTTTACGTAATGATGTAAAATGTCTTACCACTATATAACGTATAAGGTTTCATTTACTTTTACGATACATTGTATTAAGAATGAGTGTTACAAATAAATGACGAAGCAGAAAGTCAATATTGAATGTTATAAGCGAAATAATAATGACACGCACTGCAGTCTTTCCTGCCTTCCGAAATTTACGAGTATATTAGGCTCACTGTAAAGCTGATCTCCTTTTTGTTTTTGCGCTATCTGATGACTTCCTTCATCAGCGAAATTGTTACTTGGACGAAAGATTAATTTTGCGATTAGCACGACTCCAAGAGTGTAGCTCACGAAGATTCCTAGTTTCACGAAAATTCTACGTCGCGACAATATCATTTTGGGGATGATAACGTCATGGTTATATTAATTTCGCGATGTAAACCACGAAAGTACAAATAGCCTGAGGTAACGTTAAACTAAATTATTAAGTCGTGTAATTTTCGCGGCAACGTTATTGCAAATCATTGCAAATGAAACTTAACATATGTTGAATTAGTACCGATTCGCGTACTATCTATTCGGTAACATCTTAATCACTCGCAATGTTGAATCCGCAATAGAGATTAATTACTATCACGGTGTATTAGAGGAGAATCATCTCGAGCTGATCGTGATTGATCAATGCGCCTCGTAGTGTTGATTTCGGAAATCTTTTATCAATACGGTCGATAAAGACAGAATTTGCTGAAATTACTAACAGAGTCAAGAACATGACAAAAGATAGATAAATAGAGGTCCTTCAGTGGGATTTCTACACGTATACACCGTCGGTTACTGCTTGGAGGAACAAATAAAGTAAAATAAAGTAAAATAAAAAAAAGGCCAGTTCGGTATCCTGTGCATAAACATATATCGAGGAATATTGCATTAAATATTCGCTTTAACACGATGTAATATAATTACCTCAAGTTGTAATATAATTGCAATACAATTGTAATATAAACATACCGCAATCAAGGTATATTCCCTATACCTCATTTGTGGTTATACTAATAAATATGTTAATATAGTTATAATGTAATTATATTAACAAGTATATTAGTTATTAAAATAATCAGCCTCCAAGAAGATCGTTAAATCGTAATGCAAAATGCAATACCAATATAAATGATACATGATTAAATTAAACAAGGGGTCAGTTATGTAGTCAGCTTATGTATTTTCGATGAATTTTCGATAGATTATTTTATGACAAAAATAAACAAGCAGAAGCATGCGTTGGTATTATTCCGCGTTTGTTTTCGAGATATTTAATATTTGGCAAATGTACATTTGATGTAAGCTTTAAATGTCACAAAAGATACAATGATACACAAATACAGTGATAATATAATTAATTCAGCAGTTGCAAAATCTCTGGAATATCTCAACCCAGCAAAAAGGCACATACACCATATAGTGTTCCCTTGAAACTTTTCAATTTTTAATATCAACCATTTCTGAAAAATAAACTTTTTAATGCACAATGGGGCTTCATTCGACCATAACATGTATTTATCTGTTTTCACTGTTTCATTTTTTATTTTACTACTATTTTTTTACCACATACTAACAAATAAAATAATGTACACATATCATTCATACAATGATTCACTCATACAATGTTCTGTTCACAGAGAGCAAACCTATGCTGAGCATGGAAGATGATTTATAAAACATCCAATGAAGTTTGCAATTTCAAAGTTAATACAAGCATTTTCATATTACAGAATACGCACACAATGGATTTAATAAAAAATTGTTATCAATAGAGTTTTGCTTTTTATCTGAAAGATTTTTGTAAACTTGAAAAATTGAAGAAATAGCACATCTTATGAATGACACACCTTGTTACAAGGAAGTTGATTTAAACATATATGATGTAAAAAAAGTTATTTGCACTAGGAAGAGTTTCATATTAAGGTATCTTCAGAACGGATATATTCCCCAACATCAGCTTGATGAAAGCAAATTGTGGCCATTGGATCTGCGTTTTTACAATCAATTGTGCTTTTTGCTGCGACACCAAAACCCTGTTTGATACATTGAAAGATAGTCATTATTAATAATACTATGAACGAGTATATTGCATTAATGTACCATTTAAAATAACATTAAAACAAAATGTTTATGAACATACCAATGGTAAGTCATTCATTGAAAATACCACTACCCCCTGGTATTGAGATGTATTTTCAGTTATTCGTCCTAATCCTGATTTAGATACATGGTGACCATACAAAAACTGTTGTTCCGCTGATGGCTTTAGCCAGATTTTATACTGATAAAGAATTATTGTGTTAACTATTTATCTTAAATCTTTAAAAATATTATATTTTTAAATGTAAATGATTACTCACTTGTGCATATGGTGCTAAATAATGTAAGGCAGTAATGTGCAATCTAAACTTCCCAGACTTTGTAAATTTTCCAATACAAGTACCCAAACTCACTAAATTTTCTGGAGCTACGGTATTCGCAAGAGATAAAATCTTTTCGGAAACATAGTACACCCGATCCTTCTTTTCGCGAAAGCAGTAAATACCATCGGGCCGGTCTATTAATATTTTAACGTTGTCACCGATACTATGAAATAAGAAAACATACGATTACTAAATGTCTCAAACTTAACCTATTACACTCTGCATTCACAAACACATGTTATGATCATTAAAGAGGCAACATAAACTCACTATTTAGTCAATTTTTCAAAAACGAGTTTCGTTCTTTCTTCCGATAAACGCTTCATTATTGTAATGAAATTTCTTACTGTTGTGTTTTTACTGTATTAGAATCGGTTATGACATGTTATACTGATGAGACCACGTGCTTTGGGCTTATGGCAAAGAAAAATAGGTATATAGAGTAGAAGATTCACTGATATCCGGATGAGTATATTACACACAGTGAAATTGGCGCACTTTTTTAAAAATTGCCCGAGTATCTTGAAAAAGTACGTAAGGTTTTCAGTAAATTATGTCTTCAAAACAATACATCGCGGGGTGACTTTCTTTTGCTGAAGCAATTGAGAAATACCAGTAAATAAACGATTCTAAAGTTCATAACATTTCTGCGTCTACAGAAAAACATGTATAAAGTTATTTATTTGTTATTTACAACAGGAAATGAAATAATTTAGGAGAAAAGGAAAGCGTTGCACAAAACGACTTGGACAAACAACGAGCGTTAGAAGAATGCGTTGCGTTGTTGTCTAAATCATACGTAGGATATTTGGATGAAGATTCCTTATTTCATCAAATGTTTCCGCAAGATGCACGTGCTTGCGTATTTTATATCACGGTTTAATTTCGATTGGTGTCGGTAATTTAAAAATTGTATTAAGATGTCGATAAGATTTATTACCGTTTCTTGCATGGGATTAGAGGGTAAGGGTTTAGTCGACATTAATGACGACACGCCGAATGCTTACGAAGAGTACAGAAAAAAATTTGTTATGATATGCCGAGAGTCGCGAAAATGATATGAGGAATTTTAATGATGTAGTTAACAAAAAGAAGGGAGCTGTTCAGAATAAGGCAAGATTGTAAGCATATTGTTTCAAAAATTAACTAACGAAAATGTACATAGGATATCACTTTTTACCTTCTTTTCTACTTTGCGAAATCAGAGTCGTAAATGAAACTTCGGAACAGAAAACAAAGATTTTCAGAAATAAAACAGAGATAAAGGAATATTGGGAGAAATAGTATAAAAAATACAGCTGCCGTCTGATGAATTTAATGATATAATAACGTAGGCGTGAACGAAGTTAATGGCTGAAGAAGTTGCATTGCAAGATCAGATGGAAGTAAGGGTTTCTTTTTATCAAAACAGTTAACATAAAACTAGCTACATCTGACATCATTATGCGTGATTGTACGACACAAACAAAGCTTTCAAACTAAGCATAACAGACATGGTCAATACATTCTTGGAAGACGCACAAGAATATTTTGCACCAACGCGAGATGCGGAGACGGCATACAACGACAGTATCAATCAGCTTGTACTGTTCTATACCAGCAGTTTTGGAGACGAAAAAAAGAGAAACCGCCAACAAATTTTAGAAATATCTCACTTCATGAAGTGTTTGCGCGAAGAATTTCATTCCCTTCAACTGGCATATGAACTAGAATTAAATGATGCAGATCCGTTCAGGATGGCTGATCTCAAAGAAGAAAACTGGGCAATACTGGTCATATGTTCCATATGACTCTCAATTATCAATAAGACAAGGTGAAGAAACAATTTTTTCTGTTAACGTACATATATTTCAACATTAGCAAAATAGTTGCAAAAAAATTATTACAATATCACCCGGTATAAAAAATATAAATGTTGATGATAAAACGTTGATAATATAATAGTCTGAACACTTGAGTAGAAATTCCATATTGTATATCGTAAGTCTTTGATTATATTGCTAAATGCCACTGATGATATCAAATAAAGGAGATATCATGACTCCAACACTGTATAAAATTCTTGCTGAAATAATCAGCGTGATTTTTGTTTAAGGAATTGAATATAGGCATCAAGACCTGCCTGCACCAAGGGCATTTGAATATGCTTTAAAAAGATTTCTGTGTCTGATTGTCGGTTCTCCTTCAACCAACCTATGACATCTTTGCGTAAATCTAACTTTGTCACTTGTCTGGCTTGAGCTAAGGAAAAGAAGAATAGAATTACCAAAAATACAATTTTAATCCAATAACCAAAAATTTTAGAAAACTTACGTAAAATATTTGAAAAACCATCTATATACTTTTGGCACTTTGCAATTGCATCTGCTTTGTCAGAGGCCAATTCATCCACAAGCCCAATTTTTAAAGCTTGTTCAGGGGTGAAAAGAGAACCACTGTAATAAACATTTTCCATAAGAAATAGGACATATCTATACACAGTTTTTTTATATTGTAGATGATATATACCGTAAAAGTGCCAGCTCAGATTGTCTATACCCAAGTGTGGCAATGTAAGCATCTTTAAACCACTTTGGGGCAGCTATTCCTAACTGAGTTTCATTCAAACCAATAGTATGTTTGCCTTCAACAAAAACTCTGTACTCGCAAGATATTGACAACAAGCAACCTCCTGCAGGACTGGCTCCCTGAAAAAATTTATTAAATATTTCTCATGCTGTGCTTCAAAACTCAAAGTACCTATGAATGATTCTCGTAGTACAAAAATAACCTATACATTGATAGCAGCTGCAACTGGTAACGGATGACTGTACAACGTTAACCATGTGTCTTGTAATGTATTCCAAAAATCACGTGCTCTTTTCAAATCTGGCTTGTACATTTCCATAATATCAAGCCCAGCTGAAAATACTGATGGCAGAGAAGATGTCAGGATAACTCCTGTGCTGTCATTTTTTTTAACATCGTTCAGAGATGTATTTAATGCATCCAACAACTCTAAGTTAAGGCTATTAACAGGTGCTCTTGCCATGGATATTGTACTAATTCCTGTTGAAGAATTTGATGTATTAGTTACACAAAATAACAAAAAAAATACTGCACTATGACCAATTTTGAAACAACAGTGTTTCTGAAAATTGAATGAACAGATAGAACGAGCAAAGTATGAAAAGATTAATTTTATTGAATTATCATTAGCATTATCACCCCTGATTGCAATAAAACCCCTTTCGGCACGTGTAATTTGTGTCTTAATTAATTGCAATTAACCTGTTGTGTCATCTTGGGTAACTTCGACAAGTTTTGTACTAGAAGAAAAGTTTCTCGCATGGAAAATGTTTCCCTTCGTAAAAATTCTTCTAATCACGAGCATGATGATCTTATGCTGATCGGTGGAATTGTTGCGGTCAACTGTCCAGATCTGTCCGACCAAAGTCGAACCCAGTCGAACCAGTCGAATTATACAGATAAACTAACCGCCACGTATATATGTAGTTTCAACCGCTCTCCTACGCGGCGCTGCCGGCAACATTTTTGGCGCGCATTTCCATGGCAACTTAGTAAACAAACTATACCACGACCAATCACGACTGACCAAACTGCCATATTATTGTTTCGTGCATGAGCTGCAAAAAGTTGCAAAGCATGTAAAGTGCTTGTTTGGCTTGTATTAACTAGTGATCTTTAGTAATATCTGCGATTTTTAGTGCAATTTAAAAATATTATACTTGGTGTTATTTTTGTAGTTTAGAGTAACATCTCCGCTTTTCTCTTCTGCTTTTTTAAAATTTACAAATTTTCGTTCTCGTATTCTTAAGATTTATATTTGTACTCATAGTTTGCTTTTTCTTTTGTTTAGATTTGTACTTATTGTAATATTTACAGTTGTGCTTACTGGATATACAGTTTCGATTCTTGTTTTGTGCTTTTTGTATTCATAATTCTGCTTTTAGGCTTGTTTCAAACATTTTCGCTATGTATTCTAAAAAGTGCACTGTAGTTGCATGCGAGGGTGATGGTAACCGTTTTCATTTTCCAAATCCTGTTGGAAAAGAAGAGGAACGCACGCGGCAATGGATGTCTGCCACCGGAAATGCAAGTTTATTACAGCTGACAAAACGACAGATAAGGGAAAAGGTCATCTGCACAAAACATTTTGAGCAGAGATTCTTCCTATCCCAGAAGCTATCCAAAACAGCAGTTCCAACGTTACATTTGCCAGGTATGTCAATAACACTGATTTTTAGTAGGAAAATATCATGTCTAACAAATAAGATTTATATTTATTTCGCAGAACCAATTGATGTATCCAGGCATGAGTTTCCCCTGGATCAATTACCCAAAAGAAGAATATTGTCACAGACATTGGATGACCATAATTTAAGCCGTAATTAGATCATAATAAAAGTACAAAATTATAAATTATAAAAATAAAAGTACAAAAATTATAAAGTAAAATAAAGTATAAAAATTATAAAAATTATAAAGTGTTTCTTTTGTTTATAAATGTACATTGTCCACCTGTTCCTAGACAACGAACCACTTCTGACCTCCACACCTAAAGATTGAACCTGCAATGAACTTGTCCCAATGGAATTTACATCCCGATTGCCGATGCCTCAAAATAAATACTGCAAATACATCTAGATCAGTGTTGGTGAACCCAAGACCCGCGAAGGCATTTTAAATGACCCACGTGCTGATTTTTATAAATGTATTTTTTATATCATAAAAAAGAGTACAGAGAAGCAAATAAAGGGTCAACTGTCATGTTATTCCGTTACATAACAAATTTTCGGTGTTTCCAAATTATTGGTACCCTTTTCACCCCCGTCCCACCAAATGACTCCACTGACTTCGTGACCCACGGGCTAGTATTAAAAAAAAAATTAACAAAATTTGACCCAATAAAATTTTTGCCTTAGTATTGCTGAGGAGAAGTCCTTCAGCATATTGTTTTTTGGCCAAGGCATTTTATTCATCACCGATAGGAACTTTGAAAAAATTGTCTGGTCAGATACATGCATCTCCAGGCATCATGGATATAGTTTTTAAAAACTTAGGTCGCGTTAAAAGTAACACAGAAGAAAATAAATTGAAATATTGTGTTTTGCTTTTTGATGAGATGTCTATTCAACCTAATGTATAGTATTTCGAAAGTAAGAAATTAATTAGTAATGGGTTTGAGGGTATGAGATTGCGGATCACGTGTGTGTATGGATGCTGAAAGGGATTTACGGAAAGAAACCGTGGAAACAACCAGTACCGTTTTCTTTTTGTAAATCAACTTCTGGATGGGAACAAATTGTAAAAATGTATTGGGAAATTGTACACAGGGCGCATGCTGTTGGTTTCGTAATTGTAGTCTCTATTTATGACTAAACTACTACTAATTTTGAGGCTATTAAACATTTAATTTTTTACGAAAAACGCAATTTATTGCGTCAAAATGTAGAAGTGCGCGAGGATGTTATTCGTAACGACCGAAAAGTTATATTGTTCCTTTATATGACCCACATCATCTTTTGGAGGGTATGAGAAATAATTTATTATCAAAGGATTTGTCATACAGCCTGAAAGATCAGATGAAAAAACAACGAAATGGTCAGACGTAGAGACTGCATTCTACATGGATTGCAGTAATGCCCCTTTGTATACTTCATCTAAATTAAGCGAGATGCATGTCATTCC
This sequence comes from Hedychridium roseum, assembly GCA_963989215.1. Lineage (NCBI taxonomy): Eukaryota > Metazoa > Arthropoda > Insecta > Hymenoptera > Chrysididae > Hedychridium > Hedychridium roseum. The sequence goes on along the minus strand of OZ022317.1, from coordinate 2,303,634 downwards.
GGCTAAAATGAAAAAAATGAAAGTTGTGTGTTGGACACACGTGCTTAGTAGATCTGTAGCTTCAATAATGTCCCTGATGAGCCGGATGGCTGTAAAAGCGTGTGTGGTTCGAACTCGAATTATTAATGTTTTTATGGTGCCTCTCAAACATTCATTTTTATTTTCGATAGGTGTAAAGTTGTCATTCACACTAACGAAAATATCATTGAAGAAAATATCACTTATTAAAAAGCCTACATAAATATAGTACGAAAATGCGTATAGAAGTGTCTGAAAATAAAAAAAATATTTATACCGATACCTGTTGTGAATGCATTTACTGTATAAATGTATATAAAATAACTAAAATAAAATAAAACTGCCAAAGGGCTATTACGCATAATGTACACATACACATAATGTACTACGCATCGAAAGCCTATTATACGTACATATAAACACATATCCAAATAGTTCCAACCGCTGTCCTAGGTGGCGCTATAAGCGATCCACAATTTAATGCGTATTTGATGGGGTACAGTGGGTTAGTAGTAGTGGCAGTAGTATGGTAGTTTAGTATGATCTAAGGGTGAGAGCTTGATTACCCTGAATTTGACACCACCTGTTCCTCCAATTTGGCCAGATCAGGATACGATTTCGTAAATCCATTTGCATACAGGATCAGTGTTCAACAGGTAATAGTACTGGCAAATGTTGGCAACAATATTGACTTAGTAAGTTCTAAGTAAGAACGCAGATCAAATAAATTACTATGTAAACGTCAAAACAAACGTCTACTCAGAACTGCGTTTACTCTATTATTTTGGAATTGACCCAACATTCGTGACTTAGAAAAGTTTTTCGGTTAGTAATTTTCAACAACATTCTTTTCACATATAATAATATCAACGTTGATTATTTTACGAAGATCAATACTGACTCGCGACTACAGCTGTTTGCGGTACCTGTTACTTTAAAGGGACACCTGTTAAGTCTTTCAAAGTAAATTTGTTGATAAACTTTACAGGTAAAGCAATGTCTTTAATATTTAATGACATTTATTTTTAACATTAACACATTAAGCAATAAGATTTTATCATTTTTTCATTCCATATATATTTTGAATGAAATGACTTTTAGAACACCTGACATTTCTATTAAATGACATGACATAGCAGATGATCTGTCATATTTCATGAAATTCCCAGATTATTACATGTATAGTTTGTGTTGACCTTACATATGTACATACTATAAATATAACTGTATAATTTATTTTTTTATTCATTGTTACTAAAGTAATTGTTTTACATGATAATAACACCTTGATCCATAATTTATTATAATAACCATATTTTCTTTCTTTTCATGACATTAAAGCATTGAACTGTTGTGGATATACTGTATATTTTCCTTCAAAATTGATACACTCCTGTATTATTTTCTTGTACTTATTATTATCACATGTTGTCAAGCTATCCATATCCATACCAAGTATGTATAGGTATGTTATGCTTTCTTTAACCCCTATAATCACTGTAGCTCCAGATTATTTTACAATTTAAAACTTAAGATACAATAAGACAAATAAGAGAATAATAAAATTCTAATTATAACATATTTTTTATTTTTCTTAGATATGGATCAAGTACCAGAACAAACACAAGCACAACGCCTGGATGGCTTCAAAACTTTACGTATAATTGACGAACTGTTAGGAGCACTTATAGTCATTTTAATGATCATATGGACCATCAATTGGAGAGGTGGATTAGCTTGGACATCTAATATAACGCTCCAATTCAATTGGCATCCTTTACTTATGACAATTGGCCTTGTATATCTGTATGCTAGGGGTATGATGTTTTGTAATATAGACAATTTTCACACACTTATCTCTACACAAATCAAAGATACTCCTTTTCATTTGGAAGAAGTTATGTTAGATGAATATGGTGTAGTACAATAATGAAAAATGGACGGTACATACATTAATTTTAACACATAAAAAAATTCACTATACTGTTGCTAATTTTCAGACCATTTTTTTTTTTATTTTATTTAATCTTTATTGTATTGTCACAAAGTTTAGCTTCTTGCAACACATGGTAATGTAGAGTAATGTACTATTCATTTTCATTCTTCTACCTATGCGGTTCCTACATTTTTAAAAAAATATTTTAAAGGAAGGATATGTTGAAAAAAAACTCTTTTCAAATCTTTTGCTTTACATACATTACCGTGTAATTCTACGTTTTTTGTCAAATATGTTTTTTTATGTAATTTATACAATTTGCATAAATTGTGCTATATTTGTTTATTTAACCAAATGATTATTTATGTTTCGGTACGATCAGACCTAATTCATATCTTCAATTGTGCTTTCACCTTTGTCCTTATTGTGTATTAATACCTTATAAGAAATAAAGATATAAGTGTTACAAGTATAGTAAGGGAGGACTAGTCAAACTTTCATCTAACATAGTTACTTCCAACACAAAGCTGCCACTTAGCTGCTAAGTTTGATGCCTTTACCGTCTTGAGCCACTTATTGAATAATTCGAAAAAATGACTGTTTTACATTTAAACATTACTTCCATAGCTATGCTCATATATAGGACACAGAGAAATCTCCGTAAAAAGCGTTTGAAGTTGTTACATGGTGGACTGATGCTGTTCATTATGGCATGTGTGATTATTGCTTCAATAGCAGTATTTGATTACCACAATTTAAGTGACCCTCCTAAACCAAACATGTACACTTTACACAGTTGGGTCGGGTTAACAACTGTGATATTATTTTGTTGTCAGGTAAGAATGTGTATGTAAGTTTACTAAGAGATATTATAAGATAATGAACTTTGAAATAATTAAGAAATTTACTGTGGGGGATTAATTGAAATGAATACTAGGAACAGATCAAGAATGTGTGGACGATTTCATTAGTTTCTGTATTTATATACGCATTTATTTAACGAAAATAAAAATAATAAATCATTGTAATAAACATGCAAATTTCTTTATGATTAAACAAAATGAACATTGAAATTACGATCAAATTTGTTTAAAAAAAAGGTTATATGCAGTCAGTTATTGCAAATAATAATATTAAGTAGTAATTGAAAATTTGCACAATTAGGTGTTTAAATTTCGGTTTTAGTGGGTTGCTGGATGTGTCTCGTTTTTCTATCCTGGAGTGCAAACACAACTCCGCGCATCTTACTTACCAATACATGCATATTTTGGATGTGCTGGGTTTATCGGTGCGATTGCAGCCAGCCTCATAGGACTTAATGAAAAAGCCATCTGGACGTTACAGTATGTTGAATATTTATCTCTCAATTTAGTAGTATTTTAATGCTATCTACAAATATTGCAAAAGATGTGAACATTTTACCTACTATTACTTTCATATAAGTTTTCTAATAATTAGATAAATGTAATACTCAACCTTTTTTATTTACATGTATGTAAGTAATTAAATTGCAGAACATGTAACAATTATCAATCACAATGTAAGAAGTAATGATATTACATTGAACATTGAGGTAATAATTATGCGATTCTTAAAAACTTTAGGTGCAGTTACTATGAATAATGCATAGCAATAATTTGTATTAGATTCATTTAAAATTGGACAGTGACCTTATAATCTTCCAAGTAGCTTTAACTCACTCTAACCCACTCTAACCCACTTCCTCAAGTATTTAAAGTGACTAAAATGACGACCTCAGATAGTATTATAACAATCTCATAATTATGTTTTACAGCATTTATACTTCCAATTTTTAATCTTTTGGATGGATAACTTCTGAAAAAACAAGAAACAGTGTTATTTAAAATAACATGTAGTTGATAATAATCTGCAAATCAAATGCATGAATTTGTTGCATTATTGCTAAATATTAGAGCACAAAGTTCTAAAGAAATTTCCTCACATTCTTTAACAAATTCTTAGTGAAATTAATATAATTTTCATCAATTTTCGTTTCGTATTACTTCAAACAACTGTTTTGAATCATGTACCATTGAATTATTTAGAGACTTTAACACTTTTTATAAGGAGAGAAAATACTGTGTATGATTTCTCTTATTTGATTAGGCAATGAACAGTATTCCATAAACTTGACTTTCATTTCAGGGATTCGTATTCAGAATTTGTACCAGAAGGATTATTCATCAACATTATGGGCTTCCTCTTAATACTTTTTGGTGGAGTTTCTGTATATTTGGTCTCTCAAGAACGCTATCGACGTCTTCCCATGCCAGAGGACGAAATTCTCTTAACTGGACGCGCAGAGTAAATGTTGTAAATCGTCATGGCGTCAAACGATTGTTACTATGTTGCCGGCATTTTTACTTCTTTTAGATAATTTTATACCGCACTTGTCATAGTACCTTACACATTGCATTTTCGATGAAAATGCATTACTTAAAGAAATGCACAATTTTTTAACTTAAGATGAGATATGTTATTGCGTGTATTGACTTTTATTACTGACTGACATAAAAGAACGATTCTTTTATTTTCATGGTGCTGTGCATACTTGAATCTCTGGACGAGTAAGTCATTCTGCACATTCAATAAATGGTGCTCCAGAAACAATCTACAATTGCCAATACGTGTATCTGTGTCTATAATAAATATGTTTTATTGTAAAGTTACATGTTATAATCCAAAGTATTCTATAACCTCGATGTATGCAATACATATGTATAATAAAAATGAGCCAAAAAATATATCATCATTCCCTTTAACGAACTAAAAACATACCCAAAGAAATTGACTTTGCTTTATAAAAAAGCTTCGCCCGAGTTACAGTCTTACCCCATTGACGACTTTTTGTGAATGTAGTACTCCCTGGATAAAGTAAATTCCCAACCCTCAAGAATTTATGAAAAACTAAGTTAGAATATTCACGCATCCATCATTATTATATTATTATCATTATTATTATTTCAGCATAATAGCACTGTAAAACACAAGGAAACAGTCAAATCTTTGGATAGGAGATTTGAATGAAATTCTAGTAGGCGATTCTATGGCAAAAATAAGCAAACACACGCACGAGTGTTTGTGACAATGCGCTTTCGGTTTTGCAGCATTACTAGTTTGATAAAAAGTTTGGGGTCGATATAAGTTTTAAGTGAGACTTCCCAATTATTTCAGTGATTAGCACATTGACAAAAAGATCAATTCGAACTGAAGACATAGTGCGTTCTAACTCATCCTACAGCAAAACCTTTCTCCTGTTTTTCTCTTCAGTAATGCAATGTTCAACGCAATCAAATACAATGAAATAATCTGTTTTTGTGCAAGTAAAATTTAAGCAAAGATTAAACAAGATGTTTCATGGACGCCGTCCTGTCAATTAGAATGCAACTTTCAATGCCATTACTGTAAGGGATGATGGGTTGCTGATCCTAAGGGGCACATACATATATAACATGAATTTTTACATAAATAAGTTCCTGTGACAACAAAAAAGTAACGAGACTAGGCAACAAGACACTGAAGTTTGTCTGCAGACTTAAATTCCAGAGAGAGCATGACTGCCATGGACTCTGTTTTTATTCCTTAACCTCCCACCCTTTAAAACTACTTCCTACACAGAAGCGAACGGCGTCATATTTACACCCTGATATTACCTAATTGTCTGTGTTATTCTCTGACTTGATGGTGTAGGAGATGGGTAGCAAAATAGAAGTTGAAGCTCTCATCATGCTCATAGTTACGATCACATGGCCTACTCCGGTTTAATTGTGTGATGAGCAGTCATGCTCTTCCGTGAATTGGAATGTATACCGAAATTTTCGTTATTTGTGTACATGTGCCCCTTACAAATGGCAACAAAATTATATTCTAAGGAATGGTAAAACGTTCATGAAATTAAAAGAAATTAACAGCAAAATGTGAAAAAGAATACAGAAATTCCGATTTAAAGGGAACATTATAAGTTTCGTCGGCAAAATTTAAAGGGTGTTTACCCATGAACAAATGAAATGAAATTAAAGTGAATTCAAATTGACCTGTACTCGTATTGTTATGCATCATGTTTATCACTATTTGTAATTCTAACAATTAACAAAAACTGTTCAGAGTCAGCAATTTTATTTCTTTCTGTACATACTCTTGCTGCTTTGTTGAATTTTTGAAAGAACCCAAAATTTCTTCAATTAAAAGAGTACTCCGATCAATCTTGTACGTATAATGTTTGCTACGGTTATTATTTGTTATAATTTTTATCTTCGCATCACTATCGCAGAAAGAGAGTGCGTTTGACTAGTCGACGGCGAAAGGCTTATCGAGAGACGATGAGCAACAGGTTTTAGCTGCGTCCTTATCTCCGGTGAATTGGTCTTCGTCTTTTCGATTCCTCAGAGTCTGAGGTGACGTAGCGAGTGAAAGCCACCCACCGGGACAATAACCCGCGTCCTCCATTCTCAGACGCGGCAATGAAGCCGACCGTGCTGCCATTTCTCCTGACGATTTTCGTCCTCGGCATCCACGAAATTCGGGGTAAGAATTCATCAATTATCTATACCTTTGTCTTATCTTGCTTTTTTTACTTCCGTCACTATGAACTTTTCGTAGCGCAATGCATGGTTGGTTCTCCGAAGGATGGTCTCTCGTGCCGCGTAACAGATAATTTCTGCGTATTCTCGATAAATTTCTTCATATTGTATACGTATTTCCCTGATAATTTATACCCGACGCAAGATTAAAACATTATCCAGCTAAATGTCTAATTGTTCCTGCAGGTTCGATGATTCACAAGTTAAAAAGATATTCGTACCCCGTAACCGCAACTGCTACCGCGTATTTAAATTTCAGTAACTTTCCTTATTCAGCTTGAAATTACACATTCGCATGTTTTCTGCATGAATTTTTAGTCGTTATTGCTATTTCCTGGCCTTCGGGGGACGAGGAATGTACATGACATTTTACATTCCTTGTTGCACAATGCAACGTTTGACATTTCGAGAGAGAATCCATTAGTATATTCATCGATAGGGAATATGATATTATCCCGTATCTAATTAAATATAGTCTCGAAAATATAATTTACTTCTGAATTGCCATATTTTACTATTCCACATTATTTTCGGAATTATTATTGTAGTTTCAATAATAAATTTGTGTAACCATTAAGAGAATGGTATTTGTCATTTGTATGTATATATGTATACGCTAGTTAGAGACTGTGAATAATACCGCTGACCTTACCTTTCACCTTAAGAATATCCTTAATTAAATGACTCATTGCTCTGAATTGTCCCGAAGTGATTAATTTATATTGACTAATGTTTGTGTCTGACCTTTCCGAAAAGTGGACTTTAAAAATTAAAACAATCCGATAGATTGTGAATAGCTACAAGTGCTCAACAGGTGGCTACTTTCATAAAACGTGAAAACTAATTCAAGGCTAAATTGCGTAAATATTTCTTAATATGAAAAACAGCTATTGTGTCACCGTACTACATATATTTTCCAAGAATAAATCAATAAATATATACAAAGATCCATTTTTACGTAGGTCTGTCATACGCGAATTAGTGCTTAAAATTCCAATTTATTATTACTAAGCTGATGTACATGAGAAAATCTCATAAGTTTCTCTCGACAATTATATGATTTCCAACAGGATTATTAAGGCCACGACATAATAAGGTCGTTGCCTGTTATGTCTCTTCGTGGGCGGCATACAGACCCGAGGATGGTCAATTCAACCTGGAAAATCTTCGGCCGGAGCATTGCACCCACCTGATTTATGCCTTCGCCGGTCTTAATGCCAGTACTTCCACCATAAAGAGTCTTGATCCATGGGCGGATCTTGAAGACAACTCTGGTAATTTATTACTTACTTTTTGCGCCTTAATGCTAATCTTAGGCCCTCAGAAGTTTTTTTCGGCTGTTTAGCGCAAGAAAATGAAGATTTCATTTAAAAACCTCTCAAATCTAATAACAGATTCGAATTATCCGAGAACGATACCAAAAAATGTGGCCATAATTTTATGCCTAAATACCTCTAAGACCCTTTCGAATCCACACCCGTTCAGTGTATACCACAACAAGGTATTTAATATTGCATAATGTTGTACTGGTTTCTCCGAATTCGTTAAATTAAAAAATAATTTAATCTGGAAACAAATTGGACAATAAAATATCGTGCATCATTTTAATAGGTATAATGTCTCGCGAATTTTAGAGGTAAGCAGCCGTAACGCCTTATCGATTGAAGTATTTTAACAAAAATAGTATAAAATGGTATCCATTTATATAAATTTATGGCGCATATAAATGACTTGTAAAAATAATATTTAAATTCATATAAATTTATGATTTATACAATTCGATAGTTAGACCGGAACATTTCCAAACTGATATACGGTTTGATTTACAGGGAAAGGAAACTACAGGAAAATGACGGCACTCCGTCATCAGTACCATGGTCTGAAAGTGACCCTTGGAATCGGCGGCTGGAATGAGGGTAGTGCAAATTATTCAGCCCTTGCCGCGTCTGCTACGAGAAGAAGAACTTTCGTTTCCAGCGTTGTCGAATTTCTAAGGTAACAGCACCTTTTCCACGATCTTTGCGAACATTCTAATAATAAGATTTGTAATAAACACTCGTACGTTACTTAAGGCCTATCTTTTGAATAATCATAGGACTCATTATAAACATTTCTTCGCAGAAAATATGACTTCGACGGCCTGGATTTAGATTGGGAATTCCCTGGTAAACGTGGAGGTGCCCCATATGACAAGGAGAATTTTGTAGCTCTCGTACAAGTAAGTCTCTTTGACGCAATGTAACTAACGTTTATCGGTCCCAGAAGGGAGGACCAATTTTGCAACCAAATTCGTTACGAGATGTCGCAGTATTTCCCTTTAACAGAACAATAATAATAGTCGGCTAGCTCAGTTCTTGAAGATTGCGAAGAGGGCATTTTTCAGGGAAGAATCAGTCGGTGAAATGAAACAGCCATATTCATGATTAACTATTCAAGTGATTGTATTAGTTCAGCGGTAGATTTACGTTACTGGTGGATTCTACTCGTAACAAACGTCCACAGCGTTTTTGTGGATTGGAGTGGGTTAGAGTGGATATATATTTCTATAAGCGACGAAACTGCTCGTGTGACATAAATAAATAACTGTAGCCAAAGCTCAGATGGTAAAGGGTAAACAAAAGCAATGAAATTGTCAATAAACGATAGCATATCTTAAAGTTGCTTATTCACAACAGCTGTAGTCAAAGGGTTAAATATATATGTATGTTCTGACAGATTATAAAAGTTACTTGAGGGAATAGAATTTCACCACTATGATGGATTTGGTTAATTTCGAGAGATCAGATTTCAAAGTCGCTGCAGAGTTCTTTAAATGAAACTGAATAACGTTCGCATTTTTATGTATTCTTTATATAGAATCTAAATCTAATATAACTGAACCAAAGTCACCCGCGATTCTATAAATTAGGCAAATAAGAAAATTACAGCTATAAAATAAACAGGAGGACAAACCAAAATTTTCTTTTGCTTTGCCAAAAATTACAGAAAATTTTTAAGATCTCTAATTCTGACCTTTTTACTTATTTTTCCGTCTCATTTGAAGTGATATGATTTCGCAGGAACTGAAAGATGCCTTTAGAAATAAAGGTTTATTGCTGACGGCGGCAGTGGGTGCAGATATTGGAACAATCGATGTGGCCTACGACATTCCGGAAATATCCAAGTATCTTGATTACATTCACGTGATGGCTTACGATTATCATGGGGCATGGAATAAGCAAGTTCTTCCAAATGCACCGCTCAGAAGCAAAGATGGCCTCAGTGTGGTAAATATACAAAAATGCGTATGATAAAAATGCAGGGAAATATACCTTATCGAAATCAGAATGAAGATATATCTTCATCTAATAATCTTTTAATGCGATAATCATTTATTGAGCAAAAATGAAACTAGATATGTCACTGTTCAAAAATTCTTATCATCAGAGTTCCATTTTGTTGAAAATTTAAAAATGAAGAGAAGTGCGTATAATTTTCTATATCGGCGTATATGTTTATTAATTTTAGAGGAGTTGTTATTAATGTTTAACTCGTCATTTGCAGATAGACACGATCACGCATTTACTGAACAAGGGTGCCCCTCCAAGCAAATTAGTTTTAGGTGTTCCAACGTACGGTAGGACCTTTATTCTGACTTCTGTGCCGAAATCTTCGGAAAGTCCCATCGGTCTACCCAGTCTGGAACGAGGTTTTCAAGGACGGTTTACTAGGGAAGATGGTTTCATGGGATACAACGAAGTACGTTTATTTAACTACACGGTTTTTCGAATAACACTTTTCGTTTCGATTTCAATGACTTCAAACACTCATTTACATCCCTTACTATTTTGATTTCTTTTAAACTATCACTCAATTACAACAGTATCATTAATACAGATGTCAATAATTTTCCAATCTTTAAATAATCTTCAATAATAATATTACTATTGGCCATATTGCTACTGATCGAATGATGTTATTGAAAGTTTCGTGTAATTGTAATCATTAAATGTTTTTTAGCAGGCGTACGAAAAATTATAAGTAATAGCCATTTCATAATTTCGGAGTGCAAATAATTATTTGTACAGAATTTCGATACCTATATAATTCATATTTATGTAAAATTATGAAAGCAAACAATATGGTCTCGTTTATTTAAAAAAAATCGAAGCATATTTTCGTGTCTTCGAGATATAGTATGGCCACAGAATTTTTAATTCAATAATGCTTTAGTTCTAGATATATTTGTCGTGTATTTTCATTGTTACTTTTTTGTAACACCTTTTAAAACATGATATTTTATTCGTTAAAACTTACGAAATATACATAAATTTTTTAATTTTTGTTTTATAAATATTAATTAAACTAATAAAAATTTTAACAGATTTGCAGAGAATTGGTGGATTATCCTCAGAGGTGGAGGACTGGATGGGATGAATACACAAATACGGCCTATGCGATAAATGATGACAACGTTGTAATGTATGACAATGCAAAGAGTATAAAAGCCAAGGTAACTTATTTATTATCTATTTAATAACGTACCTAAGCAATGTGATTACATAACTCAAGTTCGTGTATTTTAAATTATAATTGAAGGGGTTGGAACTAAATGGAGACTTAAGTGTTTTTAAGAAAAATTGAATTGTGCTGATATTCTTACATATTTCTTACGTAGAATCCAATTATACTATTTCATCCAAGCTAGGGCTATTTGCTATCTTAAAGACTGAGAAAAAATTGTTTCTTTAGTCTGAAAACTTATGTCGACCCGTAGGATTAGAAGTGAAAGAATTAAAATTAAAAAGATATAAACTAGTTAAAATTAGTAAAAAAAATATCAAATAATAATCTCCTTGTTAATCACCTGAAATATTGCAAAATTTATCGTGCTGTCTCATTCTCACTTTTTCAATTGTATTGTTACGGTGTAGCTATTACTGCAAAAACAACACAAAAATACATTCTAGAGAAGCTAAGTTCTATATTAAAAAATGCAACAACTATAGTCGTAACCAATGTTTATGTATTCTAGATTGAATATATGAGTGGACTAAATTTGGCTGGTGTGATGATCTGGACAGTAGACACTGATGATTTCCGTGGACATTGCTCGGGTTTACATCGCGACTTTCTCGATCCCCTCACGGGTCGCGATTATCCTCTAATGAGAACTATTAACATGGCACTAGAAGAAAATGCTAATGCCCCCGATGACAATTCCATCACGTCTAAACCGAACGGGCCATCCTCCGGCGCAATAATGTATTTCAATTTCCTGTTAATTTTTATAAATATACTTGTTACCCTTTGACTCTTCACGAAATAAACTATAAAATACATATGCTTATCTTTCTTTGCTACGCTAATTATTCTTAAGAACGCACATTTATAATTACCAAAACTCGTAGAATTTTCACACATCATTGCGCACAAATCCAATTACAAACTAATCTGCCACGGAAAATCGTCATAAAGAAGTTTTAAAATATGATTTTAAGATTACAAGCACTTAAAAATAATTAGTACTCAAGTTGCACAATTGTTTGTGTAATAGGAAAGTAGTCAATTAGTCTTGGCATAATGCTTTATCGTAATAATCGTCATGATTTTCCATAGCATTTTTGATAATCTAATAAAAAGTGCTATAATTTCAAAGTGATTTAATCACCTATAACAACGAACCGCAATAATAATAATCTCCTAATATCCTGATTTTTACAAAGACAACGTTAAATTCAGCGATACCTGGTAACTTGCATATCACCAAGTCAATGTTTCTCTTATAATTCTTTTCCGGGACACGGAAGATAATATGAATAAAAAAAGATTATCAATGATTGATTATTTTGAAAAAGTACGTAATTTAACGCACTAAAGAGTTTAGCAAAGTTTTGTATTAGAAATTATCTATCTTAGAATTATCTATCTTAGAATTATCTATCTTAGAAATTATCTAAGTTTTGTATTAAAATTTGTCATTAATAGTGCTTCGTTAGAGGTTTATATCATAAATGTTTTTTTAAAACAATCATTATTTTGCAGTTCTTTTTTCTCGAATCAGAATCGTAAAAACTTTCAAGCAGTTAGCAAGTCATTTTAAAATAAATATACCGCTGTACATCTTCAAAAAATAATCTTTTTTTACATTTCTCTTTTCTTATACAAATCATTTCATACAATCTGATAAAATAAGTTATACGCTGATATATTCAGTCCCGCTAATCTGATTGTATTTAGAAGGAATGAATGAAAAGCCTGTGACATTTAAAATTCAGTAAGATATCTCCTGCCTAGGTAAATAGATCTAAATGGCATTTGTGTATAATACACGATAAGAACATCAAAACACGTGTATAGAGCAAAATGGACAATAAGCAAGAGCCACAATCTAACTGAAATTTGTGTTCATTTTACGACGCGTATATTACAGGTTCTACCTTGTATGTAATACAAAATTTAAATAGAATAACAAAAAATCCGACATGAACATAGGAATAACATGTATACTCATATATAAGTATACGTATGTAATATATGGAAGAAACATGTGCTTTGCATTCGTCGCAAAGATACATTCACCTTCCTTGTGAGAAAAGAAAAAGAAAAATGAAGACAGAATTGCAGGAGATCGGACAGGATGTGGGAGACTGGCGCCGAGCAATTGTGCAATATCAACAGACACGAAAGTGATCTAAGAATATTTCGTCCTTCTCGTTTAAAGATCACTATTTATTCGCATCCCAGGCGTAAGGTAATCGAAATGAAATATTTTTATATTCCGAATAATTTGATTAATGCGGATTAGTCAGACGAAACTTAAGTGTAAATATTTTATATAATTGTGCAAATGGAAATTATGTCACATAATGATGAAATGTATTGTTTTGTGACATCGACATTTTTCACGTAGATTCTGCATACTTCTCTGTGCACAGATTCAGATTAAATAGATTTACATATTTTAATAACGTTGATTCAACAGTTTTGAATAATTTGAAAAAGTAAGAAAGTAATAGCGAACATTTCTTACTGTTCATGTTATTAAAAATTAATCCTAGAAAGGCATCACGATGTTGTTGTCCATTTAAGGCTGTAAATTTAATATTTATGTCTTAAATTAATAGTTGCAGGATCTTAGGGCACAAACATTATAAAAATATTGTTAATAATAAGGTGACTCTAATTCGTCATGCAATAATCTCTACCACGGAACGCGTATTTTATGTAACTAGTTCATTCCTAAAATGTGACCAATAAAAATAAAATAGACGCGATAACCAATTTTGGCTGTATTACCTTCGGTTGAAGAAAGTTTCGTTATGAACGTCATGACCAACCGCACATTTTTGCGATGTTGTCGAGGTCATAGACTAGAAATTCTCTATCACATAGCGAAACTTCGGATTGGCAAAAATTCAAAATTTATCCTAATAAATGTAATGTAACTCAATTTACCTCTTATTCAAGCCCGGGTAATACATTTGTGAATTATTTGTTCAATTTTTATGCAATTCTATTAACAATATTAAAAAGAAATAAAATACAAAGGCTGACGAGGTGTATATATCACGCAAGCATTTAGTTATTAAAAACTTAACAGAGCTTATTATAACTCCGATTTCTTAATGTTCATTTCTTAAAAAATTCATCAAATCCAATCAAATTCAATCATTCTTAAAAAATTGCATAAAATTAAGTAGACCGCGTAGAAAGCAAAAAAGGATGGGGTGTATCGCGCTTTGATTAGTTTTCATTAAAAATTTTCTAGAGTAGGTCTGATGTGAACATTATTGCTTGCTCCTTACACAGTAGTTGCATGACAAAAGACAATCGGTCGAGTTTTAACATCGGCAAGTACGCACACCGTTCAAACAATCCGTGGAATTGATCTACGTCAAGACAATACTATGTATATATGTATAAAGCTAGCCAGCTATATCCGTAAGATATCGTGAGTGTCACAGGACCCTGACCGTACTTACATCTGCGATTTCCATCTGCATTCCTATCCGAACGCTTAAAATATACTTATAGAGTTATGTAAGCACGAACACACGTAGAGAATGTTTACATGCGGAGAATCGTGCATGTCTGTAGGTGGAGTCGGACACGGTGATCCAGTTTCACCGTAAATGCTATAAAAAAATAGGTCAGTAATTTCAGATGTCCGCGTACTTGGAGGGAAAAGCACCGGTTCTGAAGGTCTCACACGAGTCCTTCGGGATGATATAATGCAAAAAAGATACATCATTAATGTTTACCGTAACTCCTATAACAGTACGCACACACAATAAAGTTTTGCAAATATTCGGCAATATTTACAAATAATTTCAACATAAATAGTGAAGAAACATAACATCATCTGGTTTCCATCGTAGCTCCTATAACAACAATAAAAAATTATGCGATACAATGGAAATACCAGGTCGGTAAGGAAGTGTCTAACATCTGTTAAAAAATGGCAAAAAATGTACATCATTAATGTTTACCGTGACTCCTATAACAGTACGCACACACAATACAGTTTTGCAAGCATTCGGCAATATTTACAAATGTTTCAACATAAATATTGAAGAATCATAACATCATCCGGTTTCCACTGTTGCTCCTATAACAACAATAAAAAATTATGCGATACAATGGAAATGCCGAGTCAGTAAGGTAAAATGTAACATCTGTTAAAAATTAATGTAAAGCGGCGAAATATTTGTTTAGAAACTAAATCTCCCCTAGATCCAGGGATGTTATAACTTTATGTTTATAACAAAATTATACCTGAAAAAAGTTAAATAGTTGAATAAAATTGTCATTGAAAAAAGTGTGAATTTGATTCCCTCCTGTTTAATTGTTTATCTACTTTTATTTACTTTGTCTACTTTATCTACTTACCTTTCTCTACCTTTACCTTTATCTACTTACAATTAACTTTAATATTTTGCTAAGGTCTCACCATAAACTCGGAAGAAAAATAACAATACGCTAACTACATCATAGCCTCTGTAAGAACAATATAAAATGATGGTTTTTATGAAACGTGAGAAAAATAGTATAAAAATACTCCGTACGTTGGATTAGTTGAGACAGCGCGAGTTTCGTGACTTTCGATCGATCTTTTCGATTAATGAAGTCGGACAAGCGGGCGATTAGATGGTGATCTTGTGTAAGCGAAGATCAAGGAATTAACAACGCGAGATCGTATCTTAATTCTTATTAAAAAGACATTACTATCCGTCAGGAGTTGCCAATGTTTATACGATCGGCTGACGTTTATTTCTAGCTGGCGCATTTACCGACAAGGATATTTCGAAGGTTGGATATGCGGGCGTGCCATCGAAAATTTCTTTTCGAAGCGTCATTACGGTCAGTGGTAAATAAGTGCGTAATGCCACACTGAAGTTACATCGAAAGGGAGCACATAATTCGGCGCCAGTCAGTTCCCACCGTCCGAATCGAAAGGAACAACTAAAATCTTCCAACTAACAGACCTCAATTATCACATACAATCATTTCCAAAGGAAAGATTATCGAAGATTCGCGCCACTTCCGTAATTCACCGTTTCCATGAATAACTAATCTGTTTTGTAATTCCACTCTGCTTTGATAGTGTACTATTTGGCTACAAAAATATAGATTCTAGCTATAGAGTTCGTCCTGAGTTTATCATTTTCAAGTACATACATAAAGCATTATTACGTCAAAGATTCGTAAGTTTTTGATATTACGATCAAAGGCGAACATTTATTAGTACCGGAAATGTTGAGGCATTTGGCATTAATCACAAGTAAGTTTAATGATTATATTTTCATTCACGATAAACATCAGAGTCAGTTCTAAAAAGTGTTACAAGTAAAAATCTCTGAAATTATTTGTCATATCTGATTAATATATATTTTTTTTCATTTCATTGTGCGAAACGTTATATTGTATACAAGCAAAAAACTTCAGTCCCACAATGCGGCAAAATGGTATGCAACGTTAGTTTTTGAATGGGATGTGAAATTCATTTTTTATTTTTATACGATCTTCGGAAAAATAATACTTTATAGTTCGAACATTTTTTCAAATGCTTAATTGTTTTAATTGACTTGTCTTACTGCAATTACTGTTAATTACAATGTTTTTAACAAATATTGCAATAAAAAAAGTCACAGCCTGCTCAAATTAATCACCAAAAGTCTACAAGTTAACAATGTAGATTTTTCCTAATTAATTTAGCCATACTACACCTTTATTTGTTGTAATAAATGTTAATAATTTACGGTATGAACTTGTAGACTTTTTATGATACGTTTAGTAAATGAATGTTATGCTGGTTAAGGGTTTTGAGGATTAATGGTCTACAACAATTGAATTCACTGTTTCATACTTTCGAATTACGCGCAGCACAATAGCATAAAAATCTTCGTTTGTCGACATAGATTCGAAATTCCTGGATTATCATATGCTTTTTATTGTAGGGAAGCATTCGTCGTGAAGAATGATTAGAACTGTAATCAGGAGTTTGTTATAGATTTTTTGATATACGTAAATGGTCAAAGCTTACTAAAGTTCTTTTCATTTTCAAACACAATATAATGAGATATTTTATATTATGCAGGTATATATGTATGAAATATTTATTTACATTTAACGTAGCCCTGGGGCAGAAAACACGTAAAAGAATTTCAAAGCCAGCCTGAAAAAAATGTCAGAACGAGCTCGGATTATTGAAAATTCGGATTATCGAGACTTCTATGATTCTTTCCAGGCATTCTGAGTATCGCATCGTGCGGTTATTATTTGAACACCGATGGCACACCTTACGATCCTTATCACGAATTACATTTACCGCACAATCCACCCCTGTATCCGACTTATCACAGAATCCCACGGACGGGATTCTCTTGCGAAGGTCGTACAAACCAACTGTGGGCAGATTTAGCTTCGCAATGTCAGGTAAAGAAGTAGATATTTATATTTACATTTATCTATATACTGTATGGTGCGTGGAAAAATTTGACTAACAGTTAGATTTTCTTCAAGGATGTATTTTTACATTACATGTTTCTTTTGTTACTCTTTACAGTAATTATTTGAATGAATTAAAAATTTAATAGATTCACGTTCTAAAAACAAAGTTTTGTCAACTTTCTGAAGTTTTTAAATTCATAGGTTTTAACACTTTTTATTATTAACTTGTTAATTGTACTCAAATTCAGATGTGTTAAAAAATGTAATTCATGAAAAGTTCATTTATTATTATGTATTATCTATCTATGAATGATATTATCTGTCACTCATTTATGATTATTAAAAGTTCAGTTATTAATTGTAATTAACGTTAAAAAGTTCGTAGATTGATAAAAGGATAACGTACTGGTAGTACAGATTAATATTCGGTAATAAACTGTACTCAGATAGTGTGCAGAAAAATTGAGGATGCAAAATTGTGTGCAAGGTTAAACATTAAGAAAAACGTGACAAAAAATTCCGTAGATTCAACTGTTATCCCATTAGCGATCGACTTAAAACGACGAACTAAAATTGGAGGTATGCGCATTAACTGTTCGTCTAGTTGAAAAATCTGGATTGAAAGGTTGCGTAGGTGTCTAGAAACTTTTATTTACCTTTCGAATATCCGATCCTTGCGTGAGCTCGTATTTTTGAAACATGCTCGTTAACGTAGCAGTGTTCGATGGGGGTCAACCTGGTCAGATCGCTACAATTTTCAGAACATTTACGCAACAAATGTTTCGAGTACCTGATATTTCGAGTTCCTTTTGATACTCGGTAGTTCATCACTCGTTCAAAAGGTCCATTCATGTCCGAAGCCATCAGTTTAAACACTTCTTACAATAAAGTGCAATTATAGAGATAAATTTTAATATAAAAATGTAAGGGTTTTCATAAATTATTCACATCTTTGCTTAAAAGAAGGTAGCAGAAATTTGATTCGAAAACAGTGTTAACCACTTAGGATCATGTTACATTTATGTCAATGATCATTTTCTGAAGAATCAAAGAAAGTTCATATCAAGGGTAGAAATACTAAATACCCCATTCTGTATAACAATTAGTTTCTAACAAATACTTCATACATTTTTTACATTTTTTTGGTCTAATGCATTTATTCTGTTTTTCTTATGATTGTGTTCTTTAAATTCTTCGACGATAACGTAATAATTGTCTTCGAATGTTTGATTTTCATAGCTATCCCCACTGATTTAAAATTATGTGCTATAAAATATTACCTCTTCATAAGTTGTTTAAGGATACAAAGTTCATTCACAGTGTTACATGTACCAGGATGTTATAAATTTAAACCGATTTTGTAATCATAATTTAAGGGGTTCCTCCTTTTGATTTCTCAAGACATTTATATGATGTAATGTGGCAGCATACAATAAAGATGTTACTTTTTCAAGTAGTCTATGGAGTACAAAAAACTAGAAAGTATTTTTGCGGAGTTCATGAAGGTCAAATTTTAGATAGTAATCTTAATAAAGATCTACAGAGGAATTATTATACCACGCAAAATTTATAGAAATAACGGACAATGTTTAATGATATAATTTTCATTTCAGGCTTATCACCTCTGTCTCAACGAACGTTTGGTCTCCAGTCATTTATGCGTGAATAGCACGTTATTTAATGAACAATTTCAAGTTTGTGATCAATTTTACAATGTACGCTGTGGAAGCCCGTACGGTGATCTTTAAATCCCTCAAATTATTAAATTATGCTTATTATTGTGATATTACTGTAATGTTCAGATAACAATAAACTCTTCAATTATCTGTTCTCCATCCTTTAGAATTCAAAGGAAGAAACATTATATTTTTAAGAAGGTTTTTATGAAACATCATGATTCATAAAATAATACGAATTGTCGTGGTCTAAACTGCACTTATTTCAAATAAAGTTATATTCTCTTACCAGGAATTTTGTGAGATACAAAAACAAAGTTTTTATTTATTTATCTTTTCGGTGGTCAGTGAACAAGCAAATTTCTTTACGTATTGGCAACAGGTGCACAATAGCAAAAAAATTGAAAAAATTACTTTCCAATTGAGGTTCATAACGACCGGTGAAACACTAACTGCACTCTACGCTTTTCTTTGTATTAAATTGACTCCAGATGGAATCTTTTGTCTGTTCGAACCAAGCCAATTACGTCAAAACACAATGATTTCGTATGACGTCATCTGCATGGAAAGGGTTAAAAAATGTAGAATATCACGTAATATGTATCACACGCGAATTAAATTAGATTACAATTTTATTTTGCTAATCAGGGGTATTTGACGTTATAATGTTATAATTAAAGGGACAAAACATAAGGAAGAGCTTAAAGTTCTTTTAATTTCGCAAAATAGCAAAAAACCTTTAATTGCTACTATTCTTGCCTGAATTTAAACAGGTCAGTGATTCTATTTTTGCATTGTAATCCTAATTTATACTTCGTTTATTATCGAGAACATGACTGTTCTGACTGTGCTGCAAGCTACAAGTGCACCAGAGATCTTTCTACGCACAAGCGAATGATGTCAGGTTAAAGAAATATTAATAGAATACATCTTATTAATGGTGTATCTTAATTTTCTGTGATTTTCCTCTGTAATTAAAAAAAAAGTTCAATATGTAGTGTTCCAGAAATGTTGACTGTTTCTGTTCTTTGCTGAATGTATTTTATGGCTGTGTCTTTATGTGCGACACTTAAAAAATTGCTATTAAAAACCATTTTTCTCACGTTTTGAAAACGCGTGCTACATCTTACATTGCACAAAATTTGCTGTGTGAACATACAACCAGAAGAATAAAAATCTGTGAAATATACTCTTTCATAAATTTTGTTCTTAAAAATTGTAATAGCTAAACGACAGAATCTGATAAAACTACAAAACGAAGAGGAAGACATATTCGGTAAATGTGATTTGAATCTTCTTTCGTTTGATTTTCTGAATTTCGTTCTTATAATGTGATATGGTTGATAAAAAAAGTGTGTTTCCAGGATCCTTGTTTATGCAATTCATGTGGCACAGATGACATGTAAAATACCGTCGGATCATAATTCCTTTTAACTATTAGCACGTTCGTATGGAGCACATCTATATTACTGAAAATTAATTGATTTTATTACCGAAACCTTTTAGCTATAGACTTCATCTAAGGTATATTCAAATGATTATTTGCAATTGATAAGAATTAATATATTTATATTATCGTATGTAGATTGTTAGTTAGTTTATAATATCATATGTTTATAACGTCCAGATTACATTAATCCAGATATATTAGTTTACTAGTGATTATTTACTAGTGATTATTTAATTTATTCGATATTCTTTATGCAGATGAAATATATATTTTAAAATATTCGATGTATTCTTTACATTATTAAAGCTGTAGATGATTAAGAAATATATGTGATCATTAACTTTTTAAGTTACTTGTTCGTTTTTTCTTCATCGAAATTAATGTGCCGACAATTATGGAAGTGGTCTAATTGTAAGTCAAAGTTACAAAAAAATGAGTTTATCAGTTATTTAACATCACATTATTTTAAACTAAATTAATTCAATGTAATTTCATCTTTTTTTTAATTTTGATCTAGACCACTTTCATTTTAACTCGATTGTTATATCAAATCCTTATACCGGATTTTGTGTCATATGTGAACGCGCCATTAATTTTCATTCCCCATCTTTTCGTAAGATGACATTTCAAACTTATAACAAACATGGCGTCGTTCAGTAAAGCCGACTGCTTCGCTCCTTCTCCTTTATGGCAAAATGGACCAGTACCAGGTTCAATTTACAACTTCCCTGGAACCTCTGCGCAATCCGATGTCGGTGGCATACAAAGAACACAGTAAGTTATTCTTTGCTTGCAAAGTAAGAAGTTTTTAAGCATGCCCAAAAAAGTGCATGTCACACTAATTTTACAGTTTAATAAATTTATATGCGACCGTGAAAACTACGTTTTGGTCTTACAATGTTATTAACTTTGTACTTTCGTAATAATTAAGTGTAATATTTTAACAACAATATGTCATTTGACGTAAAAATAAATCTAAACTCTTTCCCTCTATCCTAACCTTAAATTTGAATTTATTTGAGTTACCTTTACAATGTTCTTTGAGTTTTGATCATACGGATTCCTTAAACTCCAAAAACTTTTAAAATATATATCTATAAATTAACCTCTAGAATTTTGATAACAAGCTTAAAAATATAGGGATACAGTAATTTGTAATTTTACTTCTGGCATTCATAATGCTCAATTTCATTAATAAAGGTCCTATCTATTGTAAGAATTTTGTGTTGTAAATTATTCTTTTACTGGTTTCATTAGAAGGAAATCAAGCAAGTTTTTACTTCATTTATAATTTTATTTTTTATCCATAAACATGGATAAAAAATATCCAATATCCACTATCAATGCATTACACGTAGTTGAAAAATTGTAATCAAGTTGTACTCTTTGACTATATGTACATATGTTACATGTATATATAAATTGTAAAGTCTTACAAATATTTATAACTTGCAGTTTTTTCAAGTATTAAAAACTAATCATCATGAGTTAAAAACTGTTAAATAAAATTGTATGAAATTACAAAATATTTACCTTTAAAACTGATGAAAAGTACTTTCATTGTCACTGAAAACTTTTGTTGTACCATGATAAACAGTTGGTATGTAAAAATATGCTGATGTAGTTAAAAATATGAGTAATATCTTCATCAACCTTCCACAGCTGGATATTTTTCTACTGCTAAAAAAAATTGCAAACATTGACTGTGGTACATAAATATATACATAATTATATTTTGGTTTGTAAACATTTGATTAGAAAAAATAATAATTTATAACTCTGAAGTCACAATGGGTAAATAAAGAAATAAAACAAAAAAGTATGGGTACATGGGTAGAACTTCCAAGACACATGGCATTATAAAGTGTTAACTATTTTATTTTTTCGTAAATCACTAAATTCATCATTTCTACTTTCATCATTTCTACTTTCATTTTATTCAGGTCCCCAATGACAACTGGTACATCAGTTGTTGGAATTCAGTTCAAAGATGGAGTTGTTATAGCTGCTGATGTACTAGCATCTTATGGTTCATTGGCACGTTACAGAAACTGTGAACGTGTCATGAAAGTCAATGACAATATAATCCTAGGAGCAAGTGGTGATTATGCTGATTATCAATGCATCAGAAGTAGTATAGAAAGAAAGATGTAAGTTTAAAAATACTTTACATCTTCAAGGATGTATTAAACTGTATTAAACCTCTATATATAATCACTTATTTATTTCAACACACACTTGTTGTTTTCAGCCTTGAAGAGGAGTGTTTAGATGATGGATTCAACATGAAGCCAAAAGCACTTCATTGCTGGTTGACTAGAGTAATGTACAATAGAAGGTCAAACTTTGATCCTTTTTGGAATAACTTTGTCATTGCTGGAATAGAAGATGGCAAACCGTAATTAATTTTCATTGTTCCTGAGTAATAGTTCATACTACATAGTTTAATATTTCTGACTGTGGTTGTATTAAATTATAGATTTTTGGGCACTGTTGACAAACTTGGAACAGCTTATACTGACCCAGTAATAGCAACTGGTTATGGAGCTTACATAGCCACACCTCTGCTTAGAAGAGCTCGTGAATTAAAAAGTGATATGAGTAAAGAAGAAGCTATGGATCTTTTGTATAAAGTAATGCAAGTTCTGTTCTACAGAGATGCACGATCTTTCCCAAAGGTATGAATAATAAGTATATCCCATTCTATTTACTGCACATTCCACATTCTACTGAATTGGTAAAAGAGAATAGGTAATGTTAGAAAGAAGTAACGTTAATAAATGAAGCTTTATTTATTGTTATTCTTTTTCTGTTTTAGTATCATCTTGGTATTATTACAAAGGAAGAAGGTGTGCAAATATTGGGCCCACTCACACTGGATTCCAACTGGGATCCAGCTACAATGGTTTCTAGGGATTAAGACATATTTACTTTATGCAAAACATTCTGAAATTGGTTTTCTTAAATAAACATTTATTCATTAGAAATGGTATTGCTGTTCTTCATCATCAGAAATATAATAAAAATTTTTCAACTGCAGCGCAACAATAGATTGAAAACGTTGTCCAATTCTTAAATTTATATATATCTTGCTAGTGTGAGTGATTTCTTTATTAATTTGATGTAACTAATGCTACATCAATTTATATATATCTTGCTAGTGTGAGTGATTTCTTTATTAATCTGATGTAACTAATGCTAATACCAACATCTTAATTACATTGGTAATTTCTCAGAATGAATAACACAATGGTGCAAATTTTTGTGCTTCACAAATCATAAATATATTTCAGTGCAAAACAGGCTATAAATTTACCCTATATCCGAAAATTACGAAGTACAAGTAAAATCTCTTTTGTATGTATGTATATACATAACCACACGTTCGCCGAAATTTTGCAAGAATTGCTAATTTCATAAAATGCGGTTTGCACCACAAATTTATAAGCGGAAACTCGGTTTACATTGTTTCAAATTTCATATTTTTCGAATAAGTATCCAGATCAACAGATTTTTAACCAGAACTGTAGATTTTTTGTGATAAAATATTGTGGCCGACATTGAAATGAATACAACGACTTACACTAACAACATCTCGTTATAGTACTCACGAAATTATCGTAATGACGGCCATATCTACCAAATAATATATTAATGTGTTAATATATCACAACCTGCTTCTGTTATTAAAATCGTGTGTTCAACTTGAGCAGTGCGAGCATCATCTACTGTAACTGCAGTCCATCCATCTTCGAGTATTTCAACTTCCTTCTCTCCCTGACTCAAAACTGGTTCAATAGTAAAGGTCATTCCCGGTTGCATTTTCCCAGGAATATTGTTAGCTGTTTAGGAATGTAGTGTTTAAGAATGTTAGTTTCTTTTAATTCAAAGAAGGTTTCACTTACCATAATGTAAGATATCTGGAGGGCCATGGAAGTAATTACCTATGCCATGACCTGCAAATGCTGGAATTACATTGTAGTTATGCTTATTAGCTATTTCTTCTATGATGTTTCCTAAAAAAAGAAATGTCCATCAAAACAAATTTAATATTGGAACAACATTTTTTAATAAATGCAACACATGTTATTTACGATTTTGAAATTATTTTGCATTACCTATATTACAAAAGTTTTCATTTGGTTTACATATTTGAATCGCATTCTGAAGACACAATTCTGTAATGTTTATCAATCTTTTGGCTTCTGAATCAACTTCCCCTACTTCAAACATTTCCGAACAGTCTCCGTGATAACCATCGAGATAAACCTGTGTTTGAATATTTTTAATGTGCATTACATTGTAGCCCACTTATGTTACTTGCATTCATTGTATTATTTACCGTTACATCAATGTTAAGAATATCACCACTTTGTAGGGGGCGATTATCCGGAATACCATGACATGCAACATTGTTGATGCTTGTGCAAATAGATTTTGGAAATCCATGGTAATTCAGGGGACTTGGATATGCTCCATTATTAATAATCAATTCATGTACTTTGTCATCTAAAAAGTCTGTGGTTGTACCAGGCTATAAACAAAAATTTTAAACAGTAAGACAAAATTTCCCTGAATAAGTAGAATCAAATTTGCATGAAGCTTTTCTAATGTTTTAAAGGAGTTTCATTCATACCTCATTTCTGTTATTCAACAAACAAGTTTAGACTACCTTTATATCCAGTAATGTTATTTAAGCTGCCTTTTGATTAAATGTTTTGGTACAAGACTTCTATATTTTCCAAGTTTTACATTAAAGTTCATAGAACTCTACAAACTTCTAATTAGTTTTTAAGAAGCATTCTATAATGACTTTGTTTTAAAGTCCAGTTTCTATAAACACTGATGTTATAAATGTGCAATATTTTCTGATTAGTTTTAATAGAATTTCCAGTAAAAGAAATTCATAGATCTTGTTGAAATTGTATACCTTTCAATCAACTGTGGCAATAACATGAAACTATGCAGCTAGTATAAAAACAATAAGGCTGTGTAAAAACAGACTGAATAGATATTTACTGAAATCATTGTAGATAACCAGTCTATACAACAAGTACATGTACATTCATGTCCAAAAATATTAGTAAAATCCTTGTATGCACTGTATTAACTACTTGAGAGCTGGAAAAGGCACAATACTGAGACAAAAATTTTATGCAAAATAGTAAGCTAATTGCTAATTCATAAAAAAATATCATACTTATGTTAAATATTTGATTTACTCATTATTTATTAATTAATTAACATCAGCACTCAAACAATTAAAAAACAAATGGTGTTTTCTAAGGAAATTTCTCAGTATCAAAATATCTGTTTTTGTAAACAAAAGTAGATTCTCTATACTTTTTAGTATACTATGAATTATAACTGCACCTTGACATACTGTTTTACATGTCTTAGGATGGATTTTGCAAATTCACAACTATTCCTCATACATTCTATTTGATTACGGTCTTTAATTTCTGGTCTCTGCAATGGTATATTTGGAATAGCTGATGTTCCGTATGATGGCCTGTGAATGTACCACGGTACATCCCTTTGTTCAGAAACTGTCCATGGTTTGATTACTTCATATTTACCAAATGCATTATCCACATATGTCGGTGATGGTAGTTCTTCCTTTACGAATAAAATATTTTAGTACAGTTCAATCCAGTTAAACTATAATCTAAAAACTTACAGGAGTATGAACATACTTTTGATTTGTGTGGAAAAATATTTTTGAAGAATGACCTGACCGGCTGAACGGTGCGGGTTATACTTTTATTCGATATCATGTTTAACCGTCTGTCTCAAGCACATGAAAACAATATTACATTGTTACAAAACTGACATAATAAAGTTCTTAGTCCTACGTCCTTAGTCCTAAGTTGTACTACTCCATTAGGTTATACTTATGATTTCATTGAAACATTCCAATTCTGAAGCATACATACAATTACATTAGGTGAAAATATCGAAAAAAACCGGGTAGCGGTTCTATATATCACATCATGTTAGAAATTCGTTTTCATACACTACTCACTTGCTACCGGCAAACATTGCATTCAGTAAGCATACGTGTCCCATGTACAGTATTGGACAGGCATCCGTCAGCCGATCAGCTGATTTGAACAGCTGATCATGTAATTTCGTACGTAAATATATGCAAGTAAAGAGTAAAGGGGCGAGGTAGAAAGAAAATGGGTGTCATGAAGTCCTTCAAAGAAGTCCTGTCGAATGCAAAGAACGTCCTAATTCTGACTGGCAGTGGTGTATCAGCGGAATCTGGAATACCGACATTTCGAGGACCAGGTGGTTACTGGAGAAAATATCAAGCTACGTCTCTGGCTACACCAGAAGCTTTTGCCGCCAATCCTTCATTAGTATGGGAATTTTACGAATATCGCAGGGTTGTAGCGAGCAAAGTGTCTCCCAATGCGGTATGCGTCATAATGATTGCTATTATTGCTCAAAAAGTAGACAATCAGGAAAAGAAAAAAGTTCCATGAAAAGAAAAAGTATTACAGTCATTCAATTTAACATTCTCACAGTTGCTGTTGTGAAATGTAATCTGACAATTTCTTCTGACAGGCACATGTAGCGATATCTCAATTTCAAAATCATTATGCAAAAGAAAACAAGAAAGTTTCGATAATCACCCAGAATATCGATGGGCTGCATCAGAAAGCTGGAGCACAAGATGTAATAGAACTTCATGGATCATTGTATAAGACACGTTGCACAAAATGCAAAATTATTGCAATCAATGAAAACATTCCAATCTGTCCAGCATTGGCGGACAAAGGGTAAATATGTGTTTTACATGTTAATTTAATTGGCAGTGTAACTTGTTTATCCAAATTTACTGGATGCTGACCTGGTTTGGTCCCTAAAAAATTATTGCCAAAGTACCTGTACATTTCTGAGATTATATTTGACATTATATATCAAAATCCCAAAATAAATGTTTGTTTTAAGTAATACAACTTCATACTTTAAAGTACGGTGTAATAAAGTAAGACAACTTTCTATGTATGAATAACTGAGTACTTTCATAATAACATTTGTTTTTACACATTTTTTGTTTAGTATGGATAAACAAGGATTCTGTGCAGCAATAAACTGATTAGTTCTAAAAAACATACTTCATCAGCAGAAAGAAGGAGAAATAGAGAAATATTAATAATAACTAAACTTTGTGACATTTTAAATGTTTAAACACTTGTATGATTTTCTTTTTTAGTTCAAGACGATTTTTACTAGTTCCAGCATAAGCTAGTTTTTTCATACGTGCCAATGTTTTAATATTTACAAACATCAGAAAAGATATTAATTTTCAACGCGATATCTTAAGTCGTGTTTTGCTCCAAAAAACAAAGCCTTGTAAGAAAAGAATTGTTCTGCAATTTTAAATTATTTCTGCATGCCCTATACATAATACATTGCGGTAGGTGAACAGAGTAGCCTAGTAAAATATTACAACGATCTTTGCCCCGCTTTTAATTGTTCTATGAAAGAAAAGTTTTTGTTAAATAAATGTTGTTTTGAAAATGCTAAACTTGAATCTGTCATAAGAAATACAATGTGCTGTCAAAAAAGGCAAAATCAAATGTAACCGACATTTACAAAATTGAAGTCCAGCTTAATTTTTTATTGCAATATACGTACATTAACAATATTTATTACTGAAATTAGTTGGTGAAAAAAAATGATTAATTTCTGCCAATAATTTTTTTCATAAAACCGTCGGTAATAGGACAAAAATTTTGACTAGATTTATGTGGGACAACCGATACATATATACATTAATTTCTAAAGTTTGAGAACTACATATTTTATGATATTACTCTCACTTTAATAGCTCGCCTGATCCTAACATCACAGTCTCTGACATTCCAGTAGAAGAATTGCCGCGATGTGAAAAAAATAATTGTAAAGGATTACTGAGGCCAGATATCGTGTGGTTCGGTGAAAACTTGGATGAAGAAGTACTCAACAAAGCTTGTAAGTATCAAGAATATACCATATTATTGTTTTATATAATTCATGTATTATTCAATCAGTCCTGTTTTTTATGTAAAAAATATTTAAAACATTTATAAGTGCAACATATTACTGATATACAAAAGTATACAAAAATATTGAACGCGGCTTAAAATTTCTACGTCTTATAAATACGATCAGTTCTCTTTCTGGTATAGATACCGCTGTAAACAGCTGCGATGCATGTCTCGTCATCGGCACATCATCCATTGTGTACCCTGCTGCAATGTTCGCACCGCAAGTTGCCAGTCGTGGAGTACCCGTAGCGGAGTTTAACTTGGAAACTACTCTGGCCACACGAGAATTCCAGTAAGTAACGTACAACAAGACATGTAGAAAAGTTACGGTTTTAACTTTTTCACATGATTCTTTGATTTTAACGCGGTGTAGATCAACAGGTGCGCGTAACATGTGTACATTCACATTCAGACTAGTACGCGTAATAACCGTATTATTTCATGTTCTTTCGTTTCCTCGCCCTTCCTTTTTCTGTAAGAAAACAATTTAGAATAATACTCTCCGTTCAAAAATATGATAAGCTAATATTCTAAAGACAAGACTTTAGTGAATACGTTTCTTTAAAGGTATCACTTTCAAGGACCATGTACTGTCACTGTTCCAGAAGCTCTTGAAACTTAAACGGTTCAAAACAGTAAGTGATATGGAATATTAGAATATTGAATGAAACATTTACCATTCACCAAACATACTTCTACTTCAAGGCCAATCTCCTTCAAATATTGAAGCCAGAGGATCTGTTTTGTTGACAAAGAATCATTAGGACCCTTTACCTCTACGATTTTACACTGAAAATTATACAATTAATTTTTTGCCATTTCTTAGAAAAACGTGTAGAAAAATTTGTAATTATTAAATAAAAAGATACTTACTGATTTAGTGCACTCGTTCCATACAACTAAATCTGGAAATCCGGATCTCCATAATTTAAAATTGGTCAGCAACTTTTCACAAATTCTTATGGTAGCTTCACATCCCAAACATTGAATTAATCCCTGTAAGTAAAATTATTTATAGGATTAAAATTTATAACAACTGGAATCTCAACAGAAATTGGCTTTTATGTATACTACAATTTTTAATCACAAACAACTAAGATGATTCAAATATATTTTTCCACACATTGTAATGTTTACCTTAATATGTTGATCATCTTTAAATAAACTACTTTGCATAACCGACTGGTACTCTTGATATAAAATATATCTGTTACCAATAAACTCAGCTAAATCGTCTATGCTTAGTGCACGTATTTGTCGCATTTTCATCTCAATACGACCTCTCCTATTCTCATAAAATTCTCCAGTAAACAAATCTAATGGAGCGTCTTGATGAGTGGATACAAAAACCCCTGGAACTGACACACTGTACAGCTCTTCCCAAAATAGTATAGAAAATAATGTAACTGGTAGACCCCCTTCACAATGTAAACCAT
The DNA here is from genome assembly GCA_963989215.1 of Hedychridium roseum. Classification (NCBI taxonomy): domain Eukaryota; kingdom Metazoa; phylum Arthropoda; class Insecta; order Hymenoptera; family Chrysididae; genus Hedychridium; species Hedychridium roseum. Next base: position 2,273,543 of record OZ022317.1, on the reverse strand, counting down.
CAGAAAATCCATTTTTGGAATAATGATGCAACGCTAGCCGTTCTACCGATCCATAACACATATCACCTGCACAAGTGACAATGTGCCATGTACTTTTACTTCCAGCAATATTCCTGCAAGTCACACTTTACATCAAATTACAGTACGTACAGTGCATACATACAAGGAGCATTTTGAAGTTGTTGCAAATAATGAAATTATTTATCAAGATATATACAAATAGCGTAAAATCTCGATTAACCTTTTTTAAGCATTAATTGATGAATGTAACTTACCCAGGCATTAAACTGGCTTCAATTGTATTGTAAGCGGGGGCTAATATGTCGGGTATTACATTGTCAAAGGTATTTACTACATTTTGAATGGAAGTTTTCACTTCATTAGTTATTCCAGTTTTACGTCCGAGAAGTTTTCTGGCTCGATTTACGAGCTCTATTTGATCAATTTCGTTTAAATTTTCATTCGTCAAAGCTTCTATAGTTATATATGCACTCGCATGGCAGTCCTTTTTGTGGTGCATTTCAATTAATGCTATTTCTGCGTACCACTGCCCTTTCCTATGTTGCATGTATAATTCCTGGCTAATTAATAATTTCAGCACACATACAGCCTTTTCTATCTTTTCACGCGACTTTTTAAATGCATCAATAGTCTTTGATAACACTTTGCACCATATATAGCCCGGTGCAAAAGTTTTCACATACACTGGAAGATTTGATTTTCTATATCTGAAATATCATTTTTTTATTCGTATTTGCATGTGTCCTGTGGGTGATAAAGTTATTCGTAGCCCCCACGTCTACTATGCACATGAATAAAACAAAATTTAGGATATATAAAAAAATAATGGATTGTGGTTTATCACATAGCTGTATAGATATGTGAAGATTAATTATGGAATGTTGAGTTGAATAAACCAATGTAGTGACATATATAAACACTTAGTAATTAAAGTACATGAACATAAATTCTTGTTCCAGAAAGTTTTAATTATTTTTAGATTATTCGTATTTTTTCAGACCATCCTTTGACAGTATATCAATTTTCATCTGATCATTTAATGAAACACTTTTAATTAAATTTGTTGTAGTACATCTAATGTCGGTAATTTATGTATACCTTTCAAATACATTTTCATTTAACACAATTTTTCTGTCATTAGCTTACATACACGTATATATTTGTGTGCTTAAACACATTTCATTTTCATATACCTTAAACTTTATTCTATTTATATTTACAGTAAACCGTGGCATGTATCTTTTGTAACCCACTGTATGTAATCTTACGCTACTGTTTATCCCCAAGTTGTTTAACAGAAAATACTTACTTTACAGACTCCTCTTTCAATAAAGTAGGTAATGTATTATATGCAATATTTCCATAATATTCAACGGTACGCCAGTCTTTACGTTCAATGCTATTTAATACTTCTGACAGTGCATTCTTTCCTTCCACATAACTGTGCATAAAGAATTTCGGGTAATTTCAGAATGTACAATATGTCATGTCATTAAGCCCAAACTGTCACTGACCTTATTAAATGCTGCTTATCTTGGAATAGTGGGAAAGGCTCCAAGGCAATATGAGGGAATATAATTTCTCGTTTTTGAACTTTCATTAATAAAAAAAATATGTCTGATAAGCTATTTTGTGGATCTTGACAAGGTAACAATAGGGTTACTATTCTGTCAATAATGTCAATTGTTTTCTGTCTGAAAGACACGCATGGACCAAGCATGCTATATATCTTTGCAGAAACAGCTGCACTAGGACTCATAGCACCAGAAAAAAAGGTGCTAGTCTTTTTATATAAACTTAACAGTTTGGTTATCATACCTCCTTTCTTCCCTTTACAATCAATTTTCAGGTCTTTACAAATATTATGAATCTCAGTGACATGCAGCAATTCTATCAAATTAGATATTTCTTCACTTGTAATATCCATAGTGCAGATTTCATGTTCCTCTAATTCTTTGAATATTGGCAACAAATTGTCTGATATTTCTTGATAAACAATTTTTTGAACTCTGTACCATGATCTTTTTCTTTTAATCATACGAGCAAGTAACATTTGAGCATTCGATGATAATTTTAACATAGAAAAGATGAAATCTAGTTCATCCTTGGTAAAATATCCACAATTTATTGGATTTGCAAATGTGTTCACTATGATTGTAAACAGATGAACCGCATTAAAATCATTTGGTCTTACAACATCTTTAATATCATATCTAATGTCAGTCCTTGTGTCAATATTACTGTGTTCTAAGCAAAATTTATTAGTAGAATATATTCTGCCCAAATTAAAATTATTGAAGGGTATAATACCCTCTCGTGCATAATTTAAATTTTCCACTGCTGACTTTAAGGTATCTTCTTTTTCCATGATTAATCTGTATGGACTGTAACATTTCTGACTTAAAGAAGATTTTTTAATTGGGGAATATTTTTTCTTTGAAGGAGTACATATAATTTCCTCAGATTGATTCATTGACGTTTCAGGTGAGAGTTGATCATTGTTACGTTCATCCCCATTATTCAAGAACTTTTTGGGAGATATGACTTTGGTTTGTTTCTTCTTTGGTGTAGTGCAAATTATATCACAGTTGCTTTTTCCAATTGCATCATAAACAATTTGTACATCACGAATGTCTGTTCTTGCACATTGATCGTTATTAGTAGGTGATGTCTTCTGGTGGCAACACAAATATGTATATGTTTATTACAGCATGAAAACTAAAATTGTCGCATTAATTATTATGCTCATATTTAACACACAACGTAGACAAGATGAAGAATTTTTATATACCCCAAATAGTTTGTTAGTGAAATAAGAATTTACCTTTGTTATAGTCTTTAATGATGGTGCTTTCTTATCCCTCCTACCATGTACTTTAAAAAATTGATCAATTTTTGTCTGTGACATTTTAATTCTTGATCGTGTATGATTCTGATATGAAAGAAGACATATCTTTTAATTATATATGCCATACAAATTATTTCTATTAAAATATTTCTACTGTAAAGTACAGTATAAAGATAGGCAACACGTATAAACCATTTACTACAGACATTTAAGACTTGACTATATACTACCACTGAATTAAGAAGTACAAAAGTACAAAAGTACCATACCACCACCAACCTCGACAAACACCAACAGAGTTATCTGCTTTGTTACTAAATTATGTTATGGCATATTACATATTCTTTTAATCGCTCAGTATAAAACGTGAAACTTCTGAAATAGATTTCTTTCCTTTTGTAAAGCTGAAGAAAATTCTATCGGACATATATGCTATATCTATCGTATTTATCAATATTATATCTATACTGTAAATTGATTGTAATGTTCAATTAATAAAACGTTCGAAGCATAACGAGGCATAGTCGAATCGTACCGACAGTTAAAATGCACTTCTTGCACATCACTTTTAACTGTACTTTGTACAAATCAGCCACATAACACAATCAGTATTTATTTCTCCAAGTATAGTTTATCTTCAATACTGCACTGATAAAATTAGTACGAATTATCAGAGTACATAAGACGAGCAAACGCGCATGTCACATCCTGACAGCTTTAATGGTTACTGTTCCGTATTCAAACATAGCAAACGAGCAAGTGTCAAACAATGTGCGTAAAACGGAGGGGAACATAACCTTAGTCATCAACGGTGCATAACCTAACATTTGAAATGATGGCACGTACAGTCTTGCGTAGTAATACCATGAATAATACATGATTATATTGTATTCTTAGAGCATTAAAGGGGACTAAATAATTTTTTGTAAGTTGGAATATTTAACAATTTAAATTTCTCATCAAAACAATAGATTTTGTGATAGGTACTCCGGGGCTGAGTAATAGATGTCGTTTTCATTTACTTTGTAACTTTGCCATTTTCATTATTTTGTGTACGTAAAGAACTTTGTTTTATATCTATATATATATACATAATGCATAGATATAATCATAAATACATTTCTTTAAAAAGTAATCTGTTTGCTAATTCTTTAAATTGATTTGAATTTTTTAATAAAACAGAAACGTATATAAAAGAAATTTCAGATGTAACCGCCTTTTACTGAATGTAGTGTACTTCGGTAAAAAGAACGTAAAAAATTATATGCCAAAATAAATGTCTAACATTAATCTGATAATGTGAATGAAACATTATGTGAAATAAATGTACCCTGCATAATGAAATTTATTCTAGTATTTCTTTTACTTCTTGTATGTATAAGTGAGAGTGGCATGTACAAGCTCACAATTGCATATGTGTACGTAAAGGTGCGTACACATAACATTATGTACAACGGTGTTATTTGTTTACAGTCCTGTCAATTCATAAGAGGTACGTGATGAGATTATACATATATATGACTAATAATTAAGAAGTAACCCGTAAATTGACTTATATACACTCAGTATAAGTACATGTAGCAAGTTAAAAGTTGCTGATAGATGCAGATGTTAACTCTAAACTATAATGACAGCTCAAGTCACTATCCATTAGGATTAACATCATTAGATATTAATTAGCAACGTGTCTTACTGACCTGGCAATACCTTATTAATATGTATGCATGAAAGAGTGAGAGGCGATGACGTCATACTTGATTTATTCCATAATTTTATTGAAATTAAAATTTCATTTAAGTTTTGTCGTGTCTATTGGTATACAACACAAATTTTATGAATGGTAAAGCAGTTTTAGCGTATAAAGATTGGAAGTCTAAAAATTAAATAGAAGTCTTAATGTACCAATTTCATAGAGCCATATTACATGAGTATAATTTCTTTTATCAAGATCCTATGCGTCCTTTTGCGTTGAAATAATTTATTAACTCGTTTACTGATATTGGAAGGGACACCGGCTAACAGGAGGGTGACGTTAGCATAGAAGAACAAGTTCAAGGGTGTCTAGAGCAAATATTCTACATGTACATATGTATAGAACAGGACATTTTGTCCTGTGTCGCCATTCCTACGCACTCTGGTTCGAATGTTGATCCAAGTCTAGGATTCGTGCGTGGCGTCGACAAAGACTTTTTAACGGTCGCACAGCGACATAGAAGCCTAAGTATGTATATTCACAGAATAAAGTACGCATACAGTAAATAAACTGCACTTTAACTGACGAGCGCATTTATCGTAACGGCTTTTAACACGCAGAACATTCAAGAGCTTCCTCATTAGGTACTACAACTGAAAGCTCACTCTTCCTCGCGAAACGGGTTAATAATTCTGCTCGATCATTCTGTAAATTTGCATTGATTCGGCTTATTCACTACTTACAATGTACGCTAGTTAATTTCACACGAATGCAACGAATCAGGTAAACACGAAGTCTCACAGCTTATTAGTACCGACTTTTCACTAAAATCTAACTCAGTCATTTAAGTCATGCAAGGTTCATGTACAGAATATTATGAGTTTTTTCAACAAATGTAATCAAGGGATTTGAGAAAGATGTGAATGTCAGGACTATTGTACACTATGTACATTAGCCGTCGGGTTCTCTCAACTCCATACCTATGGAACATATTGTCTTCACATCTTTCCTGTCAATTTAAGTAAAAGAATTGACAAAGCTCTCAATGGTTCTTGATTTTCCGAAAAGTTATCTGATAATGTCATGTCGGTTTTCATATCGGTGGAATTTCGTGTTTGCCAAATTAGAAATACATGTTAAGCGAAACTCAGTCTTTGGTTGGAGGGACCAAACCTTCGTGGTTTTTGTCGACATTCTATTAGTTAGAAACGGCTATTGGAGCAGAACCATTTGTAGTAATTCATTTTTGTACAAAATTTCGTGTATACCACTGTAATTGATTTAAACCGTGTCGGTTAAATGACGAAATAAATTGTAGTAGTCCATGGAAAATTTCCCAAATGTATACAGTTACTTGTTCTTCTCAGATTTGTCGAGAATATTTTAAATGAAATGTAAATGTACGTATGAACGAAAAGCCTGACTTTCTTTCGCATCCTTGATTAAAACCAAATCCAAGAGAAGAACAAGAACGTTAATCAGATATCTAAAGAGCATGTATGTACAAATATGTAGCACAAAAAGTAGACTTTACAAAAATGTTAGATAATACACAGGCGAGTGAAGTTCGTAACAAAATAATAAGTTATATCCAGGATAAAATTTCTTTATTACTCCTCCTCTAAATCGTCTTGAATTCATAAATTTCCATACACATCGCTGTGCGCCTACCACAACAACATTAATTACAATTATTTAGTTAATTACCTAAAAGTAGGAGATACAGTAAGCGTAATTATTTTATATGTACAATATATCTTTTTTTGTTTGTTTCTTATTATGATTTTAAGAGGTTTCCCTACAACTTGCAATATTTGCACTGCGTCGTATTTCCATTCTAGCGTTACGGCTGGCACCAACTTCCTTATCGTTCAAAAATAAAAAAAAATGTCATTACAATGAAGACACGGTGACTATTCGAAATACTCTATGCCACAGATACCTTATGTTGGTCGGAATTAAACTAGATATTCGTTTCGGGCAATACATGAACTCGACGTTGAGGAAGTTTCGAAATACGATGTTTCATGAATGAAAAAATTGTTGCATGTGCACATACGTAGGCTATTACATGACGAACACCGCTGAATATTCGCAGTTCTCAACTTCAAATCTGTATTTCCTGTTGCAACGGCCAAGTACAAATATAAAAGAATAAAAGAAATCGGAACGCGGCCGTAGAGGAGGAACCGCACGACATAACGTGATTCCTCGAGAGAAAAAGGACAATAATGCGCGAAAGATCTCCAGAGTCTGTGCGAATTTTCATGTTACAATTCTAAATAGCCTTACGGATTGCCAACTAATTCGTAATTGATCTCGGAAGTGACGTTTAAAATAAATTAACATTTTGAATTAAAACATCCTCGTTGTCGTCAGCATTATCATAGAATTATCTGTCCCCTGCCTGTTCTTGCTCAATATTTTCACGGGAGAAAAAACAGAAAGGAGGTAACGAGAAAGAAAGACTAAAGGTGAGAGGATACTGCACACACGTTTGTGGCGAGTGATAAATTATCATTTCCGCGGTGGTCTTTCTTCGTAATAATAAACTTTCGTTAGCAGAAGCGCGCGGTTGTTACGTAGGAGAGCAATATACAATATACGGAATAGATATGCATATACTACGACACTTTAGTATGAATTGTGTACATTTATTTATATTTATCCATGCTATTAACCTGTTGCACTGACAGATTAAAAAATCCATCTGTGTCTATGGCAAATTACAGACGTAACAGTGAAGGAATGGATCTAGCGTAACGCATGATTAGTAATTAAGGTGTTCTTAATATACATCGTGCTCTTTTATATAAAATCGGTAATAAGTCTCGGCTTTACTTTAACGTAATAGTCATTGATTTAGTATCAAACATTCGTAAACAGGTTTGCATGGAAGGTAACTATTAGCGTTAATAAGATAAACATTTACATACAAAACTGACTATATGCGAAATTAAAAACACCTTCTTATAAAACGGTACGTGGCAAGTGAATAGATCCTTCCCTTCATGCAACAACTTTTAAATGTCGGACATTACAAATTCCTAGAGTATTATTTCCATTTTTACCCATTTGTTGTTCCTAACGTGAAAGACACATGTATTCTAGTATATTTCTTACGTGCCACCGTAGGTATCGATATAATTTACTCATCGCTCTCCAATTTTCGTAATACAAGCTTCCCAAACGCAACATTTCTCGTTTAAAATCAAGGTAACGCCATATAGCAGTTAAATATAGTGTAGATCTCAAATTGAATCGCGAAGCACTTCAGTTACGGACATTTTTGAAAGTACTCCGGTTTTAATGCGATTGCGACAGGTAATCGATAACAATAGCTCCAATATTTCACAGCCTGGAAGCCATTAATATATTATCATATACAAAGAAACAGATTTATTAAAACCTATAATACTTGAACCGAATCTATGTACAGTTTCGAAATACCGAGAAATTTTGTGAGAAACCGAACTATTTCATTTCTTCTCTTCGCATATCATACTTTTACTTCTGCACGAAGTCATGAAATATGAATGGCATATCTATGGTGCTTGACAGAAATAAAAAAGGAACTGTAATTTTTAATATTACACTTTCGCTGCAAGTACTTCTACACACTGTAAAGACAGTTCGTAAAATGTTGTGTATCAGTTAATTATTTAATTGATGATTTATAGTAGTAGTAATTAATTTCGAACAAGAACCCTACAATAACATACTTCATGTACGAAACGTTCTTCATCAAGCAAGTAAAAGTCAAACTGTTTGTAGAGATCAAATGCATTTCAATACAATTTCTTACGATTCACTCAACAAAATCGTGGCAATTTCTGCGTCATATGTGTGTGGCAAGAGGCCCTCTGTTGGAAGAGTAAACTTTAGATTATCCTTGAGAAAGTTACCTTCGTGATACTTGTTGCGACAAATACGTAAATGCCCTTGAAATTTTGCTAGGAAGTCCTGTGGCCGAATAATCAATGCTGTGTCTGAGAAAGCTTGCGATATGAGCACACCGACTTACATTTGATGATATACATTTGTGTTGAGGCATTTGTTTCTTGTATTTGGGTGGGTTTTAATAAGAAAGGATTATTTGAAAAAAAATTGCAGATTTCAACGGATATTCAGTCATATGAATAAGAAAAGCTTTTGCGAAAGAGATCTGGCCGAAATAATGAACTATAATATCGGCGTCAGATACCGATTTTACAATATTCCGACCTCGTCCCAACATGAAAGGCAACTGATCGGTTGACCTCTGCGAATTGTACCTAGCCGTATCGCTCTTGATATAAACCGAGCACATTAGAGTGCCTTCTTTCTCTCGAATCCCCAAAGTCAGGCAGACAATAGGCAAGGTAAAGTTAGCGAAGCCCCCAGTGACGTATTGGCTGTAACAGGGGTGCCGATAGCAGGCATCATGTCACTTCCATTGCCAATGAATTCGTTTTATTCGCTCGTACAAGCTGCTGCTGCTGTGGCTTACCGTCGCAGGCCGTGCCCTCCACTCCATCCACCTCCATTTCCAAACTTTCACTACAATAAATTGCCTTATTAGCAGACAGAAACTTTGAACAATGAAATATTGTAAATGTCCATTTTTCCTCAGCTTTCACATAACAGGCAATGAAGCCATTGTATGAACTTTTCAAAAGTCTTCTTTACAAATCACATTCTTTGCGGAGAAACACGTGAGAATATGTTGAAAGTGATAATGCTGTCATGTTTATTGTGAACATGTAACTTTTATATACCTATGCATAATTACGTCTTTCATTTATGCATAATTTAATCAGTTTTAGTAGGGTTAATTGTGATTGGAAAATATGTATCCCAACACGTGCGAATGCCATCAAGTAATAAGAAAACTGGTACTATTAAGTTGTACGCAATTACGTGGTTGATCACCTTTTAAATCCATTTATGTTTTGGAATGGTGTTCATAAAGAAGAGCTTATTTCTGGAATCGACGTATCTGGGATCTCTATTATTATTATGATTAACAACATAGCAGTAAAAAACGAGTAACCTCTTATGGATAGATAATAACAGATTGTAGATACATTAGGCCTCATGTGTAAGAATGGTACAGGTTTGTACGTTTTTTAAGAAAATAATTATGGTTCTGAGAAAGTACAATTTTAACCGATTCTTAAAATGTATGAATCTCAGTTAATGTGGTGTCTCACATGTTTTGCAAGAGTTGTAGAATACTGTTGCATCATTGCATAATAAAAAGAGCCCATTTGTAGTAAGTAAAGCATTCTTGATGGCTTCCCAATTGTATTATAAGACGAATTCATTTTGTATTATGTCATATTGGTATTTTCACCTTTTGCGGACGAATGGCGCCAAATATGCAGCATCATGCCTTTCTATTTAATGGGTCGAATAACGCCGCTATGACGTCAAGCAATAATTTCGTTATTTTTATCGCTATTACGTGTATTTTCCTACTATTCTCAAATAATATCACATATTTTCATGCATCTAATGCAATTTTTCCTTTATACCTAATATTTAAGTTTTGTGTACAAAATCTCATTTAGTAAAGAAAACACTTCTGACCCATAGGTAAGTACACTTAAAACATTATAGTGCGCAAAGGGTTAAAGATAAAACATTACTTTTTGCTTATTTTCTATTACGAATTATGAAGATCGTTAAATATTTATTAACGATAATCCTCGGTAATGATCAGGTGCAGTACCAGCAAGATTATTGTCTTCAATAAAACAAAATAAAATAAAAGGATTAGAAATCTTTGCTGCAAAGTGAGATAAGGTTCTAGTGTGATAATTGCTATAAAATATAGTTATGTTTTTTAATGTTATTGTTTTCACATATCCAGATATTTTATGCAGACATCGAATTTTTGACTTTTACCAATGGGTTTTGCACTAGATGAATATTTGTGTGCATGCCTTTTTCTATGTGAAGAAGTATTATTCAAGAATTGGTGTAATATTTTGTCAAAAAAAAGTATTATAAACTGCCCTGGTTATACAGAGGTTTTAAATTTCTATTTAAATATTTAATATGTATTTCAGGCATCTTTGATGCATTTTTGTTAAGTGAGCAAAAATGTTAGTGAATACCTAACAATTGCTGCTTTTGCGTGTTTGAAAGACTAAGTAAGTTTAGTGTTGTCAGAGAATATATCACAATTAGATTTTAATAAATATTAAATCATGTACAATTCATTGCGGTTAACTAAATTTTGTTGCTCGTTAGTACAGTGTATTTCCCAACATACTTCCCAAAAATGTCCAGGATCTGAATTTCGATCCATTTCGTAGTATACCGTTAGCAATGTGTTAAAAATGTCATTAATTCTATGCGAAATTATTCAAATACCATACTTTCCAAGGTAATATGATATTTCAATAGGCGCATGGGTTGAAGTTTAAATATATATTCCTTGTTTTTAGCTAAGTTCCAATCCAATGAAATCTCTCAATGATGTTCACAATGCATTGGCTGTAAATTTAGTAGCTCCACATATTATCACAGAATCATAATAAACTTAATTACGTAAATATTCGCCGCATGAGAGCACATCGGCAAATGATAAGATTGCAATTTTCCCTGTAGCAAATTGAAACTCAGAATCAGTGATTCTGAAAATTTTTCCGCGATATGACACCCTTTCTACTCGTGTAGGTATTCTTTCAATATTTTCCCAATATTCTCTTGAAAGCATCACATCAAATTCAACGTTGTAGCATCTCGTATAAAGTAAGCGATTGCTCTGCACGCACAATTCTGTGAAATAAATTGGTACTATTTTGCTGAAATAACTCACCTATTACTATTAAGCGTAATTTCCCCGGACGTTGGGATTTGTTGTGCCTGTCCCTGCGCTTGTTGCTGTTGCTGCCTCGCGAAGCTCGCCAGCTTGCTTTGAGCGATGAGGCCGGGCAACAGATTGGAGGGCGGGTGCTTCTGGGGCAAAACAATCGTCGACTGGTTGTTCAGGATGTGAGTACTGTTTGGCAGGTTATTTGAATTGTGTATGTGGGGCAATGGTCCGTTTTGATGTCCGTTGCCAAAGTTCGTGAGGGTGATGCTGGAAGGGATGGTGGTATTGGTGGTGGTTGTGGTGGTGTTGCCGGTGCTGAGCACCTTAAGAGCCGCACCGGTGCCCTGGCCGCAGCCACCGCCGTTCCTGTTATTCGTTGGACTAGTCAGGGACTTGGACAGTATAGAGGCGGCACTACTGTTGTTCGGCAATTGTCTGTGTTGCTTCGTCGGCTGATGATGCAAGTGACCGTCGACAGTCATGCCGGTGCATTGCGTCGACACCGTTGTCGAGGACGTCGACGTACCACCGATCGCGCACGTGGATAAACTCGTTGGCGCGAGTACAACACTAGAACTGCTATGTAGGGCACTACACTGAGACCTAGCGAGTTGCTGCTGTTGCATCGTAGTCGTCGCCGACACTGCCGTTGCAGCAGGTTGGGCGAATAGGCTACTGGTTAACGGCGTCACAACGAACTGTGAGCTGCCAAGCTCGTCTGTCCGCGATAAGCTTGAGCTACTGTCCGACAGCCCACTTACGCACGCACTACTGTTCGCGCTAGGCAACGCAAGATCAAAGTCCGACAGAGAGTCCACCGAGAAGTAATCCGCGATATTGAACTCCGAGGTAAACGGTGGCTCTTCGCCGTTCGTCGCCCTTTCCGGTTCCACCTCCACACAGATGGAGGTTGCTTCCGGTGGGAACGGATACGGCACTGCTTTCGAATCCCAAGCCTTGCCGCAGGTCGCAGGTTCCACATCCGAATCCGTGTCGCTGCTTTCTTCGCTTGGACTGTGTATCGACGTCGGCGGAGTCTTTGGTCGAAAGTGTAACCTACAAGAAAACGGCAAATACGTTTATACTTTGCAGATTACTTGCTTCTTACAGGAAATATGCACTTTTCTTTGCCGAACATCTCCCTAAATTTACACATAAAAAAACCCTTCTTTTGTCTCAGAGCTAACTGACTTCTCCCAAACAAAATTGTTGACTTTGGTAATGAATTATGGTAAAATTTCATTTAGAGAGTGAATTTGAAAGGCAGATTTTGCAGTCAATCATGTTAAACTTTTTTGCGCTACATAAAGGTTTCTCCAGTAAATTAAACTGGCTTTATACATATGAAAAATATGGCAATTTCATCAAGAGGGAATTATAAAAACATGAATAGATTTGTGGAAAATGTGATAATCGTGACAGCATTTGACGACGTATAAATGTATAAGTATCGTGGCGATGAAACACTGCTCTTGTTGTTGGATTTTAGCAGCACAACTAGTAGGAAAAACGTATTTTTCGTCTTCAAAGAATTGTAAAATATTTTTAAACGCAGAATAGCAGGAACCAGAAAGTCGATATATCATATCTGAATTTTTATACCACGGTTTCTTAACAGGGGTTGTTGTAGTCGTGGCAGTCGTCGTTGCTTCTGATGTTTCCTGTTTGGACTCGTGTATCGTGAAGTCTAATGACGACCACATGTCGTCCATGTCCATTGCACACCGATCCAAAATAACTCTAAAAACGCACAGCGAGAATTAACCTTGTCGATGGAGAATCACTGTCACTCATAAATACAACGTTATGGTGATGTACCTGCCACCTCGACCAACCCTTCGCCGCGCGAGACCAATACACCGCGGTGTTGGTTTACTAATGCTCGTTAGCGCGAACCTATATTTCTTATCAGCCAGGCCTCCTTCGCTTCTATCGCACCAAGGCCAATTTCCAAACCCACCTGATACAGGCTGTAAATAAAAAAAAGTTTTACATCTGCGTTCGCGAAAAGTAGAAATTTCGAAGAGAATTGCCAAATTGCCTTGATATTGTCGGTGTAAAAGCATACAACACTGAAAAATAAAAACATTACCAATGTAGTACAAAAACTCTGCGTAATATTATAACAAGATTTTAGGTGTTATTGAAATTGGTAAGCGGTATTTTCACGGTAATTCTCACGCATTAAAATTATGATATATCAAACTTTTTAAACTGCTATACAACTAATTCTTATACAAGTATATACAATTATAATACAGACAACTTTGTAACAAGGTAACGTTAACAACATACACCGATATGTATCTGAGAATCGAAAAAATCAGAATTAGAATCAAGCTTCACTTTTTTGGACTTTTGTTGAGAACCAAAATATTTTTATTGGGCACTGCTTTTTTTTAGTTTACTCAACACTACAGTTTCTTGGTTTGGAATACTTTAATTTTAATTCGAATTTTCCCATTTCGAATCGCGGTGAAAGACCTAAGGCTACTGATTCGGGCAATACATTGTTTTGATTTTTAGGACTATAAGTGATCATAGTTCAAGTCTGATTAGGAATTCAGATGCTATGTAGAAAAATACAAAGACTCTTGCAGAAACTATTAACGCCCATGAGAACTACTTTTAATGTCTTTCACAAAGAATATATGAAGTTACTAATACTCACTGGTAAATAAGTGCTATTTCGATTCCGCCGAAAGGTGAACTGACCCTCATCTGCGGTATCTTCATCATCACGGTCTGATGGAACCGAGGGTTGGGTGTGCGAATGAGACGGAAGAGGACTGTCATCGTCCGAACTGACTAGCGGGTCCAGCCCGCTTCCGAGGACTCCGGACCGACTTCCCCGACCTCCTCCACTACCGGCAGTACCACGTACCCCAATTTCGTCCAGACTTCCACCTCTACTATCTGTTTTATGTTTCCGTTTCTTATATTGTCTCTTTTCTTTCCTCGGTACTACTTCATCCTATGAAGAAAGAAGATGAGTGATATTTGATACTGACGATGTTGCTGATGCGAAATACAGTACAGCTTAAAAAGTTAGTTTTCATAACAGACAGCACTATTTTTTACACAGTCAAGATTAAGAAATGTACCTCTACCTGTTTCCCAATCATATAATTTCCAGAACTTACTTTATTAGAAACTTTATTTGCCCAATTCTGGTGAACACCAAATTGATTGGTGAAGAGTGGAGCAAACGCTGGCCTTGGCGTTTTTAACGCAGAAACTTCAGCCAATATTTGACCATTGAAGTCCTGCGCTTGATACCTAAGATAAAGATATTTTTCATATAATTAAAATAATGGCTATATATACTGTGTTGATTATCATTGCAAAGGAAAGTACAGGAGATCTTAAAATATTTATATACTGATAGGGAAATACACAATATTAAAAAAGAATTTATGCTGACCTTTTCTCGTAAACTTCTATTGTAAGATGTAAGTGTTCCCGTTTTGTTTTCTCACGCCGTTTGACTAACTCGAGTAGAGTTACTGCTCTGCTGAGATCCCTGCGCAGTTTGAGCATTTTCTCATAACTAGTTTCATCGTTTTTGCGATTCTTTCGTGTTTGCATTTTTTCTGTTCTACGTCTGAATGCTAAATAAGGGTTGTTGGCAGCTGAACCAAGTCGATGCTCCGTTTTCACACTTAACAGTAATGGATGTTGCTACAAAACAAACAACAATTAAATAATCATATATTTGTAATTAATTTTTGAAAGATCATCTTACGAATATCTGTAACCTAAATGTTTGAACACCATATCTAGTGTTACATTAATAAACACTTTCTGCTGAATAAATTGTACATATTATGAATTTAATACTCCAGATAAAGGAAATTATACGTTTTCAGCCAAAAATCTAACTGTTCTGTAACACTAGACATAATTTTTTACGATCTCGGGGACTATAAGAGTTTACATAACCTAAAATTTCAGCAGCAGTAATTTCTCCATTGTCCATCACAATGAAACATGTACATAACATTTTGCATCAAAATGTTTACATCTAACACTACAAAGTGACTTTGTGTTGTTTTTTTGTATTTTACATAGAAAATGACTTACTGTTTTGAGGCGCTTATTCAACCAGTAATCGAACACTGCAATAATAAGGTCATCATCCTCTTTTAAAAGTGCCTTAGCTTCATTAAGAGTGACAACAGTTTGGCCAGAACTTTTTTCAAGACGATCCATCATTTCTTCAAATTGCAGTGGTGTCAGGTCCATTTTCCGACTTTGAACCGCAACCCACTTTTCATCCTCTGAATCCATATCGTAATCTGGGATGTCCTGCTCCATTGCAAACGCTGAAATAGTGTTCAATGCCATTAGTTATACAGATTACTGATGTAATACAGCAAGAAAAACATTATGTTTTTAACATACGTTGCATGTGAATTAATTGGCGAGGCAGCTTGTAGTCGGCAGGATATATTTTGTCGTAAGCTTCGACATCTGCCAAATCGGTTACTTCTGGAGTAGGAATGATCAAACCCGTACATATTGCTCTTTGGAGGTGATGTTCCTGCCCACAGATATAAAATACACTTTTCATACAACACAGTAATGTATTTTCTGATATGTGTGGTAGTAAATATATCAGTATCATGTTGGAAACCCTTTGTACTATCACATTTATTTTAAGAAAAATGATACAAAAGGCACAGTCATGCAAGGTATAAGATTTATTGATGTATTGTACCATTGGGCATATCCAAAATAATTACCATAAATAATCATGACATGTGTAAACAAAAGCAACTAAAATATGTATCCATTAATTTTATTCTAAACATACTGCAATTCGTTTTTGCAATTGAACTTGCACCATATACAACTCCCACAGTTTTATGAATCACCTTTCAATTACAAATGAAGCATGTTTTTGGTCAAGAAATTTACTTTTTAGTTTTATAATAAAGGGGAAACAAAAGGTCAAGAACGTTTCTTAGTAACTTTTTTTGGAATGACTCCGAATTGTGCTTGTACAATTATATTTATCAAACTACTGGGGTAAATCAGTCACATACAATAGCCTATTAAACTACATGCAATATTATTAAAATGTATGCTTGTATGAATTAAATGAAATTGTATAGTACACAATTTATAACAAATATCCATGATAATAATGAAGCACCTCGGGGGAAACAACTGTGCATAATTCTGACACCGTTAGTTCTTCAATTAAGTGAATTGACTCATATTAATGTGAATTACTGTGATAAAAAGATTTCATGGTATTAAAGAATGCTGTCATGCAAATATATTACAAGAAATCGAAGCCTTTCATATATTATAAGAAGACAGAAATCATATTTTACAGCTTCGTTCAAGGAAGTTTGGTATTGGAACCTGACTGAAATTTTTGTTATTGTGAGGAAAGGATGAAGTGACAGCTGTCAATCAGGCTTGTTTATGGAAATCTAAATGCTGTGGAACATTAAAACAGTACCGAGAGAGACGGATAATAGTGCTAAACGTTGAAAATAATATTTCAATTAGTTGAAACGACAGAAGAAATGGGACTATGCCATCTGCCGGTTGTTTACGAAGATGGGGCTAGCGAGGGTAAGATGGCGGCTGGGGAAAACATGCTGGGAAACGAGGCCTGGATGGCTCGACTTACGCATTCCTCCTCCTTTTCCATGCCGCTGGGCATTTGGGGCACAGCACGATTAATGGCCGAATAATCCGGCAGATCGGGCAGTTCCTCGGCCATGTAGATCGGCATGGGCTTGGAGGCGTCCAGGGCGCGGGCCCTGAACGACAGCTTGCTCATCCTGAGGGACGGCTGGCTCGCGTGTTGACAACCGAGTTGGCTGCTCTGCTCTCGCCTGGGCCGTGAGGCGAGTCGGGCGAGTCTCGGCTCGGCCCTCGAGCTTGGCGAAGCGTGAGTTTAATTGGGCCTGGCTCAGGGCCCAAAGGCCGTATCACCCGGCACAGAGAGCGCTCAGGGCCTCATCGTTCTCTGGCCATCGCGCTCGAACACGGTCACTCAGTCACCGAACGAAATATATCACTTTGAAAACATGTTCGCGTGACACGATCCCTGCTTAAAGCCATCATGGCCGACACACAGCCATTTAACGCATTCGGCCCGACAAAGAGAGGGAGAGAGAAAGAGAGACGACGACGGACCAGTTCTACGATGCGACGTGCTGCCGCGTGGATATCGGCATCGAATACGCTAGTCCTGAACTGACCTATCGCCTGCCGCCTACTCCCCAAACCCCATTCACACTTCACCAAGTCCGTCGTCACACAAGTCCAGCTTTAAAATTTGTCCAAATCCTATCCCCACTGTGCACTTACAAATTCTCTTGTATTTATTTCACTATAAAAACTAATTGACAGTTTTTATTACTCCCCAAAAACAGGCTGGACAGTACCAGGAAAATACTGTCTTGGAAAGTGAAACACATAGAAATCTTCATGTATATAGGTTTATATGTTTTTTTACGACTTTCAGCACTTCCGTCCGCAGTATTCATGTTATGTACAGGACAAATATTTTTCTGAAATAGTCGGTATTCAATTTTATGAATAAGGCGTAGAAGACTAATTATAAAACATATATGAATAACCTTTTAATGTTTTTCTTAATAATGTTATGCGGAAAAGAAGCTCACCAGATTCAGAATTATTTTTACTCACATCACCCATCTTACACGGAATAAAATACTGAAAACTGAGCACTTTTTATAATGTTATGACTAATTTGCCTGCTTTATAAACGATTTCAAATTTGCGCATGCGCCTTTACTTATAGCCCTTGCACTGTTAATACAGACGCATATATAATCGCGACGTAATTAAAATACAACCCTTTTAATTTCCTTCCTTTAATTCGAATTATCTGAATGTCGAAAGAAAATCAATGTTCAGCGAACATCTAATATCAGGCTAATACTGTCTAGCAGTTTTACAAGGTACTATAACACTTCACCCACCTATAACTTTGTTGACTGTTCATTAGTTAAAGTACACTGATAATTTGTAACACAAACTCATTCATCCCTTGCAATTTCTCATTATATCACTTTCAAATTTGCTTCATAATTTGATTTCGTAACACATTTCCTGATCAACACGTGCCTGCGTCTTATTGCAATCAACCAATCACAAGCAAGCGCGCTACACCAGTAAACATAGCGCCAATTTTGTCATGTATCGATACTTACGGTACAATGTGATTTAGAACACGTGTTAAATTTTGTAACAAGTAGTTTGATTATAAAATTACATTTCATGATCCAAACAATTTTAATGAATTAATTACAACAAGAATTTATATTATCAACAACTATGTGAGTTCAGTATAGACGATATATTCCGTAAAAAATGTCTTAAAACATCTCTTAAAAAATCGAACTGATTGAATCACCAATACCATTCAATACCATTATCTGCAAACAACAAAGTCAATTATTTTGTGGGATTTAATTTTGATTTGTGATAGGTTCAGATTGTAGAGTACATCATGCATGTAAATTTTTTGTAAAGTTTAATACTAAATTCGATATTTCTTTGTATGAACCTTATCAAATACACATTAACAGACTTCAATTCTCAGTAAATTGAGGAAATGAAAATAAGAAATGAAATAAATATGCAAACGTCGTTTATAACACGCACGTATATGTCGTGTCACCAGTTTATCATAATGCGATTTATAAGTTTTTACCCATGCATGCCGTGCAAACAAAATGTAACGCAAAGCGACTGCTGCTGCCATCTATCAAATAACATCAAGGATTGATCACCAAAAGATCTTTTGATAATACTTTAAACACTGTTAATGTTTTTACTTTTTCTATTAATCGTTACAATCTTTTTACAATCTATTTGTGTATTAGAAAATTTAATTGAGGTTATTATTCACAAGTACATACAAAGTATAAAATAACTGTTACTTCAACTATGTAAATAATGTACAAGTATTACATAGTATAATTATAAATGTAATGATGAATGTTCAAAAATCTGAATTACAAAGTCCTATTTAGTTTGTACTGTTTGGTAATAAAAAGATAGTCTATGACATATTTAACAAAAACTATGGAAAACTTTGTCCTTGCACTTTTTCTCGTGCGAGAGCATTAACATGTAACATTTATGAACATACAAAAAGTATTACAAATACGCACATATACACTTATTTTGTTAATAAATCAAGATGCTGGTTTACATTTTGTCTACCGTCGTACAGATATTGTATCTTCTGATCAATAGATTGTGTATTGTTTCGAAGCATGTGAATGTCGGATTTTTATATAATATAAAAATGTTTATTCAGTTCCATGTTCTGTGTCAGTACATTCAATATTTGTCTTTCCCGATTCGTGACTTGTGCTAGGCATATTGCTTGGCTTTAATCCTCTGATGCTGAGATCATATACTACTTCTTCTATTTTCTTAACATCATATTTTAAGCCATCGAAACGTTTTCTTAAATCATTATTTTTTAAGTTTAGCAGTCTAAAACCAGCACTGAGGTCATTAACAAATCTAGCTATCTCGATAGGACGCTCATAATCACCATTTGTGACGCTATTTACAGCAAACCGGCTCTGTAAGAGAAAAATGCATTGTAATAAAAATTCTAATAATATAAAGTTGCATGAACTTAGATATTAATAAAAAAAGTTATAGTACAATTTCGACATAAGAAAGTAATTTTAATAGATGTGAACTTGTCAAGTTTATACAATTATTTTGCTAGTTCTTCAAATTATATTAATTTTAGGATGGGCTGCATCTTTGATCATATTTTTCAGTAAACACTGTAAAAATCTTAGTTAACGTACCAGTTCTGAAGATAACTGTAGTAAGCCCATCAAATAATCTTCTAAATGCAAGTGAAAACCATCCTCTCTGTTATTTTTTACTAAAAATAAACCAAACATTATAATTATACTTATGTTTACAAAATATATAAAAAATTTATGATAACAACATCCAAGTTCATTTTCTATAGAAATCAAGTTATTGCACTTAAGCTGTTTCAAATGTAGGTATTTTACAGTGATAATAGTTCTGTTTAAATTTAGACTTAAATAATTTTAACAACAAACTTTTAATATAATGTATTATTGTAGAACTGATAATAATGAAGTACATACTGCCTAATATCTCTGCTACTGTTGGTTTGGTAACCAAGATCTTGACTTCTAAATATATTACTAATGAAGCCAAAAAACATAACTGTTGCGTGACAAATCGCCATTGGTCATGAAAACGATAATACTGATTTTTTGGTACAACATTTTCCAACCTCGCATAATGTGTGCGCACTTCCCCAAATAGTTCTCTTGCTTTCATACAATAATTTGATACAACTGAAAATAATAAAAACATGAAATGATTAACTTATATACACAATCACTAGAATTTTAGAATTTTGTTCAAGTTAATATAACATTGATTCCAATATTTTTGAATAAAATCATACATATTATTGACCGACTTACTTATATTTTCTTCTGTACTTTCTTCATTGTGAATGTTCTGTAGAATTAATAAAATTTCTCTGGAATACTTCTCAATATCTTTCACAACAAGACGGATTTCCTACAATTAATGATAAAAAGATAGTATAAGAATGTTGTTTAAATCGTAAGTAAATAATACAGTGAGATTCTGAATATTATACTTAAAATGATTACAGTTTTTACATGATTATAGTTATGTGAGTAATAAAAAGTCAATTGTTTAGGTGATTAAAATTTTAAACTAAGATTTTAATAAAGGAAAGTTTATTAAATGAAGATGATTTTAGAACGATAAGTTGTATAAAACCCTATTCTTTGCAGAATGTACTATGTATAGCATTGCATTTTAATCATCTTTCACAGAGATGTAAAAAAATACTGTCTCCGTATTATAATAAAGAATACAATTTGTACACGATATGTACCTGTTTATACATACCTCACGCGTTTCTTGTTCCTTATTCAGGTAATCCTGAAATGAATGAAAGATTTGCTCGATACCTTCTCCCATGTCTTTGCCTTTGGATAAATCAATTAATAAAGGAATGTTTAGCAACTGACATTAATTGTTTGACACCCCTTTTTGTGTCCTTTGTAGTTCATAATGGTTGAACTTGGTTAGAAGTAGTTCTCAATTTTACCGATAGATGACAGGTTAGCATGTTTAAACTGATGTGAAAAAGATGAAAAATGATTTTTCTGAATTTATATTCGTCTTATACATATGCATATATTTTTACTGTACGTTATAATTATTAATTGAAATCGTTTTTATTCAATGAATCTGATCAATTAGTAGTTCATATAAAATTCTATTGTCTACATAATACGTGTAAATAGTACGTATTTACGTAATATATTATACTTAAAACAATTCTTCCTAACAGTATAATGAATCCAAATTTATTTACTAATAACAAGGTAAATATGAAATACTAATGGGGATGAAAATACATGAATGTAAAGAAAAATGTGTGGTACTGTTTACTTCAAAATATACGCGTAAAATAGGTAAAACAGTATTATTTCATTTTTATTATTTTTTAGTATTTTGTGTATCATTGATCCTAATTTTCCTTCAGATAAATGTAATTTTGTAAAATTTACGTGCAGACAGTAATTCAGCAATGAACTTACAATTAGTTGTATTGAATTTTATCACAAAATAATTTCTAAAGAAGTTGATGCAAGTGGAAAGTCGGAATAATTTCGCCGAAATAGTTAGAATTTTTCAGTTGTAAAATAAAATATTAGATAAAGTTTGATCTTAGTTATAAGAAAGTTCCATCATACTGAATTGAATGTTAATTTACATTCCATCGTATATACATGTCTCCTCTTCTATTGTGAATAGATCTACAATCCTAAGAATATTCCGATTTGGAGTCAAAATTTTGTGATAAGAGTATATTGTTCTGTATTATTAATTATTATTATTATTATTATAATAGGTACACATTTTCGCCTAGGTAAAAATTGTCAGACAGTACATGTTATGTCTTTTTTAAAAGTACGTTGCTAGACATCAATCAAAATAACAAAATAATTACGTGAACGTTGGTATCTTGAAAAATAAACTTTAAGACGGATCGGCTTTTAAATAAGCTGTAGGCAAATTGAATAAATTGGAAATTATTACAATAAAATTTACAGTCAGTAAACAAAGAAAAACTGTAAACCGCAGAATTTCTTGCAGGTTGAGATTCTTTTTTTTTAATGCATTAGTATGAAAACGTTAGAGAAAACGTATATTAGAGAAAACGTTAGTAATATACGTACGAAAACAGAACAACAGAAATCATCTTAAATTTTGTCATAATAATTCCGAAATGACTAATTTTTTTATTACGTCATACATCACGACAAGATACTATTTGCTATTGTAAATACAGAAAAGTGCATACACTGCTCTATAACGAACAAGGAAAATGTATTTACATAAAATTAATCAAGGGAATTTCACTGGAAGACTCGTGTATTATGAGTTTGTTGCATTTTTATACATTGAAATACATTTAAAAAATAGAGAAAATTGTACACATTGGAGTGAGGTGTCATCGCACTAAGCAAATACTCTATAACAAACGAGAAAAATATATTTACATAAAATTAATCAAGGGAATTTCACCGGAAGACTCGTGTATTATGAGTTTGTTGCATTTTTATACATTGAAATACGTTTAAAAAATAGAGAAAATTGTACACATTGGAGCGAGGAGCCATGGCACTAAAAAAATGATAAATTACATTGTGGCGGTGACGAACTAAGCATAATTGATATTTGAAGTCAAATGAAAGAGCTAATGAACTGGTAGGTGGCTGGGAAGGCTGGGAAGGCTGGGAAGGTTGGGAAGGCAGGAAAGGCAGGCAACGCAAAGCAGGCGCATCGTTGCAAGGTCTTGCAGGGTATATAAATAGAAACCAGTAGGTCCTGCTGTGAAGTCGAGGAAGGTGGTTGGAATTCTACATGACGCCTGCGTATAGGTCGTTGGGAACATACAGCGAAGAATCTGCGGGCGTGTCATTGATCCCGATACGCATTCGACCGTCCGCGAGGCTTATGGAGAAATTCACGCCCACCTTACCCGGTTGACAAGCTCCGGCGAAACATCCAGAGCCAGATACAAGTCCCAAAGCTTCCTCAACATACCACTTGCACAATTCGAAAAATCTTAATACACATATCAATAGCTTACAACTAGTCAACCTTAGGATGGTGACTGAAAATCTGATTGTGAGAAAAGGACACGGGTCAAAAGTAACTGTTTTACAGAAGGACAAATTTTTAACGGATCCGGTTTGATTGAAACAGAAGGATTTTTATTCATTCATTAAATGCCAAAGATAAGAAAGAATGTTACTTAATTAGACTGACAATTTGTTTATCAGTCATTTCTTTTTCGTTCTTACCCAACTGTTGGGTAAAATTTTTGTTGTTCTTCGTTACGTTCGAAGAGAGCTTACTATTATTTCATGCATGCAGAATATGTCTGCTAATTTAAAAAATGGAATACAGCCACAGAGAAAATATGAAACTCTATTATTGCTGTTTTCAAAAAGCATATTCCGGATTATGAATATTAATGAAAAGTTAGCAACCGTGTAATTACCGTGGACGAGTAATGTGTTATTTACATAAGAATTTTTCATATAATCCCTACGTTTTACTTCTTAACCGTGCATTTAAGGCGAAACTCTTTTTTACGATTATTTTAACCGAGAAAATTATGATTAGTGGCGTGACTGAAAAGTAAATAAATTTCCAATAGATTAATCTAGTTAGCTATTTTTGGAGAATCATATCGCCCAAATTATGAAAAATTTTAATGGAATTTAGCTTATATGAATCAAAGTCAAAGCCAAACTATTTTTTTAATAATTCCTTAAACCAGTTCCACATTCATTTCTAAATGAGTCGCATTTAACTTCGATTTCTGTTTGTCCATTTAAATTGGAAAATACTCTTTTCCCTAATAACTTATAATAAGCAAAGATGACTGTCATAATCTTTAATAATACATTGTGGAGATTTTCAAGATATTTTGTCAATCAATGCAAATTTAACTAAAAAAAGCAATATTCATCAAAAAGTATTTTTGTTTTGCTTCAATAATACAATTAATATGAAAAGTATAATCATTAAGTACTAAACCTTTGCCCTTTCGCATACTTAAGGGATAAGTTTGAAAATGTATCAATTAAACTCGAATCAAACCAATTTGAAGCGATTACTCGGAAATTGAAGAAAACAAAATTATTATGTGCATCCAGAAGTAAATATAATTTTGAAGCAAAACTCAACCATCGTCAAGAAACACTTGATTCGTATCTCAGTTCATTATAATATCAGATTTTTTTCAGCCAAGTTATAAAGGAATGCGTGGCCTTGTGGCGACCTTCGTTGCTTTAATGTCAAACTGTCTTGGGCTGTAGATATATTCTACATGTACCTGCATATAGTTCCAGTTTTTAATATTCAACTTCGCCATACTATATTTACTGTTTTTACAGTTATTGCACTTGGCTTTGCAGTTATCCATTTTTGATTCTGTGCTTTATTAGTTAATCAGGTATACCGCCTAGTTAACCATTTTTATAACAATCAACTGTTGTTAATGATCTATCCTCATGATTAACCAGCAAATCAAATCATTGTGTAAATAAGAATGATTGGGATCCTTTCCGAAACTGAAATAATGTAAACGCATTGATTTAAAGTGATATTCGTCGACTACGACATGAAAATGAAAATATTTATTTGAATTTTCTTGAGTATTCCAAAAAGAAAATTGTGCCACGATTTTATAAAGTTCATAATAGCATATTAGTTTTTGACTTAATTTAAAGACTTACGTTCTATTATGAAGTTTGAGTTTTAGTCTAAACTCTCAAACTGATGGAAATTTACTATTACACCATAAATGAATATATTTATGAAAAAAGTATCCTCATATTTCACATTAATGTAACGTCCTCTTAACTATATAAATAATATTCATATTTTCTACCATACGAAATTATTTCCATATTGAAATCTAATATTATACAATACTCGGTAGTGGAATTTCTGTAAGATTTAGTAAAACCTTGTCGTGTGCGCTTGAAGAGAGAGGTAGAAATTCAAAGTGCGACCAGGGGGATAAGCGAGTGGGAGGGGAAATGTATCTTTTTACGGTTCTTATAAAGAGCTCGGAATGTACCGTTTACTATGAGCCTGTCTGGGTATCCCTTACCGACGTACCATCTCTCCAGGCGTATGCATGTATTTCGTATTTTTCGGTGACCGCAGTTACGTCTACACAGACGCACCACTGCTACATACACGAATGTATTTTTAGCTCTTGCGATCTGATCCCGGTAAGGAAATTACAGGGACATGCAAAACCGTCCAGTGAAGACGAACTCGTTACATCGAATCCATTCTTTGTCTTTGTTTCCAATGTTTATTGCATTCGTAAAATCCTCGGCACGATAAGAAGATTTTAACACATATTGCCGATGAAATGCTTAAAAATCATGACTTTTATGAGAGATTTGATGCATCTATGGAATCCTACGGGTTACGAATTCGGGGAACCATAATTTTTATCTTCTTTTCAATTATTCTATTGAATTCAATGAGAAATAGTGAAGCATAAATGTTGGGTGGCAATAGCTATACTAAATTGTGTGTCGTTTAAGTTGTTGAAAATGTAGCGGAATAATCGAATAATTAAAAACTGGTAACTAGTTTTTGGAATAAACCTGAACAATATTAAATTTTCTCAACATTTTCTCGTATCTGCGATTTTAGGTCTCGTGTAAACATCTATATGTTTTGAAAACTGGTAGCTGTTCAATATTTATTCTTGCACATTAAACAGGTTCTGCAAGCATAACCTTCGGCATACGTGCAAATATGACCATGCTGATATTTGCTGGCAGCATATACATGTGTGTCTAGCTATTCACAAAAAGGCTATAGCAAAGTTACTGCCAGCACTAAGCAGAGATTTCTTTAGAAATATTTTGATTTATTACCGTTTGCGTCACTATTAAAGAAAGTCTTATTACAAGAAGTAAATGCAATTCAAGTAAATGCAGAGTAAAATGCCAAGTACAGTAGATGGAAAAGTAAAGGTTTTACAAGGTAATATTTCTGAAATTTTAAAGCAAGATGTCCTTGAAATAATCTCAACAGTTCCACTAAGAAAAAATGAAGTACGTTACATGATGACACCTTTGACACTAAACAGTGGCGGGAAAATAAAAGTTTCATACTTCGCTTAAGTTCAGAAATATTAGCTTGTTATATCTTTAATTATCCACTTTATATTTTTGAAAAACCCTCGCTTCTTAATAAATTCTGTGGGAAATCTTAACTAAGTCCATTCCGTATAAAAGTTCAAACAAGAGAGTTTTGCATAAATTTTATTCATGTGGCAATTTCTATAAAAAATTGTTTATAATAAATAACGAATTGCCGATTGAAAGACATGTGTCCTAACTTTAAAGCCCTTATTAAACCGATATCCAATTAACTATGCGCAAAATAAATAACCTGCCAACGAAAATGCGATAATCAAAACACAATTTGACAATTTGAATTGTGATTGTAACCGAGCGCGACTATCCCTGCCACCGAAATATTTTGTCTATTTCCGCTAAAGTCGAGTACTTGTTATCGAAGCACGACGCTCGTCGCGACAGCTAAGGACTTTAGAAGGAAATTTACAATAATCCTGTCCTTTGTCGGTGCGACTGACAGTATTTTTTCGCAGACTGATGCATAGCGCGCGCGGGAGGTCGGTTCTTTTACGAGCAACATCCTTGCCTATAATTAAAAAGGTAGACAGACGAGAATTAAGGCAGCGTATGTGTATTAGTGGCGCCGCGCTAAAGAAACGCCTTCAGGGTCTTGTATCCTTTTTACGTCACGACTGGAGAATTTCCTAGGCCGCACTATCTCCCTCTTGCGAATCTACTCTCCGACAAGGACGATATCGGACCGTTAAGAGTCGCCGCGGAGCACCGCCGAAGAATCCTTGGAATCCACGTAAACCGATGAGATGAAGTCTTCTGTACCCCCTCATACCTCCACACACGTTTTCATACGGCAGAGATGCAAACGCATTTTCAATAGTTTTTTCATAAACCTTCTCAGTCTGTACAACATTACATTTAGCTCAAGTTTTGCTCTCTGTAATTTAGAATAATGGGGTTTATGGGATTTTTATTTAGACGTTAGTACGTATTTATTCATATTTACTGGTCTTGACAGATATATAGTTTTATAGAAAACTTTGAAGTCTTTGGCATAAACTTAGATTTAGTGGTTAATGAGTACAAATAGAATCAATTGATCGAAACTGGCCCTGTTTGTTACAAGTTTGTGTAAGAAACATCTTGAAGTAAAGCGTATTCCTCGAATAGAACCAATTACAGTTCCAGTTTATGCATGTTTTTTAAAAATGGTTCCATTTTGGTCTTGATTTATCGAAATTTCGTTTGATTCTACTGTTTATCGATTCGTTTCACGACTTATCCCAATTTATGTTTCTGGCATACAGACGTGTCATATGCCTGGCATTTAAGAAAAAATATTAATATAAATGACCATTTTATACGGGTTCTCCTTCGTTGCAACGAACCTTTCAAAGAATATATCCTTTTGATCTAAATTAAGAGCAATATTATACAAAATTGACTCGTGTGGTTATTACATTTGAATTTCAAAGCAGAGTATGATATTTATATCACAACTTCGACGCAATTGCAATGCAAAGGGAAGATCATGGAGATGGCTATCTTTATTACATTAATATTAATCTCGTCATTTCTAAGTGTTACATAACTCGACCGAATAGCCATGATTACTTCTACCGTTACGTCTGGCCTTATTAGCACGAGAATGCGTTTAACTTCACGCTGAAAAGCTACTTAATAAGTAATCTTTTCAGGTTTAAATATGCATATTGGTAATTCTGCAGAGTCTTACGTACATATTAATATATGAAGTTTATATTATAGATGTTATCCTGTTGCCGTAAAAGAATTCACTCGCTACGATACTGCGCTCTCAGTGTTACAGTAGAAACGTTGGGTAATTGTCAGACACGTATGGAAATTACACGAATAAGTAATCTTTAATAAATGAAAGAAGATTCGTGAAAATATATTCGTAATACCCAACTCACTGGTTAAGAAAAATATTCTGTTGCTACAAAATGGTTGTATTATTCAAGAGAAAATATCTGGCTCACAATTAGCAGTATACATATACATAGATATGACGTCGATGCACTTTGCCTCTACGTTTTTGCTTGTATTCTCGGCTATTCGCAATATCATACAGCTACAGCTAAAACTACTGGCAGTTAAGGTAAAACTTTGAACTTTGCCCCCCAGTCGTATGAGCATTCTTGTCGTTGGAGAATAAGGATGTCATTACAGTGATTATTGTCAATGCCCTCTTACATGACGCAATGTAAAGTAATATAGTTTCTATTTATACGAATTTCTGAGCTTGTATTATTCTTTACCTATGATAGGTAGTTACTTTACAGACATTTCAAGATCCTTTAAAGACACACAAGAAATGTATGTTTCAGAATAATTACACATGTAAATTACGTATTTATATATATATATGGATATTAGGATATGTTTCTTTAAAAATCTATGCATTAAAATTGTTATTATTGATCCACATTCTTATTAGAATTGTTATCGAAATGTAAACACTTATGCTAGATATTTGTACCTTATTCATATATGCATCTACGTAAACCACAAACTAAGTTTTGGAAATATATACGTAAGTTTGGAAATTTCCAGAGGATTTTGACAAGATCGATTGACATGGAATTAACAATTTTCTCTGTAGAAAGATACGAAAGGATACGAGTTCTTCCCGTTCTTATGTGGGGAACGAAACGAGCCGGGCGCGAACCAACAGGTTTGACTTGCCGGACTAGTTAATAAATTATCGTAGTCAGCCGCCATCTTCATCCGCAGAGTCGCAGAAGCGAATTCGGAATATACCGTCCCGGCGATTACACTCTGCGTGATACCTCAGTCAATTGGGCACGGTTCCCATGCTGACGTCAATACCGATACCGGATATTCATCAATACCGCAGATGCAGATCAAGCATTTTTCAATGATGATTCAGTTTTCGTTCAAATTCATACCGAATTTTTCCTTTTGCTTTCTCAACATTTTAATTGACGGCTTTGCTGCGGGTTTAGTTCCACTATTTAATGATAGTACGTAATGCTCTTAAGAAATATATGATTCTATGAAAAACCGCCACCAATACCGCTGCTTCAGACCAAGCATTTTTCAATGATGATTCAGTTTTCGTTCAAATTCATACTGAATTTTTCCTTTTGCTTTCTCAACATTTTAATTGACGGTGTTGCTGCGGGTTTAGGTTGAATATATAATGATAGTACGTAATGCTCTTAAGAAATATATGTTTCTATAAAAACCCGTCGTCAATACCGTAGATGCAGGTTAAGCATTTTTCAGTGATGATTCAGTTTTCGTTCAAATTCATACTGAATTTTTCGTTTTGCTTGACATTTTAATTGACAGTTTTGCTGCGGGTTTAGTTTGAATATTTAATGATAATAATTAATGCTCTTAAGAAATATATATTTGTATGAAAAATCTTTGCTATAATACCTCATACAAATATTAATAATACGACGTAAAAATCCTCGTAAAGCATAGACTGCTGAATAAGAACATAAAAATAAAGTGTAACTAATAGTGTCCTCATAAGAAATTTAAATTAAGAATAAAAATATCTTTAAGCGTTCTCAATGTTATATCATTATATATTATAATACATATTTTTTTATATCATTGGAGTAAAATATCATGAGTTCATTTAATTTGTAAAACACCAACTAAAACAAAACCATTTTACTTTTGCTTCAAAAGTTCATTTATTACATTTTGGAAGCGATTCATAACGTACTTCTTGCAATTATTTTTTTAACATTTTAATAAATTCTTAAACAGCCCATTTTAGATTTCTGCAAAATTACCACTTATAAATAAACTAATACGAAATTAAGCGTAAAGCAAGCGCATGTAAGTAGGTACCTGTAGATTTGTTAGATTAATCAGTTTGCACGAGGACTACTGTTTATTAATAGGATTAATATATAGTAACTACAATAATATGTAATATTGAACAGCTACGTTTGCGGCTTTGACATTTTATATTACTATAAAAACTATAAGGAAATGAAAAAGTTTCTAGTAATTGTCAAAAAGAGAATTACATGCTATATTATTCCAAAAAGTGGATTACACTTTAATAATAAGTCTCTTAGAAAGAACACTGACATAGAAAATCATTTTGGTAAAAAAAGATGAAAAGAAAGTTCCATTTTCCTTCTATCCTGCAGTACTTCCTTTCTCTAGTACACGTAATTATTAGCTGAAAATCGACGTTTGGAACCGAAACATAAACATTGTTGTTGTAGAATCGTAAGTCTGAGTGTAAAATACATGAGTTTGAAAATTTTGTACCACCCGGTAGGTAACCTTTAGATGCCAAACGCAGTGTGCGTGTTGAGAGACAAAAAAAGGTGACAAATGGAATTCGACCTGGCGCCGAAAATGCGACACAGCACCTTGGTTCTGCCAATTTCCTTCTCAGGGTCTCAGTTGGATCCAGATGCAATTTGCACAAAAAATTCACGGCGGTATCTTATTAGGCAAGTTTTTATACGCACCATTTCTATCCGCTTCGTTACGTTTACTCGATAATTGAAGAATGAACCGAGGAATGGAAGCTAGAATTATGGTTTTCGAATTGATTAATCGAAACATACTGATCTTACGATTCCGTAAAAAATGCGTATATATACGTATGTACCTACTGCATATACTTATTCTGTTTCATTTAGTGACAGATTATTTGTAAGTGATAATTTTGCAGGATTGTAATAAGGCATTGTTTAAGAATTTGTTTAAGAACAAACTGCTGGCAAATTCGTTGACTGTCGATTCGTTAACTATTGAAGCAAACAAGTATTGGGTAAATTCAAATAAAATAAAATGAAACGGATCACTTCTATTTTAGTTCGAGTCTTAGAAGTTAAATAAAAGATTCGTATTTTGCGTTAATGATTCGTGACACCCAAAAGTACGTATATTAATATCTAACCATATAATATTGAACGTGCTTGAAATTATTTTGTTATTTGATTAAAATTTTCAGCTTAAGAGTAAGTCGTTAACTATTTATCTATATTATTACATCTCGATCATTCAGTAATTTGATTTTATTTCATTAGCTCCATGTTTCTCGTACGAAATCCTGAGAAATCCTTTAACCACTTTGATTTCTTAAAGTGCTCATTGATAAGCACTTACTTCTTAATTCCCAGCCAAAAATTTGGCAAAACGCAGCAAAGTTGCAAAGCTAACACCGCTTCTGCACGAATTAGTAAGACAACAGTGAGAAAATCTTTAAGCGTAATTAGCGTCCTTCTAAATGAACCGCGAAATGATGGGCAGTGTCTTCGCAGCTTGATAATTCCCAACGAAGACATAAACACTCCTACTGAATTTACACTTACCGCGAAACCAGTCGGCTTATTTGCATGCCGTGAATGGCGTCAATATGTGCATTAAAAAGCACGCTCCGCATAGTAGTGTATGCAGGACGCAAGCAGTTCATACGACCTTCATAAAAACTCGTCGATCAAAGATTGCCGGGAATGTTCAGTGAGAATCAGCCATCTACGGGGTGTCAAAGGAAAACTCTATTAAACGTTTCGTCGATTAAAATGGTCCGCAAATTTTCACTTATTTTCAGTCGACAAAATTATCCTTAAACGAATTACCTTGCGACGGTTTCGCAAACTTTGGATATACATTGTATTCTGTAAAATATGCAAACTATATAACCGAAATTTTTTATTTAAAAGTCATATTTTGTTATGTAAATATAGATACAAGAGCTTGACACGTGGGAAAAACTTCTTTTTCGAAAGAGAAATCTTTGGAAATCGTAATACGAATCGTAATACTTATGACGAAGGTATAATTCACTTTTTTGACCGAAACTTCTTGTTTGTTTCTCCGAATTTCTCTCAATGATTATAAAACAACATGGTTTCCGGTTCAAAAAATCTGTAAAAACATATCTATTAAGAATCTTTATTTGTGGTAGATTCTACCACATAAAACTAACAGCGATTACGAAAATTGACATAAAGTACATTTCAGGTTGCGCTTTTAAAACTCATAATGGTATTGTGATTTTCTGTTTTTTTTTTTATCGTTGAGTCGCTTTTG
Source organism: Hedychridium roseum (assembly GCA_963989215.1). NCBI lineage: Eukaryota > Metazoa > Arthropoda > Insecta > Hymenoptera > Chrysididae > Hedychridium > Hedychridium roseum. Next base: position 2,240,862 of record OZ022317.1, on the reverse strand, counting down.
TTACCGTTTATTTTTTCCCCAAAAATTAATAATGCTGGGACCAAAAAAAGTAACGAAAATTTTCATTACCGTTCCACAATGGATTACCACTTTTTTTATTATTTGGACCTCTTTTTAAGAAAGAAAATATTTCTCAATCGAGATCTGGTAATTGGAGGATTTTAATAATCTACGCAATCTATAAATGCTGAATTTGGTAAAATTGAAATTTTTCGTTCAACATTCCCATAAGAGAAAACTGTTATTATAACTTATTTTCATAACATTTTTAGTGTCACATTGTTACTCGCAGAAGTTAGTCACATTCGACTGATTTCGTTACCAACATATTTTGAGCGTTGATTAATGTTGTTACAAAAGAAATATTAGATGTTGTACAGAAAGATTTTTGCTTTTACTTTTTACTGCATTGATAAATTTTGTCTTACTTTCATTTTGTAAGAGAGTAAAAATTGTAGTATCTTCTGGTATATGTAACATGCATGACATGTCTATTAATATCTATGCAGAAGAATGTGTTTAAATCCAAGAACATTAACAGTACATTGCGCGCAAGAGTAATCAAGTAAAATCCTGTCAAACAAGCTTGTAAAATCGTATCTTGAAAACGTCACAGTAATGAGGAACATACGCATGCAATTAAAGAGATAATTATAAACATACAGTTTCGTGCTTCGTAATGTACACTCTTACTATTGCGATTGTCGTCATTTCCATATGTGTGTATCATAGTTCAATATTTATCTAAATTTAAGAATCTCGTCTAGTTGACTTCAAGCTATTCATATGCCAAAACATGAGATCAGGAATAAATGAAATCACATTACGTATTTTTGACTTGAATTAATTCTGTGCTGCACATTATTTTAATGACATTAAATATTGGCTGGAAATAAGATTCCACTGTCTTATTCATAGGAATAGGCATGTTAATATACTCGTTCGTTTTTTACCGAATAAACATTTATATATGTTTGAAAATCAGTTGTACGATGTAACTTTAATAACAATATTAATATTTATAATTAAATTCAATTGCTCAAAAACAGTGTGTAAAAGTGAAACAATAATTGATCGTGCTAAAAGATGATATTGAACGATGCGACCAAGTAGTACTTTCACTTGCCATTTAAGGAATATCACGGACAACGATTACCGGCAATTAATGGTATGTACAGTGCTCTGAATAAGAAATAATAAATTTCGACCGGCATGAAATATTAACATCGGCAACATGTAGCCATAATGAGCGTAAAAAAGGTGAGCGAAACAGAATTTCATTGTGGGTCTTTTTGTAGCGAAAATATATAGCGATGTTATATCTTGGGAATAAATTATCATGTTACTTTCATGGTAAAAATTTGAATTACGCTCAAAAGGTATTTTTACAAGCTAGCACATGCAAAATGGAAATGAATTTATTCGAGATATGGACAGAAGTTAATGTTTCCCGCAGTAAATGGAAAAACGTTTGCCTTTATTGAATCATATTGTATAGCACGTTACAAAGTATAAAGACCATTAGACTTTTGTATATTTAAAAAAATCTAAGGTTAGCAAGAATCAGTATAAAACAAACATCTCTGTTTAAACGTCCTGAAGAGCAAAGAAAGCACCTAACAGTTTTTGGCAAACGTACGTTCGCCAGATTTTCATTTTCTCATGTATTTGTCGCCTAGAACCCAAATTTGTTGTAAACTTTGCTCTAAAACTACTTGTAAACTACGTCGATTGAAAAGAATTAGAATGGTAGTAGAAAAAAAGGGATGTCTCTTAGGAAAGATCTTTCTTCAATCGTCCTGACGAGTGAAGAAAGCACCTAACGGTTTTTGGCAATCGATAGGTTCGCCAGATTTTCATTTTCTCGTCTATTTATCACGTAGAATCCAAATTTATTGTAAGCTTTGCTCTAAAACTACTTGTAAACTACGCCGACTGAAAAGAATTAGAATGGAAGTAGAAAAAAAGGGATGACTCTTAGGAAAGATCTTTCTTCAACCATTCTGACGAGCGAAGAAAGCACCTAACGGTTTTTGGCAAACGATACGTTGGCGGGATTTCCTTGGTCGTTGGTCGACGATAGACGGTAGACGCAAGTCCCCCGTGCGAAGTCGTCCAAGTCGAGGGAAAGAGGTTCGAGTCCCCACCAGAGACAGCAGACACCGTGGAAAGATGCTGGCTGAGCGCACTCTTGCGTGGTTAACGCACGCAGGTAGATACATACATACATATATTATGGTCGTTCGCTCCCGTAGCTCTTTGCCGCGCGGTCACCGGTTAGTGGGTGCCAGTGGGTGCACGGCTTGCCGATCGGCCAACATCGCGAGTGTGTCATCCTCGTCTTCGTCCTGGGACCTTCGCGTCATAATTCACTTGGACTCCCAAGGACACCAAGTGCGTCTCGACCCACGTTTCGCTTTGCCTTTCCAGAAAAAATAACGCAATACCCTGGCACGTAGAAAAATATATTGCTGATAGCGAAACTCCGAGGCGAGGAATGATGATGGTTCGTCTTCGACATGACTGCCAATTAACGTGTCAAAAGTGTAGCAGCTGGCGAGCAAAAAGATCGGAAATTCATGATCCACCGCTCACCGGATGTACTTTTCCACTCGCGCGGTCCACCAAGTTTTTCTTCCTTTTCTTCTCCTCAGTGAAGAAGACAGATGACACGGCTCACAGGAGTCGCGCCAAAGTGTTGGAATCTGACGATGACAGTGGTCCCAAGGTGCATGGGTTACCAATCGGCACGTACGTGCGTTTTTATCGACGAAAATATTGCGCGATATATACACGGCTCTTCAATACTTGGGAAATATTTCACGTATTTGACCATTTCGTTGAAAGTAACGATATTAGTGAACCTATTATCGAGTTGTCACAAAAGTTCTGCCAGTTTTGCACATGTTACTTCGCAATTCGGTTTCTGACTACCGGATTTTTTCGGGATCAGTCGATGAAACGTGGGGGTTTTCGAAATAATAGTCTGGTAGTTAGTTGGAAGTGAGTATAAACAAAAAAAATGTCGGTTCAATGTTTTATTCATTGATTTATACTTATTTTTTAAACAACATTTTTAAAAGTATATTCGTAATTTTGCCATCGCAATTCACTCATTCTTTTGATTTACATCTCAAAACTGTAAATTCATTTTCAAAATTCTCCACACACCGCCACAATACACCTTAACATGCTTGTATGTTAGTAACGATGTGCTTGAATTTCACGACACGATGAGGTTTGTTGACATAATCTTCTAAGTTCAAGTATCCTCGTGGAACAGATTTGACACTCAAACCATTACCAGCGACTTAGTTTGCTCCATTATATCTAACACATAATAATTAACGCCGCGAAAAATAGATAGTAACGACCTTCGGAATTAGGGGCGAAACTGCGCAAAACTTTTGTAGGTATTTAACAACCTTTCCTTACGAAACGTTAGGGAGTAGAAGATCAGGTAAGACATTTATTTTGAATTCAGAGAGGTCGACGGTGAGAGTTTACTGTTTGTACGGATTACGAATGAACAAGCGTTACGTGTGTTTCTTCGTCGAGTCGTTCTCGAGATCCTGTGAATATCGAAATGGCCTGAGCAAATAAACCATTAAGTTCGCGTGACGACGGCTAACTACATGTACCGTGGATCATCGAATCCTGTAATTAGACATTCTCCTTCTTATACATACTGGGTAACGTAGAAATATTGAAAATTTAACCGAACAAAAGTGCAAGATATTTCATGAATTTCATTCATTGGTAGATTATAATAATTAACGATAAATGTAATTTTGTCGTTAATTTTGTGTTAAAAAACGTGACTATCTGCCAGTAATATTGTCCGTTATAAAAATAAAAACAAGAAATAATTCCATCTTATTGCAAGAAACCGGTGAGAATTTAAATAATTACAATATTAGTAAAATTGAACAATTTTATGAAAAAATTACAGGAATATTATGTTTTGTTTGAAATTTTCAGAAGCATATCATTTTTCTCTAGAATCTTGTCTTTTCTTCAGTTAACGTAAATTGGTGAAAGTCACGTACGAATAAATTTATTAAATTTAGCAGTGCTGAATTTAAATAATATGTTAAAAATAACAACACGTTTCGTTTATACTAACTTGTGTATTCGGTTTAAAGTTGTAGCAAATTACCTTGCCGACCGGTTCGTAATTATCCGATTAGTACTGTAAAGGAGATGATTATGTACAAGTATACTGTCTGTTTACGTAATTACAATATATCATTAAGATATTTCTCGTCATATCTTTACGTTAAACGTGATATTTTTCTTTGACTTACTTATTGTTTCTACAAAAAGCAGATCATTGTTCCGCGTAAAATAGGTGTGAATTCTCGCTTAAGGAGTGTGTAGTTGCAAACTGTGATAAAAATAAATGTTTTGTATCGCCAAACTATAACTGGAAAAATTTAAAACACCTTCAAGAACACGGAAATACAAGTGTATCGCGTAGGTAATACTTTAAATAAAATTTTAATTCAAATTAAGTTTAGTTACCATAAAACGTGTAAAATTATATTATCAGGTTATCATTAAATAAATGAAATACATTAAATAACTGAAACATAATATAAACGGTGGATTTTCCTTGCAGGACGAATACATTGCTTCATTTGCAAAAACAGATAGTTACGCGCTAATTTTTTCCGGGGAAAGACATGAATTTATTTGAATTCCAATCGAGATTAAGCTTTAGTAAGGTAGATTGAAAATTTCTCTGCATGATATCGTACTTAAGACCTTACTATTTAAAATACTTAAAATGTTTATAATATCTGTATATAAAATCACATATGTGCATATTTATTACTAAAATTATTGCGATGTGAATACTAATAATGCTTTAAAAATAGCATAATTATTAACTATTAAGAAACAATTGTCGTTTCCTAAAATTGTTTTTATTTTCCTTGTTTTGTTATTAACACTGATTTTACTGTTAAATGTATGTGTTTTAATTACCCTGTGGTTATCAAGTAAATCAATTGTGTGGCTTTGTGGGTAGAATATATTGCCAATTTGTGTTCAGCATGTGTTGTTAATTTAATTTTTTGTATTTTAATAATTTACATTATATTTGTTTCATCAAACATTATTAATTTATCTTCAGATGTAAAGAACAATTTTCTGTTAATAATCTTTTTTTAATGTTTTGTAGTAATATTCTTCTGGATGTACGATGCTCTTAGAATGGGCGATTTTTAAAAAATTTATTGAAAGACAACAGGGATATTAAATATTTTTAAAGCAAGAAAATTTTGAAGTGGCTTTCTATATTTGACAAAGACTAATATTTTTCAGCTTTTCAGAAGTACAAAAAGAAGATTTTCATTTTGCATAGTTTATTATTGAATTTACTTGAATCATTGATTCTGTTTTCCATTTTCAGTTCCATTTTAATGCTTCTCTAATTCATTGTAACCGTAATTCTAATTTTCGAAATTTAATTTTGCAGTAGAATGCAAAATTGTTGATTCCGGAAACATTTTTATTAATTAAGTCTCAAAATGTCTCAAAATGTAACAGAAACGGACTAATCGGAATTTACTCATTTTTACCTGTTAAACGTGATTATGACCTTTAAAATAGTCAAATTATTCGAGTGTTGGCGTAATTGAATAATGGTATGGTTGCTTCTAAAGCGAAATCGCGTGAACGTCAAGTATGCGAGAATTATTATTGTTTCTAAATTCTATACAAATCAAATAATCATCATGATGCTATGTAATTATTATATATAATTATATAACTATATTATGTTGCATCATTATTATATTTTTAGTAAATTAGTGTTAGAATTTATAAATAGTGATAATTCCGAAAAGTCAAAAATTATATTTTGATAGTTGTTAATTGCCAAGAATACAGTCATCAGTTGTTGGGAAGTTCATTTTGTCAGTTCCTATTTGATTTTTAGTATTTTTCTTATTCGTAGATACATCAGTAATTAAGTACATAATTAAGTATACACTGATTTTTCTCCTAGCTTTTGCAAAAATGATTTGAGCCGATTGCTATATTTGATAGTCAATGAAAACAATGTATTTTAAAGTAAGACAAGAAAGACAATAATCTCCAGAAGATTCAATAGAATCCTCATAATACGAGTTTCCGATAATCCGAAGTCGTTCTTTCTTTTTTTTAAAGGTGGGAAATAAATTTTGTGTAACAAGATTTTCTAGACCAGGATTACGTCAAATACAATGTATAAATACATTGTATACATTGCATAATTGTTCTTACTGTTACCTGACTGTATTTCATTATAATATATTTAAAAACACGATTTGGCTATTTTTTTTTATTTTTGGATAATTCGTGGTGACTCTAGTCCACATTACCTCAAATTATCAAGCTTATTGCACGTAGAAAGGACTAACAAAAATATTAAATACACAATATGTACGTTTCGTGAAAATCATGTTCTGATAGTAAAATTCCTAAACTTGTTACGTAACACATGGACGGCGTACTGAATTGGTTTCGCATGAATTGCGTAAGGTAGGCAGAATCTTTATGTATCGCATGGGACTTATTTTACTTTGCACTAACAAAAACCTATTTGTAAAGACATGGTCTTGAAATTCACCGCTACAATTTTGTTTTACATTGGGGCAAACGTGTACTGCAACTTTTCAAATGGACCAGGAATATAAAAAATTCTATATAATGTTATTATTATCTTTCTTTAATTTGATCATTTCTGTATATATGATGATAATAATGCATATAATTTTCATTATTTAGTAACTAATATGTTTACTTCACGACTCGTAGAGTACCAACTAAGCGATGAATTGCAATGAATCAGGTCACGTGTCATTGAAAAATATTCTGCTTACCTTATTAAATACACTCAATTTGTGCCAATTTGATACAGAGCATCGCTCGTGTGTTGTATAAATTTACAAAAGTCTTTTATAACCCATGTAGTTACTTAAACGTTTTAATGGTACTTATTATATCCCTTCTTTCAAGATCTGCATTTCAGTGTGCATATTCTACGTGTGAAAATAAAAAAGAATACGAATAATTTGATAACGCAAAGAGGGGGTCCGAAAACACAAAACCAAAGAAAACTGAAAATATCACATTTCGTTCTCGTAACGAAGAGAAAGTGAACATTTCTTTCAACAGTGTTTTAAAATTTTATGCTCCTAACTCAAATTTAATGACAGGTACAGAAACTGTGTAAATAACAGATAACTTTTTGTTCAGTAACGAAGAAATGTATGGCATAAAATTGTGAACGAGGATTCAAAGGCACAAAATTAAAGAAAATAATCTCTCTTTTTTAAATTGCAGCTGATGAAGCATGTGAACGGCCATTGTCGTATTCCACCCCACGAAATCTACGGAAAACGTCAGTCTTCATTACCATAACGAAGAGGAAGTGAATATTCCCTCAGCAGTATTACCAAAATTTTTACGCTCCTGACTAAAGTTTGATGATTGACACAGAATCTACGCAATGAACGAACGATTCTACCCTTTCAGGTACAATTGATAAATATTCTCTCGAAATACGATGCACCGTACGTCTTCCCTGAGGGTTACAGCCATCGAGTAAGAGCGCTTCTGGAGTGATAAACTTTTGAAAATGAGGAGAAACTTAGAGGCGAGGTTCCTGGGATACATTACCGTAGGCAGTTGAGGCGTAAAACTGTAATCCATGCGCGTTCAGTGTACATACCTCGGCGAACCAGTTTATCGAGTGTTTCGCATAGAAGAGCCGCTTCAGCGGGAACAGTGACGAAATAGTGAAAGAGTGATGCCTCGTGCACAACCTACTTCGCGTCTACGTAAGGATCAGGCAGAATTTTACTCGCCGTAGATTATAGTCGACCAGTGAAAGAGAGAAAGTGAAGCAATCGGAAATACAAAGTAGCTGGTTCACGGTTACATTTTACGTAACATCGACGGGCAAGACATTGCACGTGCGCTCGTTCGACTCTCCGGCCAGTAGTTTTACTCGATCTCAACCGTCCTCGAGTTTCCCGTTTCGCGTTTCATTAGTGCCGTATGCCCCCGTGTAACATCACTTCCGCCGAGAATCCTTTAATCGGAACAGTGCAAGATACGTGAACGTGTGTAGAGTCAGTGAAATAAGCTAAGACCAATTCATTTATTTCGTGAACTTAACCGCAGTTGATTTCCACGCAGTTCCACGAGTGGTTCTTTAATGAATAACACTTACTTTGTAATCCGTGAAAGATTTGACAGACACTTCGTTTTTGATGCTTAATCCGAGTAATATGGATTGGTTTAAAAAGGACAAGAAATATTGTAAAAAGTTATATTATTATTAATCACATGTAAATGTACGAAATTGTAAAGCAGTATCGAGGAAGATTGATTTGATGAAATTCATTACAATTCAATTCAATTTGTACAGTTTTTGAAAATAGAAATAACGAGCAAGTTTATTTGACTGCTCACACACGCAGAAATTTAAGACTGCAAAGTGCAAGTTTTATTGGTATATATTTTGGAAATTGATATAAATGTATGTCCTGTCGATGAGACGCAGGTGCATTAAATTAAAAACAAATATATGCAATATTCGACGGACGATGGTAGAGCGTTGATGACGAGTCTGAACAGTACTTGGAGATTTATAGTAAAGTACGAAGCACTCGTGAGGATGTATGTATAGCTAAGGCATAATTATGCGGACAAAAGGAAACGGTGGGACCGAAGAAAGACGGAGAAACAGTTAAACGAGGAGAAATCTCCTTATAAACCACTACACGGAGTCATGCACGGTACACTATGAGAGAACGAGGCACATACCAAGCGATTTGAATACCAAATCACCGCTCTTGTGCAATTCCTCGGGCTTTTTTATTCTCCGATCCCTACGACCTTTTCACATCTACCTGCGAGCCGGCCGTATTTTTAGGCGTGACACGCTTTCTTCCCGCCGGAGGACCGGCCATTACTAAAATAACAATGCCACCGACAAGTACGTCCTACACATGCCATTCGCAACAGGTTCTCTCAATATTTTCATCTTTCCGGCCTGTCCTTGCATTCGAATTATCATGCCGCGACGCAACGTGTCTTTTCTACGACACAAAGTATCTCTCCAGCTGAAAAGTATTTCTACGTCGCTGGACATTTCTTCGATGTTTCAACGGAGAGTTCAGCCTTAATGGATTTGAAAATTCGCACTTTGCTGTGTCGTGCTAATAATTCTGCGACGCAATCTTTATAATTACTTTATTGCCGGAAATTGCAAAAAGTCAAATGTATACTTGGATTGTATTTGCATTAGAAAGTCGTTTGCGTGCAAAGGGGAGGTCAGAAATTATGGTTACACACATACTTTTCGTTAGGAATACATATATTTTTGAGAACATGAGGAAATAGCAAAAGCTTGAGAACAATATACGTAGAATTGGAAGAAATTATTTAGTGTAAAATGTAGTTTGATATATAGAGTCTTACGAGTGACTGATATTCTTCGGTTATTTCTCTGTTAATTCACGTATTACGATATTATCTTACAATTAATCGCTAAAGTTACAGAATTGAAACAAGTATGTGTTAATTTAATCCCTTTAACTAAATACCCACTTTTGTATGCGCGCAACAAAATGCTTTTACTAGCAAAACCGAATGTGAAATAATTGAATCGCATCGACTATGAATCCATTGCCGAGTAATTGGTAGCACAGGACAATCTGTAGTTAATTACTTTTTAAGACCTAATGCAGAAATCACTACCCTCACTAAAGTGTATCTCATTAATTTTTATTTGTGCAACACTTTTAGGTTCACGAGTAGTACGCTTCGAAGTGCTTTTATTAGCCGAAGAAGACATAGAGAGAGATATGTATTTGTTGCGTATTTTCGGGAATCGAAAGAGAAGAAAAGACGGCGCAGCTTGATTTAGCCTCTCCTAGGCTTTGTCTGTATGCGGAGGACGGAGACATAGCCTAGAATAGGTTAGGTCAGGGCCCGTTCATCACGTTCATCTTCGCAGACTTACCATTTCCCCGGATTCAGCTCAAGGTTAATACAATACCTTGTCATCGCTAGTCAATCGTCTCGTCGAAGGCCTCTTAATCGAAACGAAGACGGGCACAAATCGTAAAAGTTTAATCAAGAAGTGTCCGCGAGACAACATTGTAAGTATTTTACGAAAACTTCATGAAAATCGTGTATTGGGTGTACCAACGAAGTAGCGAGGTAATAATAAAATTCAACCTATTCTACTTTTACGCGAGTTTTATCGCATGATTTCACTTCTAAGCATTATTTTTCCTTTCACTTTTTGTTACTTTCTGTCTTGATAACTGTTGATTTGTTGTTTAGTTAGATATTAGCTAGGTTTAATTAGATAGTTTGTTATTTTTTCTTTTTATTTCTATTGTTGGTGCAAAATATGGAATTCAAAACGAGAAGCTGTTTTACGCGGATTTAAAGAACCAATTTAAGGCTTTTCATAGGTTTTTATCACCTTTTTTACGCGATTTTTTACTTTTGAAGCTCATCTACCAAATGTACATAAGGGTAATGTATTTCTTACGTGGTTTTACTTTACGCGACCATCGCCAAAATCGATTTATCGCATAAAAAAATGTACGAGCCTAACAATTTTGATCAATTTGCAAGGATTTATGTACGTGCACTTATATTCATGTACATATACGTAAGCATACAATTTGCCATCCACTAAGCTCATAATTTGATACAAAAATCTTTAGCTATATCGTATTTACAGCCCTTATTAGCTACGTATAGGACATGTACCCTCAAATGCAGAAGTTAATTAAGCAGTTAATACTCTTTATTGAACTCATCTCTTTTTTCAGGTAAATTTAAAATCAAACGGCATCCCATATGATTTATTCTGCTATTCAAAAGTATTTTTTCATCGTCCGAAGATTTGCGTACAAACAATTTCGTTCTTTCTCTCCGCTGTATTGTATTTCTTCTGATTACGTTGAAACTATTTGACCTAATATTTTTATGCTATCTACTCTGATACTGATTTTCATTTAAGTATCACCTAACGCTTTTATACACTCTTTTTTTGGCCTGAGTTAGTGTAACCGCTGAGTTTTCTCCCCCCAAGAACAACGCAGGTATGTAGAGGAAAGAAAAACGAATTTTTCATTTGTAACTCTTAAAATATTGAGATAATTTTCGTTAAAATTCATGTACCGAAAGAAAGAATAACATGTTTTAAATGTCATTGAATGCGCATTACTATATTATCGAAGAGTATTGTTTCTTTAAAAATTATATACAAATCAGTTTTTACAAAATAAATTACTTATGTGGATAATGTAATAGCTATATTTAGAAATATATTTAACGAGAAATAAACGAATGATAACGTTCCATGTCCCCATGTTCACTGACGCGCAAGAATTGACGACATTATAATACTCGTTAAATTTTTATTATTACTACGTAGTCACACAGGGTTTTACAAAATGGACCAAACAAACGTTCATGAGATATTTTCTCCAAATTTTTCCATCTATCATGTGTAGTTTATTCACCATTTTTAATATACAGGCTACATGCTACACTCTATGTGATTGTTTGTGTTTTGCGGGGAAATAAATAGAGGAATGTTAAGAACATTCTGAAAATTTTGAAAAATAGCAGACACGTTGGAATTGATGTAAAAAGAGGAATAGTAAGAAAATTTTGCAAATTTTGAAAAATAGAAAAAGAAAAATAGTAAAGAAATTCTGGAAATTTTGAAAAATAGCAGATACATTGGAATTTATAGGTGTATCAGCGAAAATAGCCAATTTATATAGGTTACTCTACGAAAAATGATACTTTTTCTAAATAACAATGTTCTTAATAATCCTGGAACGCTAGTTGCACGTATCACAAGTTATATTTTTAACTCGAATATTTGACCCTCAAATCCGAGTAACGGAGCGGCTTTCCCATTTGTTGTCTATTTCATTTTATTAGCGCGGTTTGGTTTACAGTATCGATAACTTCGACATATCGATAACGGCTCGATGGTTAGTGATCGAGTCAACTGCGGTATACGATGTTATTTTCGCCTAGTATTCGTTCCTACCTTACTATTGACGTCTTCCCGCATCACCGTTACAATCTGGTGAATCATGCTAAACAACTTTTCTCACCCCTGTGAACGAGAACGAATTTTCGAACATAACAATTTCTGCAACCTTCCTTTCAGAGTTTTTTTGCTGTATTTTTTAACGCGTTAAATATAATGCTTTTCTCTGAATACTGCTTTGCTGACAATTGGCCAGTTTAATGATACCCTTTGCGCCCGTGTTTTTTGTCCTTTCTTTCCTATTACCCGCAAAAAAATTTTAAAAGCCAATTCGATTTAGCGGCTACGCGAGCTGAACAGATTTGTTTTCAGTGTTATAGATTCTTTGGTTTAGGGATATAATAGATGCATTAACACTGCTTCGTCGTAATATTTTCGACAATTATGGAATATGGAGCACAGTTAACAATAATCATATTGGTAATAATGGATGCCGGCGATGTATCGCATATTTTGAAACAGATTATTCAATGACATCAGTTTACACATATACATCCGTCATAAGATGTGGGAAAATATGAAAATTGTATACGTGTAGTAACGGTGATATTCCGTAGTCCAACAGAAACTTGTTTACCTGAACTTCTGGACTGTCGAAAGTGAAAAAAAGTACATTTCATAGTTTCCAGTTTTTATTTTTAATATCTTAAACGATCCGAGAATTAAACAAGTTCATTGTAGAGAATTATCAGTTTATCCGGATTTCGAATAATATAAATAAACGAGTTTCTGATGCGTTCGCGTAAGAACACTTTTACTTTGAAATACAAAAGTTCAACAAGTTTTTGAGAAAATGCACAAATCCATGTTTAAATCCATACAGAATGTTTTTGATAATAGTAATGGATAAAAATATTCATACGTTATTTTCTGTATCTTAAAGTCAGTTCGACGAAAAGTAGTTTAACAAATTTCTTAAAAAATTATACAGTTTTAGATGTTAAAAGCAGTGAAACGTAATGTGCGATGACGCGAATACGATGATTGTTTTTTATACGATTAAAACATTAAAAAGGCAAGTAATGGATATCTGGATAGTCTGGATAGTGCTTTAGTTAATTGTTTAAAGCGACATTTTATGTGCAAAAATTAAATAGAACCGTATGTCGACTTTCATTTTGGTACAAAAGCCAGTGGAAAAGTAGTATTTTTCGCGAAATATGTACATATACATATGTGCCCATAATTATGAAAGTGGTTTAAGTAAAAACTAAAAAAATGAAATTACATTGAATTAACTTAGTTTCAAATAATGTGGTGATAAACTGATGAACTCATTTTATTTAAATTTTGATTTAGACCACTTTCATAATTATAGGCACACATGTCGCTATATGTATATTGAAGAATAACTGACTCAATTCAAGATATCCACACATTCATCTAAAATGACTGCGCATTGAATCTTATATTTGAAATTGAAGGTTGCAGCAACATGTGCAAGGACAAAAAGCCGTAAATATTGGTCAATAAATATCAGCAGGGTCTTTTTTATTTTACCCATGATAATTTGACACCGATCGTTAAAAATCTCTTCATCTTCTTCTTAGCCCTATTACCGTTTATACTTTGTTAGACACCGATTTGCTTAAAAGAATGCTAAGAATTGTGCTCGAAGAAGGGAATTTCGTGGGAGCCGAAAGAAGTGAAATACGAGACAAATACTTTTAAAAGACATTTGCTATTTTTTAATTCACATTTAGAAAGTGTACTTTTTTTAGGAAAAAAGCCATAGTATTGCTAATAACAATTTACATTCCGGAGGTGTAAAAATGTCCTGCTTTACTTCTGCTACCGCATGACTGAAAACAATGATTCACATGTAATATAACATACTACTTCTTTACAATATAATTAATTTCCTTGGAATTCATATATCACGGCCTTTTCTTTTTGAGACATGCATGTTTATACATGTTGAACTATACTAAATACCAGTACTCACTTCTTCTTTCAAAAAAGCAAAGAACAAGAATATTTTATAACGTTAACTATTTTTCTGTGCAACGTCTGTTGAGCTGAGTTACTTAAAATAACTGGGAAAAAATATATTATTCGTCCAAAGTTAGTTGTTATACGGACATTTTGGTTCAATAATAATTGCGCATTTTCTACCGTGAATAGTTGTGTAACACATTTAGATGTTTCAAAATCAAAATGAATCAGGTAACAATACTCAAAAAATTATCATTCGTCAGATTTCTGATGTGCAATGATCGTGAATGACATTTGTCTATGTTTTTCGTTTTCACAGTAAAATCATCGTTAGCATCGAAAAGTCAGAAATTCACATTTCGCACGTAAATCGTTCTCTCTCCGCATTACTCGAAACGTATGGCGTTTTGAAAAATACCAATGCATTTATAATGCTTGCCGGTAATTCTGTTTTTCAGGGTAGTTATTCCGAATATTGGGGAGTGCAATGAATGACTTTCTCCCAACGTGCTATTAATAGCTTAGGAATTTTCCCAATTCCAGTAATTAAGAATGATCACTTGCCACATTTTCTGACAAATAGCCACGATTATAGTGATAATATTATGATAACTGTTAAATTCAAATGATTGACTACGTATGCTCAGTTAATTTGTATAACTAGATATAAGTATTACATAGAGCGGTTTATAATACATACAAATAATCCGTTCTCTATGCAAAAGTCAATATTTTTCACTGTGATATTTTCATGTACATAGGAAATAAACATGTTTGTCCGTTACTAAGTTTTTTATAACGAAGGGAAATGTAATTATATTCGGAGCGTAACATCCACATTATACAACCACTGCTGGGTTAATAATAATTCATACCAAACGAATACATTTCAATATTTTAAGTACTTCGTTAAATAACTGGTTGCATTATTTGCTGAATTTTATTGCATTTCGTTTTACCAAGTACTTAAACTTGTTAAATACGGTCAAAGCATATAACGGCAATTCAAGGTTGTCAAAGAAACTAACAATGATGGAAAGTAGGGACTTTTCCAGTCTTGATTGTTCGTTCTATGTCGGAAAGCATGTATTTACAAGTTTTTACAGTACAATCCACTCTACTCGTATGAAGCAGGTATAGAAAATGTGAAAACTTGTGTGCAAGTGTTCTTCAACAGAAGATGCAACCAGGATCGAATCAGACAAAAACGAAGCACATTTTTCTGAGTCTATACGATATCTTTTACGGAATTTCGGTTTGTGATGTAACGGCTATATATATGTGTGTATATATATCATTTCATTAATTAAATAGTATACCCATATAAACGTTAAGAAACCAGTCTCTGCGTGTTTCACGGTGATTATCGTTAATCACTGCCGTTTTGACTATTTTATTTAGATAAGTGTAACTAACGAATATGGAACAAACAGTTATTACACGATTGCTAGGATGCTCCTGAAGAAACATCGATCATTTTCATAATAACAAATCTACAGTTTCATTCATAAAATTTTTTTGTTATTATAAACAGATCAATAATTAAGAACTACTCAGTTTTCAAGTCTTGTGTGTCGCTAGAATACCAGGATAATTTATTGATTTCTCCTGTATGACTTTTCTTTTATTATAGTGTATATTAAACCTGAAGAAATATGCTGTCTACGCAAAATAGTGTAATAACAATTTGTTAATCGCTACTCGTTAATTAGTTGTCCCGTAAAAACGAGTACGTCCGATAATTGACTGAAATGATTTTTCTAATAAGAAATACAAAACGTAAGTTTAGGAGATAATCCTTCGGCACTTGATCCGCCCGATCACCATGTGAGATACAAATTTTTTTTCCATTTCCCGTACAGTTCGAGATACACGTTCTTAAATATACTAACTCATACGATCTAGCTACAGTCCACGAGCTTAGAACGCTCGTCTATGGACATTGATATGTTAAAATGATTTACAATACATTATACGCTACAAGAGAAGATTGGTTAAAAAATTCTAGGGCAATCAGCCAACCACACAGAGTCGCGTATGCTACTGTAACTCTAGGGAAGAATCAATAATATGATTATGAAGATTTTTCATTGTTTTAATACAATTCAAGAGCTAATTGGATCAAGCTGTCACTATTTTTCTGTACAGATAATGTTTTAACGTTGATGAAGCTGATATGTAGTAATATGTAGCTGATATGCAGTATACATCCTTGATCCCCTTAGCTATTGAGTGGTATCATTTAACAAGACCATCGTAGATTGCAGTGGTCCCAATTCTGAAAGACATGACCAATGTAGAAAAAAATGTTACAATGATTACTGGGAACATGTAACTCCCTATAACTGCTTTCTGTTTGGACTGAAGAACAATCTTTGTGACAAATGTAACATTCACAAACGGAGGCCATGTTATTCCAAATAGTACCACTTGCACACACCTCCGTAAACAAGTTGCAAAATAATGGAAACGGACACGAATGATTCTGTTCAGAGCATAAACGAGTGTGCAAAAAACGCAAAGATTTTAAAAGTTAAATAAGCAGTAAATCGAAGCATTATTTATCGGACTGAATAACCGACTGTAATCGACTAATACTATGCTTCGACGAATAAAAGTTAGGTAAAATACAAAATTTTTAAAATATTTGATCATTTTAATGATCTTGATTGATGAATTGAGTCACTTAAAATGTATAAATGCACGCCAAAACGAAGCAACTGTACCTAAGTAACTCATAACAGCTGTAAAGCATGACTTAATACAGGAAAACTGGTAGATGAAAAGGTATTTTACGTGCTACTATTTTATGCAGATCTTATCGATCTTGTGCTGTTAGGATGATTCATATCGGCTATAACATAGCCAATCATGGCTAGTTCTCTAAATGTACTGAAAAATAGTAAAAATTTTTGTTTCTTTCGAAATTCCATCCTTAGCAGTTTCGTTTGATCATGATTTTGTCTTCTAACGGAACATGAATTTGTCATAACGAGAAAAATATTCCAAAAAAGAGATTTTTCCGGTCAAAGGTTATAAGAAGGCTTAGCAGCTCAACTCGGCTCAGAATTTCCGTATTACGTTTCTCAGTTTCTCTAAATAATATCTACTATCGACATGAAAAACTTCACTAACCATGATGGGACGTACGAGTTTATTCGGTTAAGTCTACTAATCGCCGTTTCGTTATCTTTGCTATCAAATCCACAGGTTATTTTTAAAAAGTACACTCAGGTTTGACTAATATGGGAATTCTGTGGAAATCGTCTCACACATCTTTGTTTTTCATAAATAAAACGTGTTCTTAAAGGATCCACGTTTTCCCCTCTGTTTGGCTTGCCTCTTTGTCCTGTTCTCTAAATCCGTTATAACTCATTACGTACTCGGTAGGAGACCTTGAAAAAAATTGGCGTAAACACTACTCAAACCGCTCTTAACGTTTTCGCCTGTTATAACAAAACATTCTGTATTCGCAGGCGCATAAGAGTGAGACATACGTATATACGAAGCGCATCGCAGCGTCGTCTTAGCGGCGATTAAACTTGACTAGAGGCAATAATCTCTCGCAGTTTTGCTGAAGAATAGTTGCAGTTTCTATCTTTTCCATTTCAAGTCTTTAGTTAGGAATTTCATGTTTATACGGCAGCGTTTATATTACGTCAATGTAATATTTCTTGAGTACTCAATACCAGCATCTAATTAAATAGATAAAATGCGGGCTATCAAATTTGTAAAAAGCGGAAGTACTGTGTGTATAGTTATTTGATTATTCTCATCCATAGCAGAATGCACTATATACAATTTCAGAATATATCCGCAAATCTACTTTGGTTGTTCTTTAAAGCAAATAACAAAAAATATCACAATAAAATTCACAATAATTTTCTGTGCATCGTGTTCAAAGTCTCTCGTGCTATGAATTTATATGATATAAGCTGCCATAGGACATATTCCAGATATTATATATATATATATATATATACACATTGTACCCACATTTACGTAATGTACATATATATACACTTGTAAAGTGATTTCTGGAATGCGCTTTTTATAACACTAAGCAGCGATCAGACACTATACATTTTGTCCCATCTATCTAAGGACAGCAAAGACGTTTAAATCCTACTAAAAATACGCTTTATAACAGGTATAACACTTGTATCACCTAATTTAAAACTTTGAGGAATACACTCTTCTCAATGATCCTTACCGATCACTTCGCATATTAAAATTCTCGATCGTTCAAGCCGGTAAGTCTTATTAAAATAAGCCTATAAATTTACGCTCATTTTCCTTCAACATGTTATTCGTTAGAAACATCGAAAAACATTGCAACGTTATGCTCAAAAAGTAATTTGAGCAGCAGTATTAATCTGAAAATCAGATTGGGAATATTTTAGAAAAACATATGTGTGCCCCTTTTTACTTCTTATATATCAGTTTTTTCAAACCCACTCTTTTGTCTTCACTATTCGTTATTCTCACTTCTTATGTTGCTATGTAATCTCTGTGCGCTTTTTGTATCGGAACATTACCAGCGTCAAAAGTCACTTAATCTCTTCTTATTTTAAGATATGTTGCTTTGTACAAAGTCTCGTTTGTCTTTCACACAACATTCTTTTCGATCGACGAGGTGTTTATAAAGTTCTTCTGAGTATTTGTTGCTTACTTAGGGCATGTTGTCTCGTCAATCAATTGTAATCAGAGGTCCCACAATGTGGGAATGGATTATGCGTAATCGTATAAATCTCATACGACTTGCCGTGGGCAACAAAACGCTATTATCGCGTCTGACTTGTTACGGCAGATATGACCGATTTACTTCAGTATCTTCCTTCTCGTGTGTCGCATTCGGAAGCTTATAAGAAGACAGTATGAGTATGCGGTAATTTGAAAGTTGCAACACTGGCTATCAACAAAACTGTTCCTGTCAACAATGCCGGTGCAACCAACGGTGCACCCACCAGTGTTTGATATGTTTCGGTTCCTATTAGACCACATATTCTTATGCAAGCTGCAATAAAACCAAACCCAGTGCATCTGGAACATAGATATTTTCATTTAAATGTCATAAGAAGAAGTAAAGAAGTCTTTAAATATAAAGCAAGAATAAGGATTGTGAATATCTACTGATTTTTTTATATAAGTCAATAAAAATAAGATTAATGATAAATTGAGACTGAATTTGTGTTGTTAATAACACATTACCTTAAGTGAGTAGGGAAGCTCTCAATTGTAACTAAAGTAAGTGACGTCCAGGCAACTCCGAAAATTGCCGTGAAGCCACCTTCAAAGCCAAGTACTGCTGAACTGTTTGTACCGACCAACAATAAACAGAGGGCAATCACGGAAGAAAAAAACAATGAGATACCTAAGAGAAATAATGAAATTGTGTTAGTTAAAACGTTTTCGATGATTATGGCAAGTAAAATATGGCGAAGTATAAGGACCGATCATTTTTGGCCGCTGAAGAATTGTTAATGCAAGTCCCGCTAATACAGCAGCAGGTACAAACGCTAGTTGAGCAACGAGATGACCATGCAATGCTTCTTCGATATAGATATTATAGTCAAGATCGAGCGTCGGGCATGGTCCGCTCAGACTTAATTCCGTATTATTTTTCATTAAACATCCAGTAAAAACTTGCGTAGATAAATCTGTGTCAACAAACCTAGGAGAAAAATGCATTTACTTGAAATTCACGATTAAAATATGCAAACTGTAACTACGTATTAGTTAAGGAACATACTTTGAGCCTACAATGACGCTGTATGTAAAGTGTGTCTTACTGGATTTTATATTGTTGAATTCAACAGACTGGAAGGTACAATTATCAAAGTCAACATGGCTGAATACCATTTTGGAAAATCTAAAATTAAACAGAAATGCTTGGAATTACTCTTAAACAATAAAATATGTTTCGTAGTTCGTGTAATAATGTACATACGTGCAATTCGAGAATTTCGTATCTATGTATTGACGGTTTTCTAATGATCCACTGAATACTTTATGAGCAAATTCCGTACCATTAATTCGCTCTGTCTGAGCTTCATACTCTCGAGCGCGTAAAAGCTTGAGATATTCCGGGCACCATATCATAATCCCATAATATCTTAACAAATAATCATTCTTAAATTAATTCATTCATTCATTAGAATTCGGTAATTCATAGATAAGCTTACCCAAATGCCGCTGTGGACCAAAGGATCAGCAGTACCACTGTAACTCGTAAATGTGGGGCTGCGAAAAGCTCCAGAAATGAATTCCAGAACTATATGAAGGAATACTGGTTATATCTCACATATTAATACTAACCGACGGGAATTAATGATACAGCATACATTCGCAGATACAACTACTCTGGACTATTATACATCAACTTTACACTTGCTTACCATTTCAATGGAACATATTATATCAGCCAAGACACTAGTGTTATTATTAGGTGATGGAGGTGCCAAACCACGAGGTCTCTTGCTGGGTAGCTCCAACTCTGACAATTGATACTGTGTTCCAGTTGCACTTTTCTGGGCATTATTTTTTTTATAAATTCTCTAAAATTACAATCAACCAAGTATATTTAATAAAACTTTGTTATAATAATATTCACAATAAATGATCACTTTTATAACCAATAAATTAGCAATTACTTAAAGATTCATGTAATAACTGTGAGATGATAATAGTTAACATGAAAAACGTATTACTTTAAGATTATAATGTACTGTGTCAAGACCTGATACAGCATTCTTTTGTTACTTTGATGTAAGTAATAGAAAAGTACCTGATAAACCATCATTGCTTCAACATCTCTGCCTGCTTCTACTAGATATCTTGGACTTTCCGGAAGAAATATGAGACCGATTGTAGCGCACAATGCTGGCAAACAGCAAAGTAGTAGAAAGCGATGCCAAGCACTGAAATGTTCTTTGTTTTCCAAAACAACCATTTCTCCAGTAGTAGGTACTACGGCCCAAGCCAAAAGAGCAGCGTATACACCACCAAGCGCCCCAGCTCCTACGAGCAGGCCAGTCCAACGACCCCTGCTTAATCTCGGGCAACATTCCGCGAGATACGGAAACGCTAATGGTATGGATCCCCCTACTCTGTGACAAGAAAGATTATTTGTAATGGAGATAAAGGAGTTTTATCTGACTAAATGTTGCGCTTACCCAACTGCAGAACAAAATCTAGCGGTCATAAAGGTACCATAAGTCGGCATGAAGGTGCCAACACCACTGAACAATGCATGGACAGCCATTGCTGACAGAAGAGACCTTCGCCTTCCTAGCCTGTCTCCAAGACCCCCCCAAAATAGTCCACCCAAGGCAAGGCCCAAAAGAGTAATATTGGCTGTAAGTGGATTTTTGAATTATACGTACCATACTTAACACTTATATGTAGATTTTATGTATAAAGTTTAAAATTAGGGCTAGCTTTCATTTGAATTTGCAGAATTAAGTATAATATTATTGGTCCATTGTTTGCTTGTGAAGAATTTTGAAATTACAAGCAGATCAAATAGATACATTATTTACTGAATATCAGTCATAACACAATACAGAATCCAATTGATTTCAAAATATTTATGTTATTAGTCTGCAGAAAGTGCTTACCAAATATCATTTATATTAAATGTTAAATTATATTTCAATAAATCACCGGTATATTTTAGCTGCATAATAATATTTACTAACCAAGCCATCCTTTTTCACTATCCTTAATACACAACTCGACTTCAGCGCTTGGCAATATATATGGTACAACAAAAAATTCAATAGCATCCGCAGCAAGACTTAAGCCAGTGCATAATGCGACCAACACTTGGAAGGTACCAACTCCAGCCTAAAAAAAGAACAGTTATTACACCGCAATTATGTTTGTTCCATACATCTGTACACTTCAGGAAGCAATTGTTCTTCATACAAATTTATAACAGAAGAGGGTGTCAAGAATTGGCAATCACGAACCAATGTACGTGGGAGTTAAACGTATAACAATTGTTTAAAGTTAGTACACGAATCTTTACGACTCATCGCTGATAACTACTCCAGAAATAGAAGCGGTTCATGAACTTCGCTTAACCTCAAAAAGTATGAAACGTCAAGCAAAAACATTATTTACCGGGAAATCTTTTAAATAACCAGGCAATTCGCGTGGTACATGTCTATGCTTTTCGATCGAGTCGTCTAAAATTTCCTCGTCCATGATTATTTATAAGAGTTCGGTAATCATCAATGAAACTGAGTATGAATCGAAAAACGACGCCGTCCTCGTCGTAATCCTTCACGTACGTACAGGTTATGTTTAGATTAAACCATGCGATTGGTGGTTCGTCTTTATCAACAGATATGTAACTCATCATACCGACATCAAAAATATAAATATCTGTCCGATTGACAAAAATAATATATCTTACTGATATACATGTAATTATTGAAGCAATTATTCATGAATATAAAAAAATCTCACGGGTAATATGTCAGATTTAATTCTCCAATAACTATACAATTCAAACAAAAAAGATAGATCAGTGTGTATCAGGGTGTGGAAATTAAAAACTAATCACGTATTCTGTGAAAGTTAAAAGTGAATGTAATTCCTGTCATTATTAGAGACTTTGTTCAGTGAGGATAGATATTATTGATACCATGAGTGATTATTATTTCAAGCTTGTCAGAACAGATGATTACCTCGTGACAACATGAATGGAATTTATTTTGAATATCGAATGAAAACAATGCTTTTCTAGATAATGTCATTCAATGTTTGCTTTAAGGATTCAAGGGCTGTGTTAAATTTGAATTCTTACTGAATTGCAACATAATTTTAATTCTACTGCATCGTCTGCTACAATAATACATCTGTACGTTTGTACACTATATACATGACATACTGTGCAAGAATAAACAAAGTTTAAACGAAGAATTACAGAGACGATAGTTTCCAAGGTCTTACGTATGAGGTCTTGAACGTAATATAATTTTAACCCAAAGACTGATGGGCTGGGTCTATTCGGCCAACATTCTGTCCACCTTTATACTCTTATTGTCAAACCGTTTATTTCTAACCGTTACCGAGGGGGGGGAGGGTTGTTAGGGTAACGCACGGGAAAGTATCTCATTGTCTGTCTCCTCACCTGTTTGATAGCGTCTTCGTGAAATTGTGCAAGCAGCGTCGCGTCAGTGGAGGAATCGATAAGATCGTGCTCGGCAGAATCGGCCGAAGCCGCGTTAAGACCGGCCGTGGTTGCAGCTGCGGGCTGTGTCGTCATCTCCTCGGTGTTCAAAGCTCCTCTAATGGCGAAGGGTCGGTCGGCGGTTATCGCCGAACCGCTGGCCGAGGATGTCAGGCCACCCCCGCTGCCAAGAAGCCACTGGCTTTCCTCCACCGACGAGGGCATCACTGCCACAAACCATCTGAACAAAGCGATTTTATGTTTCCACACACACACACACGCTCACACACATGCACGCAATGTACTTTACGCAGCCATTAACTACACTTCCGTTGATAAAAAGAAACCTTTGCGATTTCCTTGTATCGATGCTACGTCAGTACCATGAATAACGTGCGATTGTCAAAAATATACAGTACTCGTCTTACCCTTCCTAGTATTCTATACCTAGGATCGTTCGTTTATGTGACTAGAAATAATAAAAAAACGTTTTCTTTGTATGCGAATAAGGGGATAGGAACATAGGCAAGTATTTGACTTTTGGGAGGGTTACTTGGGGTTACCATACGTCCTCATCGGGTCCCTGATCATGTTTGGTGTCTTATTTTTCCAGGTGAAAAAAAAACAGTGTACACTAGATATTGACCTTTGTTGCATGGTGTTTTAGATTATTGCTTGTCAGTCTTTAAATGAATATAAATGAAAGGAATTAATGCTTTGAGTATAATGATTATGGTTTTCATGATGCAAGATAGAGAATAGTAAAATAGGATTTTTAACTGTCTTGGTTTTTACTTAAATCGTACTATACGTTTTATATTCTTATTTAGTTCTCTTCTTTTAATAGACGTGCAATGTTAAAAAAGTTCTAGTTCAAATGAAATTTACTGAGGTAAGTGCGGGCGTACTAAAATCGGAAAATAAGTCTAATTTCTAATATGTATGTATCTATTAGTGATACAGTGCAGTATGTTACAACTGAATAATAAAGAAACTTCACACGAGTTTCAAGCACATAGTATGCAGTCTATATCAAAGAAAGCGTTTGACATTTGAATACTACGACCACTGCAAATGCAGGAAGTAAAGACCGTTATGTACAGACTGCTCGCCGAATGCGTTTTTGGTATTATCTACTAGCTTGTTCATGCCTGGCAAACCTTGTATTTATGTAAGAACTCCAAAACTATTAACAATTTAAATGTTATTTACGATGGCATACGAATTTTCAACAAATTTCATATAGCGCTATTAATGTGAATTAATCATGAAGCACATTATATTAATTACGTTTGTAGTTATTGAAGATTATTAATTACGCGAAGATTATGAGACTTCTGATGCACAATACATATGTATATGTAAAAGAATTCGTTGTACAAATAATTGTATGATCATCATTTCACTATATTTTGATGACAAATTGTACATTGCGCAATCTCAATTCGAAGGATAGTTGAAAAGTTTAACCAATTGCAAAAGAATTCTAAGAATCTATGAAAATTATTAAGTATGAACATACTTTTGACAATTTTGTAAATCTTCGAATTCTTTCTAAACTTTCTATATATTGCAAATGTTACGGTTACAAAAATCGAACTTTGAGAATATTTTGGTTCATTAGTTTTTATTCGCAAGCAGATTAACTTATACTTTTCTATTCGTGCTTCAAGTAGCCGCGGAATTGCAGATATTGATAATGTATGAAAATCACATCTAACTATTTTAGAAAAAAGTTTGAACTAGCGCAGTGGAACCCGGCGTTAATTGTAAATATGTATTTAGATTTCTCTCGCACCTGACTGAAAAGTGTGTTTATTGTAATTATTTACACTTATCGACAGTGTACGTATGTACTTGTGTACATACCTATCTATAGAGCCGTGAGTTTATACGTTTTTAGTATCTTTGCAAATGACTGAAGATATTGTCAAAACATGAAGATAATATGAATTATTTTCATGCTTATATTCTACTTTTATTGTTAGTTGATTAATACTGCACTTTAAGCTGGTACTTTTCAGAAAGTCTTGGATCTGTTGTGAAATCTTAATGCAATTACGATACATTGAATACAGTTTACGATGAAATATTAAATGGTAGTTGTATAGGAGTCTTAGATATAGAGTCTTTGTATAGTTGTATAGGTAGTTTTAGAGTAACCAATTTAGATGCATCCTTGTTGCGCAATTGTGATTCAGATAAATATGAACTTCATAAATGATTCTCAAGGAAGTGCGAACCAAGTCCCATATGACGGAGGCTAACATATTACTTTTAATAATGCATAACAATGCTATAAAGTGTAACACACCTGCCGCTACTGCGACACTATACCAATGACGCGAACGAAATTTCAGCGTGTGTACAGAGACAATATGTGGGAAAAAGTGAAATACATATTCTATCTCTTACCAAGCTACAATTATTCATTTGTGTGAAGGTTTCAATTAATTTAAATGAATATAATATTTTCCCCTACATTATTCTTTCTGTGTTAGTGTTAACAAAATAATCTAAATAATATCTAATGTACATTACTAAATGCTTAGATTAAACATGCAAACTGCAATCTACACGCATCTATAATTTCTAATAAAATTTATACTAACAGCAAGAAGTCAATTCCTCGTTAATCGCGATAGTGAAATATATTTCACAATGCATTAAATATGTATTTAAATGCAATAAAAGCCAACATAATATATGCCAGGCCAAACATATCGACAAATTTATAACATAGTATTATTTCATGTCACGTATTTGCAAGCTATTTTATCAACAATTCATGTTGGTAAATGATTGAAATGTAAAAAGATGCTTGAACAATCGACCGCAATGCACAAATGGTGCAAACAATTTTTCACATATGAAATAATTTTGTCGAATATGTACACCGAATAATTCTTTTACTATGCGACATATTTCTCACCGATTTTACGCAATCGGTCACATGAGCTTCGTAATGTCCATCCCATTTATTTTTCGGATAAAAACAATGTAGAGCCGTGGGCAGAGAAAAGTCAGGAGCATTATTTCTTACCGGGTGCTGTTCTCTTACCGGCTTTTGCTCATCTACTGCTCACGACTGATTGCGTCGAGTACATATTACGCGTACAGCACCAACAGGTATGCGTACATCTGTCATTGTCGATGAACGTATACGTCCGGCTATCGTAGCTAATGTGATTCAAAAGCAGATCTTCACCGATCACCTTCACGGTAAATTACGAACGAGTTTCCAAATATTCGGTAGATTCTACTTTTTTTAAAGCGTTTCTAATACCTCTCTCAGTGTACACGGTCTATTCTCCGGTCATTGGAATGCGACAATTGGATGCTGTTAGCACCAGTGATCAACCTTCTGCGCGAAGAACATTTTTTACGCCTGTATACGCATACAGATATATCTACTACTAAAGCGTACAAGGGCAATGATTAACTAAAATCACTTCCGCTTGGAAGAGTGATTGAAATTCTTCCGCTTTTACCTGATGCAGATGTGAAAACCATTCGTACAGTTTTCTTCATTGATTTTACATTTAAGGAGAAAATTGTGTACCGCTTGGTATTACACGATTTTTCGGTGACCATTTAAAACATTCTTAGACAATGCCATGAAGATGTCTTGAAAATTCTTTGTACAGATGGAAAGAATGATAATATGACAAGTATGAAAAGTCTGATTAGGTGTATGTTTACCAATGATTGGAACGATCGGAAATTATTATGTAAAAATTCAAAATTTAATTATTAATATAGGAAATTAAGGCAGTTTTACAGGTCGAACTTGACTTTGCTGAAAAATATGGCAGTAAGCGTGAAGATCATTAACACGAATAAAGTAATAATAGAAAAGATGGGATTAAAACAGAAAATCTTTTGAACTATATCAATAATTTCCAATTGATCCAGTGAAAGCCTATTTCTTATGAATATGATGTAAAATTCATAGAATTTATTTACCTGGTTGGTGGATTATGTTTGGGAGGTTTTGCACCGGCTCGATGATAAATTTATTTCTCCAGGTTGATCGTTGCGTTAGTAAAGAAGTATTATCCGAAACCAAGCGTTTTTCTACCAATGGTTGCTCATTATTTTTCACATTAATTGTGAATTTATCGACCGTCAACAAACGTCATCGACACGTAGGAAATTATCATCACGGTTTCGGCTACTCGAAATTCTTTGATTCGTATATAAAATCAATAATAATAAACACCGGTGATTAGAGACTCAGCGGTAATGTCTAACAAAACAGTTTTCGGTTTTTTCACGACACTATAAAGAACAGTTTTCTGCGTTACAATTTTTCAGCGTGATATGTTTCACATTCCTTGTTGTCAAAAATTGTTAAATTTATTGAAAATATTGTTCGCCATGTAAGGATTCTTTAGACCATTTGTCCGAACGGTATTAGTCCTGATCGATATGTTCCTAAACGTTTTGCGTTAGTTATTTTCGACACTTCACTGCTATCGTGCTTCTTCATGTTTCTTCATTTTCAATCGAAGGATAGCCTTGCATAGAGGTTCCTGCGGACGGACCTTGTATCGAAACGATATTCGAAAAATTAGAATTCCTTGGGCCTACCGCGATAAGCACCGAAATACGCACGAATGAAAGAGAAATTTCATAGCAAGAAAGATAGATCAGCCTTCCAGAACCGCGGTTACTTAATCAGACCGTTCTGTGATTTCCGGTAGTTTGTACGACGCACTTTCGTAAATTAATCATACGAGAAGTGTGACAATTGGCAGACCACCGAAGAATTTGCTGGCCGAGGAACGGAATTTCGCGATAACGATTCTTAAATTTCACGGGGATTTTCCCGGACGCTCGCGAGGCACGAGTGACACGGTTACAGTTTTACGCCACACAACAGAAACAACACTGAGCGAGAGTCTATCGATTCCAGGGGATGGCTACTACTCGTTGAAAGCATCTCCGCCCGAAATGCACCCACCCTTATTACCACCCCCGCTTACACAGCGAAAGCCCGCGAAACGGATTGTACGTCACGAAACTACCCTGAAATTCGCTTAATCCTTCTTACGGAAGGATCGTAAATGTGGACTTTTCTCAATTTAATTATGGAGCGTCGAGAAATTTTAGAAAATTACTAAAGCTTCGGTACTGTACTGTTGCATCTCACAACATTATTTCACAAATATGAATTTTGTATAATTTGTTCGAATACGAAGTAATCAGTAACCTTCTGTTTTTAGTTAATTTTAGAGGGATGCGACTATATTTCTTTAGGTGACTTGTTTATAAAAATAATCTCGTCAATAATACCGTATGTGTATTCTATACTGATAAAAATATGGTCTAAATATGGCTGTTATTATAATGTATACAGATATAGCTACATAATTGTGACACGAGGTCGGTGTATTTACATACATTAATGCATACTTGAATACGGATCTATTTCCGTCGATCGAGTAAAATAAAACTCAAACTTCTCGATGCAGTAGAAATACAAGGTCGTTCATAGAAAGGACTAAAGACTACAGATTGCGAGAATTTTATCCTTCTCATTAAATATACAATTGCATTGTGAAACTTGGAAAACCATTCACGTTCAGCTATTGCTTTCTTTATATTGTTTTATTGCTTTCAGACGTGGTATAATCGGTTCTTGGTAAACAATTCTTTCCACATTGCCAGTAAATGCCTGAACAAACATTTTGTCCGTAAATAATAGAGTTTAAGGAGAATATAAGTATATTTATGACGCATACTTTTCACACAATATCAATAATTTGTGCACATCTTTTGAACAGGTTATTTTATTTCGCTCAACTGTTTCATAACTTATCGTCACGTATATACACAGCTATGTATTTAAGCACACTTCGAACAATACTTTTAATAACTGTATGTAATCGGCTTTGTCCTTTATTTAGTTCGATATAAGAAGAAAGAATGACATAGTTATTGACATGATAATAAAAATATGATACAATTTTTCACATTGTGTTTACACAATCGACTGATCGTAAAGAAATAAACATTCGTAAGTATGTGTGCATATGTTTACAATTTTTCTGTTAATCACTGGATAGATCCCCGTCGAGTTCTTTTTCTTTTTCCTCCATTTTTGTTCTCGCGAGCAATTCTTTTGCAGGATTGAACATCCCATTGGTCTGTACGTTACAGATATAACATCTTGTACTTTTTTTGTAGTGCTGTAAAGCACACTTTTCACAAAAGTAATGTTTACATCTGTAATGCAAAATAGTTTTATATTAAGTTAATAATTTTATATTGAGTTATTACTGATTTTACGATATTTTACTTTCTATGTAATCTATACATTATAAGTAATATGTAGCAATTTTGATTTCTCCAGAAATAATGTTGATAATCATATTTCTATACGAAACAATAAATTGTTAATTCGGACATCTGTAGATTAAGGATCTCACAGATTTTTTTTCTTTTGATTACTCTGAAGAGCTTCATAGCAGGCAAACATATTATACGTATTATGCGTTATATTTACAAAACAACTTTTTTCTGCGCGTGTTATTTAGTTTTCGATAAAAAACTAGAGTCATTGTTAGATCTATACTAACTTTGTAACAACGGGATCCGTAAAACTGTTTCGGCAGATGAAGCATTTGAATGGCAAATTATCTTCATCACTATCGATTTCATATTTTTTATCATCTTCATCACCACTGTTATCGTATTCTCCACTCGTAGCTTCTCTTTCTAACTGCCATCCTAATTTATAATCTGATCGATCGTGAAGAAACTTACAACTATCTGTAAAATGAAATAAATAAATAAGTTCATCAAGTCTTACATGTAAGAGAAAATATGAATAACTTTATTATTAGAGAAAAACTGGAAATTTAAACGGTTTTTATGCTATAGTATAGATATAAATGTTACAATATAATAAAATTGTATTAAACAGAATGAAATATACTTGCCTCCAAACCCACAAAAGCCTGTTTCTTTATAGTCTTTGCATATGTCTGGCTGATAATCCCATCTGACTGTTGCTCTCAAGTTTGCTGGTGCTCGTATTGGTCCCTTACGAACCATGCCACTAGATGCATTACCTGCTGCAGTGTCTTTCTTTTTATAATACTGAGCATAGTTATTGAGACCTCGATAAATCTTATCATCCTCTTTTCCTTCCAAGTCCTAAAACATATTGTGCCAAAGAAACAAACTCATGATTTATTGTGAAAGGTGTTAAGAATAAGTAATTAAAAAAGGATTAATTTCTAAATCAATCGGTTACCTCATTTATCTTCTGTGCCTTTTCAAACAGTGCTTGAGCATCCTTGTCTACCTCAGTTTCTGTTTCTAAAATTGCAGTTGCTCCTTGATCACTGGGACCAGCAGGCATAGAAGTTCTGCTACTTTTGTAAGTGACAGTAATGCTATCTTCTTCGTTACTATCATCATCATCATTTTTCCTGTTCCGAAACTTCTTGGTATTTGTCTATAAAACACTATGTGTACCAACTATCTTATCGCTAATTATATAAAAGGCTTGTATAAATGCATAGAAAGGAAAGAAGTGACTATTATTAATTTTTTGAAACGCAAGTACAAATGAAAATATTTGAAGTTTATAAAAGTACGTAGTTAGTTATCTTAGGACTGGTTTCAAAGGACTTGTTATTCTAAAAACGTATGTGAAAAACTAGTAAGAATAATGAGCTTATCGTGCTAATTGACATATGGATGCAAATGTTATCAAACATGAAAATATTCATCTTCTTAAGTGAATCTTCATTTTCATTTATTGTAATTAATCAATAAAGCTCTTTTGCATACATCTCTTGACATGAAAATGACATGTCGTTGTGTAACGTATGTGACCACTCATCCACATAGGTAAGATAAGGTTAAGAAAAGGTAAAGTTTTTTAAAAACTTACACTTTGCCTCATGGGATTATGCTCATTTACTTTTTTCTCCTTTTTGACAATAGTGGTTTCATCTTCACTGCTTTCTGTAAATAAAATATCAAAATACGTATTATGACAAACCGTCCATAACCTGTACAGGGCTTTAACGAAATTTATATAATGAAATTACGACAATATAAGTTGATTTGCGGCTTCCCCAATTTTACTTTGACTTACCGTTCTGTTCGTCATCTCCCTTGCGTTTTCTTGCCGCATTGTGGCGTATTTTACGTCGATTAAAGAGAAAAGTGCAATTTTTCTTATCGTTTTGTGCTTCCGCAACTTCTTCCATATTTGTTTTGTAAATACAACTCGCTAGGTAGTGTAGCGTCGTCCCTTAGATGGAGATTGGTTTAAAATTACACCAATTCTAATCCCTGAAACATTAAAGTTTATCCATTTTCTGCGTTGAAGAAAGAATACACTGTAAATAATTTGTTACAGTTTCCAAGTACATTGTTATTTTCCAAAGTAAGTTCACTCTGCTCTCCTTAGGTTATGTTATGTATTTTGATAAGTAATGCATTCCCTGTTTATAAGCAATCTTGTCACGTATAAAATAGTTGCATTGAAATAACAGCCTTGGGGTTTTGTGCTTACAGATAAAAATGAGCAAGAAAAAAAATATGGCTATTGACTTTCAAGATAATATGATATTGTTAACCAGAAAATATCTGAAACGCAAGATTATGTGTCCAGAAACAAAATTTAGGCATCATGTTAAAGAACGTATGCACATATTAGAATTACTAAAACAAACTGTGGAGATGGGTGAAAGTAATTCTGCTCTGCTCATTGGTCCTCGAGGCAGTGGAAAAACAACTGTATGTATAATACATTAAATTACTTAAATATAAGAATAAGCAACAAAGCCGAATTAATTAGATGTGAAAATATTAATTTCTTGGAAATTACCTCATTGACCACAGTGTACTGGGAGAAACACAATATGTTAATTTTTTTTATTCACTTCATATTTTATTTGGATGCCAGCATGACAAAAACAAGTGTATATATCTTGTAATACAGTCTTTTACATATAATTTTTTATATATAAAATCATTCAGTGATATCAAATGACTCCAAACACCTGATATATTTGAAGTTATAGTTGTAAAGAAATTTGCATAGCTTTTCTTATATATTGAATTGAGAAGTATGCATATAATATTTTGTAGCTTACTGTCAGTGCAGAATACTACTAGTAACATAATACTATATAGTTTCAACTTCTTCTCTACTTTTCAGCTTATTAACAGTGTTCTGAAAGAATTGTCTGCTTCAAAATCTTTTAAAGACAATTCATTAATAGTAAATCTCCATGGACAAGTACATACTGATGACAGAATGGCATTAAAAGATGCCACCAGACAAATGCAATTGGAAAATGTTGTAGGCGATAAAGTGTTTGGAACATTCGCTGAGAACTTGTCATTTCTGCTGGATTGCTTAAAATCTGGGGATAAGAAACACTCAAAGCCTGTCATTTTCATTCTTGATGAATTTGATTTCTTTTGTGAACATCACAATCAAACTTTGCTGTACAATCTTTTCGATGTTGCTCAATCGGCACAAGTAAGTTATACATTACAATCATAAATATAAAATAATCTATTACAGATGTCCTATAAATATATATAACATAGATTGCAAAATGAAATAATTGTATGTAAACATCTTTTGGAAGTTTATAAGTTAGTGTACATAGAACGGAAACAGTATCTTAATAAATTTTTGGTAATTGATGTAAGAAGGCAACATATTTGTGAAAAAAATTTGTTTTTAAAAAACATTAACAATGTAGCGTATGATAAAAACCTTGTTCATGTGTTGTTCACAAAAAAATTCATCACAATTCATAGTGACAATTGATGTTCCTTTATGGTCTAAGATACATTTGTAGCGCAATACTTTTTACTTATGTGGAATAACATATTTTATGTTTTTCAGGCGCCAATATGTGTGATAGGTATTACTTGCAGATTGGATGTTATAGAACTTTTGGAAAAGAGAGTGAAATCAAGGTTTTCCCATCGTCAAATATTTTTATTCCCTGGAGATACGTCGTCGTCTGAGCAACCAACAACTGCTTTTGACGACCGTTTAGTTCTTTTTCAACACCTTCTCAGTTTACCTGATGATGAAAATGTAAATAGAATAGAACAGCAGTATGACGATTGTGCCATAGATCCTCATTTTGGGTCAATGTGGAATGATTATATCAAGAATTTAATTAGTAATGTTACCATGGTAAACCTGTTGAAAAGGATGTATCAAATTGATACCAGTGAAAGAAGCTTCAGACAGTTTTTAGCATTCGCTGTTTCAACACTGTCGGAAAAGCATCAGCGACTGGAAGTTAATGATTTTGTAGAAGCAAGTAAAATCTATTCTCAAGATGATAAGGTGCTCATGCTCGAAGGGTTGTCTATTTTGGAAATGAGTTTGGTAATTTTACACCTTATAAATGAATTTTATATGAATTAATAACATTAGAACATTTATAACATTCATAAATAATTGTTTTAGATAATTGCGATGAAACATGAAACAGAAGTGTATGATGGAGAGCCAATTAATTTCGAAGGAGTATTGAATCGTTATATTAAATTTGTAAATCAGAATTCTTCTATACAATCAGTTCAGAGACCTGTGATTATGAAAGCTTTTGAACGAATTAAGGTAAGCATCACGTATTTACCATTTTTCGAATTATTGTTTCGGTATTCAATGAGCGTCTGTATATAGTAACTAAAGTATCCTAAAAATATACAAGTACAAAAGTTATAAAAGCTGGACTAGAAAACTGCAAATATTCGATTAATGTTTTGCAGATTAGTTTGAATTATATTGGTTAGTTTGAAATATGCAAGATACAGGTGTTAAATTAGTGTTTACATGAGTTCAAAAAATCTACCTTACATCTATATAAATTAATTGTGTGTTCTAGATATAAATTATCATATAATAAATTATAGTTTAATTTTAGAGAGTGATAGTATTATTCAAAATGATCGCCATTTTTATACAGAAATAAACGTGTACATTATTACCGTTGTTTTTTCAGAATCTGGAGATATTGGTGCCTGTTAGTACCACCAATGCTCGGGTGGAAAAAGAATATCAATATTATAAGTTTTTACTGACGTCACAGCAAGTCATGGAAGCTGTAAAAAATTACCCTGGTCTTCCAACTGAAGTCTCACAGTGGGCACTTAGCAGTTTGTAATGAATGTAGTTTAATATTGTAATTTTGTTAATTTTTATACTTGATGTCCAATCACTTTTATGTGATACTTGATAGAACTGAAACCATAGGTTTTACTTTTCCTCGAGTTGAGTCCATACAATACATGGAATTTGCCAGTCCACAAAAGTAAGTTAATGTGCCATTTATTTTATACATATGTATTACATTCATATAATTTTGTAATAGTGTACATAATCATTTTCAGCTTTGTATACCTAGAAACTATTTGATCGACTGAAATGGTATTTATGATAATCTTAAATATATTGATTATTCGCAGGTGCAAGAACTAATAGAACAAAAAAAGTTGTTTTGTAAATGCGTATCTAGCAGTGTATATAAGTATTGACATTTATAATCCTGCCAGTAGGAAATGTAACGTAGAATGTCCAACTTAACACTCTATATGCTAGGGATAATCCTTGAAATACTTTTGTCAGAATTATAAATTCTTACGTAGTTGCAGAGATAAGCACAGCTATTTATTTCTACATTTTTTCAGATATATAGCTCATTTTTATTGTTCAACTCTTAATCAATGATCATGATCTCTTAAAACATCTGTTGTATTTATCGAATAGGTACATAAGAACTTAGTGATTGAAAGAGCGCCGTAATTTGTAATGCAATCATAATCAGCTCATGTTTGAATCGTAGAACATTTATTTAAAACATCATAAGTCATTTTTATATAATCGGGATTATGTTCCCACGATATGCAGAACTGCATTGCGTCCGAAATGTGATTAATGCAATTTGTCAGCCCTCCTATATTGTTGTGTTTGCGGGTGTATGTGTGTGCACGTGTGCGCGAGTGCACGTGAGTAATATTTATATTCAGTGTGTAAAGCATGGAAGTATACATTTTTCAACATATTTATTTACACATATTTATTGAAAATATATGCAGATCGTGCGTAATTATCAAGTGCAAGTGTTATGAGATGTGAGATTGATGCATTCGTATGTTTTTAATAAACGAAAAATTCAAACGTACTCGGTATGAATACTTTTTATTCTATCCATGCGATTTGCGGCTCAGTTTTTTCAGAGGGAAGAGAATCTCTATGAATTTGGGTATTCTGCGATGATAGTTTTTTTCGCGATGGCCACTTGGAGTTAGCCAATTTCATAAGAAATTTATCCTTCTTTTTCATGTGTTTCGATAGATATGATTCATGTCCTGTATTATATTTAAAGACATAATTAATCGTTGGATACCTAATTTTTTATGCGCGGGCTAGTTTCCTAGTTTTTATTATTACTTCATTGTTTACGAGATTCGTAGTATGCCTGTACTTGAATATTTTTGTAGCAAGATTTTTAGTAAAACCTTTCCCGCGTATCTTTTGTCACCATTAATCTTACCAACATTTAAGCCGACAGGCTGCACTTTGTGGAATTTCTTTTCTTGGGGTAACGGGTTAAGCGCGGACATAGCTCTGGTGACTCCTACCTAAGTAGATAAATAAGACAACTCGGAGGAAAATTAATGTAAAAAAGCCAATGTTTTACATTCGCAAACCTGTATGTGGCGTACACGATGTTCCACTAAATCGGCACCAAGGAGTTCATCGTTAACATCCATTCTAATGGGTATAACTTTATTTATGCTCTGAAAACGGGCATATTGTATATAAGGAATGTTACTCGGTGACGACACGAAAGTCATAAGAAATTGCTATTTTATTAGACCAAAACATAATTTGTGAGTGCTTAACATTTTAATATTTTAATAAAGTTACCCATGACTTGCTTACCCACAACAATAGTATGGAAGTAATAAAACTCCAACTACTTAAACATAATGCTGTTAAAGTTTGAACTCCCAACAAATACCATCCGCCACCTGTATGAAGAAATTCATAAATGATTTAACATGAAATGGTGCGGGTAATAGTGGTTTGAAAATATTGAGACAGTTGGAAGACGTTGTAACAAATTTAAAATTCATTTCTGGTTTTTGGTTGTATCTTATTTTCCGCGTATAGTCATACTTTTCAGAAAAATAAAGGGTATACTTTTGGCATGGTTTGCCGCTTTTGCTTGACATTTGATATTAAATTCGATCGGAATAATTTCCAACCGACTCGATACATTAAATAATACCGGCCTTTAAACAAACCACTGCGTCCGGAGGTTGTCTTCAGGGATTTTGGATTATCTGCGAATAAGCCAATTGCTAAAACACCCCAAATTCCACTTGCTCCTACATAACAATATATTATATTAGTGTAAGAATTAGTGAATTGTATATTGAAGGGAATTAAAGTGAGGAAAAATGGGTAAACTTTCATTTTTATTTGATCTTATGTGCGTACCATTTTTTCCTCATTTCAATCCGCTACGATAGAAGGGATAAAAATTAAAATGGTCTTAAGGCGTTTTAGGTGAAATCAGATTTGCTCATATTTTTATACGCTTTTAACATAACATCCAAATATGCTATGGGATTTGAGCTTGGACCACTTTTACTTCTGAAAATTGTCGGCAGTTTTATTCTTTTTTACATGATTAAAAATGGCAGTATTGCAAAGAGAATTTGAGTGATTAGAATGAGAACACAAGAGACGTAGGTGAAACAAGTAGAAAGCAATGGCAGAGAAAAATCTTCTTTTTGCCTCCTTAAAAAGTTAACAAACTAAGATCACCAGGAACGAATTATATAAGGGAATAAAGACACACCGTGTGTAGCAGATGCTCCGACAGGGTCATCAATGTGTAATCTGTCAAGGACTGGCATCATGAAACACGTAATAAAACCTCCGACCATCCCGACGACCATTGCCTCCCAGGCTTGGTACAAGAAGCAACCACCTTACGTACAAATCTTATGAAACCAACGTAATTGTTCACAGAATTGCCTAATGATTGTCTCGATACAAAAACATAACTAGTCACAGGCACAATTTTCGAAAAATTCTCGATCTTATTATAGATCGAAACAACCGAAAATACAAATTTCTCATCTTAAAACTCGAAAACAGTTATAACTCAGTTTTACCTTTTCTAATATGAACATGACAAAGTTTTTAATATCGTCGTTTTCTTTTTGATTCTCGATTGGTAAATGGAAATTCCGAATTGTATCTATAAGTGCGTAGTTTTAATTGGTTTACATAATTCTGTTACCGTTTGTTTACCTGTTACCGAGACTAATGCGCCTAGGATACCATTTATCTGGCTGAGTATGTCTATTCCATTTGGATTTATTAAACTGAATCCTAGACCTATTAGTCCTCCACCTATGCTACTCATCATCGTCGAAACGGCTGCTCTAGCCGCGTATTGCCATCGTTGTTCACTTACACCATATGTGCTACCACTGTTAAATGCTAACCATCCCCACCTGTATAAGTACAATTTTTTCTAACATTAACATTTGACATATTTACATCCCGTTATAAAATTAGGAAATGCCAATAAAAGTATTGAAACCAATAGTACACATGTGCCCATAATTATGAAAGTGGTCTAAGTATAAATTTAAAAAAAGTGTGTTTATCAGTTATTTCACATCACATTATTTCAAACTGAATTAATTCAATGTAATTTCATTTTTATTTAATTTTGACTTAGGCCACTTTCATAATTTTGGGTACATATTATTATTAACACATTTCGCGCCAATCACGTAAAAGTATGTTGTTTCGTACACATTTATCAGATGCCGTTATAATGTTAAAATATTCAGTACTTTTTAAGTTATAACAATTTTTCTAAGGTGTTATTTTAAATTGGAACATATGAATGTCCACCGGCAGTCAAGTAAGTTTCGTAAATGGCAGATACTGTGCGAAATGTGGTAATATAAATTGACTTAAATTGACTTTTATGTGAAGTGTTTGTTTTTCTTCTTGTAACAAGATATCGCTTATTTTGCTGTGTTGGTAGTAAGTCATCGCAGTTATTTCTTTGCTTTTATTCATAAAGCATATAGTGAAGTAAGAAAATTCAAATGCTCCGATACTTAATGTTACTTCTTCGAAAAAAGAGAATTTCAATTTGACGATTGTACGTAGAATACGCAAAATGTTGGCGTTCTTGTATTTGAATATTTTGAATATTGCTTTGGTAAATTGTCATTCGTTACCACAGTACAAAAAGTCCCATGATAGCATTAACAGGACTTCCGAGGGGCAATGGGTCTAATCCATGGTCGTATCTACCGAGTCTTGGTCCCAACATGATAGCACACGCAAGTGCTACAAAAATACCCCTTAGTATGGTTCTTTTATTATTTTCCCGATGTGATTCTCCTATTTATTTTTCGCAGTAGTAAACCTGAAGTGCCACCAACGAGATGGACAGTTCCGGAGCCAGCAATGTCCACTGCACCCATGCGTTTCAGAAAACCATGGTCGCCCCAGACCCATCCTGCGGGTATGCAGTATACTATTGTGTTGAGAAACGAAAAGAGGCAATATGCTTTAAAGTTGCATCTGCGAATATGAGAATGCAATGAACAATTCTTCAATTCTGACGAATTTATGTAAAAGTAATCGTTTGCGAAGCATTCACGTCGCAACATTTCACTCTTGATTGACGGTTATTAGTTGATAAGGTTCGTGATGAAAAATAATGAACGATGTCTTAAAAGGAAATTTTAATCCAAGATGGCTAAATGTAGGATCATGTTTTATTGGACTTTTTTCTACGATAATATTACTAGCACTTAATTATGAAAAATCAAACTTGAATGGATTTGTAATGTTTTCCTATCGTTGGTTTACGTTAATTTTTAATGTTACGATTCACTAGGAATTAAGAAAAGGAACATAGATGTATAGAGGACGGAAATGAAACAAAGGAAGGATGGAATGGGGGAAGGAGAGTGGATGGGCAGGAAAATCAAAATCAAAGGAAAGGGTTGTGGGATGAGGAATATAAGAGAAAGAAAAGGAGGACCTAAAGAGGAAGAAATGGCTAGGAATATAGACAAAAGAAGGTGAAACATGAGGAATTATGCAAAAAAACAATGAAAAGGAGAATAATGAATATCTAAGGGGGATAAAGATGACAACGACGGAATGGGGAGTATGGAAAATGGTGAACAGTGAATGAAAAAGGAGACGAGGAACGGAGGGTGCCAGAGACGAAGGGAAGAAAAAGTATTTGATTGAGCTGTTGGGAGGGGTAGCAAAGAAAATGAGTGGCGGGGGGGGGGAGGTGAAGGGAGAGAAAGAAAACGAGAAAGCGAGAGCAGATAAGAAACGTAATACGAAAGTTGAACGATCAAAAAGCGGGAAGAATAGACGGGATACCAAATGATTAAATGAACCGTGGAAATATAAGTAAAGGGGAAAAATAGAAGCATGCGAAAATAGGTGAAATATAATAAAGGGAAATGTTACGACGTAATAGGTGTGGAAAATTTGCAACAAAGTTTAGAAAGGGTAATATTACCTATTACGAAAAGGGGATTGACGAGAAGGCAGGGAATAGCACTACGGTATTAGCAGAAAAGCTGAGAAAGAAATGTCTGAAAAAAACAATCTGCCACCGAATTAAACAAGCTTTAGGAGGGGAAATGGGAACGATTGACACCTACATACGCCGGATAATGACGGTGGCGGATTAAAGGGACTGATGGGTGGTACAGAGAGATATCGTGGAAGGGGATAATCAGCATTAAACACAGAGGAGTAAAAGATAATGGAGGTTTTGAAGCGGGGAAGGAGAATGGGGAAAGTGGATTGCAGGTCAAAAGGGAAAAAAGTGTAATGGATCGGTCGTGGAAATTTGAGAGATCTATAGTTTTATTTCCACAAGGGTGTACCGGTCGGAGCGCAAGATGATACAGAGATTCAGTGTAGTAACTAGTCTTATATAAAAATGGTTCTGGTGTTGTATCTTAACAGCTGTTCTTATATAAAATATGCAATTGTGGGCTTGGTCACGGAGGTGGAGCGCAAGGATCTCTTTTCCAATAAGAAATTTAGGGATTCGTAGGATAAAGGGAAAAGAAGGAATAGACTGAGTTTTGTTAGGATGACGGGCATGCAGGGCGGTAGGTTGTATAATTTGTAGGGTCAGCTGATAAGGATGTTATGGTAGGTCGCGTCATAAACTTAGTGATTTTGGAGTTTGGGAAATGTTGGGTTTTACGATTTGGAGTTTGTCTAGGACCGGGGATGTTACTGTGGATGACCAGTGTTTTGCAGCTGCGTTTGTTTTCTAGGGATAGGCGAAAGATATGGCAAAAGGTTTTTGGAAGCAGGTAAATGTATATTGCGGAGGAATGCAGTTGGTCATCGTATGGCTAATAATCTAGACTATGATAATCTTAAACTATTGTGACTATATACGTATACAGGGTGTATAGACATTACACTGCCAATGATGTGCTAGATGGAGAGAGAAAAATTTGAAAGAACAGGAGGCGAGGAGGGGGAGATTCTTTTAGAATAACGAGGTGAATAAATAGAAGGCAGGAGGAAGAGTGGAAAGGATCAAGTTGTGAGGAAACGATTGTAATGGGAGGAACTGGACAGAAAAAGAAACGTGAGAACACGTGTGAGAAGAAGGCATAGACTAAGAAGGAGCCGAGGGTAAGGGCAATAACGGGAGAGAAGGGAAATGGAAAGGGATGCATGAGGGAGCTGGAGAAATCAAGGTAGTGTAAGAATGGGCAGGTCAAGTAAGAATAAATGAGGGTACGGATGAGGGAACGGAAACCGTCCAGTTATGTGAACCAAGGTCTCAAGTTAATAGAATTTCAAGAAATTCATTGACGGACGATCACTGGCAAAATGTCGAAATTCCATTGATTTAACATATTTTACTTCTCTGACAATTACCGCTCGGCCATAGCTCCGCTAACAATGGTAGTTGATGTAGTGGCAAAACTTAGCTGAAATAGGAATGCAGCGCAGATTGGACCCATCATTTCATTCTCAACCGACGGATCTATGAGATATCCTCCGCTACCAATGAAAGGATTGTTAGGCTCGTTTAATCCAAAACTCATGCCAAAGCCAAACATCCAATACGTTAATCCACCAAGAACTATGTCTACCACATTTTTCATCATAATGTTTACTTCGTTCTTTAACGAAACACATCCAGATTCTAACATACCGAAACCTAAAAAAGAAAATTAATAGTCCACCAACAAAATAAATGAAGCATCTTTCCTTCAATACGGGAAAATGACTTTAATCGCAAGGAATAATGTAACATCAATTGTTTATTCTTTTCTTTATTTTTGGAATTACCAAATGGAAGTTTAAAGTTTGTATCCGGTGAAAATGAAAATGAAAGTGATTGTTCAAAAAAATTTAATTACCAATATAAGCATTAAAAAATTACAAGGTAATTGCATAATTTACCTGTTTGCATAGTAAATATAATGAAAGAATTTGTAACTATCCAATTACTATCCTCCAAATTCAGATTAAATGTTGACAGAACAAATCTGGAAATATTTGTTTGTCTTGTTTCGTTGTTTCCTACTTCCATGCTTGAAGCGTTTTTACTAAGAAGAATACCTGACTTTTTTGTGAACAGTAGAGAATGAGAACCCAAAGAAAAACAAATTAAACATTTGTAGGAGGCAAGGAAAACAAATTAAAAATTAAAGACGTGCTTCTTCCGCGAATAGGATCAACTGGAATCAGTAATGATTCGGATCGATGAAGGTAATTGGAAGTCAAGAAAGGTTGGAAAGGTTTTGCTTTTTTATGTTTTTTTTTATTGGCCCACACCCAGCCGTTACAGAAAATTTTCCATTTCAATCTGTATACAGAAGTTCCATATTATCCCAGCTGATCAATTTCAAATTGTGTAAATATAATAATAGATCCAATCTAAATAGAAGAAAATGATATCACATAGATCACTTTGCATTGTCGCACAGACAATTTCACCTCGTGTAATAATACACAGACTCTGAAGCAACAAAGGCAATTTATTGTTTATACGATATCATTGATGCACACTAAATGTTAGTAAATGACGGCGAAAATCGGTAATTCTTAGTGGTACAAACATCCTTTTTTTCATTTTACGCTTTTCCAATTTTTTGATATCGACCTGAGAATTATGTTAGGTGACATAATTCAGCGCCGAAAAGTCTTTTATTAAAGCCTATACTAAGCTTCCTTTGTTGGCGACTGATTAACAAGCCGATAGCACGTATCGTCGTCGCC
Organism: Hedychridium roseum; assembly: GCA_963989215.1. NCBI lineage: Eukaryota > Metazoa > Arthropoda > Insecta > Hymenoptera > Chrysididae > Hedychridium > Hedychridium roseum. The sequence goes on along the minus strand of OZ022317.1, from coordinate 2,198,319 downwards.
GATGAATTCAGACGATTTTCTTAAACAAGCGAACTTAGAAAATACGGCGCGAGGAGTTACATATCATCGAAATTATTAAGAACTGTAATTTCGTTTATAGTGTTCAAAACGTCTATGAGGACTACGTCTCGATCGACAGATTCTTCTTGTTGGTTTCTTCATTCAATGTTTCCATTGTTGTTCGACTTCTAATGGCCGTATACATTTTCGTCACTGTATGCAATATAAAGAAAGAAGTCCTCTTCGTGATGTTCCTAATGAAAAAAAAAATACTGTAGAGATTTCCATTACATTATAGTCAACTTTAACATAGAGGGTTCTAAAAGTACTATTTTCAATATAATTATTTATACATGAATTCATGGAAAGAACACTGTACAGAATAAAAGTAAGTACAACTTTTACAAAAGAACTTTTCTTCATAGCCTATTTTTGTACATTGTACAATTCAGAATTATAAGAAACAAACATATTGCTTAAGAATTACATCACTCAATTGTTATATAAATAGATATTGTTTATAGGTAACCCTTGCACAACATGCTTTTGAGTGAAATTAGTACAAAAATTCCCTTTATATCGAAAAGTTTTACTATATCAGTTATTTAGGAAAACAATTATTATGTAACATGGTTTTATACAACACGATTTTCATTCAAGTCAGTTTCAATGCAAGACAGTGCAGATTTTCATGTTAATTCAAAGTTTACTCACACAAACGAATTTTTCTATTGATTTTACACAAAGAATTAAAAATAAACGAATACATTAAAATTATGGAAAACATGAGTTTTGAGCAACTGGTTTTATAGACATTTTAAACTTTGTATATATATTTTCAAGGATCATTTTGCCTGAATTATTTATCCTTTAGGGAAAAATACTGATACAATGATTTTAATGATTATCCTCTTACAGCTTATAAAAATTTAGAATATAATTATTACCGACGGTTGATAAATTTCTTTTATGTCCATGAGTTCTTATATGACTGTATGTTGTTAGCAATACTATTGCTTTACAACAAATACATTTGTTGACGATTTATACAGAAATAATTTACAAACAATATTTTTGTTTAAATGCGATACTAATCAAAAGATTATATATCAATCACCAAACTAATCCAGTTTATTTGGGATTCATAAGAATTTATAATGTTCAAGGTTGATCAGAAGTTTCCAATGTTTCAAACCAACCAATGTTCAAAAAAGGTAAATATTGTCAGCAAAGTACTGTTTGGTGTGAAAAAAATTAACGTAAATAACTGAAAACTCATTCTTTAATAAATTGTTCTCTGGTTGTTTTACGCAAAATTGAACACCTGTCTAAAAATGAACGAACTTGTCACCAATCACTATTGTGTTAATATTACGTAACACCAATCCATTTTAACATTTTATTCTTTGAAATGTCATCAATGTCGGTTGATTAATAATACTATCAATTGTTTCATATTTTCTAATTCATTTCTAATTTCTGTGAAGTTGCTACAAAAAGTAGATGTGGTTCACAAATAATAAGCCCAATTTCTTAATTTTAGACATAAAAAAGTCACTTCAAATTTTTGGCAACATATTGCAAACATTCTGTGTATATAATTAGAATTAATCATGAGCACTGTATGCATAACCATTTTCATATAATATCCAGAAATTCAGGATAGAAATGTATATCAAATAGTTAATAATTATATTCTATGAACTTAAAAACATAAAAGGTATCTGTGAATAATTGTTACTTACTGCATACAAAGAACCCATAGTAGCACTTGTAGGTGGAATTATATTGTTTACAAAGAAGAACAAAGCATCTTCAGGTCGAAGGTGAATCCTCTTGCGAATTAAAAAGTAAAACTGCCCAACAGTTAGGTCAGACGGCACAAGGTACTTTTGTTTATCCAAATCGCTGATTTTTGCTTTAGGTGCTTTTTCGACAATTACCTACAGTTGTAAAATTTCTTGCATTAGATATAATTTGATGGGCGTTTGACCATACTAACATATTATGTTTCTGTTGTACCTATATCACCTGATCTTTGTTTATGGTCTAAAGAATTTTGCCTCTAAGTTATGGATCGAAAATCCATTATAATGAAACAAACAGATGATTCTGCAGTTGTTGAGTTAAAGTGTAGTGACAGTCTTATGGAAAATATGACAGTATCGCCTTCAAATTAGTATTATTGTTTATTGTAAATCATTGACGACACATTAATGATTGCATTAGTCGATGCAGATAGCTTTTGTTGATATCGATCGCGTATCACGTTTACTTCGACGTATTACAAAACGCACGCGTCCATGCTCGGGGCGTAGCGAAGGATCGATAAAGACGAGTAACCGCAGAACAACGACACAAAGGAAATATTTGATTCTCTCGGCAATTGTTCATTGATCAACACGAATAAATGAATACTACAAAACGCGATGATAGAGCGTACGACGTAGAAGAACGTCCTTGGCTTCCTCCAGAGTCCAAAATTATTGGTTACAACCGTGACACAACGTAAGATGTTCGATGCATAATGATCGAAGAAAATCACGACGATGCAAACGAAGCAACAAGATTATTTGTTTTAAAGTACGTTACGATCGTAGGTCGAAAGAGAAATAACTCGGTTGATCTGGCTACTCACAGGTACTCTGTCGGGATATTTTCGTCGAATCTTTTCACCCTCGGCCTTCCTTTTTTCGAAAGGGTGTTCCTCCTTGTATTGGAACTTCATCTTGCTCGCGCGTAGAGCACGACAATGACCAACGACGTATTTTCTCTGCTCTTTTCCTTCTTCCTCCCGTTATATATTCCTGTGGATTTACACGGATTTTGCTGGTTTCCTGAACTGGAGAAACGGTGAATGGCACTCTGCGACACTTCTGTCACAACAATCGTCGTGCGTCAGTTTTACTGCGCACACCATCCAATGTACGCCTCAAAAAAATAGTCCCTTAGAAGATTTTCTTGGAAAAGCCAAAAGAACCGAGGGGCATTTCTCATGCGCGAATACTCCAGCTTGAACTAGTGAATAGGCTTACGAGCGTTATCAAGTGACTCGGTAAAATGATGATGATCTCCAAGTAAATAAGCAGATATGCCAGGAACGGATTATTCTATCAACGTTTCTGGTGCAATCCGAAATGTGTTTTTCAATAACATTTTCATGGTCAACTGTTAATAGCAAGCAAAAAATTAAATTAACGGGTTTTCTTTGAAGGACATACGTTTATTTATGTTTATTTTCATTACTACAGTGTAATTGTTTTACAACATTAGAATTAAATGTAATATCTATTTCAGCCAAAAAAGTTTAATAGCAAATATGTATTTTACTACGAACGTGTGTTTGTATAGTGAAGTCTATTCTGAGTAAATAAGTTTTGTAGTATTTCACTCTGACCTGCGATATCTTTAGTTTAACTTGAGACATCCCTGGAATGGCTGAAAAACGATAGGAGAAATCTTTTGTTACTCCGCGTTAGGTGACGCATGATATTTTCCTATTTGGATTTTCTTCTGATTTTTACGAAATTAGAATATTTCTCATTTCGCAAAGATGTCAATAAAACGGTGGAAAAGAATTTAAATTGCAATTACGTTATTGTACAAATTTACATGATTTTTTTTGAATTTATGATACAACGATATTCGTGTGTTAAAAGAATTTTTTTACAATAAAGACTCGGTACATATCTTTTAGTTATATAATAATTTGTTCATACGCGAGTACCAGCACTCCTTCAAAATAAAGCAAATCGAGCTATTCGTTATAATTCCGTGCGTTTTGAATGTTAAAATACATGTCCAATGGGTCGGATTAATGGAGATCTTGTTGCGCTGGAAGACACGGGTAAAATTATTCGAAAACTATAAATATGTTTTTTACAAACACTCATGTAAAAATACCACTCTTCTTGTAGTTTATTTAACAAGAAATACGCTAATGAAATTTTATTACTAACATAGATCATATTACGGGTGGAAGAATGCTAATTACATGATTTAAAATGTTCCATGACATTCAATTACTAGCTTAAGGATTTCAAATATAAACTGTCTAAGAGTAACTGCTGATTGCAATTTATTTATACACAATGGAAACTGTTCATTGAATTTGTTAGGTAATGAACGAAATTACTTCCCGAAAACTATTAAATCTGTAATTTCAATTTAACAGTTGGAATTATAGAAAAAATTAATAATTGGAGTTACCAAAATATTTCTTTTAACATCATTCACTTTCATTTTGAACCTTATATTAACTCGCACATGTATACATAAAATTCAGTATATGTGGATTTTTGAAGATGTTTATTAATAGAAATATGTACAGATGTTTCTGTAAATGTAGAATAACACTGTTTATTCTGCATCTTCTTCATCATCATCTTCCTGGCTGTTAATCTGGAAGTATCTTAGTTCATACGTATCTTTATCTTTTGAAACTACGCGCAGCCAGTCACGCAGCTTGTTCTTCTTCAAATACTTCTTAGTCAAGTACTTGAGGTAACTATAATAACAAAGGGTTCTAAATCAGTGCAAATATCGGTTGCATTGTAAGAATTATTTACAAAATCACATTGTTTCAGTACTTAAACATATATCCAATTTTTATATTAAAATATCATGTACAATACACACCGCTTAGAGAAGTCGACATCACTGTTAACTGAAAGTTTCGTTTTGCTTTTCTCTAACGTTACATTGTTGCCAAAGTTGTTTGTTTTTCCTGCAACTTTGATCCTTTCTTGAAGATACTTTTCCTGCACATTGTAAAGATAAAAACATTAGTAACATTGCCTATCAAATTATTTAACTCGGTACGAATGGTCAAAATTGAATAGAGGTGAATTAAAAAGTATTTACTTGTCACAAATACAATATATAATGTCATTTAGGTCTAATATTAATATAATAATATAACACAAGATAGAATCTTTAAACTTTCATATCAAATTTTGCTAAATCCAAAAGCACTTTCAAAAGACAATTTGATTCATTTTTCTTATTTAACAAGTTAAACATTATGATAATTGATAATACATATGCAAGTATTGGTAGAAATTAATAATGTGTACATGGAGTATTATATGAATCAAATATATCTACAGGTAAATCTGTTAAGAAAAGCATTTCAAACATGTATACAGAACTATGGCAATATAATTTGCTGCTCACAGTATAAACAGTAACCAATTTATAAAAACCATTCTCTTGTCATATCGTTAAACAATTTACTCAAACAACAGATAATTTACATTACTTTAAGCACTATGACTTAATAACAGAAATCTGTTAGTGATGTACAAACTATAGGTTAGGTTGCTCTGTATACGATAGATGTGTAGTTAATGGTGAAGGTATGATTTTACAGTAATTAGAAATAGTGGAAAAGAGTTGAATATAAACGGTTCTGTAAAACTTACAAAGTTAGCTACATCCATAATATTGTCTTCGACTGGGTGCGTGCAGTCAATGGTGAACTTCAAAGACACCTTCTTTTTCTGGCCCTTCCCACGAAGGGATTGTTTCTTGCTGGCCGGGCCTTTGGCCTTCTTCGCAGCGGTCTGAAAATTATTTTTTACATTTTACATTTCATGCAAAGAACATAACATGTGCATTTTATGTCATCCAAATGTGACAACATCGGAACGCCGTTTACAGAAGTCGTATTTAATCCGACAGAATCTGAGCGATCCTTTGAAAAATATTAAATTAACACTATATTATTATAAGAATGCGTATTAAAGTTTCCTGCGAACCATTCAGTTTCTTGTTATTTTTGTACATTTTCAAGATATTATTATATTTTTCTGGAGAACAAAACTCACCAGAGCCATGCTTGCAGCTGTCGGAGAAACGAAAGAATCGTTCGTGGCGCGGAGCCACTGTCGCTCGAGTCGTACGTTTACCTTTTTGCCGCGAGAACTGAGCTGTTGAAGATTACGTAGATGTGCCGATAATGTAGATGGTTAATATTATCGGTGGACAGTAATGACGTAAAGAAGTCCTGATATTGCACTCGAAGCCGGTTTTCTTGTGGGGTTTTCCGATGTTAATCGGCAAAATTATTTCAAGCATAGGATGACAATTTATTTTCACGGTGCATTCAGTACAAAAGTAAAAAATGGTTATAAAAAAACTTTTAAACAATATTTATTGTATATTAGAGATGCTTATTTCACATATGTTTATATCTGTTATACATAGCCGTACGCTTTATATATACATACATTTTTATACATAGCCCTTTGCTACAGTCAAAAAAATATTAATTTAATCTTGTTACATTAATATTTTACTGAAAATAAATCATTTTAATTTTGATTCAGTGTGGATACTTAAAAATCACTATTGGACTAACATAATTAGTACGAATGGTCACTGTATTCAGGTAAGCACAAAAATGTAAAGTGCGTATAATTTGGATAGTGAGAGTAGTTATCAGCGACGCACAGAAAGAAAAGAAAAGCGATAAACAATCATGATTGTTATACTTTCTACTTAAGAAAGACAGTGAAATTGTTGCATTCTGATTGCCCGTCAAGTTTATAAGAAATCATTTACGTTCGAGTAAGAATTATCTACACTTATTGAAATACAAGCTAATAGCCTGAAAATCTCTGGGCAAGAAACGTATTCGAAAACGTTACAATTCGTTGAACAGTCCCTGTGAGGGTAGGCTTACCAATCAGCTCATAAGTGTGTTGTCAGTGTTTTTTCCCCCCTTTTTCTGGTCCCGACCTTAACTTAACTGAATGAAAACTGAACTTAACTGACGACCTTTCCTGTCGTACATATTTACATTTGGACTATCTCCGTCATTTCTAAAGTAATGCAGAGCCGTATCGCGGTACACAGTCTCAAATTTTACTTAAAAGTTGCTGTATTAAATTAAATGGCGGTTCAGGGGCGCCACTCGAGTGTAAAGAAACCTGGAACTCTTTTTAGTTTTTTTACACATTTTATTCACTTTTATACGTTTTTTTTACCACGTTTTTGCAAGATATTTGCAATGTGCCCGCCATGTATTGTTATTCCTATGTTAGGTTGTAAGAGGGCAAATTTTTCACAAAACGATCAGGCAGAGAATATTTCTAACGACGAAAATGACTTTCTAACAGTAGTAAAAAAACGTATTCGTGTAACATAGTAGAAAGTGACAACGAATAAAATGTTGATTGTTGGAAAAAATATTTGTTTGATTTTCCTTAACATAGTATCTTATCTTTCATGTGTTTATTAAATATAATGTTGTTATAGACTGGAGTTTTACATGTAAAATTGCTTTTTCAATTGTTTGCTTTAATTTAACACAAATTTTAGATCACATTGCAAATCGAGTGTTTCACGACTTTTTTACATCGTCTTTTTTACACAGATCTTTATAATCTATTAATATTGTATAGAGATAAATACAAATTCCGATAATTATCCGCGACGGCGGTAGTTGATAATTTTATTCAAAACATTTATGTTAATAAAATATAATGAGAAGAGATGTGCAAATTGATGTACTATTTTATTTTGAGCTTGGGGCTCCACTTCAAACTTAAGGAATTTACAATAAATTTAGTACATTTATCAAATAATAGTAAATTTTGCGCCCTATATAAACCTTACAGGTTCTTAAATATGAGCAATATTGTTTTCACAGTTTACAATTTTCTGACTAGAGTTAAAATATAATTATGGCAAAGGGAATACTAAAATTGGCATTCTTTTAAAAATAATATTACTGGTATAGATAGAAAAAAGCTTTAGAAAATAGTTTTATAAAGACGTATTACTGGGTCAGAAGTACATGATAATCAAAATACTTGATTTGCACAATTCACAAACTAATTTCGTCCATACGTAAAGAACTTGCCAAATCTTTTCGTGCGGTATTTACAAATAAATATAGTGCTGTTTAAATCTATTTACTCATATTTAAAAAAATCTTATAGAAATAAAATTATGATAACATACACATAGTGCCAATTAAAATGTAAAGTACATTCCTTCCAAAATCGTTTTGATAAAAACAACTAGCATAAAAACAATGCTATGCAATCAAGGAAATGAACTTTAAAGTAGAATCGAAAACTTGATTTAATAATTAAATTTAACTGTGTAAAGCGTCGAATAATGTTTTAACTAACAATTCTAAAAAAGGCATACACAAGTACACGAAAATATATTTTACAATTCTTAACACACATGGTCAATATTCCAGACCAATGCAGGGACTTAGGCTAACGGCGATTTAAGGTGGGCAAAATGTTTATTAGATTCAGGTCAAAACATACATTATATTTGTACGAAGTACGAATAATACATTTCTCAACATATTATTGGTTATACGATAAATAAATTAATTTAAGTAAATAAAATTTGCGTTCTCAGTGAAAAGAGAGTATAGCTTATCATAACAAAAAACAAAAAATTTGTTAATTTAATTCTGGTTAAATATAGAGAGCAATAATGGATAGAACACTCTGGTGGCCCAATCTTAATAATAAGAACAAAAATAATAACATTACAATAATAATAATAACAACAACAAAAATATGATATAAATAATAATAAATATAGTACAATTAATAAATAATAATAATAATAATAATAAGAACCACTGTATGTCGCTGTTGCATCTCGCACATATTGTAATTTCACATAGTCACGGTGTCGTTTTTACATTATCACAGGCCTAGGGACTGTTCGAAAAAACCCAGCGAGACCAGCAATAAAAATCTTATAAAGCTGGCCAATTTGCTGGCCATGTGCGTGTTCAGGTACCAAGGATACTTGAGAACCTCATGTGCCATTCGACAGAAGGCACGCTACACACGTTTTCCAGATGCGTATTCGAAGTTCTTTCTTGCCAATGGGCTCTAAATTCTTGTGACGTCAGGGCAACCCCCTCCAGGAAGGATTTCTAAGTCAACCGAGTCCTCGAGAAGCGCTTGTTGCCAGAAGAAAGGTCAGTCATTTAGCGTTCGTTGCCCAGTCAACACGCAAAAACTTGTAAATACATACTTCATCTGCCAAGTTCGAAAATGTATAACGTATTTTTCAACTGTTTCGCAGTCCTGGGTCCTGTGCATCTTTTATGTACGAGATAAAGTGTCATCGATTAATTCGAAATACAACGTACTGTCCGACAACGTCGCTCAATTGCGCAATGGAATTTAAGATTCTAGTGCATTCATAAGAAATCACGAGATCGCCGGTACTAAGAATGTTGTGTTTCTTCGAACCGGATTCAAGGGCAGTTGAGACACTCAGAGATAATCTCAAAGTACAGTGTAAAGTGCTACGGTTGAACCAGAACAATGCTACATATCAACTGTCTATAAGTGTGTATCTACACAACGGGATCGACAGATTCTCTGCGTTTCTTCGACACACAGGAAGAACGAGAGAGGAACCAACAAAGACATGATTTAACAACGCCAATGATCCAGCAATTAAAAACGGTAAGAGTCTTTGACAATTCTTACTAGCGTATTCCTGTAGGTTCATCTTAACACATTGCGGACCAGTAGTTTTATTGCTAGATTTACCCAGTGGCTAAGGTAAAGATACCAGTAGTTAACCAGTTAAGAAAAATTTTCTACGGAAACAATGGTAACCGCTTACTCTGTCAATAAATGGCGAAATACGATGCCTGGGGAAGTTCTTTAAACCTTCTAGATTACGTACCAAAACCACTTTTTAATAAAAATTAAGTTATACAAATTTGAGAAATATATTTAAGAATTCGGTAAATTCTTCAGTAGTTGACCACTCTTGAAAACGAAAAAACTAATAATTGACCACCTCTGTTCTTTACTTTAATCTAATATTTACTAATATAATATAATATAATAATATTAAAATGATATTTACTGTTCTGTACTTTAATGTCGTGTATTTACATCAATTAGAAGAAATAACAAGTAAAAGGGCAAATACAAATAAAAAGAAGTTAATTTCTGAATGTTAATAAAAATACAGTTAATTAATTCCATATCGAACCTAATTCAGGTAAAGAGTAAATATTTCGCGTTTTGTTCGCCTTGGTAGGGTCATTAATATGAAAAAGTACATTTTCCCATTCGTAATCTAATACATCAGGAGTTTCTGAGTTTCTTTTTTTAGTTTAGTTAACCATGTGGTCATCGACTAGAACCCAGTATGCTACAATATTTAAATTTATATCTTGTATTTCTAACAAAGTGAGATGTAAAACGAATACATTATAAATTGTAAACAAATTTAAATGAGTAATGTCAATAATTGACCATGCCTGTCAACTTCTGAAAATTATAGAATAACAATATTCAGAAGTTGACCACTAAAAAATTATTGCTTTTTGAAGTTACAATAACAAAAATTATGTACTTATTACTTATAAAACACTGTAACCATTTAAACAGTAAATAATTCATTCGCGAAATGTTCATAACGTATGAATTTTTTGAACTCAAACGTAAGTAAAGCTATTCTTAACAGAAACGTTAAGGAAATAGAAATATAACGGCATATTACTTACCTTATTGAATTCAGACGTTCGTTGTTAGTTAACATACTTCATTTCACATGCAGTTGTTTGGAAATTTAACCGACAGACGCTGTAGCATCTGAAGTTCGCTTTCATCGAAAGTACACAACTTATAAAAACTTTATTTTTTTATGTTTTCTAAAAAATGATCAACTTTTACTTTTACCTTACTTTTACCTTACCTTAACTTTTACCTTAACTATGGTTTTGGTGAATGAATACAAAAAACCTTTTACATAAATTTTAAAGCCACGCTTTAAAATTAAATGTCCATTACATTTTGAAGTTATTTTTTACAGAATCTTACAAGTTAATATATTTTTGCTAAGCTAATATCTAAAAAATTGAATGTGTTAATGAATACAAAAAAGCTTTTACATAAATTTTAAACCCGCGCTTTAAAATTAAATATCCATTACATTTTGAAGTTACTTATTACATATTCTTATAAGTTAATGTATTTTTGCTAAGCTAATATCTAAAAAATTGTCAGCAAATATATCCAGAATTTAAAATACCAGAAATACGAGAATTCTCGTCATCCGTCCGCAATGTGTTAAGTTTCGCTGTAAAGTTCGGAATATCAAATATAGTGGCAATCAAACGTTTGATGAAAAAGCGCGGCGTGATGAAAGCGAGGATCATATATTCCCACCTAAATAGAAAGATATCGCCGAGACGGTAGCATAAATAACGTGATCCGAATTAAGAGACAGCATACGCGAATTTTAGCGTCATTTATGAAGAATTAGATCACGTAAGCGGCGAATACGATTACATAGACGAACGAATTGCAGTAGAAAAGAATTATTTCGACGTTATTAGTGAAGCTGAGTATTTATAATACATAAACACGCCTATAATAGTATATTCGGAAAATACAGCGACCATTTTATCGAAGAACATAATCAGTAATCGATCGGAGCTGAGCGATATGGAAAAATTGAAATATTATCTCAAAGTTTGACTCTCGGAAGGCACAGCGCGGAAACTTCAAATATTTACAATAACAGGTGAAAATTATTCTCGAGATTTGGATCGGCTGGTGTAACATTAGCAGGCTAATCGAATCATAATAACGCGACAACTTAGTCTAATTTCACGATTAATGATAGAAAAGAAATAAATAACGGCGGGATTAGTAATATTGGTGGACGAAACGTAGCAACAAGTATTTTTGTTTCAGTTTGTAGACGTTAACGTGGGAGAACACATCGTCGCTCAACTGATCGTCGAAAAATTACTCAAAACAACGTGTCGAAAATGGGAAGAAACGTTACAGAGAAAATTCAAATTTTATCATCAAATTCAAACAGTTACGAGAATTTTTCTACGGCACCGAGTCCTGAATTGCGCAATGGGACTCGGAATATCACGAATCATCAAATTGTTACGACTCAGAACGTGGTAAATATTGATGGTCGAATAATTGTATGAAATTCATGATTTTAGATGATTTCTCCAATGTTTTATTTTATCTTATTGGTAGCATAGAATGGCCCAAAGGCGAATTGTAAATTTGAGCTCGACTGAATGATGTTGAAATGGAGAGTGTTTTCAGTTTTGGGTTTTCTTTAAGGAAAACTCGTGTTTCTTTTAGAGCGAGGGTGGGTGGTTTGTAAGATAGAAACTAAGTTGGAGGGGATGGTACTCATGGATGGAGAGAGGGGGAATTAGGGGCGCCATTCGCTCGTGCATATTGTACGTTTGGTGACAATGATATTATTAGTAATAGTAATAGTAATGGTATAATAATATTAAAAATAATAATGATAATAATGATTACAATAATGTTAATAGTGGTGGTATATAGTTAGGTAGGGGGTTGCGTCCGTGGGACGTAACATACCCCACCTTGGAAAAGAAAAATGTGGACTCTTATTGAGTACTGATTCGTTCTGTCACGGATATTGAGCATATCCATGTATTTGGCGTTCATAGTTGAGTTCAGAAAGATATCGTCATGGAAGCTAAATGGATGTCGCAAGTTTTTAGGTCGAGCTTCCGCGGATTAAGAAAAATATTAATTTCACATACGTCTTTTGTTTGTAAGTAGAAAAAAGGCTAGATACGTTTACATAAAAATTTTCCTAGCAATTTTGTACATTTGCTAAATTTGATTTCGCCAACGAATGTAAAGAACAGCTTATCGACTGATAAGGCAACGTACAGCGCAGTTGGAACGATGTATGCGAAATTATTTCTAAATGCGATTTGCGCGATTCATACTTATTTAAATATCGGTCGAATTCGTCTAACAAGTTTAATATCTGTGTGTTCAATTTCTCCGTCACCATTTCCTGTGACATTTTCTCTACAATGGTGTGTAATTCGTAAAATGATCTCTTCGTATCAAAAAGTGTAGTCGTTATATTATTTACTTTTTCTTGAACTTTACCGAGAGATGATTTTACTACGCGTGTTTGGTCTGCTAATATTTCCACTAAATGTTTGGTTGTATCTCGTATGCTTTGTCTATTTGGTTGTTATAGTGTTACGATCCCACTGCTGGTACCAAAATTATGTTACGAACTGAACTGCTGTCACCAAGAATTAATGTAATAGTAGGATTGAGAGATTTCGGGTAGTAACGCGTCTACGCGACGCTCCCCTAGGACAAGGCTAAACTATTTAGGGTTGGGCGAATTTTTCTAGAGATCTTGTAAATTCTTCTACAAAATCTCTATAAGGATGCGGAATTTCCTCAAAAAGAGTCGGAACGGGAATTAGTTCAGGGGTTTTAAAATCGGACACTTCCATTGTGGCGAACGCTTTTATTGAACGTTCTAATTTCTTGTAAAAAGATTTTACTGCAATTTTCTTGCCACCTCGAATTTTGGGCATGCCAGAAAGAAAAGAAAATAACATAATGAATCGTAGTTTTTCCTCGAGATCCCCAGTATGCCGTCTGCGTCGAAGCGCTCTGCATAGCTCGAGATCGTTCAACGATTATGACAAAAACTTGAGGTTTCGGCTCAGTTCTTGGGTACGCAATTGCTTTGTCGCGCTCCCAATACTATGAGTCTTAAACTCAGGTGTAGTGTTTACTTCGCGAAGTAACAAGAAAATTGATTCATAATATGATATGGACTCTTACGTTTATCGACCTCTTTAAGTATAAAGGTAAAAAGAAAAAAGAACGGCAGATAGTCTACGTTGGGTACAAAAGACAGAAGTATAGGAGTAAATGCGAGAGGAACACCGGCAGACGTTCTGTATTTTACGAAAAATGTTAAAAACTCAGGAGGGTAGGGTGCTGGTAGCAGCCCTTTTTATCAAGGGTTTTGACAACCCCCTCCATGGTACATTTCCTTGTTTCGGATTTGCTCTCGCATCTATAAACAATCGGGTCAGCCATGTGGTGGCCATTCACATTTCCTAGTCCGAGTTTTCCTTTTAATTTATGTATTTTTTAATTTATTAGGGTTACGTGAAGTGGTCGCGTATGCGGGAGATAACCCGGGACTCTAAACAAAAATCCTTTGGAAACTCAGTTTTAGGCCTGGAAATGCTCACCCTTGACTTTTACGACCGACCCTTTTGCGTTGGTTAATACTAGTCGCATTGTGGGCTTTCGGCCCGACGCGATGTCTGGCGGCCAGCTGGGGCCTTACGTTTATCGTCGTTCGTCACATGTCACGTCCTAAGAAGGGGATCGGGAAAGGTAGGACTTTATTTTGGGGGCAACGTGTCTGTGCGACACTCCCCGGGATGAGGTGGGACGTAATTAATTTTGGGAAAAACCGTTGCAAGGGATCGATGAGGATCGTATGGGTGAGGAACTTCAACGAGGGTGGTGAGACACGGGAGGAGAAACGGGGGTGTGAAATTACCTCGGTACACGAGTCTATTTCTGAATACTGCTTAACTGCAGTATTTAATTTATTATAAATTGACCTAATTCGCTGTTTCCTTCCACCTCGGATTTTGGGGATTCGTTCCCAATAAAAATAAAAATAAAACTAGATAAACCTTTAGGAGGCTCAGGGCAAAAAGGATTCACCTTCCCAAATTATGCAGCTGCTTCGCCGCAGTGTCTAGGTCGGTAGAACTCGATTTGCAAATTTTGGAATAATCAATTGTCAACCTCCCGGATTATGCAGTTGCTTCACCGCAGTGTCCGAGAAGAGGAGAATTGATTGTTTGTTGTATGATGAGGGAGTAGGAAACAGAATGTTTAAGTTACAAAACTTCTCTTACTTTTAACTAAGGACTTAATCGGCGAGAGTAGGTGTTAAAATGCGAGTCAAAACTTCCGCGTCGGGTGAAGTTTTGAAAACGAGTGAGAGTGAGGACCTCGGAGTCCTCCCTTATATTTAGGAAGCAAATCACCCCCTTCCAGCGGGGTTTTCGCTAGCGTCTTAAAATTATCAACATTTGGTTACCAGGGTTTTCCGCGACCTCGGCTTTCTTAGAATCGTTGGTCTACATTTTTACGTGAATTTACGGCTAGGGCAAGGTTTTCAGTGCACCCGAGATAAGTGTTTATTGCTTTTCCTAAAATGTATGTAAGGCGAGACTTTAGGTACTTCGGTGTCTGCGGAAAACCCTGTAATTCGATATTGTACGCAATGATGATGCTGGGTTGATATACTTCCAGGTAGGCTTCGTCATCGGTTTCATGGTTGCAGGTGGTACTGCCCTCTCTGGTGTCGGGGATATGCGGTACCATTCTCCTTCTATCAAGAACATACTTGGGATGATGCGATTACACGAGACTTGTGTTCCCGTTCTTATCAAGACGTGTGTTTTGGGTCACAGAAAATAAGTTGTATTGTCCTTCCACACCGGTAGTTGGGTATAACATTCCTCGACATGGCGAATCTTCACGTTGACTGGGATACAACGCATGATGTAGACTGCTTCTCCAGCTATAGTGAACATGTATCCGGGTCCCTTCATGAGATGGTATGCAAATTCATCTGGTGATTGGTTTGCGATGCTCAATGCATTTTTCAGCACTTGTTGTTCTAAATGGCATCTTTGTTGCAACACGTCCCTATATAGGGAACTCATTTGCGATTTGATGTGCTTTTCTACATATATAAATTTTGAGTTTACATACGTGAAAATATCTAAGTTTTCGGCAATTATCTTCTTGTGGTTTGCAAATGGTTCCCCCCGTCGGGTTTCCACAATAACTAGCTTTGAGTGCTCCGTTTTGATCAATGTGTATCCGCATACTCGTTCTTCTCCTCGTCGAGTCAGGGCAAATGTGATGTCTTCTGTAGTCAAGGTGTATACGTGTTGGTTTAGGGGGACCGTTATGTCCGTCAGCTTCTGCACTTCCCCTTCGTAGAGGACGTCGTATTCTTGGAATTTGCAGTGGTCGTCCTTGATGATTTCCCAAAAGTTATGACCACTCTGCATGTCCAAGCAGTGTCCGTCCGAGTATTGGCAGAGAGTCCCAGTTTTTAAGTGTATTCGGTCGTTCTCCAAGTTCATAGTAGCTTCGTGGGATTGTAAGGTGATCGTTATGACCCCATGCACTACCACGTTGCTCCAACTTCCATAAGGGTCCGAATATTCGCTTCCGGTACACTTTCCATCGGAAGTAAGACTTCCGGCAAGAGTGACCGGTCGTGTTTGTGTGTGGTTCACCTGTAGCCCCTTGATGACGTTGTTGAGTCCCAATGACAGGGTTCCCGTTCGATGTATTTCCTTGCATTGATCTTTGGAGATATCGGTGATGAATTCTGCCTGTCCGTTGGTGACGGCAGCTACATGGGAATGCATCCCGCAATAATATATGGTCCGTCGAGTGGAGATTTTGCATTGAACCACGCTGACACTCCTGTACCTCGAGTCTTGGAGTAGTTGGATGTATACTTGTTCTACATGTGGTTCATGTGTCGGGAGTTCGCAGTCTCCCACATCGAGTAAGGAAATCGTTGTAACATTAGAGTTGGGGCGATCCGCAGTCGTAACCCATCAGTCCTTGGCCGTTTGTGGTGTGTACAATCAAAAGTATGGCGATTACAATCTTCATATTGTCCTGCTTAACAGTAAAATATATGTATATAACCTAAGTATCCTTTTCTTTGTCTAACTACTTCTTTCTATATGATACTACTTCGATATTACAGTAAAGTTAGCGGTCGTATATATGTATACATATATATATTGATATACGAACGGGTTTGTTTGTTAATATTATTTACTTGTAGCATGAAGCGTGATCTATGTTTACGTATATATATATGTATATGTGTATCCTTATTTTATCTATTTAGGATCTCTCCCCAGGGGGGGGGGGGGGGTTATGTTTTGTTTTCGTTAATCGGGGACGTTGCCTCCTCAAGTATTCTTTTTAATTCCGTGACCAATGGACTTGATTGTCCTTTTTTTTCTTTTCTGCTTGCTTTTTGAGACCAAGCCATTCCCAGACTGAGAGGTATGCAATGATCATCTCCTGGTATTCGGGGTCTTCCATCATGTGTATAAGATCTTGGTCTACGTCCCAGCTCAGGACATTCGGCAATTTTAGCGGCCCTGCTCCCGCCTTGAAATGTTCGTATATTTCGTGGTACTTTTGGAATACCATGACGCACCGATTGCATTCGCTCATGGGGCACCATCTCGTCATTTCTGTGTCACATAGGTCGCATTCGAGGATCCCTAAGTCCTCGTTCCGTAGTGTGTGGTCGACTATTCTTCTGTACTTGAGGAGGTTTCCCTTCTTAATGTAAGTGAAACAATCTTCGCAGATCATTTCACCGTCATCCTTGCGTAAGTACAAAATTTGTCTCAAGCAGACTGCTTGCCTTCGCATCCCGGTCAAATTCCTCGTCCGCAGTTGTGGAAAACAAATTCCTTCTTACTGGTATCATCTGTGGGGAGAGGTCCTAAACGTGAGCGTACTTCAGTTTATTTGTATGTACTATACGGGTTTTATTTTTTACATGTAATTTTACATTGTTGTTTGGTAGGACTTCTAATATTTCATGCGGACCCGTATAGCGGTCATCGAATTTTCCTTTGGTAGGTTCCTTTAGAAGGAAAACTCGCTCACCAATTTGAAAGTTTTGCGGATTGATCTTTCGATCGTAATACCCTTTTGATTTTACCTTTGAATTTATTAAATTTTCTCGTGCTAGGTTTTGTATATTGTGGATATCTGTTTTTAGTTGGATCAGGTAGTCGTTGTACGTTCGTTCGTGTTTGTCTTCGTCCGTCGGTTCGCTTGTCGGTAATCGAGCCATTTTCCCGAATATTAGTTCGTGGGGAGTAAAATTCGTGCCTTCGTGCACGCTAGTATTATATGAGAAAGTTGCTGCTTCTAGTAAATCGTCCCATTCAGAATATTTATCTATAAAGTGTTTTAAAAATTCGGTCAATACGATATGGGATCTTTCTATCGAACCGTTCGACTGAGGGTGGAAAGCTGTGGTTCTGAATTGTGTGATCCTAAAGAATTTTGCCAACCGACGCATTAAGTTACTTGTAAAATTGCTACCTTGATCTGTAAATATGGCTTTTGGAGTTCCGAATATGCAAATGAATCTTTTTACGAGACTTTGTGCGACACTAATTGCGGTCATGTTTTTTAAGGGTATGGCGAGGGAATATTTGGTTAGTAGGTCTTGGATTGTTAATATGTATTCGTGACCCTGAGAGGTTTTAGGCAACGGTCCTACGATATCCATTGCGATTTTGTCAAAGGCGGCCTATGGGGTGTCGGTTATCACCATTGGTTGTTTTGTCCTGGTCCTGGTGACCTTTTTTAATTGACATTGAAGGCAGTGTTGGACGTATGTTTGGATATCGTTTTTCATTCCCTTCCATTTATATTGCTGCCTGATGCGGTGGTAGGTTTTATTTGTCCCTTCCTGTCCTCCAATTGTTGATGAGTGTCCTTCTTCGATTATTCTGGCCCGTTGATCCTTTTCTGGTATACGTACTATTCCTTGGCAAATTACTATTCTGCATTCGAGTCAGGTTAACGAATTCAGCAAATGATGCAGTATGCTTTCCCAGGTCATTTTCCCAATCCTGTCTGACCTGCTCATGCTAATGCTTTCGAAGCTTAGGTTTTTTATTTCTTCCCGTATCCTTTTAAATGTATCCTTAGTCATGGTTTCAATTACTACAGCAATGTGGTATTTTACAGACCTTTCCTTTATTACGATGTCTTCTTCAATTAGCAGTTCGAATTTTTGCATTTTTCCGGGTTTTTTAATTAACTGGGAGCCTACGTCGGATGGATGCCCATTTCGAGTGATAAAATAAAGGTAGTTGTCCCTGCGCATATCTAATCTGTCCCTGTTATTTATCAATTGTTTCGCGTATCCTCTAGTCTGTATTCTACTTGTTTCTATTTGTTTTTTAATCGGATTCGGATCTGTTAGTACGTCATCGTCACTACTTTCGTTTTCGCAATTATTGTCATCTAATTTTTCGTTCTCGTTTTCGCTATTGCTATCGCTGTCATCGCTGCTATCGCTACTATTATTGCTACTATTATTGTCACTACTATATCCTTTGTTTCGATTAAAGATCAAATCGTCGGCTATTCGTAATAAATGGTTCGGAATATTTTGTTTTATCACGCGTTCCAGTAGGGTTTTATGTGTATTATTAATGTCGTTTCCCGAATCATGGTGTATGTCTGCTTCTACAATTGCTTCATTGCTTTTCAGGGATTTGGGTAATGATTCGGCTGTAGGTGAGTCTTCTCGCGGTCTTTCGCCGTAAGGGGTCATGCTTGTCGCCGTTCGTCACACCTGTAAATCCCGTGGAGCTACACAGGAGTCGACCTCGTCGATTTCGATATTCATAACATCGTTGACTACTTCCTTTCTCATCAACGATAGCTTCGCCAACTTCATAAAGTCGCGTCCTAATACAATCGGGGTTTTCATAGTTCCATCGGGGACAACTCGTAACTTAATATTATACTTCTCATAATCGAACATAATAGTCACCTCGACGGATCCTATGATTCTTAAACTGCTACCATTAACGTCGCGAAACCGTTACGAATCCGAGTCATAACGTACAAAATTCCGATGAAGGTAACTTTCTTTGATGAACGAAATCGGGATGCCCGAATCAATCAGCGCGTTAAAATTCATCTTAACATTATCGTCCTTATCGGATATCAGCAAGATTATCCGCTGTCGGAAATTGTCGCTTTCCTGCTGTTCTCCAGTGACGTAATTCATGTCTTCCTTTCGCTGTTCCCCTGTGACGTAATTAATGTCTTCCTTCGAAGAATTGCACTGCGCCGCTCGGTGTCCGAATTTCCCGCATTTGAAGCAGGATCCTCGTTCCCGCTTCGGTGCCGGGCAACTTGCTGCTGTAAGTTTTAAGTCAGGTTTTTTTTTAAAAAAGTTTATTTAAACAGTAACAAGAAAATCAGGCGATTAGAGGGCGACGATCTTACTAGCAGGTTTGGCTCGATTTTATACGATGTCTTTTATTCTATTTAAACTGAAAAGAACAGCACCAGCGCACGGTATTGCACTTCCTCTACACGAGTCCACCGATACCGTGTTCCTTATCGCGGTGTACCTTAATTGTTCTTTTTCCGTGAGAGATTAAACGCACCTGTCACACTACTTGCCGTCAACTTAGCGCAGAGACAGAGCGAGACATGGCGTCTCCTCCTTTATTTAAATACATCGTGACGTCATCCTCCCTCTCCTAATCAATTACAATGTCAACCGACATCCCAAGGCGTTTAAAGCCATTACCAACCTATAACGAATCTTACACTGCCATATGTCCAGTTGCGTTGCAATTGTAGCACCTCCTTGGAGTCGTCCTCCGCGATGCACTCTGCCCTCCGTCCTGCTGGTTTTCCTCTTTTGCCGCAGTCGGTCCTCTGCGAAGCTGAGGCTGCGGCCGATGAGGTGCTGCTCTTGGTGGCGGAGCATTCATAAACGCGGTTAACAGGGCATCTACTGACCCGTACCGCTGCACCCTTGCCTGCGTTCTTAATTCCGGACTAGGGATGCTCTCGATGATATAACTGATCATCTCCGCTTCGGGGACTGGCACCCGGTTTCCCAACACCATTTTCTCGTGCATGTAGTCAGCGAATGGTTCTCCAGCTTTCCAATCCCTCGCTTGCAGTTCGTTCCGTGCGACGAGCGGGTCGGTCCGCTTTCCATACGCAATTCGACGCAATCGATCCTTGAGTGGTACCATTTCAAGGCTCCCCCACATAACCTGCTGCGCACTAACGCTTTGGACCCGTACTCGTCCAACGCGTAAGAGGCGAGCCAAGACTCGATTTGCTTTTCCCACCGCTCGAAGTCTGCGTGGTTTCCATCGAACTCGCTAACCATGTCTTTTAACTTCTTCCACTTCGGGGTGTTGCTGTGGACCGGTGTTCCTCCTACTGAACTGGAAGACATCCTTAAAATCTCCACCTCTCGCCTTAAAATTTCGGCTTCATGCGCGACTACGTCCCTTTCCCTGCGCAAAAGCTCAATCTCACGCGCAGTTTTGGCGACGGATCCAGCGCTCGGCCCCGATGCTGGTGCATCCGATGGCATCGTTTGCGTCGTCCGAGGACAATCCTCCCGCTAATAGCCGTTTCACCAACTCGGCTTTTGCTCCTGTCGTCGGTAGATTTCTAGCTTTCAGCATCTGCTTCAGCTCATAGGCGGCCAACTTCGTTGCCATCTTCTTGCACTGTCTCTTGCAAAGTCCGTAAAAGTGCTGATTCACCGTAACACAACCGCACTGTTCCCGTGACATTACACTATTCAACCTCGCGAATGACTTGCTTTCAATTACATAAACATAAGTTCCTAACTTCCGTAACGTAAGGTCATAAGTTTCATAAGTTGCATAAACATAAAATCATAAATTCCACAAACGTACTTCTGAGTCCCGAACTCATAAATTCATAAATAAGTACGTTTCTGAAATGTTGCCGAAGACGTCCGTAATTTTTGAAACACACACTGACACTAAACTGAACCAAAAACCGACGGTATCCCACTTCTGACTTGTAAGGATGGAATACAAAGGTTTTGGTTGCTTAAGGCTACGAACGTCTAAACTGCTCGGCGATCTAATCGGGACTGACTCACAGGGCATCACTTTCGTGATGTCTATCCTAAGGACAAAGGTCTCTTGCATCCCTCGATATGCACCTATCGCGTAACCCGAAGCGTCTGTTGTTACGAGAAAAGGTTTAGTAAAGTCAGGATATTGCAAAACTGGTTCGCTACATAATTTTTGTTTTAAACACAGTCCGGAGTTTATCGATGAAAATGGTTTTATTCAACGTAAACTATAATACACGGATATGGTCCTAATCTCGCGATAGTATAACTAAGTTCTGCAGAGTGCTGGACTGTACGGAGGTCTGAACGTTACAGTGACAAAAATCGTTCTCCTCGAGGGTGCAGTTCGAAGTAGTTTATATACGTGGTCTAAACGGTGGAAGAAGTGGAAATAGCAATATATAAAAAAAAGGGAAAGCTTTTTGAGCAGCTGAAAGAATGCCAAATGGTCGGGAAAGCGGCAGCCCTATCATAAAACTAAGGATTAGGGTATTGCACCTTAAGACCCGAAATACGACAATGGAGCGAAAGTCTTCAAGTTTGTATAAGATAGGGTAGGTATCCAACAAGCTAATTGTTGTTTATCGGTCCAATCAAATGAGATTTCTTTCTTTAATAAGTCCGTAAGGGGTTTCGCGATTTTGAAAAAGTCTTTAATGAATCGTCAATAGTGTAGGCCTCTTTATTTTAAAAAGAGACTCTTTAGTATTTTTGTATCAGAAGATATGGAACGAAAGGGTTTGAATGAAATACGACTGCTCTCTATACCCCGCTTATAGATATTTATTATTAGGTAAATCCTAATACACTGACTCCGACTGCGACTTTAACTTAAACGACACGACTGCGACTTAGGATTATCGTCATTGACGATACGACTGCGACTCTTAAAACTATCCTCTCCCACGGTTCGACAGCGTCTCAACATCGGCGACACTGCCGATCGCATTACAGTTTTTCCGTCTCACACCCACACACACACATACACACACCTCGGAGCCAAAAACCCTCCACTCATTAGGAACACCGTCATCGCAAACAAAAGATGATAATCGGATCCTACAATAGTAACCGGCAAGGCCAAGAAATTGTTTGATATTTTTCGCGTTTTTGGGGATTGGAAAACTTTCTACAGCGATTAATTTCTGCGGGTTAGGGCGAACTCCGTCTTCGCCAATGATGTGTCCTAAATATGTTACTTCTTTCTTTAAAAATTCGCATTTATCAGGTTGCAGTTGGAGGTTGGCATTTCGTAGTCTAATCATCAGTTTTTGCAATTTAATTTCATGTACTCTGAGGGAGCTGACGTAAAGTACTATGTCATCTAAGTACACAAAGATTTCGTTACCTTGCATACCTGTCAAAACTCTGTCCATTAGTCGTTGGAAAGTTGAGGGGGCATTCTTTAAACCGAAGGGCATTCTGTTAAACTCGTAGTGACCGTGCGAGGTCGAAAAGGCGGTTTTATAACTATCGATAAGGTGCATTTTGGTTTAATGGAAACCGGAAGCTAAATCGAAAACTGAAAAATACTTCGGTCCTTCGAGCTCATCTAATATTTCCGTAATGTTCGGTAAGGGGTATGCGTCTCCTATTGTCTTTTCGTTCAAAGCGCGAAAGTCTAGTACCATTCTCCAACTCTTGTTTCCTTGTGAATCTGGTTTTTTGGGTACTATCCAAATGAGTGTGTTATATGGAGATTCCGATTCCTTAATAATGTCTGCTTCTAGTAGGTCTCGAATTTGGTTGTTAACTTCGTCTTTGTGTATAGGCGGTAAACGGTATTGTTGCGTGTTTATTGGCTTTTCATTTTTAGTGTTAATTTTATGAGTCAGCAGGTTCGTATACCCTAACTTTTCTCCTGGCAAATGGAATCTATCTACGTTATCAAAGATTAAGTTATCTACGTTGTCGACTTCTTCTTGGTTTAGGTGTTCGAATCTCATTTAGGCTTTAATTTTTTCGGCGCGTTTTCCTGTTTTCTTTAAATTTTCATAATGTTCATTATTTCCGACGATAAAGCATTTACTCTGATTCGTGAAATATTCATTTTCATTTCTTACATATTCATCTTCCTCTTTAATTTCTCTTATTTTTTCGACTTCTCGTAACTTCAAAGAAGGAACTGCAATTCTAATGTCTTGTTCCGTAACATTAGTAATCTTAATGTGGGCTTTATTATTTTTATCTACCTTTACTAGGGCTTCTTCACCATATATTCCGTGCTTAATTGGGGTAAATATCCTTCAGAAATTTCGGGATTCAATATTCTTATGAAAATTTGCGAATGCGACCTAGCGGGTATAGTTATTTCTTTCTCCGTTTCAAAATGTAAGGTTCCTTGGTCCCATTCTAATTGATTCTTTCCGTAATTTATAACCGCGCGACGTTGTACAAGAAAGTCGGATCCTAAGATTCCTGTTTGCGGGATTGGGAAGTTATCGGCTACGATATGGAAAGGCGATATACATTCTAAGATATTCATCTTAATCAGCCCTAAGGTGGTGACTCGATGCGCCGTTATTCCGCTGAGCCTTAGCACTTCCTCCCTATCTATCGTAACGTCCGAGGTTATTGCACGTTATTTAATCAAATTCGGGCCTGATCCACTATCTATCATAAATATTGAGGCCTTCCTAAGACGCTCGCTATTTATTTTAACAGTGGGTACGTAACCTTCCTGAGTGAGGTGAATTGCGATATCCCGTGATCTATTTCTTTCGTTAATTTTCGTTTCTTTAATTCCTTTTTCGTTGACTTTATTTCTTTTTAATCTCTTCGTCATTTAATCGTACCTTTTCCTTTTCTTTAACTTCGTTTTCTTTAATCTCGCTAGTTTCTTCCCTCCTAATTTCTTTTTTCCTATTTTCATTTTCATTTACTACGATTTTTCGTTCGTTTTCTTTATCATTTAAATATAAACTTTCTCGTTTTTTGGCTCCTTTTACTTTAAATTTACTTTCATCGTTTTTTACCGTAAGATATTTTTGTTCGTCTTTTCGTTTTAATATTTTATTTTCCTCGTTTTCTTGTTTTGAAGACTCTATATCCTCATTTTCCCGTTTTAATTCGATTAGTTGCTCGCATTTTTTAATAGTTTTCCTACTTCCTTCAACACGATTTCTCTATCTTTCTGAACCGGTTCGGTAAAATCTTTATAACTTTCTACGTTTTGTTCGTCGGGGTATTCAAAATTAAATTTGCCTATTGTTTTTCCGGACGCTTGGTCATATCCGCGCTCGTAACGTCCACACGGGGGCGGCCAAAATCGTTTCCCGAATCCGTATGGGTTTCAATTTCTTCTTCGTCTTCGTCCGAATAATATATGGCGCAAGTTCGTACGGCACGTCGTGGGTAATTAGGGTTTCTATTAATTCCGTTAATTGGTGGTGTCACGAACCGGGTTGTCGATCCGCGAGTTTACGTATTAGTAGGGTTGGGATATTTCGGGTGATAACGCGTCTATGCGACACTCCCCTGGGATAAGGCAAAACTATTGGAATTGGGCGAATCTTTCTAGTGTTTTGTAAATTCTTCTACAAAATCACTATAGGGATGAGGGATTTCCTCAAAAGGAGTCAGAACGGAAATTATTTGAGGGGTTTTAAAGTCGGAAACTTCTTTTGGGGCGAACGCTTTTATTGACTGCTCTAACTGTTTATAAAAAGTTTTAACTGCAATTTTCCTGCCACCTCGGGTTTTGGGCATGCCAGAAAGAAAAGGAAATGAGATAATGAATCGTTGTTTCCCTCGAGATCCCCAGTACGCCGTCTGCTTCGAAGCGCTCTGGATAGCTCGAGATCGTTCAACGATTTTAACAAAACTTGAGGTTTCGGCTCAATTCTCAGGTACGCAACTGCTTCGTCGCGTTCCCAATACTATGAGTCTTAAACTCAAGTGTAATTTGTATTTGGTGAAGTAGCAAGAGAATTTATTCTATAATGTGGTGTAGGAACTTACGTTAATCAACTTTCGTTGGCAAAAGGTAAAAGAAGAGAGCGGCAGAGGTTCTGTGTTAGATACAAAATATAAAATTACGAGAGTGGAGATGAGAGGAAGAACCGGCAGAGGTTCAGTATTCTTTGGAAAACTTAGTTAAACTGAGAGAGGAGGGTGCTGGGAGCAGCCCTTTTTATCAGAGAGTTTTGATAACTCCCTCCATGGTACATTTCCTTGCATCGGATTTGCTCTCGCATCTATAAATAGTCGGGTTAGTCATTTGGTGGTTCCTCGCAGTTCCTAGTCCGAGTTTCGTTTTAATTGACGTTTCTTTTTAATTTATGTATTAGTGTTATGTGAAGTGGTCACGTAAGCTGGGGATAACCCGAGACTCTAAGCAAAAATCTTTTGGAAACTCAGTTCTAGGTCTGAAAATGCTCACCGGTTGACATTTACGACCGACCCTTTTGCTGGTTATTCCTAGGCGCGCCGTTGTTTAGATTTTGGGGCCTGCCGCGATGTCTAGGGGACATCTGGGCCTCACGTTATCGCCGCTCGTCACAGTGGATTATTCCTTTGTGATGCGTTATGCGGGAAGCACGTCGGCGGTTCGCGTGAAGAATTTCACGGTTGATCTATCTTTCGTGTTTCCTGATTTCCTTCTCCTGTTTCAGAATTTCGCGGGTAGTTTTGTTGTCGATTCGTAGAATCGTTCGGCCTATATTGGTTATTTGACATGCGTGTTTGTTGAGAATATTGATTATAATTTCTGGGTGAATATTCCTGTCGCGAGTGTTGGTAATTTTGTGTCGGATTCTCCTGTCGCGTATATTGCTCGCGATTATAAGGTGCAAAAGTTTGTGATCGGTATGTATTGCGTGGAGGATTGTAATAATTTCGCGGTGCTGTTTGTTGTCGTTCGTTATTGTTAGAGCGTACACGGGAACTGGCTGGTAAGCAGTTCGTAGCTCAGGAATACGTATAGATGTATATGTGTAATGCGGGATTATTTAGTTGATGGATCGAAGGACCACTCTCAAACTTGAGAGAAATTAAGTCAGTTGAACAGGAAAACAGTGTGTATTAACAGAAGAACTTTGGTACAGAGACTTAGTGTACATGAGACTTGTGGTGTAACTCCCTTGGGAGTGTGTTATGTGCTGAGTATTGTGGTGAAGAGATTTTCCTGTGACGCTGAGCCTTCCTCCAGGACTCGGTGGATGTAAGAATCCTTCCTGGTGGGGGTTGCTTGGGCGTCACAGAGGTTGGAGGTGGTGGACATTGGCAATAGGAATTTTAAGTGTTATTTCTTGTGGTAGGCCCTTTCGCCCAGGTACTCTTCAGTACACTTTATGGCTGGCTCCGCACATGGCCCTTCCAATATCCATGCGGAATGTTAAGATCCCCGAAGTGTTAAATTATGATTTTTACACGTGGACGGCCATGTGCTGTGACTTGAGTCAGGATGACCGCCTACCTTGAACCCCACCAATTGATCTATGACCTAACATGATTCGTGACTCTTCGTCACAGGTGTACAACATGTTTTGTGACTTTCTTCCTCGGAAGATTATCTTACGGTGACGCACGTCTACAAGAGCGTCCTCGTCCGATAAGAATGGGCGTCCTATTATGCCGTCGGCATCGATAGGGAAGCTATCATTCACGACCGCGAAAGTGTGGTCCTTACTTCCGCAATGAGTTTTACATTCATATTCCGAGACTACTGATACCTTGTTAATTCCTCTCAGTTCGCGGTGGTTGCGCGTTTGCGGTATTCCTTCTGCTAAAAATGCCTTTATCAAGTTAATCCCGGCTCCTGTATCGGCAAGGAATCGGCCATATTTCCCTGCAACTCGTATATGTAACTCGGCTCCTGAATTTCGGCCTAGGGGAAGTACTTGACTGGCGGTCTGTTCCTGGGGTCGTCCAACCGAAAATTTGGACACATACGCACAAAGTGACCTGCGTTTCCATAGCGGTAACATTTCTTACCGTTTGCCTGAGTCATTCTCGGCTGGTGTGTTGCGTTTACCGGTGATACCCGTTGTCTTATAGGTTGGCTACCTGGGAACGGTGGCGTTCTGAAGGCGCCAGTTGATTGCGTTGGTCTATGAAGCTGTGGTCTCCGATCTTGTGGCGTCGGCCTAAACCCTCTGCTATTTACCATCCTTTGCGTTTGTAGGTGTATCAGTGCATCATAGACGACTAATGAGGCCTTTTCCTCGTTAAGAGCTAATTGTTGCGCTTCTTTTAATGTTGCTAGTTGTTGTGCCATGACTACTATGCGTAAATTATTGCGAAGTCCTCGAACGTATCGGTTTAATCCGTTTCGTTCTTCATCTTTAATACTAAAAGTCCATCTTTGTCTTGTAGGCATACGCTCCGTTCGAGTTGGGCGATTTCCAGAGTTTTCTTTTCTCCGAATTGTACGCGTAGTAATTCTATGAAATCCTCGGCTGACCATACGAATAAACCGATTTCGCGCGTGTGTTGGTGTTCTTGCAATTGTTATTTTTATTTCTGATATGAATATTTCCACGGAGACTGATCAGTTATCAAACTCCGGCAATACTTTAACTTCATTCCATAGAAATTGTGATAATTTATTGTGCGTACCAAAGTCAATGCCTGCTTCTTCCGATTGGGATTGATCATCGTTGGAAATTTCGATGCGAGAATTACTCTTATTTACTCTATCTGCGCTATTTGCCATTCTGTTTCTTTCCGGTTCCGTTGGGTTCGTTACGTCGGTATTCTCGTGCTTTTTGGACGTATCTTTTGCGTTGTTATGTCGCTTGATGGAGAGGGAAGGAGTTCTCGAACTATTTAACACTCCGTCAATGTAGACAACAAAGGTTTTATTTTAAGATAGGCTTAAACAACTAAGAACTACAAGTTAAAGTGAGGAAATGCGTGAGCGACTAGCCTCGGCTAAAGGCAGGAAACGACTGTGCGCTTTTTCGTAAACTAAAGGCCTAATACCCAGCGCAGCCCTTATCATATTCCATAAACAGACCCAGTTCTCAGAATCTGGATTTTTGTCCGTCTCTCGCCTGGAAATCGTCATGGAACCTATTCATTGAAAAGTTTATAAGATACGTACTACATATATCAAATTTATGGGGATGCATATACATAACACCCCCCCCCCGCACCCCTTATAAAAATTTGGGTTAAATCTCGGATAGATTCAATACAAATTTCAGAAATCATCCGTAGGTACGAACCTCATCGAGCTACTTCTGGGGGTGGCCCGTTTCTTATATTTGACTATTACATTACTACTTGAGGGTGACACATGCAGTCGATTGCTTGATTCATCCTCCTCCGTCAAAGAGCTACGTTCCTCTGTAATTAGCATAGTGTGTTTCGCATGCATCTTCTTCGGGTGTATAGAATCGCGTGATTGGACCCTCTTCAATTTCCCAGAATTTAGAAAGCTGTTCCTGAAGAGGGTCTACGTTGAGGTGGCAAGAGACCGATTTCGGCGTTTGTGTCGCGCCTACTTCGCCTGCTGCTACCCAACCAAATTTCGTCTTTTGCAGTATGCAGCCAGACGACTTTAGCGATATTTGTCCGATGCACAATAAGTCCCAGAACAGTTGAGAACCGATCAATTCATCTATCAGACTAGGCTGATGGAATATGAGATCAGCAAGATGGACAAACTCGAATGTTCTGTTGTATTAAATCCATACAATGCTCCTTGTAAATGCAAGTCCCAGACTAATTCGGATTTGTCCAAAAGCTGTGTCTTCAGATAAACTTTGATAACTGCATGCTTTCTCTCGAGTGAACCATTTGATTCCGGATGGAATGCTGTTGTGTGTATCAAATCTATTTGCAGGTAATCCGTCAGATCTTGCATTATTTCTGACAAAATTTGTTCCACGATCCGTCAATATAATCCTTGGTGTTCCATATCTTAAGATCCATTTATTCATTAAAGCTTCTACAATCGTCGGTGTTTTCTGGTCCGGTAATGCCCCTGCTTCAAGGAATTTTGTAAGTTGGTCCTGCATTGTTAAAATGTATTTGTTTCCTTTTGTGCTTTCAGGAAATGGTCCTACAACATCGATGGTAATTTTGTCATTGAATCGTTTCGGCGTGTTCGTTATCACCATTGGCTGGTCGTTGGTCGTCTGACGATTTTAGCTTCTTGGCATATCATACATTTCGTGATATAATCTGCAACATCCTGATACAATCCTGGCCAATAATATTGTCTCAATGTATTTTTTTATAGTCTTCTGAATTCCCATGTGAGTTCCCGTTGGTGTATCATGTGCCATTCGCAGAATTTCCGATCGTTCCACTTCTGTTTTTGGCTGTTTAACAGGTGTAGTTAATAAAAATAATTCGATCAAACGATCATAAATGTTATGTAAAACAATCTTCTTAATTTCTCCCTTTGTTGCTCTCGCTACTTCCGTTAAATGTTGATAATTTAACGTAACATTATTGATTTCTTCTGCGATGCATAAGTGAATAATTTTGTTAAATAATCCTTACAATTCTGAGCTATTAAAACAATTTGCAACTGCAATCATTTGCTGAATTTTATTTTCTTCCGTTACTACTTTGACAGTAAACTCAGTACCTATTTCAAACTGTATCAGAGTCAAATCTTCTGTTAATTCATTTGCAAACTTAATGTGTTTCCTCTAAGGTGCCGGTAAAGTTTTACTGTATAATACAGCGTTTCGACTAAGTGCATCCGCATTTGTGTTCAGTGAACCCTTTTTATATAAAATTTCATAATAATACTCTTCAAGAGTTATTCTCCATCTCATTAACCGTGAATTTTGATCCGCATCTTTCGCGCTGTAGTATTTTATTCTGTTTGTAGTGGATGATCCAGGCGCTAGTCGTTGAGTAGTTTCTCCCGTTGGAGGTATTTTTTAAATGTTGTAAGTCACAGGACGCGTGATTCTATATATGTAATTGTGTGTCCGTGTAGCCGTGTTGAAATTTTCTACAATCGTAAGTGTGCGTGAAGTGTTGTGCTTTCCGACTTACAGGACGATGAGGAGCTGCATTCTCGTGGATCGGCCACGGTTGTGGGTAGTCATCGGCTGAGTGGTTTCCTTGTTTTTTTGTCGATTGTTCATTCCCAGCCGATGATCTCCCATGAACACGGCGTCCTTTAATTGGCGTACCTCGGCTGATTTCCTCGGGTGGGTCTGCTACGGTCCTCGTTGTACGGTACGACTGCTAGGCGCGTGATTTCTTCAGCGCAATACCTAGGTGTCCGTTTAATATAAGGTGTACTCGGTTCCCACTGAATGGATGCCTTGTGTTCTTCTCAGCGTCGGTTGTTTGTCCTCTCTCGGATTAAGAGTGTTTTCTTTTTTTTTATTTGATTTTCCACGTTCGGAGTCTGCTGTTGTTACCAGTTGTTACGATTAGAACCGTGGTAAATATTGATGGTCGCATAATTGAACGAGACTCGTGGTTGTGGATGACTTCTCCAAAGTTTTATTTGATATTATTGTTAGCGTAAAATGGCCCAAGGGCGGATTATAAATTTGAAAGTGTCACGAACCGGGTTGTCGATCCGCGAGTTTACGTATTAGTAGGGTTGGGTATTTCGGGTGATAACGCGTCCATGCGACACTCCCCTAGGATAAGGCAAAACTATTGGGATTGGGCGAATCTTTCTAGTGTTTTGTAAATTCTTCTACAAAATCACTATAGGGATGAGGGATTTCCTCAAAAGGAGTCGGAACGGAAATTATTTGAGGGGTTTTAAAGTCGGAAACTTCTTTTGTGGCGAACGCTTTTATTCACCGCTTTAACTGTTTATAAAAAGTTTTAACTGCAATTTTCCTGCCACCTCGGGTTTTGGACATGCCAGAAAGAAAAGGAAATGAGATAATGAATCGTTGTTTCCCTCGAGATCTACAGTACGCCGTCTGCTTCGAAGCGCTCTGGATAGCTCGAGATCGTTCAACGATTTAACAAAACTTGAGGTTTCGGCTCAGTTCTCAGGTACGCAACTGCTTCGTCGCGTTCCCAATACTATGAGTCTTAAACTCAAGTGTAATTTGTATTTGGTGAAGTAGCAAGAGAATTTATTCTATAATGTGGTGTAGGAACTTACGTTAATCAATTTTCGTTGGCAAAAGGTAAAAGAAGAGAGCGGCGGAGGTTCTGCGTTAGATACAAAATATAAAATTACGAGAGTAGAGATGAGAGGAAGAACCGGCAGAGGTTCAGTATTCTTTGGAAAGTTTAGTTGAACTGAGTAGCAGGGTGCTGGGAGCAGCCCTTTTTATCAGAGAGTTTTGACAACTCCCTCCATGGTACACTTTCTTGCATCGGATTTGCTCTCGCATCTATAAATAGTCGGGTTAGTCATTTGGTGACCCTTAGCAGTTCCTAGTCCGAGTTTCGTTTTAATTTACGATTCTTTTTAATTTATGTATTAGGGTTACGTGAAGTGGTCACGTATGCGGGGGATAACTCGAGACTCTAAACAAAAATCTTTGGAAACTCTATTCTAGGTTTGGAAATGCTCACTCTATGATTTTTACGATCGACCCTTTGAATTTGGTTAATACTAAGCGTACTATTGGTTGGGTTTTTCGGCCCGACGCGATGCCTGGCGGACATCTGAGCCTTATGCTTATCGCCGTACGTCACACCTCCCCTCTTAAAAACGATCGCGACTACAGTCGTTGTGCGATCGCGAGGTTCGGCGGGACTGTTGTAGGTGGTTGCATCTATGTGTTTTACATCTTATGTCGCATCTATGTATAATGTTGCTAGGATATCTTACGTTTAGATTAAAAAAATAAAATAAAATAAAATAACAAAGGTTAAGGTACGCAAGCAGTGATGCTGCAGAAACCAATTACAAATAACAGAAAATGATTACAAATAGGTTAATTACAAATGGTGCTTAAGTGGTAATACAGTCCAAGTTGTGTTACGTAGTTTTATACTTTTGCTGGTCCTGACTCTCGCAAATAGGGGTAGATGGAGGGCGTTGATCCATAGGGGGCATGGGTCTGGGGAAGGGCGATGGCTCTTCGTCTTCGTAAGGGTGTAAGGGGGTATAGGGGCCTCTTGAAGTGGGGCGAAGCTGAGGTTGGTTCATCTTTTGTGTGAGTTTGCTCCATTGGGTCTCCGGGACAGGTGTGGTAAGTTGTTCCCCTGGTATGGCGATGGATCTTTCCAGAGGCACGTCCTTCTGCTGAGTCCTCGCCAAGTGAAACGGCAACTGATAGATGATTTGGAGGAAGAGCGTTTATTTATCAACGAGGCTGGATCCTCTGATCCAAGTATCCTCGTCATTCACTTCGTGGTAGAATGGTGATGAGTACTGTCTCTCTCGGTACAGCTATGGGTCAGTACTGGCTTTCCAAGTGAAGAACCACATCGGGTTCATCCTATTGCACGGAGGTGTAGGTCTTGATCGTTGCAGCGTTGTTATCTGCACTACATTGCCTCCCTCCTTAGTGCTAAGGTGGTATTCTTGGTTGTATGGAATATAAATTTCCTGCATTCAGGTGCTCCACTCTGCCATTTCTCAGACCATATCGTTGTCTTGGCAGTGTCCCAGTACTTTACTGTGTGTTTTTCCCAGCTTCCGTTCCAATTTGGTCGTTTCAGACTCGGCATGATAGGGTCTGTGCTCTTGGATGTTAGATCCTTCGGCCATAGACAAGTTCCACCTGCGGTTGATGTCCCAGAGGTCCATAACGGATTGAGATGTGGTGATGGTGTTTTGGTGAAGTGACCCAGGGGGGCTTAGGCGCAGTAGTTGGAACGTGGCCCGCGTGGCCATTTCCTAGTTGTGTTGGGTTTCGTTAGTCGGGATCATTGCCTCTTCAAGTATTTCTTTGAATTTGCTAATTAGGGGGCATTCATTATTTTTGTCCCTCTTTTGTAATTGTTTTTCAAATCCGTACCATTCCCAGACTGAGAAAATTACAGGGATCCTCTGGTGATAGATAGGGTCGTTCATTGTGCGTACGAAATCCTGATTCACGTCCCAACTCATAACATCAGGTAGTTTCGGCGGTCCGGTCCCCGTTTTAAAATGGTCGAGTACCTCGCGGTATTTTTCGAATACCACGGCGCATCGATTGCATCCGCTTATGGGGGACCAGATCGTCATCTCCGCGTCGCATAAGTCGCACTCGAGGATCCCTAAATTTTCGATTCGTAGGGTATGGTCTATTATTTTACGGTACTTGAGGAGGTTTCCCTTCTTACTGTAGGTGAAACAATTTTCGCAGATCATTTCGTCGTCGATTTTCCCTAAATACAGAGTCTGTCTCAAACAGACCGCTCGTTTGGCATCTTGGATAAATTCTCCATCCGCGGTTCTAGGGAACAGATTCCTTCTTACCGGCGTCATTTCGTGGGGGAGGAAAATCCTAAACGCAAGCATATTTAAGTTTGTTTGCGTGTACCACACGGGGTTTATTTTTGACATCTAATTTTAAATTTCCGTTAGGTAAAACGTCCAAAATTTCATACGGCCCCGTGTAGCGGTCACCGAATTTTCCTTTTACAGGTTCTTTTAGAAGGAAAACTCGATCACCTAATTGAAAATTTTGCGGGTTGATCTTTCGATCGTAATACCCTTTTGATTTTACTTTTGACGTTATCAGATTTTCTCGAGCTAGGTTTTGTATGTTGTAAATATCTGTCATCAGTTGCGTTAGGTAATCGTTGTAAGTTCGTTCTATGTCACAGTCGTCCGTTGGTTTGCTGGAGGGTAGACGTGCAAGTCTCCCAAAGATCAATTCGTGAGGTGTAAAATTTGTAGCTTCGTGCACACTGGTATTGTAAGATAAGGTCGCAATTTCTAATAGGTCGTCCCATTCTGAGTATTTATCTACAAAGTGTTTAAGGAATTCAATTAACGCAATGTGAGATCTCTCTATTGAGCCGTTTGACTGTGGGTGAAAAGCTGTCGTTCGGTACTGTCTGATTCTAAATAGTTTTGCAAACCGGTGCATTAATTTACTCGTGAAGTTCGAACCTTGATCTGTTAATACTGCCTTGGGGCATCAAAAATACAAATGAATCTTTTTGTGAAAGCTTCTGCGACACTTAGAGCGGAAATGGTTTTTAAAGGAATTGCAAGTGAGTATTTGGTAAGAAGGTCTTGGATTGTTAGGATGTATTCGTGGTCTTTGGATGTTTTTGGGAGTGGACCAACTATGTCCATGGAGATTTTGTCGAAGGCGGTTTGCGGTGTATCGGTTATGACCATTGGTTGTTTGGTTTTTACTCTAGTTAATTTTTTTAATTGGCATTGTAAACAGTGTTGGACGTAAGTTTGGATGTCCCTTTTCATGTTGTGCCATTGGTATCGTTGTCGAATTCTGTTGTAGGTTTTCGTCACGCCTTTGTGTCCTCCTACGGCCGATGAGTGGGCCTCTTCTATAATATCTTTACGACAGTCCTTTTCAGGTATTTGCACTAGGCCATGATAAATTACTATTTTGCAAGGTAATCCGGTGAATGTGGTCTGTAAAAGATCTATAATGGTTTTCCAAGTTGTTTTGCCAATCTCTTTCGATTTTGCGATGCTCATCGTTTCGATTCCTAAGGTTTTGACTTTCTGGCGTAAGGGTTCCTTGATGGCTTTTAGTGAGTTTTCTGTAACTTCGTCGTCGATTATGGCGATATGGTATTTGGTGGAAACCTTGTTTATCAGGATATTTTCGGAATCCTGAGGAATGATTTGCGGAAGTCTTTGGCACTTTTGGAGCAGTCGCGAACCTTCATCGCACGGATGCCCATTACGCGTTAAAAAATATAGGTAATTGTCTTTACGCATATCTAAACGGTCTCTATTATTTATTAATTGTTTCGCGTATCCCCTAGTCTGCATTCTACTTGTTTCCGTTTGTTTCGTAGTCGGACTCATATCTATTACCGTGTCTTCGTCGCTACTTTCGCTTTCACTATCGTTGTCTTTTAAATTTTCGTTCTCGTCTTCACTATTGTTATCGCTGTCGTCGCTACTATCGCCATTATTACTACCGTCGCTATCGTTGTTGCTACTGTCGTGATTATGTTTTTCATCGCGGTTGAATATTAATCTATCTGCTAAATGTAATATTTCAAGTGGTAAGTTTTGTTTTTCGCGGTGTTCGAGTTGTTGGTTACATGTTGGGGCTGTTCGATTCCTTACCTTTAAATAGGCGCAAATCTGCAAAGCTCGTATTGTAGACAAATAAGTGAAGACGATTACTAGGAATTTAACTGACAGAGGAAGGAGTGAGGTATGTGTGAAGTGATACTCGGTAGACGTAATTCTTACAGTTAGACAAATTACTATATTCAAGACAAAATAAGGCGATAAATAAGATTACAATAATAAGTAAGCTAGCTAACGTACGGACTACGGAATGATCATTCGCGCTATTTAAGAGGCCTCTTACCTTTACGCTGGAGGGTACAGCCCTTCGAATGAGAGAGAGAGAGAGAGAGCGTGGGTCCACAACACGATGAAGGGTACAGCCCTTCGTATCCAAGAAAGAGCGTGGAAATCCCACTACCAAATGAAGGGAACTGGCCTTCGTATAACACTCTCCTGTTATCACAGAGAGAAAAAGTATGTGGAAGGGCCACTACCAAAGCTGCACCCGGTCCCGATGTCTCGGGCACGTGAACAGCACTCACCAGGTGACAGCCGATGGACATTAAGTCGCATTAGTGGCCCTCAGGACAATACTGATGATTGTCCAGCGAAAACAGCACCAAGTGTGTCTCGCCCACCCATTTCACAGGTCGCACGCACAGATTCAGAGAGAGAAAGAGAGAGAGTCGCAACTTAGTAATAGAGAACGAATGCACGTCTAATACAGTCCGAAGTCGCAAGTGCATTGGGCCTGCTGCCCTTTTTTTCTCTCAGACTCCTCAAGTGCGTTCCCCTTCCCCCTCCCATGGCCCCAGAGCTCCGAACCAGATGAGTTGACTTATCAGTTTTGGGCGCTGGAGAGGGAAAGAAAATGCCCGAGGAATTCCTGTCAGAAAGAGAGCATGCAAGTGCGAACAGGGGCGATAACGTTTTCTACTATGATTTCTGAGGTTTCTTTCGGTTTACTTATAATATCTTCTTCTTTTGATTTTTGATTTTCGACAAGGGTTTCTGAATTTCTCGGTGGTTCTGGCGAGAGTGAATCGTCTCGTAGGGTTTTATCATAAGGTACGTATCGCCTTTCGTTACGGTTTCCTCGCGCGCGACTCCTGGTCATCATAGGCTCGGAGGTTTTCTGTGACGTGGAAGATAATTTTTCAGTCGATGTTTCTGGTTGAGTAGGTTTATCAGTTTTGGGAGGTCGTCCTCATTTTTTAATTGTTGACGGTTCCCTTTCTTCTACTACCGGTTCAGGTGGTGGTGAAGGAGAGTCTTCCCTTGGTCGTTCGGAATATGGTAAATAGCGTCCTTCTTTGCGCGTTTGATTCCTTGTCGTTACTGGTGTCACGAACCGGGTTGTCGATCCGCGAGTTTTAAGTATTAGTAGGGTTGGGATATTTCGGGTAATAACGCGTCTACGGGACGCTCCCCTGGGACAAGGCAAAATTATTAGGATCGGGCGAATTTTTCTAATGATTTTGTAAATTCCTCTACACAATCACCACAGGGATGGGGGATTTCCTCAAGAGGAGTCGGAACGGAAATTATTTGAGGGGTTTTAAAGTCGGAAGCTTCTTTTGTGACGAACGCTTTTATTGACCGCTCTAACTGTTTATAAAAAGTTTCAACTGCAATTTTCTTGCCACCTCGGATTTTGGGCATGCCAGAGAGAAAAGGAAATGAGATAATGAATCGTTGTTTCCCTCGAGATCCCCAGTACGCCGTCTGCTTCGAAGCGCTCTGGATAGCTCGAGATTGTTCAACGATTTTAACAAAACTTGAGGTTTCGGCTCAATTCTCAGGTACGCAACTGCTTCGTCGCGTTCCCAATACTATGATTCTTAAACTCAAGTGTAATTTATATTTGGTGAAGTAGCAAGAGAATTTATTCTATAATGTGGTGTAGGAAACTTACGTTAATCAATTTTCGTTGGCAAAAGTAAGAGACAAGAGTGGCAGAGGTTCTGCGTTAGTTACAAAATATAAAATTTCGAGAGTAGAGATGAGAGGAAGAACCGGCAGAGGTTCAGTATTCTTTGGAAAGTTTAGTCGAACTGAGCAGGCAGGGTGCTGGGAGCAGCCCTTTTTATCAGAGAGTTTTGACAACTCCCTCCATGGTACACTTCCTTGCATCGGATTTGCTCTCGCATCTATAAATAGTCGGGTTAGTCATTTGGTGACCCTTAGCAGTTCCTAGTCCGAGTTTCGTTTTAATTTACGATTCTTTTTAATTTATGTATTAGGGTTACGTGAAGTGGTCACGTATGCGGGGGATAACTCGAGACTCTAAACAAAAATCTTTGGAAACTCTATTCTAGGTTTGAAAATGCTCACTCTATGATTTTTACGATCGACCCTTTGAATTTGGTTAATACTAAGCGTACTATTGGTTGGGTTTTTCGGCCCGACGCGATGCCTGGCGGACATCTGAGCCTTATGCTTATCGCCGTACGTCACACTGGATATGCATGATTTTCTGGTAGATTCACAGGATTTCTTGAGAGCGCGTCCGCATTGACGTTTGTCTTTCCAGCTTTATAAATTATATCGTATTCGTATTCGGCTAATTTTAATCGCCACCTGACGAGTCGCGAAGTGGGATCTTTCACGCTATGCATCCAGATTAATGGTCGATGATCCGTAACAAGTGTGAATTTCCTTCCGTATAAAAAGGGTCTAAAATATTGGATTGCGTAGACTATTGCTAATGATTCTTTTTCTATTGTTGAGTAGTTTTTTTCGGCGTCATTTAACGTTCGCGAAGCGTAAGCTATTGGCAAATCTTTCCCTACTGGACCTTGGCTCAAAATCGCACCTATCGCGTAACCTGAAGCGTCTGTCGTTACGAGAAAAGGTTTAGTAAAATCAGGATATTGTTTTTCCGCGTCAATAATTCTTTTTCCAATTTCTTTTACCCTATTCGCGTATGTAATCACGCTTTCTTCCGGTTTTTGGTAGATATATGCGAGTTTACCCTGTGCCTCGTATACTGTTTCGCGAGGACCGTAAATATTTCTCAGATATTCTAAAAATTCATGCATAGTTTTAAATTGCATGCCTAAAATCGACCGATGGGCATCCCCGCGTAATTTGTTTCGCGCTGATTTCACTAAATTTTCTTCGGAGTTTGGCGAAACCATATTCAAGGCTTCTTCGCATCCTTCGGCGAAATATACAAATGCCATATTTTCTCCGTCATATACGGGAATGGCGTCCAAGGCGTCTCTGAAGGAGGATAAATTGTATAATGGACTTACATCGTTTGTTGCGTCGAGATATGATTTGTTTAACCGTGATTTTAGTGTTTCGATTTCTCTCTGTTGGTGTTCGATTCTCTGCCGGGTTTCCTCTAATCCAACGTGGGTTTCTTGGTGTGTGTGCGGCGGTCGTCCTGGTTCCGACCGGTCTCCTTGTAAATCCATGGGAGTCCTTGTTGGTGTGTGTTGTAATGCCATTTTTCGTCTTCTAACACTTCACCAGTTTTTTAGTTTTAATATATATATTTTTATTGGTTACCACTGCAATGCCACTCGTGTTTCACTTGTTAATATTTATCTCTTGAATTTCACGTTTTCTCGGAATTCTATTATTATTATTTTGAATTGTTTTTTTTTTTTTTTTTTTAATCTGATTTTATTATTATTATGCCTTTTCGTATCCCACCGCTGTCACCAAAAATATGTCACGAACCGGGTTGTCGATCCGCGAGTTTGCGTATTAGTAGGGTCGGGATATTTCGGGCAATAACGCGTCTACGGGACGCTCCCCTGGGACAAGGCAAAACTATTGGGATTGGGCGGATTTTTCTAATGATTTTGTAAATTCCTTTACAAAATCACTATGTGGATGAGGGACCTCCTCGAAAGGAGTCGGAACGGAAATTATTTAAGGGGTTTTAAAGTCGGAAGCTTGTTTTGTGGCGAACGCTTTTATTGACCGTTCTAATTGTTTATAAAAAGTTTTAACTGCAATTTTCCTGGCACCTCGGGTTTTGGGCATGCCAGCAAGAAAAGAAAACGAGATAATGAATCGTTGTTTCTCCCGAGATCCCCAGTACGTCGTCTGCTTCGAAGCGCTCTGGATAGCTCGAGGTCGTTCAACGATTTTAGCTAAACTTGAGGTTTCGGCTCAATTCTCAGGTACGCAACTGCTTCGTCGCGTTCCCAATACTATGAGTCTTAAACTCAAGCGTAATGTTGTACTTTGTGAGGTAACAAGAGAATTGGTTTATAGTACGATGTAGAAACTTACGTTTATCAAATTTGGTTGGCAAAAGGTGAAAGAAAAAAGAGAGCGGCAGAGGTTCTGCGTTAGATACGAAGTAAAAAAAATTGCAAGGGTAGAGACGAGAGGAAAAAAACCGGCAGAGGTTCAGTACTCTTTAGAAAATTCAGTTAAACTGACGAGAGCGGGTGCTGGGTGCAGCCCTTTCTATCAGAGGGTTTTGGCAACCCCCTCCATGGTATTTTTCCTTTGCCTGGGATTTTCCCTCGTTTCTTTAAACAATCGCCCCAGCCATGTGGTGGCCATTTGCAGTTCCTAATCCGAGTTTTCCCTTTCTTTTCTTTTAATTTATTAGTGCAACTGGAGGCACATGGAGATAGTGTGAGTTTAAGACAAAATTTTATAGGGAAAACCGCGGATTCTAGGGCTGGAAATCCTCACCTCTTGACTTTTACGACCGACCCTTTTTACGCTGGTTATTGCTAGGCGTGCCGTTATTTAGGTTTTGGGGCCCGCCGCTATGTCTAGGGGACATCTGGGCCTTGCGTTTATCGCCGCTCGTCACACACAAAACGAACAAACTAATAGTCGAATGCCCGGAACTACAAAATCACTGCGATCTATCTACGCTAATCGATAAATGTATTCCACAAATTCGCCAGACAATTCAAGTACGAAGGTTGAATCCCACTTCTGAATATTTGTAGGGTTAAGCGTTCCAAATCAAACTTTATTGGCAAATCTTAAGGCGATAGGCTACAGTATCTTCTTCACTTATTCCTAACTCTGCATTATCCATAACGGTGTATTTTCTATAAATTGTAAGGCAGTGGCAAAATTCAAAAAAGTTCCTTGCTGCTAATTGTATGCCTACCGAAAACAAGAACAAAGGTAGCGTTTCTCGAACTGTTGTGTCGTTGATCGGGAAGGTGCTGAGATTCTCGAACTTTGTACATCCTTTCTCGAGTATTACCCTTCTTACGACTAGAACCGTGGTAAATATTGACGATTGAATAATTGAACGAGACTCGTGGTTGTAGATGACTTCTCCAAAGTTTCGTTTTATATTATTGGTAGCGTAGAATGGCCAAAGGGCGGATTGTAAATTTGAACTTGACTGAATGATATTGAAATGGAGAGTGTTTTCAGTTTTGGGTTTACTTTAAAGAAAACTCTTGCTTCTTTTAGATCGAGGGTGGGAAGTTTGTAAGATAGAAACTAAGATGGAGGGGATGGGACTCACGGATGGAGAGAGGGGGAATTAGGGGCGCCATTCGTTCGTGCATATTTTTCTCAACACCAAAATGTTCAGAGGTTTGATACACGCTTCGAATGGCGTCGAAATTCACTCTGTGCGAATTAATGAAGTAAGGGCTAATTTTACAGAATGAATGGATTGTATGTGTTTCATTGAACTTTGTATTTGATCGTAGTTGTACGTGAAACTGCGTGGTGTTGGTGACGGTGAAGAGTGACTTTGGACTCATTGGAGTCGCCATGAGTGTTCGTTGCGAGAATGATTTGTACTATCTTTTCCTGTAACGCTGAGCTCTCCTTCAGGACTCGGTGCATGTAAATTTCCTTCCTGGAGAGGGCTACTTAAGCGTCACAGGAATTGGAGGTGGCTGACATTAGCAACCGGGCTTGTACGAAAGTTTGTTAATGAACACTGCGCTACGCACTTTCTACCGTAAATGTTTTGTTTGTGATTAGTGAGTCACGTATTTCCACCCAGGTACATTTCATGAGTGACCCTGCACATGATCCACAGATGTCCTTTCCAATGTACTTTTTTATGGGTCATGCTAGGATCTCGAGTGTGTTTTTTATAGTAAATCTCGTGGGATTTCTGGGGCGAAATAATTTAAAAACCATAATCTACAAGACGGCGCACCGTGATCCGCGTGAATTATTGTACGTTTCAACAGCATGTGTACAGGGTAATTCACTAAAGGTGTTACAAGTTGAAATGTCTAACTCACTCTAACCCTGGTTAACTTGTAACAATAACTTGTAAAAGAACGTGAACCACCCAGTATACTGTTTAGTATAGTACTTAGTATAGTTTAGTATAGTATAGTGTTTAGTATAGTGTATCACTGTTTCCAGGTATTTTCACAATTTCGTAGGGATTATGTTAATGCGGATTGAGTACTATAGCTGTATTTGACAACTTTATTTAATTATGTCTAATGTACAATAATCTATGTGACAATACACCTATCCAACATGGATTTGCTCAAATAGTAGATATTTTAATGTATACTGTTTAATCGATATTGCATCTTGCATCGTACATAGTAGCATTATATTAACTCTCTATATATTTCAAAGCCGAATACATAGTAATTATGCTATATTATGTAGGCAATCACAAATTTATTATAGTTATTTTCTATAACCTTGTACAAATAATTCTCAAGATAATTTAGTTAATGCAGCTTAAAGATGAACTGGCCGGAAATTAAGTAAGGTTTATAGGTTGCTACGAACTAATATAAACGTTGTAATTTAAGACATTGTTAATACAAATAAAAATTGTTGCACAAGTCGAAATAGTAGTTTTTCTAATTTGTTTCGAAAAATCCATACAATTACAGCGCGCGGTTAATTACACATTTATAGTTCGCTCGTCATTAATGAACTATCTATGTTTCGTAGGAATTAAGACTTTTTCTTGTCGTCCCACTTAATATTATTAGTATATTATACTTTTTGTACATATATGCACGTACAATGCATATTTCTATGTATTGTGTAATGTGTAAAAACGGAAACATGAAAAATACTAGAGGACGTTGTTACGACATGTGCAGTAGAGAATTAATATGTGTTTTCAAATATTAAATAATAATACACAAAATTATAGGCATGTTGAGGTATAGCCTTATATCCATATACATGTGTATGTTATCGAGTTTTTGGATTAATAAAAATTGGTTATTGTAACTGCAGGATTTACGTACATTTTTTTCAATTTTAAACAATTATTGCTGTTCATAGTTTCACTGAAATTAGTATTAAGTTTAGTGCAATGTTTCATGGGTCCGAAAGTTTGACCAGTATATTAAATAACAACGAAAACAATTTATTAACCTTTTTCGTTAAGTAGTACTACAAAGAGAATGAATGAAAAAAATTTAGCTTACTATTATGAGAAATGGAACATTTGACCAATTTAAATTTATCATTATACATACGGAATTTTCAATTGAGCAGCAAGAATAGGTTTTTCCTCGTTACTTTTCTCATAATAACCATGTACATTTTGTAAATATAGAGCGTGGGAAAAATGTGGCAGGATATCACAAGTTGTTTCCTTTGATTTGGATTTAACGCACCAAAAGACTTTGTGGATAATCGCATGAAATAATAGTGAACAGTGTTACGGAGAGAATTCTTCCTCCCGAGTGATTTAAAATAAACTATAACAGAAGCAGCAACAGTCATTCATTCCCCACTAACTTCTTAATCGTGTTCTTTTATAACTGTGGCTCGTTACAGTTATGTTTAATTTATGTGTGTTTTTATACGTTTTGATGATTTACTATAACATATGTACAGACAGAGTTTTAGGAGTACCCTAAAATGTTCATTGCCCTTTCGTAAATAAACAAGACCGTTCCATTCTACTTTCTAACAAGTCAAACGAAGAATTTTCGAGTCTTCTTACGTGTTTCGTGTACTTTATAATGTATTCTTCAAAACGTGTACTACGCATTGCTTGTAATCTAAATTTCAAGTAAAAGCTTCTGATCCGTCATGCGACAATATTGACATTCGTAGAACAAATTCATATAACGTATTTATCGTTAAACTTCTA
Source organism: Hedychridium roseum (assembly GCA_963989215.1). Lineage (NCBI taxonomy): Eukaryota > Metazoa > Arthropoda > Insecta > Hymenoptera > Chrysididae > Hedychridium > Hedychridium roseum. Next base: position 2,154,676 of record OZ022317.1, on the reverse strand, counting down.
TTAATGAAGAGCGCAATGGATTTCTTCTACAGCACGTAACGTACGTCTCTGAAATGTATAATGCAAGTTATTATCAAGTAAATATTCACATTTCCTATAATAAGTACTCTTTGTTCGGCTATGAGAATGGACCGTGGCCATCATCCCCCTGGATTTGAGGATCGTCGTATCTTAAGCTTAAAAAAACAAGAAAAAACTACAGGCAAAGACCGTCCCTTCCTGTTTAAATCAAACATTCTCTTACATTAGTGCAAGGAACCATGTGACTAGAGATTGTTACTCTCGAGTAAAACTTAAAGTTGAGTTCATTGAATCGCCAGTTAGACGGTTTTCTGACGATTCAACGGGAAAGTATTGTTGTCGAGACAAAACTGAAGAATGGTGGAAATGCTTCGGTTTGCAAATCTTCCGTCGTCCGATGGATTACTCCTTTTACGCTAAGCTGTGGAAGGTATCGACGTTCCCGATGAAGCCTGCACCGGGTGTGTGTTGTCCTCCGCTGGGTGGAGCAGGACCTCCAGGTCCTGGTGGTGGTGGGGGAGCGGCAACTACCGGGCCAGGATAATACGCCGGTGGCGGTGGTGCCGATTCTGGCATGAATTTCACTGCAAGACAATTGCAAAGGGTCTATGTTAGTTTCATCGTTTCCAACATTTTGCGGCCTACAACGTAGGCAATGGCTGTCGATGATCGTTTCTTTCAAATTTCCATTTCTCGCGCGTTCATCATGAGTTAGGCTGAAGCTTAGGACATTCTTATTTTTAATTCATTCGTCCATCGCTCCACTATCCTTTTTTTCTAAAAGGTTCAATGGGATTTTCTTACGTAGGGTGTTTTGAAAAAGATTTGCAAAGCTTTTTACTATGTGTATTATACATCTAGGGAAACAAAATCCGTATTAAACATGTATCGTAAGAGTTAATGTATATCTATATCAACAAGTATTATTTATGGGATATCTGTTAATACTGATTTTTGAATTTCATTATGTAAGAATGAAAAAATACAAAAAATATAGATATTATGCACAAATGGTGAACATAAATTACAGGTACAATCTTTACAGGACCGTAGAACTAGTTAACAAAAACAAAAATCTTAATAAACATATATGTAAAAATTAACTGTTCCAACAATGTTTAATTTTTTAGATTTTTAGTTTGTAAAATAGTAATTATAATAAGCAATCTTTGTAAAACCATACATTATATATACAGTACAATATATTTTTTATAACAAATGTTTAAAAAGTTGGTTATTCATCCATTTCCTACACGTTCCCTTAGTGAATTCGAATCGGATTGGAAAATGTGTGACAACAGATAACGAAATGTGTAGATTACACGTAATGTTATAAAGAATTCGCACTTATTTGTATAAAATAAAATTGACTATCTCTAAAACGGTTAACCGCGTGTATCAAGATTAGATGAAGACTTTTTTTTGTTACACTCAATAAGTTCTGTTACCATTTACAGTATGTATAGAATTCATATACACCGTGTACACATACATGCATGTATAAAAGTTATATCTAAATTTTATTTAATGACACAACATTAATTATATGTCCGTGGTGTGATGATTGTCAAAGTAAATGTTTGTTGTGGATCCTTAGTGTAAATAGATGTTTCATTCGTGTCAAATAAAACAATTTGTTACATTGTTAGACACGAAGGTATGATAAATTATAAATACAGATCAGTAAAGATTGCTGCAGATTCTCGATTGTTAATAACGACTAAGCAATTTATTGTGAATCAACTAAACATCTTTTTTATTGTTATATGTACCCATAGGGCTAAAGCCTGTTTATTTGAATAAATTAGCTGTAAATAATAAAATTATGGTAAATTATACATGTAAGTTGTTAATGTACATATAAGATATAAAATCACTCGTAGAGTGTATACGTAATATGCTTAAAAGTCTAAAATAAAATTGTATGATGTAAGTATAATAATGTATAATAATAATAAGTAACAACATTTCAAAATTACGGAAATTAATACAATTCTTCGGGTATTGACGCGTAATAATTCCTATCTCTTTTAGTCCCTTTTTGAATCCTTGTTTAACCAGAAGATTTTTCAAATGAACCGGTAAGTATAACTTTTAAATATACGTAAATATTTACTCGAACTGGCTAACACATATTATTTTACGAAATTTTTGTGAATGAATGATTTTTAATTAAATAATGTCGAATTCCGTTTTTGAAATCCTACTATAAATTTCCTCTTGCTGCAAATATTCGTAAAAGCATTTTTTATACATTCTTATAGCGGTTATGCGATTTCGAATCCTTTTATTTTATATCCTCAATTAAAGATTAACTTTTGAAATTGCAAACATCAAATTGTCATTGGTGCATTACATTTTCACTTACAAACTTCTCTTAAAAGTATAATTGTGATGTTTTCTAAATAAGTCATCTAATAAGAAATCACTCACATGAGTTTCGAACACAATATTAGTAAAAACTAAAACAAATGGTCAATCGTTACATTTGAAGATATGTAGGTACATATCTTCTACATGCATGTAGGTACATGCTTTATACATAAATTATAAACACAATTTTTGATTAATGCGTGTGTAATACTCCTTACTTCATGAGTATGTAATATTTTGTTGGTTTAAGGATAATTTAAAAATTTAGCTGTAATAGTATCGGATATTCATGGAGAAAAATGTTAGGGAAAGTATTGAAATTTTTGTCTTGGATGAATAATATCTGTAGTAAAATATTGTAAATAATATCACTGAGAACTGAGAATAAGAATAAGTAATATATAAAAAAATGTCTTACCTCTCATGTTAGTTCAAGAAATAGGTTGTACGATTTATTTTATAAATGAATTTTCTTCCAATTGGCAAGTCAATTTGTTTGTCATTTTTAAATATAACTCACAAACTTGGAGAAAGGTATTTCTGAAAATCAAATCAGTATTACGTTGTTCTCATAAATATTGCAACGAAATTCATACTGATATCGAACGAAGTTAGCGGAACGAAATTCCAAAATTTAAAGTATCGTCATTTGGAAAATTAATTAAATGTTGTAACGTTCTACTAAATGCTTGATTGAAATTTAAATTCCCATCGATTGACAATCCCAGTCGTTTGTGGTCTACTTGTATTGCAAAGCTATTGGTACACAATTCGCAAATTTGGTGTTGCGTCGTATTAAAAATTGCATGAACATTGTGAAGATTCAGTAAATAATCGATTCAGAGGCATATTGACGTCGTAAATGCACCTTTTTATTTCATTATGAATAATGGACTAACGCATGAGTTTCGAAGACTTTTACTAATGCAGATGTCGCAAGCAAATGATCAGTTTCAGGCTGATCGTATTCCCGTAGAAAAATTCACCCAGGTACTGTTTCTCTAGGTAAATGAATTTTAATGTTATTCGCTTATCTTCTTCTGCTCTTCGGATCTATTTCTCTCTCTCTCTCTCTCTCTCTCTCTCTCTCTCTCTCTTTCTCTCTAATAGTATCCAGCCATTAGAATAGACTCAATAACGTCCCTGATAGATACAATCTGCCCAGGTAAATAATATTTGATGCAGAAGAACGATAGACAGGTGTCATTTAAATCGATTTGCCCAGGCAGATGATATCTCACTAGATGTTTTTACGCGGATATAATCAACCTGAAACAACCATTTGCGAAACAAAATTAGTTTTCTTTACAACATTTCTGTCTTTTATAGTCGGACATTTAATAGGGATTTTATATACCAAGTAGAAAGGAATGTTCCTTACTTCATCGAGCATTCCGCCTCTCTTCTTTAGGTTTTCAAACTTTATTATACATTGTACAATGTTCAAAGCGGTATAATCATGCCGATCATTTTGAATAATAATAATATGTTCCTTGACAGAAGAGGTATCGTATTAGAAACAATGTACATAGCATAGATGCAATATATCTTAGGCTTATCCTGAAGATTTTTTTTTATTGATCGGCACTGCCTAATTCGTGGACTAAAGTGAAACAGGTGGTGACTTACGCAGATAAAAGTCTGTTAGACCCGAGGAAAATTTCAATTATGAGCAATTTCGTAGGAATACTTGTAAGATATTGAGACAGATGAATAATCGATGGTGTCAGTTTTTAGTTATTCTAAATAAAGGTTCGAGAAAAAGCATTCTGCGTATGCCAGTCGAAATGAACGATACATTCTTAGCTATGATCGCCATGATGTTACGGCTTTTTTTGCCTTCCTTCCTGTGGTCCTCGAATTCAAGAAGATTTCACAAAATAGGATTAAGTCAGCTTTATTCTCTAATTTCCGTTTTACATGTTATAATGATTCGGTAAACATACAGTAAATGAAATACCGTTATAGACGATCGATTTGCAGTAAACAAACAAAGTGGTATCGTTGGTGTTTGTTTGCTGTTATTCAGCATTTACTACTCGTTATTTTTCATCACCCGATCGATATCTCAAAATTTCACCTGGCTATTCCATCTCACATTCTTGGATGTTTGAAACACTTTTGCAAGTAACACTGACAAATTCATGTCGCTCGAGAATTTTCGAAGTTATTGAAATAATTTTGAAGCTTGGGCTATCATCTCGATCAGCAATACCGTTTGATCACCCTCCACGAATCAACGATGAATAATTGTCCGTCGCGTAAGCTTGTCAATGTCAGCCTATTTTCACAGGAGAAGTGGAAAAAAAGAGATGCCTGCCGGGGGATTGACAATTGCTGGATGTACATGAGGAATATTATAGTCGATAATGAATGCGTCCTTCTTTGAGAAAGGTATATGTGGCGAACGATTAATCGGATCGCGTGGGTGGTGCATTATTGTTTCAGTCCCTATCGATCGGGCAGACGGTACGAGGAAAAACGCTTTTATGCCAGAAATATTAGCTAACCGCGTCCGAACCGTTCGTTCCTGCATGGTTCGCAGGGACACAGAGTCTTCACTTCGGTATATCACTAAAGTTACTCTATTTACTCATTAATAGTATTATTGTTATTGTTACCTTTAATATACTTATTAACATGTATACATAACATCTGTAGATAATTCTTTAAGCCTTAAAACATACCTATATATATGTAGATGTCCCGAGAATCGCGACGTCGTTCTTCCCATTTTATTCTTCGTTAAATCTAATTTTTCGTTTAGATTAATCTTGCGGAATACAAGCTGTGCGAAAACTTTTGTGGTCCACTTCGACGAAGGCTTCTCGCCTGTTTCTCCCTCCTCTCTATATGTTTATAATAGGCGGGGGTAGTCGGGTGGAACAAAGTCATTTCCGAGCGTAGGCGAGGGCAAATGATATTATTTACAATACCAGAGAGAAAGTAAATGTCGACACGTAATAACCGGCCTTTGTCGTGCGGATGTATGGAAGTTCTACGATATACACAAGTGGTGCACGTTTTCACGTGTTCCACTTGTCGCCTTCGTCGGAGAACCTTCGCGGATTTTCGCAAACACCCTGTATGCGTCTAGCAAGCGCGAGTCTTGAGTGGTTCCTTGCGTTCCCGTGCAAACGAGCGCTCTTTCTTACGACGACGAAACTGGCAGATTTGAAATACCCAACGATCCGTTACCACTCGCTCATGGAGACTTGCAAATCGATCGGCGGACGACGAAACGATGCTTCCGAACGGCCCGTCTCCGTCCCTCGCGGCACGGTTTTACACACCGACAGTTTCTGCTTTCCCTTTAAAGTCGCTACGAGAAAATAAGTGTATCGTAATACCGCCGGATCTCCAGATAGACCGATAAGAACGGAGCGAGGGCAAAAGTTTTCTTATATCTTAGCGATTATTCCAACGATCGAGTATCGATCGATCGAACAGTTTCTCCAGGAGTTTCCGCCCTTTTGTCCATTCGTCCGACGTCGTCAAGTCAGAGTCTGCTCGTATTTAGCGCGTCACTCCGATTCTCCTTACTGCACTTAGTGCGACTCGTTGCCGCTGGTGATGCTTGCTGAAAAGAACAACATAGCGCGTTTTCCACGGTTTCTACCGCACCGAACGTACACGACAAGACGGCTTCTCGTGCAGCAATCAGAGAAACCGATAAACTTCGTCACGAGTCTCCCGTCAGTTTATTCGTATTCACTTATTTTCCTTGCTTCATGCAGGACTACGCGTAGCCCGTCTATTCCATCGTAAACGAAAGTTTCATTTCATATACTCATACAAGGTGATGCTCCTGTCAATACCGTAAACTCATGAATTTTCAATGGATCTTCTTGCAACAAATGCTGATTTTGGGTTCTCGATTTGTCTTTTCTTTAAATAGGTACATCTCGTGAATTTTCATAAATCGAATCTAATTCCAAATTGGTTAGTGTAAACTGGTTAGTGTAAACCTCGTAAACTTCAAAAAAGTGCAATATACAATTTGTACAATGTTTAATAAAATTCTCAGGAATATTAAGAAATGAATTCCTTGTAAGCATTTCTGCTTCTTATCAGCTGCAGGTTTTTCACCGTGTTCAGCGTGTTCATCGCAACTGCGTCCAAGATTATTGAATAAAAATTAGCACAATATTTGGTTAAATATCGTTGACAAAAAGGACAAATATTGTATGTTTAAAAGTTAAAATATGAATTTTGTTTACAAGCTGGATGTGTCGAAAAAAACTTTTCGTTATTGCTCAATATTATCAGGAAATCTCGATCTTTTCATTTTCTAATTTAGTCGTTGACAAATGCTAGTGACAATGCAGACACTATTATTTAACCCTTCAAAAATTTCCCTTATCACTTTTTGTTTTTATGCTATACAACAACTTTGATTCTTCAAAAATAAATTCCACTACATTCAGCTGTCGTAAAATCTCTTTGTCTAATAAGAAAATTTTCTGAAACACTATGTTTAAAATGTTTGTTTAAATATCACATGTAAGACTTGCAAACTAGGAAAAAATAATGTAGTATATTTGGTCGATATAAAATATTAAGATACGGTTTATTTTTCAGTTTTGTTCATTGCTTTTATGAGCTTTTAAAATAATAGTATTTCTTATTAAATTCGACTTTACTAATTTAGCCATGGTCCTTTCAACTCGTTTTTAATTTACTTCGAAATCAGTCTTTAAAGCAGTAGAGTCTGTACTATGCCAAGTTACTTCCGTTTACGAAGGATAGTTTCTTAATATATAAATTAAACATACGTTGTACAAATAACTATATATACATATATGACGATTATCAATTCTAACAAGAACCATTCGCATGCAAGTACCACAATGCAATTAAGCAAGGTCCATGCGACATTTTCAATGGCGGATTGCTTTTCTTTCTGCTGGAAATCGGCATGCAATATACATATTCGCCATTTGCAATTTCACCATGTACACGTGTTCATTAATATGACAAATTAGCAGCTTTTATATTAGCGCATAGCATTCTTAACATAATTATATTTACAACGTACAGTAATATGGTAAACATGAAATTTGGAAAATTACAATAAGTCCGAAAATGATAGTTATAGAGAAAAAAGTAAATTACGGGTTCGTTAGAAAATATTTCTTTCCTAAATCTGTTTTATTAATAATAATAATTTATTAATAATAATAATAAATTTATTAATAATTTATTAATAATCTGTTTTTAGCAACGTCGTTGGAACGTATTTAGAGTACGTACATAAATTAAGATCGCTTGTATATAACATCTTACATTATTTATACGATATGTTTATCAGACTAATGAAACTTTTGGCAGACACACTTAAATTTACTGTTTTTGTCTCCATTGGTAAGATTAATCGAATTATACATACATTTTAATTGTCGATTAAGCCATGCAAAATAAATTTTATGGGCAGTGAAAGCATTTTGCGATAAATGAGGCAGAGAAATCATCTCATAAGATATAGATAGGTATGTTTGCCTAGTCATATGTATAAATATACGCAAAACTGACTAGTACGTAATTTGTAATATTCGGAGAAAGTGTAATTGTATTCAAATGTGATAAATCATGGAAGTTAGTAAAGAAGATAAAAAAGTATTTAGGGTGTGAAGAAGATGAAAAATCGTGCTAAATTCGGGAGGCATTAATCATATAAATATGTTTATGTATCATCTTCCTTCGCTGTAATTCTACAGATTCTTTTGGTGTTCCATGCAAACCCTGCATAGCAGGTAGTATTAGTATAAAAATTGTTTATACTTTTATTATCATAGAAATGAAATGGGAGAAAACGCATTAGTACTACAAGAAATGGGAAGTCAAGACAAGACAAAGAGAAAGAAATTTATGAGAGAAGTTATATTGGGTGCAGTAATGAGAATAGTAGCTTACCGTATTGACGAGTATAGTGAGGACAACAAAACTTTGTAAAACCGGTAACTTTTATGAGTACGAGTATAAATCATGATAGAGCAGTAAAAGTAGCACTATAAGATGACTGTCGTAATATTTGTAGATACTGTTGTTGTTCTTGTTGATAGAGATAGTGGTATACTTGTCGTTAAAATTGTTGTTATTGTCCGTTGTGAGTTTTCCCTTCGTGTTTGCGTTCTTCACTCAGTGGTGAATAAACCGTAAAATTGTTCTTCCACCTCTGTGCGCGATAAATCATATTCACGCTTACGGGCACTACTTTCACCATAAAAAATAACTAAAACCCATGAAATGGGGCTAGTGTCGGGAATGAAATGTTGCCGGAAATACAGACAAACACATAACACTTAGCGGACGTAAATCATACACATGTAAGGCCGTTTTACACCGCGTTCGGGCAAGTTCTGTGTACACCTGTATCCAACGGTTCAGGTAACTCTATGCAATATTTACTTGCTGCATGAAGCTTGGCGTTTCCGCAATTCCTAACGAAACTGCTGGAAAACCACGTTACGCTTCTGCACAATTCTGAATTCTTAAAGTCCTGTGGAAATTTTTATCAAGATGACCAAGCTGGCTTAAAATACAGACAAGCTGTATAAGAATTTCCAGCGGGTCATCGATAAGTTTAGTATTGATGTAAAACAGTTTGGAGTTATTGTATTTATCGTGGTGTAATAAAATCGTTATAATAGAGTTGTGAATGTCTCATGTTCTTGTGGCAGTGCCTCGAACCGTGTTATCGTTGTTGATGGTCGGCTTGTAAAGGGTGAAGAGAGAATCGTCGAGAATTTATGAAGGTCCGCCAATATCATTGTACAGACCGCGCAACACGTAGTGTTGCAGCAAGGGTGCATTTCTTCGTAATCGACACCCTCTCCAATGAAATTGCCGGCCCATAAATGCACAACGACTCTCTGGGAAAATAGAGGGCGACAGCTCGTACAAAGTGTACAGATAGCAACAAATACACCAAGGAATATACCACCTATACAGGCAAACACCGTAACAATGACAATAAGCATCAGTTTCACAAGCAACCATTAAATCCTTTAAAATGGATCTATCGATGCATCTGATCGCAGTGGTGAGCTTCTGCTAATCGACTAATCGTTTTACTTGCTAATGCATCGACGAAATGGTTACTGTGAAACTGTACAGATATCCTAACATACATTTTTCAAACGACATTGATTTTGGAAGTCAGAGAGAAAGGCCGAGAGAGGTAGGGAGAACAATGACAGTGAAGGTACATATCCCAACAACTTTTGTGTATACCTCCTACGGGAAAAGAAAATAAAAAAAAGTCGAGAAAAACAGTGATAACGCATTGTCACAGTTGTTTTGCTTCTCTACCTTCAAACTCACACACAAATCTCTTCCAACAAATCAGCGCGCCTACATGAAGTGTGCTAGACGGAAAAAGAGAAAGACAGATAGATCATATGTTAGATGATGAATGATGATATTTCCACGACAAGTAATAACGTCTTCCTGTCCAATGGAAATAGACTCTTTCCCGCAAGAAATAGTTAGCGCTCTAATCGTATTTTCATAGAATGAAAGCTTCGAGACATGAAAAGCTCGTCCGAAATTCCTGGTATGAATGTTGCGCAATAATATGGGTCTCGTTTGATTACTGGCGGTGATTGGAAATTGACAGGAAAGCAGGACACAAAGTAGCTGATAATAACCGATCAACGATATTACGCAATGCTCTCACCAGCTTTTCTCATTGCGAAAAACTCAGTACAATTCAAACGAAAGTGATTTCACTTTATTAGCATGATTTCATCGAAATCGTCTTGGCTTTTTTAGTGCAAGATAGACATGAAATCAGTTTGCCGGCACATATTGTTTTCGCTTACGTTTCGTGCAGACACAGTTTTCCGTATGAAGAGTTTAGACTGAAACCACAGCCAAGAACGACGAATTCAGATAAATCTATTGCACCCTATTTATGTTTCGCCCATAAGTAAAAAGAATGACAGTCACTATAACTAAAATTCTTATAGTATTTTTATAGTTTTTCCTTAATTTTCAGAAATGTTCTTATCAAGTTTTACACATTCTTTGATCAAAGTTCTTAATGTTAGAAAATATAAATTCTCATGTAAAATTGTAATAAAGAAGGATGTGCAATTTTAATATGTTATAGAAATGTACGTATGCCTATGTATGCAGATATAATTTGTTATTACCAAATTTTTTAATAATACTGCCGAAAATCATCCTTTAAACATTACATATTACCAAGTTTTGGCAAAAACCTAAATCAAATGAAAAGAATTTCTTTCTGCATTATTATATAATTTAATATGACATATGAATTTGGTGTTTATATCTTTTTCATGACAAATATTTTTGATACTTCTACATGTCCCAACTAAGGTCTGTAGCTCTCAATACACAATAACTATAATGTATCGGAATTGGTCGTTCAATAGTATTGCGGAGTACATACACGAGTTACATAAAACATTTATACAATGACAGTTGTCGCGTCGATAGCTGTCAAATGATGTTTTTCAAAATTACTTACCGACAATTATGGCCACTATTACGAGTCCGATGACGCCCATGATAATCATCATCTGTCAAAAGAAAAATCAATAGTATCTTAGCATAAATTTCTGATTGAAGCCTGTCATTTAAAATAAAAATTATTATTCTTCAAAAATTTTTCATTTGTACAATTACCTTAAGGTTTTGTAGCCAGAACTTTCTCTTCAGTTTTCCTGCTTGCTGTTCAAATTGCGATGCTCCTTGCTGCAGTGCATCTGTAACGATAAAATGACAATTAAAATTCCAATATACATTCATAATTCTAAATTCAATACACATAGAGATAAGATAAGATACAATTTTTTGCGATATGTACATTAATATTATATTCAATGGTTTTAATATAAGTACATTTGATATATCTGTAAATCAGTAATTACTGATGGGCTCCTTTAAACAGTTGACATAATAGTAATAGTATATAATAGTATATAATAGTAGATATAATAGTAATATAATAGGCTTTGCAAGACATAACTAGGAACTGTTTTATACATTTTGTTTAAATAGTAAGATTAAGTTTATATTTAAAATAAATCGTATAATCATTGTGTTACAATTAAGTTTTTACTTCTTTTTCATTATTAAGCTATCAGCCACTTTTTGTCCTTTTCTTCTTTACACCCATTGAATGACTCTTTTACTACTTTCTTCTTGTTACATTAGAGGATATGTCTTCCATGTGGAACTCTTTTAAGAGCCGTTTATCAGATTTCTTGTCGGATTTTTTATTCTTACGATAATCCGCATCATGCTCCAGGTTGTTGTTTCTATCTTATGCATAACTTTTCTGTTCATTTATCATGCTAGTTCCATAGAGGAGGACTAGGGGGTCGCATGAATTTCACAGCGTATTCTGGAGGATAGTTGAACCGTTGATTTAAATTAATATTTAAATCTCATAAAGCAGTATCAAACTTAATTATCTTCTGTGTATTTCACCATACGGGCCTCCAACTGATATTAATTGCCCTAGGTAAATAAACTGTAACACTTTCCCAATTTTCTCTCTATTCTAAACTGCAATTTTTCTAAAATGTGAATTTTTGAAAAATGTGAATGTTGAATTTTTCTAAACTGCATTAACTTCGTCTTTTTACAATTTACTTGAGACCAACTTTCCATCCTTCACAATGTCATTTACCAGTTTTGAAACTTACTTATTATTCTTCCCAATTAAGATTTTATCATCCGCAAATTTAAGCATGTTTAGCCATAAGCCATTAATATTTATTCGACAATTGTCCCCGTTTATGTTCTTTTAGAGTTATTCCTGGGCTGTACAGTAGAGTTTGGCAGATGTACGTTTCGTTGCTTCAATCTTCTTCTAACGTAAATAGTTTCTGCCAAGTCTTCAATGCCAATAAAGTGCCAAACTTGAGTAATTCAATATACATGTATTGTACATTTCGAGATATGGCCATCTGGAGTGATCCACGTCCATTTTTTCTGAAAGGGTATCTAAAAGAAAATATTCATGAATAGATCATGAACTTGGCAGAATTCGGCAAGTTGTTCTATCATCTTTAGAATAGTATTCAAATTTCCCAACAATTGTTTCATCTTTTTCTATCATTTTCCAACCTTTGCTTTCCAATTCCTCATTATAACAGTGTAGTTACATAGGTTTTAAAGAGCATTTAGTAAAAGGCCACAAAAACCAATAAGATCTTGCTGTGATGAAGTTGAGATGGGAGCATACATATATTTGAATAAGTTTTAATCATCCACTTCATGTTGCCTCCTGAATTTAATTACAACTTTGGAGACTCGATGAGAGTAAGTTGTGGAGTTTGTTATATTATCCTTGTATCATTAATATAGTGTGGAGCCATCATAGAGCACCTGGAAATATTCATCTTTGCATCTCACCTTTGATAAATCAACAATATCCCAATTTATATTTGACAATTTTTCAAACAGTTCTTTAACCTTATTTTCATCTTTAAGTGTTCTGCAATTACATGAATGTGTTCAGGGTACTTTATTTTCCTTTCTCTAGTCAGCTGTCTTGTTTACCTTTGGCTTCAGAAATTCCTATGTCTATTTGTGCATTAGTACTTTGAGAGGTGCTAGAAGAATTAATACTGTTGACACTTTCATCTGAACATTTCAAGTTCATATTTTTGTGAAGCTTGAATTCATTTAAGTTAGACATACTGCTTCTTTTTATTGCAGTTTTACTTCTATTAGTTTTCCACTTACCGCTGGCAAATAAATGTATAAATACGCAAATGTATAAATATACAAATATATATTGAGCAGAGAAATGTACAAGTGTATATTGAGCGTTATAATTTGCTAGCAGAGATATATTCCTTGATACTCTGTCCTAGGTTGCACCTTTGATAACTAACTTGTTAGAAAGAATTATTGCAAATTTGCCATTCACTTTGCTTTCAACATTTTATCCATTAATTTCTTCTTTCTTCTCTGATTTGGATAGTTTTCAGTCAGAAATATTTTTGTTCCTCATCCTCAAGTTATATTTCTCCCTCAATATTTCCGTTTTCTTCTTTAAAGATATTAAATTAGCTGAAAATAGTCTTGTTTCACCTTATTTGCCAAATCTTCTTCAGAAATCAATGTCGTTTTCACTAATTTGGCACTTCATTTATTTGTTTCGAATATCCTGGATGTTCGATGTTCTCGTTAGGATCATCTTCGATGCCATTTAAAATAAAATTCTTTCGTATTAGTTCTCTTTTTAAATATATCCTTTTTTCGATCACAATCATCAATTCTAGTATCAGCTTCGTTTTATATAATTTTTAAGTTTTTATTAATTTCGCCTGTATGTTTATTTATTTATTCATTAATTTTATTTTCGAACTCTCTTGATAGTTTAGCAAATAAGGCTTCTATTTTCTCCGTTTCCATTTCTCGTGATTTCTGTTTTAAGTAGTAACAAAAGTACATAACATCAATATTATATAATTAAATATAAGAATTATTACAGCACTGCAACTACCACTAATAAAAAGAAAAGCACTATTTCAATCTGTCTGTTCTAAGTATATTGACGTTAGTGAAAATGTAGTTATCAGATAATATTTATATAAACTATTCTTCTCTACGTCATTGTACTTCACTTACACTTCGTAATACATTAACGGATTGGGACAAGTTATTTTAGATTATTTTAATTTTAATTATCATTCTTGATTTTATTTATATTATTCTATTTTTGTGTAGAAGAGTGAATACGTTATGCATGAAGTAAAAAAGCAGTATAGTTAAACTATTTTGAAACTTCACAAATTTTCCAATCGTAGATTGGGAAAAATATAATTTTTAAAACACAATTATAACAAACAAAAAATAGTAATAGCAAAATAGATAAATACAACTTATTAAAGTAATACAAAAAAATAATTATATTGTTTTTAGAAAAATAAATTGTATTTATTTAATAAATGAACAATAAAATGTATTATTGACGAGTTAGCTAAAAGGTAAACTGTTGAATATTTCAGATGTTAGCATAATTGACAGTAACGGTACATAACGACGAAATTAAAACTTCTTATTCGTACCACCCTTTTAAATCCGAAATACCTGAAAATCTATAAACTTTATTAAGCCAAGCAAACATTATCGCACAAACTTGTATTATTACTCTTAAAAAGTAATTGATCAAATCATACAAATTGATATTTCTTTGGTACGTGAAACACAAAATTAATATATGAAGTGAAATTGTATTGTTACGTTGAAATTCTTTGCGAACAACAAACATTACTGTATAATAAAGTAAAGTATATCGTAGGCGGGCAATAAGAGAAGTAGTGTAGTCTATACGTGGTCAGACAGTGGAATGCGTCAATAATGTAAATGTCACTTCATTAATATCAAGCACTATCTGTGGACAGTGATTACCGATAAATACAATCACTCACATCGAGTCAAAATAATCCATAACCTAACTGATGTTATTAAAAGTTTAAGTGAGTCATAATTATTTTACGGTAAGTGAAATACCAATAATTTTAATGTAATTTTTATTTTAATTTTAACCGTATTTTTAATATTGTCTTCTCTAAGTTTTTATATTTTGCAGATATAATTCAGAATTCTTCGGAGTAGCACAGACGGCGACATTATAACAATATTTCTATTGAAATGATTACGTCTGATTAATAGATTGTGTAATATTTGCAAGCTGGTCAATATACACATATTATGTATCTGTATACGTATAGATTTATGTTACAGATTTAGAAGAAAACAATCCTGTTGAACTTTCAACATTATTAAGGCATATACATTACATTTATTTTAAAATCATTGACCGCGAGCTTTTGTTTTATTCAAAAGGAAACCACACGTGCCTGTTCCAACTACTGTGAAAAGTAATTATACTTTAATCAGTATTACGACCATGAACAAAATGAACGACGGTTGGAAAGTTGTTTGATAGCCCGATGCGGGTTTAGAGCCGTTCGATGTTTCCTTTCAGACTATAAACGCGCTGGTATTAGTCGATATTAGCACACAAAAGCGAATGCCTTGTATCGAACCATTTCCACACTACGAGCGTTGCTGGTGAGTACGAAATGGGTATTAATATTTCACAGATTCAAGAGTACGTAAAGTTAAAAATTATCAGGTTTATACCCGCTTATCTGTTGTAAAAACTTTTAACTCGGATCTTATCCTCAAGAGTATTTGTTCGATAGACGACTGTGGGGCAGCCTAATTTTTGAACACTGAATTGAAAGCGTTAAAATTAAAAGAGACTTTCAGTATCTGAATGTATTAGGAGGATAGAAAAAGATCTTAATTTGGCAATATTACGAATTATACTTATTTCTATAATTGTTCATTTATGTAGTTCTATTTCATTCGTTATACCTCGAACTCTGATCTAATTTTAAGTAATATCATTCCATTTATACTCTTGCAGAGAAGGCAGGCAAAATTGCTACATCTTGGGAATTAAATTAGTCGATCTTCAAAATTGCCAGAGTCTCTAGTTTAAACCCGACGACAGAATCATATTTTACCTAAAAATAGATAAGGTCATATACGTAAGTTAATTCTGGTGGAAAAGCCTGCAAGTTCTTCTCTTCAAGATGAATCGATTTTTATAATTATGGACTGACCTGCTCGGTCGTCAAGCTCGGATAACTTTTGATCGCGTTCGAGAACCTTCTCGACGTTGGTTTTCATGATGTCGACGACCTCGTCGACTTGCGCCTGCGTTTGCTGTAAACGTTTCTGTGAAGCAATTTGCTGGGGTGTCCTAGGACCTCCGACGATTCCATCGCTGCCTGCACTAGCACCTGCAGCGTCCGGCGCTAGACCGCCCTCGGTGGCCCTACAAATCATTATTTATATTTTATTACCTCTCCAACGTATCCCAATAATATTCACCTACGTTTCGCACTTTGACAAAGGTATACAACATTGCTTATATAGTTTGTGTTAAGAATCCTTCCGTTTAGATTATACATTATCAAAATCTCAGTACGATCGTCTTTGACGACTTCTGCACATGCCATCCACTCATGAACCTTTGTTAATAATATTTTATGTCCCTAATATTCAACTACAGTTTTAATATTGTACCTAAATTTGAATGCACAACACGAATTCTTAACAAGTAAATAAATATGTGATGCATAAGTCTTCGTGTTTCCATCTTTTTTGTTAATTTCATTGCAATAGCACAGCAGAAGTATTGTCCTGAAGCAACAGTTACAGTAACTATATGTAGTTCAACACGAGATATGATTGCAGTTCAGTAAGTACGAAATTGGAAAATTAGTGCTATGAGTAGACTGTGGATGTTTATGCACGTAAAATATGTCAGACTATGCAATAAATATATATACTGTCCCCATTTTTTGTATGCTGTGGCACTGTTTCGCAGTAAGCTCGTATAAATGTTAATTCTGACATGATCTGTTCACTTCATAATAATTCTTGTGCCGATTTAATGGATGTTGCATTTTCCGCATGAAAAGTATCAATTTATTTCCTTAATACTCTTCAAATGCATGGTTTAAAATAGTACCTAAGAGACCAATGACAGACAAAACGTATTTTTGAAAATGTACATATATGCGCTTACATATGCACTACATTTGTGCATACATTGTTAAAACAAAATATGCAAAACATATGCAAAACAAAAACTATACTTTTGAAATCTCCTAATGACAAAACAAATTTCTATCCAGGTTCCATAACTTTGTCCATCTCCAATAAAAAATATGCATTCGCAGTCATGACAATAGTTTAGACATTTTTAGCACATATAAAGTAAAGTATAAAGTAAAGTATATAGTAAAGTATTTTTTATAGTCACTGTTGCATAAGAACATTGCGTTATTATACCTATTCATAATCGTAATTATGAATTGTCGCTTTTGTTCGTACCTATGTTCGACATTCTAATATTCTTATCATTAGAAATTAAGGAAGATAACGTAAGTCGAAAACAATAATTACTCGGGAAGACTTTGGCAAACATATTAAAATCAATTTTAGTACCGATATCAGTAAGTGTATACATCTACGAAATTTTACGCGTTTACTGTAACATATTTATCTACTAGGGAATGCGTGCATATATTGTCCATTAAGAGTATATATTTATTGAATGAACACATTTACTGTGACATATACACAAATAGCGCAGTAAAGACGTTTATTATTATCATTATTATTAAGAAGGTATAAATGATTTACGTCCTGTTCTTAATTGCCTCGATATTTAAGTAACATTGACGTCATACCAAGTAGGGTAGGACGAAGGCAAAATAAGAAGATTGGAGTTCGGAATCTAATAAATAGCTGTTATTAATACCAAGTTTCACTTGGATACTAAAGAACATTATTTTCCGTAAATGAATAACCGAATATTTTGAGAATCTTAGAAAGTCGATATGAATTCCATTAAAAGAACGTTTGGTACGCATGCCGGAAATTTCGCTGGGAAAGCTTTTCGCACAGACTGACAAATAGAAAAGTAAGAAATGCTGGCTTTCAACTGTAGGATTCGCAACTCGTAGGAATTGCTGTATCGGAGTTTCATGGTGGTCCTCCATTTTTCCTATCGAACGTGCACGACCTATGTGAAAGGCCAAAGTTCACGGAACGGTTCTCTGTACTCAAACACAGTTTTCGTCGTTTTCTAGATGTTATAGCTTCTTAACTTTCATATTATATACAATCTCCTCACTGGAATATCTAATTCTGTAGTTAAGTTCACTTTCGAGAGAGACTACTGCAAAATCCTTCATGGATAGAAAACGGATTTGAACGTAGCGCCTGGATTATCGATCCGAAAATTAGGTTTTAATTTCTGGTGTAAAATTCCAAATAATGCGGAATAGAATAATTTTGAATAATTCAGCAGTGTCATGTACTGCGAAAACACTTGTTAGACCTTACTTATGTAACGTATTATTAATGGAAATTGAATATTATAATGAAATCTTGTAGGTTTTTCATTAAATGTTTTACGTTGTCTTCCTTTTTTTATCCCAAAAGTGTGTTACTAAAAAATACGAAACCGCGGCGAATATAGCCAAAATTACAGTTGATACACTTCTTCAAGTACAGCGTTCAAAGCGAAAAATTTGCCAAAAATGTCGTAGACTCTAAAATCCAAGCATTCTGCAGCAAGGGATGTAATTCTTAAAACATCGTTTCAAGGTGTTCAATAAATCTAGTGGACTTCATTTGATCACATAAATTTTTTGTAATTTTTTGTAAAAAGCTGAATTTCTCCTTAAAAATCCAATACTTCACATGCACGAAGGTGGCATTAAATACATTAAACAAATGAGATAAATGAAATGATATTGCTTCGGTATCTCGAAAACAGACATTGTAGGTATTCTACCTCGTGTAGTATACTCGGTTCATACCCTTTACGGGGTTTTCCGGAGCGCCAGTTGACCTTTTCCTGACAAATGACCTTTTCTCGAGTACACCTTCCGGCGTTGTTAATTTAATTATTATGAAATTTACCTTCCGACCAGGTAATTGAGTCTTATTTGTTTGATAGGAGAATTTTACTTGAAAAACACGACCCACAGTTTCCGCAATATATCATCACCATACTCGTCATATACTTTCAACAATTTTCCATCAATATCATTACATTTAGGTACATGAAAGTGTCTCATAGGTTATGGTGAAACAACTCCTTCATTTTGATTGAGGTTCTTCACAGAGCAATGAGCGAATAGTAGAAACATATAGTAATTATTTATTTTGCTATGTTTTTAAACTTTGTTTAGGTTTTCCGAAAACGGACAGCTAGGGATGTTGGTCGACAAAAGATAGATTCTCTACAGTTATCCTCTGATAAAACTCTTTAAAATGAATTTCATCAATTTTAAAAACAAACTCCTTCCGCCGGTGTAAATCCTTGGCGGAATAAGACGCTCTATATAATCGTATGGATATGTACATAGCTATATGTATATACACTTATATATCGATCGAACAATACTTTCTACAACATGGTTATTGAATTAGCGTAATTCACGTCCACGTATTCTCCGAAAGTTGGAATAGAAATCTACCTTCATGGTTAATCGCGAAATATAGTAAAATAATTATGCTGAGAAATTAATACAATAATAAATTCCCGGAAATCGAAAAAAGTCGTATACGTGTATACGTCGTAAACGTGTATAAAGAACGTTATCATTATTGCAACAGAATTTGTCCTAATCTGTGCGAATTGTAGCATTTATTTGATGAAGATACATGCATCGAATTATTTTTGTCAATTGCAAATCATTGCCTTAAAAATATTATTCTGATGGACAAGTAGTTCATTATATTCTGCACACTGAGTTTGTTTAAAGTCATATGTATATTTATAAAAGGATTTTTATTGGCAGAAACTGAGAATATTGTATGATGTAAATAATTTCCAAATTAATTACGTACATTGTGTAATCATATTTTGACAATTTAAGGTACGTGAATAGAATGGATCAAACTAGTCTGGGTTTTGTTTTATCCTATAATATAATACATTAATATTCTTTAGAACTATTCGATTTTAGACCTTTAGTCATAAGCTATTTTGTTAGACTCTAATTTTGTAGCTTCAAATACACCAAACGCAAATTTATATAACAATCTTAATCGAAGAAACCATGTATTGCGAGAATGAGTGCTTATTCTTCAGAAGGGGGAAATTCGAATAGGATATAAAAAGGAAAGAAACATTGATCAAGCCACATTTTTCGGGTCTTCATCCTATCTTCATACCGTATATATGTACATACACGTACATATGTAAGATTTAAGCTCTACTGCACTTTGGTGGAAATTCCGCTATGTACTGTGGATGGCTAGTGCAATCGATTCACGACAAAGACCTCGGAAATTACGTCTTAAAATGTGTCGTCACGCGTTATCCATATCACCCGTCATCATTAATTCTCGATACTACAAACCAAGTGAATTTTTTATTCTCGTTGCAGTATGTTTTTCTCCTGCACGACTGTAATACGACTGACAAAAGTGATTTTTAAGATGAAGATTTAGTAGTAATAGAATAAATGTAGAAAAGTAATATTAGAACAATAATAAACGATTGAAATGAAACACAGTGTACATAGGCGGACTCGTCTTTCTCAGCTACACGTATGTATGTATGTCTATGTAAGCGCATGGAAGGTACAATCATAGTTTCCCATGTAGTCCTAGCAACTGATGTATTTTAGTCAAGCGCCTTTGGTATTATGCACAAATCAATCGCAATAACGTTGAATTGGCCCGAATCAAAATATCGGGAGTGGCAAACGGTGATAATGTGAGATAGTATTTATTATCGTTTCAGCGAGAAGAACTTCCGTGTTGCACACACACACACAGTAACAACGGTAGGTGTAATAAAAAATATGATCTAATAACAGCAAACTACTGTTAAACAGTTAGACATTGGAGACCGCAGTAATTCTACAATACTTTGACGATACGGTATACATTTCTTCGAGGTTCATAAATCCATTTTATAATTTTGCAGGAACCATAACTATTTTCACGACAAATTGTATAGTAATCAATAAATTCACTTACATGTTTATTTCTTGTTGTTTGTGAGTTTGAAAGTAGAGTTATCGGCGAGTCTTATCACTGGTGAAACTTGCGCGTACTTTTCGCGAGTGACTGCCACCGACTAGATGGCCGCGGTATTGATAAATTTTCTAGCGACACCACCACGATATCGCCGGCAACTATCGATATCTCGACTACCCTCGAAACGGTAGGGTAAGTATTTTCGCTTTCCGACAGTGAACGCAGGGCAAATTTTTGTTCGCTCCACGTTGGTGAATTCGTAGGTTCTTCGACGAACCTCAAGCTATAAAGAAATATACGAATCTTGTAGTTCTTAGTGGACCCGATGAAAAAGGGCGGTGCGTAAGGGAAGGTCGATCCCTCGAATTTCAACGTTTATCGAGGACATGCGAGAACGGCTGTCTGCGCATGCGCAACCTTTTTCAGTCAATAAACGACGCCGCCCTGTAACCCTTATGCGCGAGTGCACCCTCGCCAACCAGCAGGGCCGTATTCACATGCTCACAGGCCCGTGTCTTTCTGTCATAAAAATGGGCCACCGGTTACTCAATGAGTATCGCCTCCGTAGCTTACCTATACATTCGCTTTACGTTATCGATCGGAGCTATAATTATAACACTGAATTTCTCCGCGGACCTACAAATAGATCGCATGATGGTATTAATACTGCAAGTTGGGAAAACATTGTCTGCAAATATATACCGATAACGTGATAAGCATCCGAAATCATTGGTTTAGTTGTAAAAACTATAACAACTGCATACTCGTGTAAACATTGGCTGTAGCAAATTTTACGAACGTTTGTACAAAGTAATTATAAAAATGTGTGGTATCAGAAATGAGTTGTGATGAAAGAATTCAAGGCTTCAGAAACATCAATATCCAGTGGGGCAATCTATTACGTAAAAAATGTATTTTTCTACAGTTCGGACCACTTAAATGTACGGCACTGGTAACGCAACGCGCATCCACCCGCAAGATGTTATATTTATGTCCTATCACACCTTTACTAGTGAGTCACAATCGTGCCCCTGCTCAAGGTATTCTAATTCCGACAGTTTCCTTTGGCCGATCATCGAAATGGCTCGGTTTTATGGTAAGTTTTCTGTGTTTTATACTCTTGTTAAAAATCTCTTATTAATTATTATGCTGCTCTATAACGCTTTTTATTGACATACGTGTTTTTCGAGTAATCTAGTTGCATTACGTTGTGTTGCATTGCATTACAATGCATTATTTGCCGAGAATGTTGTGGACTACTTTTATAGTAGATTCAAGTGTACATTTAACACAGCTTTTCTGTTTTTCTTAAGTAATGGTTAAATAGAATTAAGAACCTGTCAAACGATGTACTGTTAATACTTCTGGAGTATATAACTATTATACTATTGTAATGTTCACATATTTATACATAAAAGTATTACTGTATGTAAAGAACAGATTATCACAATGCAGATTTGTAAACAAAATCATTTGTCCACTTGCATCTCTACTGAAAATATATTAAAGAATTTTATTAAAATACCAAATCTTAACGTACTGAAATGTGCGACAGTTGGAAATCACGCGTAATATTATACATATGTAGTAATTCGTTTGATTTTTCATACAGGCAGCTTTGCTAATAAAACAAACGAAATATCATTTTATGTGTACATGCGTGCACCCAGTGCAAAATTTCTAATGAGCTTATCGTTGCATGCTGTATACAAGTATTTATCGTAATTTTTATGCATGCAGTTTAATTTTTAACTAATCAATAATCTATCTTAAGTCTATTATTAGAATTTCCTTATGTCCCAACATTGCTGCACTTCTTTATAATCAGATAACATAATTATTCATCGATTTTCTTGGTCTATTACCAGCCATTTGAATTTTCGTATATACAGTATATAATCTTCATTAGTTTGAATCTATTTGAAATTCTCGTAAGATGGCAGTTCTGTCTGTAAATAACGGAAATATTAGACTGCCGGTAAAGCAGAAATCACTATTATTACGCATATAATTAAGCAATATAAGTATAATACCTAAACAATTTTTTATCAATGCGATTAACTTTTCACATATTATTATCATATATTAAGTTTATTACAATATGTCAAGAAACTCTGGTAATAAACATGACGTCATGAGTATCGCCATCTTCATCTTGTGTCGTTTTACTTTACTGTTACTTTAATTTGTATTCGTCATCGAAATAAATTGTGAAAATTTGTGTTAAATTCCATTGGAATAAACCGTATTACTCGCATTCTTCGATCTATTGTTACCTCCGCATATTAACGTAAGTAGAGTGCATTCTTTACACTGTTTCGTAAGTGTTTTAAAGAAAATTATGTTAATGGTTTTGACATATTAAAATTGCAATCTGTATTTGGATATGTCGGATAGGGCTCTTAGTAAATACTACATAATATATTTAACAGTTTTTACATGAATGTTATGTTTTGATAAGCCCCTTTTTGATATATCACCTAACAGTGTTGAGTTTTCATGGACCATATGTATCTGTTGATGAGGTTATGGGCGTGTACATACCAGCTTCAGTAGGCCAATTTGCATAACAGACTATTCTTTATTGTTTTAGTATCATGGATGGTCATTCTGGAGAAGGTGATTTGGGTGGATCCCAAAACTCACAGCAGTCTGCATCATCGAAAAGATTACAGCAGACACAAGCAACGGTAGATGAAGTTGTAGGAATAATGAAAGTTAATGTGGAAAAGGTCATGGAAAGGGACCAAAAACTATCAGAATTGGAGAACAGAGCAGATGCCTTACAACAAGGTGCCACGCAGTTTGAGCAACAGGCTGGCAAATTAAAAAGAAAATATTGGTGGAAGAATCTCAAAATGATGTTAATCATTGGAATTATTTGTGTTGTCATCTTAATTATCATCATTGGTAAGTGTTAGATATTACATTTCAGACACATACGTATGCTTATGTTCCTCTTTTTGATGTTTACAACAGTTTCTGTCGTGCCAAGTTCATCGGAATCTGATAAAAACTAACAGGATGGTACCAAAGGCAGAATAATATGCTATATTCAACTTGACAATTCATATCTTAATGTCAACTAAAGTGGAATGATTAATAAGGATACAGTGTTCCATGCAATCAAAAACTTATGATTCATTGTCATATGAAAGATGTAAACATATGAGAAATATTTTTTAGATCTAAGTATAATCCAGCGCACAATTATTAGACTAATGGCAGTATTAATTGGGGTGGTTTTTTAAAAACATTTAAAAAGTGCACAGTGCTTTGTCCTGGTGTTACATGTGATGCTTATTGTACAATTTATTACCAACATTTAATATATAATGTTTCTGTATTTTTATTGTTCTTTCAATATACCTTTTATGCATTTCAACCCAATTGATTACATTTTGAACTAATGAAAAAATGAGATGTTATATTAATTATTTGTTTTTGGAAGCAATGAAAATATTTAAATGCTGCTTGACTGTTAGAGAATTTGTGTTCTTATTTATCTGATTCTAATTTTACAAGGACCATACAAGAATAAATTTTAATAAAATTGTATTTTGTTGTAAAATATAAATTTTACTAGAATATATCCTTAGACCAGTAACTGTCTCATACACCTTTAAATTCTGTATCGATTATTCATCTGCAATGCTTAAACTCATAAATATTCATATACCTGTAATCTTTTGTGAATATTGCCGCATCTTTACCACGACTTTACACGTAACGTTATTAAATTCGGTAAGATCTAAATTTGTGATTCACGTCGGATACCTGTCTGGCGAGAAAAATTTCGGCCTTCAGGGAATACCTCAAGTTTAAGGTTATTGTCGTTTACTGAACTTGCCCGGGGCGACATGAATTAATTCAGTATACACGTAGCGTGGTCTACGTACTACATGTAAAATGCTTTTGCTAATGACGTTTTCTCCTTGTGATTGGTAAACCGCAGGTTAAATTAGATATCCCTATTGTTTGGCTGCGTTAGTCACATCACGTGCCGCACAAAATTAGTACTTTTTATATGTGCAATACTTATGAAAAAATTATCATGGATATCATAATCAGCTGAAATTACATGTTTATTAACGAGTTTGAGACGATGTTAAACAGTTATTCGCAATAAGTGATCAAAGTTCGACCTCCTGTAGGCTTGGCGCGCGTACAAACATTGCTAAAATATTCATCCATAATACACCTGGAAGTTGTAATTCCAACCATTTCTTTAAAAGATACAGAACAATGTCAAAATTCGCTACACTTTTGTAATTCAACAGTTTAGATTATTAGACGTTTACAATTAATATGTTTTATATCATAATGTACGACGATTTTCAGGATCATTGCTATAAAATCAAATATACACGTAAATGTCAAATATTACCTACGAAGTATTAATTTACATTGTGTTACGTATTAATATATATATCAAAAGTAAAAACATGACTACTATAACTGAACAACAATCAAAAATATCAGTTACATTCATAAAGATGTTTGTATTCCAACGTTTTGTTGGGTCTACCGTGTTCTTGGTATTTACAACGTTGCTTAAACGAGTAATAAATGTATACATAAATAAGCAACATACTCAGTGTCAAGAAGTGTAGGTATGTTTGTTTACTTAAAAGCACATAAAGAAAGAAAACGACACATAAAGAAAGTGGCGAAAATTCGTAGATGAGTACAAAAGTATCGTTTGCCGTGGATGATTTTTTGTGAGGAGTAGGGCAATCGGCGCGTGGCTCCTTAGCGATAAAGGGGATTTGAGTTTCCTTGCAAACGGAGAGACAGGAATCTCGGCGCTTCATTCATACAGCTATCAGTCGGTTCACGACCGTCCGGCCGGGCAGTCAGCCACTCGAAGGCGCTTCGTCGATCGCCAACTTCCTCTTTCAAAGACGTTCCAAATCGTTTCTTCCTAACGTGCCCCGTATCTCTGACTGAACAGTACACCGGTATAGTGATCCATGGTATTCCCCCTTACCAGAGTCAATACTACAGTAACGGCAGTGCGGCCAAAGTGAAGATTCTAATACGCAAAGAAGATATTTCCGATGGTGACTATCATGGCAAAGATTTGGAGGTTAATTCTGCCATCGGTCACGGTTTAATTGTCTACTCTTCTACGAACCTGTATTGTTATTCAACGATAATTCAACATCTTCGCCGAAAACGTGTTTTTAAGTATACTTCAAGCGATCGTCCATGTAAACGTATGAGATTCGTTGGCTGCGCCGCGACTTCAGCAAACTTCCCGAAATTTTCATGGGGCGACGAGTGAAAATGTGACAGTTCCTTATGCCTGACTTTACGATTTATTAATGTTATTCGTCGAGTGATGCGCCAGAACGCTGCTGTTTATATATATTCGACATCTGCCACTGACAAGCCGTTTTCGTCGTTGGAAGAGGAAGAAAGTTACGTTAGCCTTACGAAAGAGGATCAAGATAAATGAAAACGATTTTCTTTGATGTGAAGCTTGCTATTCCGGATTTCCCGGGTATTAAACGCTAAGAATGTTCGCGATTCGTTTGTTTACTGGTGCAAGTCCATAGGTCACCGTGTTAGTATTCATCGCTCGCGGAAACCTAAGTCGATCGCAAAAATCGTTAAAAGTCACTTAGGTATATTAAAAACACGACACCTCGTCTATAATTAAATTTGACGACATTAATGTTTTTACGATGGTGAAGCTTCTTTCTTGGGAAATGTCGCGCACTTACATTCACTGCTTTCGGTGAATTTATTACTAGAATATCGTCGGATCGGTGCTCCCGATTTTCTGTGATACGATATCAAATCGAACCGAATAGATGAAAATTTATCAAGTTTTTGCGGAGAAAGTTTTCGCCGTAAAGGCCATTATCAATGGGGTCGCCGAGAAAGTGTTAGGAAGGGGACAGACGATAAATTGTGACCGTTGATGATCCTCAGCGAATCAACTGTCCACTTTACGTCTCTTTCTCACTTTCTCTGATCACTGCTGACGATTCGTTTCTTCCTACGATCCACGTGTTTTTCGAATATTGCGCGGCTGAAGTGAGGGGTGAGAATCCAAGATGGCGTCGATAAACCGTGGAGGAAACGAAGAATACGGCCTGGGCTATCAAAACACTTTGGTGAGTTATATGACTTTTAACGTTTCTTTACTTTACTCCTAAAAGTCTTTGTCATGATTATTCCGAGAAAGGCATAATTTTAATAATTCTGTCCCGAGTGTGCACTTGTTCATCATTTCTATATTTATGGTTTGAAGTGTTAAGATTGTTTTGATCAATTTTTATTGAGAGGTATTTTATGAAAAGAATCTGAGTATTTACACCCCATAATGCATTTTTAGGCTTTAATGCTTAAGATCATTATTTTTCTATCAGACACATTAGTTACATTTTTCTATATTGTTTACGCTCTATTTCGACGGTTTACGTTGTCCAATCCTAAATAATAATTATAGCAATATGTCTTCTTTACTTACGCATTTGAAGTAATCTCGATATGCATCTGTCATTTTTATCGATTAGCTACTACCTTTCGATGACCCGCAATCCATGTTGGTGTAGCTAATATATAAATCAGTGCAGCGATTTTTGAGACGTATGATTAAAGCGAACGGTTAAACGCGCCAAAAATGACACGAGCCGTGAGAGGGGGTGCAAGCAAGCCAGCAAGCCTATTTTCGTGGCAAGCCTATTTCTTGGCTACAGTTCCACAGTGCCACTCTTACAAATAATATGCTTAACAGTGAACTGCAACTTATGGCGGACTGCATGAGCTTTCATTTGCCCACTTACTTTTTTGCACTCAGTTCTACTCCGTCTTACAATTTTCATTTCTGCAGCGTAATTCCGCGATAACTACATAGATTAGAGTATTCCAGCTGCTTCGGAACACCACTGAACGTGATAACCATTGAAATATTCGGTTTTGCAAAAATATTCGGACAAGTATTCTTACTGACGTCACGTAAGGCAGAGTTAGATTCAAAGAATTACTCGGCGCTTTGTCAACTTGCCAAAGGATTTCAGATGCTATATTAAATGCGACCACAATGCGTCGTAACCTTGGCTTCGTTGCACAGTGGTGTACTTTCGAAATACCCTATACATCACCGGATTTTTTTATTTGTATTCTCTCGGGGCAAGGCACAGCAAAAATATTGTTTAAAAAATAGGATTACGTATAAATATTGCGGTATTCCGTTTTTTTAAATAAATACACCGTATACGCATTCCTCTATGTACATTAACCCGCACAATGTTTTTATCTAAGAGAAGTGCGGATAAGATCTGCTGAATTTCCTGCGAAACAGTTTAAGGGTAACCTTCTCTTCTCTTTGGTCGTAATGGCTATTGCCAGACACGAACGAAAAATAAAACCGGCTAATTATACCTTAGTGTCAGCGAACCGGACTTAAGAAATCAGTTTTTATCACCTTCTCTTTCCCTTCACATTAAAATCTTCTTCAGTAATTGTTTGCCTCTGTGTAATATATCGAACTGCAGGTTACAAGTAAAATCGTGACGGTTTCCGATAGCGATGACGATCGTCTCGATAACATATCAGATTCGGTGGTATCCTTATCAGAATGAACAATCTCCCATAAAACAAATTAACTTGTCAAGGTTCGCTTACACAGGTGCGTACATTAATTTTATTGTAAAAACGTCTTCTGAATTTCCCGGCTGTTCCGCTCTACTCCATTTTTAACACGTGTTAAAAAATTTCGTGTAATGTTTTTACAATTCGTACAATTTGGAATATTATCTATATTCTGTTTTTCATACGTTAATCAAGAAGTAATTAGTCGAATTCTGTTTCATAGGACTTTTAGGTAGTTGATAAATGAAAGCAATGGAAAGTCGTTAAGTCATTTTATACATCACCGTTTAATTATGTTATGCATGAAAAAATTGATGTGTTAGGTGTTTTTCTCAAATTTATTGGCACCTTTTTGTTTTTTCGGTGAGACACTCGTAAAGCTGTAGATGATATGAGACTGTTATTTCCTGTGTAGTCTCATTTTTCACCTTGGATACTTGTGATGTCTACGACACCTTCGATAGTCTGTGGCATGTTCACATAAATTGAAGATAACAGAACAGCAAACTGTTACCAATACTTCTTACATATGCAAGGATATATCAGGGAACAAAATTATAGTACATTTTGGTAAATGAAGAATTTTAGAAACGATCACTTATTAATCTCCTTTTTTTGTTAGCTGAATAATTTAGCGATTTTAGAATCTCAAGTGTATCATATTTGAGAAATTAAAATTAGCATCTAACGAATGTAAAGAAATTTGTATATGTGTCACCATCTATCAGGAAATTTTTGCCCGCCCGGAAAGCGTGAAAGAATTATGAAAAGTTCTAAAGGTGAGGTCTTTACTTTCACGCAAATGACAAACGAAATACTTGCATGTGCAAATATTCTTTTTTTTCGTATTTCAGTCGTAAGAAAATCGCTTTAAAAAACCTTATTCTTTTTAGTTCTTGACTGGTGCTAGGCGTATATTTTGCGTGATTCTATTACTGGCAATAAAATAGTAATTTTACTTTTTAGACTGCTTCACAGTGTATTATTAAATGTGGTTATTCACCTATGATTTATATAATTTATATAATTAGGTCTTATAATCTGATAATTGAGGATAATTTTACAGCTGTTGAACTATTCTAGAGGTACTAAAGTATGCGTGTGTATAACTGCTGTGAATGTTTCTGTCTGTTCGCTGATATTTGTATAAAGTATTTACTCGTATTGGACCTTTCGTTTTGAATTTTAATTTTTCAACGCTTCGATACAAAATGACGCAGTTTTTCTGAGCGATAATTTATCGCGATAGCTTGTTAGGTAACTCGACGTGTGTTACGATATCGGAATATTTATGACGAAGCAGTCAGGTACATATGTGTCATTTTCACGACCTTAAGTACCGTCAAAGAAACTATGTAAACGTCGTTATGGTTGTAAAAAAAAATCAATGGGATCATGCGAATAAATCGAATTTCTGCAAGAATTACATAATTCTATCTATGTGCATTCCCGGTGCGGAAGTCGCACTCTCAGGACGGCACTAATTCATTAAATTATCGCGGACGATCGGTTAACCAACAAATTTGCTTCCTACAGCTCTAATCCGTTAATTCGATTATCCGATGAGCGCGGGAAAAATGAGAAGGGATTTCTTCATCGATCTCAGGCTCATTGTAGACGTGAATGACGGATTCACATTGACGATGCCGTACACAGCTGGCACAATTATCGCGCTGATTAGCCTCGTCCTTGTTCACGCGTGAAACGACAATCGCGCTTGTGTACCCCGAAACCGCATGGAGATTCGTCTCTGAAAATACGATAACACTTTCGTGGAAGATGGGCTTCCTATCGAACACACTTTTTTTCGCTCTCCGTGATAATAAAGACACGAGCTCTGGTTCAAAAGCTCTCGAGATTCATTGAACTTTCGGCTTTTTAATCAAATCGTCCACAGTATTCTCGACTTGAAATTGGCGAATAAATAGAGCATTAAATAGCACTGTTTTATTCTTCGCGAAAATGTGATTTCCGAGAAAATCACATACACGTTAGTATTTCTGGGGTCGTAGCGTCGAGGTATATTATTCTACAGCTATTCATAAACGTTTACTGTAATACCTATGAGATTGTTCAGTAGCATTAGAACGCTTCGTAGCATAAACCACGGAGCAAAACCCCTCGGGTATGAATGTCTCATTATATAAAGCTTATAATTAGTGCCTACTGAAGTGAAGAATCATTTGCAGTCGTATTATTTGGAAGTAAAATAAACATCACAAAATTAATCAAATGTAAATCACATAACGTAAGGTACTTAAATTTTTCTTATCATTGTTAGTTCAGGAATTAATACGTTCGATGCTAAATACTGGTTGCTATCCAGTTGCGTCAGTTTACTCGAATTTGTTCATCGCTCTGTATAGACGGGTAACTCGTCGTGTGAAAAATTCTGAAAGGTGAATTTATGTTAGAAGGCGCGTTTTTCGAATGCCATCGGTAAGATATTGTCGAGGTATTTTAAATTCGTTGCAACATTTTATACGGAGCAACCACATATATATGGTCATTACCAATGATTCTTAAGTATTTTAAATAAAGTGTGAGGTTAAACGGGTTTGATAAAAATTTAGAATAATATCTTGACAAATATTTGTTTTATCTTTTATGGAAAAGATTAAGGAACTACTTGCGAATATACTGTGTTAACTCATCGTGATATCCATGTTCTATCATGACTACATACATACTTTACATGTCATTCTTTTCCATTATATTCCCGTTTTTTGTTGCTACTCTGACTAATACAACCAACATTCCTTTGCACTATCAAAGCGTCAATGACGTTTGTCATAAATTAACTTCTGTCTTTACCTTTTCTTTGATTAATTGACTTTTTGTAGAAATATGATTTTCAGATAAACATCATTTCGGTATAAACCATTTTCGTAAAAGGACCATCTATAATAAAAAAGATTTACTTGAGAAAATAAATAGACTTTTTACGAAAGAATCTAGGGTTGATGTGATTCTAAGATATTATTAAGTTACTTGCTACAGATGCACAAGCGTTTAGCACTTAACCTTTCAACCTGCTGTATTTACGCATTCTCTTAACATGACCTTGCGATGCCAGTCAATCTCACCCATTAATGCGTCCGAAATACACATTGCGAGAGAATAATCTCAAATGTATCATGTTTTTCAACATTTTTCATGTAGCCTCATTTGAGGCATGAACCATTCTGTATATTTTTTATATTGGCAAACGTATTTCTCTATTTCTCACAGTTACTCGTAACAGACGCAATGTATTGTTATTCTGTGACAAAGAATTTTTTGCGATTTTCCAAAAGAGTCTAGTCTTTTATAATAACGACACAGCATAGGGTTTGTGCACGACCTCATGTGTTTTCCATAATCAGATGTCATTTAAACAAGACATTTCGTGATATGTCGGTTAGGCGAACAAGTCCATTCTGGCTTGAACATGAAATTTACTTCTCCCGATGTCTTCTATGAGTGTGTCTAAAGGGTTTTTCTAGTC
The DNA here is from genome assembly GCA_963989215.1 of Hedychridium roseum. Lineage (NCBI taxonomy): Eukaryota > Metazoa > Arthropoda > Insecta > Hymenoptera > Chrysididae > Hedychridium > Hedychridium roseum. The sequence continues at coordinate 2,122,614 of OZ022317.1, read as the reverse complement.
ATCAGCTATTCACAAGATTTATAATGACGATTATCAGAGATTATATCAGAGATTATTTCACAGAAAGTACGAACGAAAGCAAAAATTTATGAAAGACTACTCAGTTTTAAAAGATTAAGACGTAAAACATGTATTGAAGTTTAACAGAATATGTAGTGTAGAAAATCTCTGTAATTAACTAAGTATTCCTTTAGTGACATACATTAATTGGGACTTGTTTACTCATTTAGATGTATAATATATGCTCTAAAAGGTTGTTACCCCTTTTTAAACCTCGTTTATAACCGTATTTACAGTTTGAAAGTGTTTAAATTTTACTCAATCTCCAGTAGATATAAGTGTATATGTATTTCATTGTAATTATTTTTTGTATCCAGTACATACCATATGTCCAAATCGAAATAAAACCCATAATACCAATAAGTATACCCTGTGCCATGTTTAGTTATAAAAACCTACATCTTGATTCTTCAATCAATATTTCACTTTCGTTACTATGTAGACCACGGAATAGATAGTTGCGTTTGAAAAAATGGTTACATTTTGCGTTCAATATTTTTTTAAAACATTTAAAATGACAAATAATAGTTGAAAGATGATATTATTTGTTCTGTTTCCACGTGATATGTCTACCCTTTCTTACATCACCTTAATTCTGCGTAATCATCATTAAACCTGCGTCAAAGGGATAGTCAAAAAAGATTGAACAATGTCCAGGGGGCAGAGTTTGTACGGCAAGTTTGATCGGAACAGATTCACACAGCAAAAATTCGTTTCTGAAAAAACTTTTCGAAACACTTGAACACCGTAATGTTTTTTTCGTGTGTCAAGCTTTCTGACGTTTCCCATCAACTTTAGGGTATTTTAACAGAGGATCTGAAATGATATTACAGTGAGAGAAGTTGCGAACGATTGACAACGTGCCTAAGAAACGTCCGAAACCAGAGATTGTTAGAAGAAATGTCAAAGTGATTCAATAGGGTTATAATTGCTGAGGGCAACTAGAAGAATGTTGCCTGCCAAACTGTTGTTGTCGATGGATAGCATGTGCGTGGTAGGTTTACATTTTTCGCTTTATCCGACATAGTAAATCTGTGATTAGAGGTAAAAGTCAGGTTGATGCGAAGAGGTAAAAAATGAAATAGGTGAATCAAAATGGTTTGGGTATTAAATAAAACTAAAATTTATAACAAAAATTATTTTCTTCGCACTTAACCCCGTTTTCCTTTGAAATTTTCATGCATAAGTGGGTACAAAATATTGTACTTTGAAAAAACTCTTCTTTCAATATGTCATATTATATTTTAACAACAACGTAGTGCGGTACTTATTGTCATCAAATTTTATACATTTTATGATATTGTGAAAGTGAATCTGTTGCACAAATGAAAATCCTAGCTGATACATTTCGCGTAGAGAATCTTCTTTATCATATACTGTACGTTGAGGTATTAGAGTAAGTTGTAGAAGTAAAGTTAGGTAAAAAAGAATCACGAAACGCAGAATTGCCGAAGTTCGATTCAATGTATGTCATCAGTTTCAACTGATCAGATTTCACGAACTTCAGCCTACCTAGAAATACAGCCTGTTCGTGTTCTATAGGCTTCTAATGTATTCTCGTAAACAGGGGTAGTAAAAACACAGAAAAATACAAAATAAATAATATTTAAAAGGATAATAAGTGTTGATTGATAGACTTTCTCCGGAAAAGAATGTTTCTTATCATGTTTATATGACATTTATGTTATATTTGTATTCATAATTTTACGCGTTCATAAATGTTCGTTCTTATGTGTGAAAAAGAAGGACCATGAGAGTAATATAAATTGGCTATAGCATTCACGTTTCATTCCAGTTACATGGAATGATTTTTATTGACAAAGAAATGACACAATATAAATCTGAGTGGTAAATATTACAAATGAAATTATTATAAAGATGTATTTATTCTTGTTGTATGTGGCCTGTTCCTTTATTGTTATTGTATTTCTCAAATGCCTCAACAGAAATATTGACATCATTTGTGACGACATGCGGGTTATATCGACTTACGATGGATTCGCGCATTAGTAGTTAGAATATATACTACATGCATACATGTGTATTTGTTGCCGTGTTTTTCTGTCCTTTTACGTTTCACGATTTATATAATTTATTAGCAAGGATTTTCACGGTCGTAAATAATCTACGTCAAATTATAAATGATAAATTTATTTTTGATATCAATAGTTTCAGCAAAAATCATTAATTTTCTGTGTTTCCCACGAATATCGGATACTGAAATTCATTAGTATCGGATCCCTATGACTGCTACTACTTTAAGACTATCCCCATGAAAGATGACGCGTACCCTTTCGAATTAAACACACGAAGATCACGTGAGTAGCTCGGATTATTACGAACTTCTTTTATGACTACTATTGAAAAGAACGCGTCTAGAACTGATTTACGTTAGTCTAGAGGTCGATTGATCGACGAGGAAGGTGCGTATGAAATAACGGTGAAGAAGCGTTTCTTCTTACATCGTAGCTTGTTCTTTTTCCTTATGTGTACACACACTTATACGCAGGGCCATTCAAGGTTTTTCCGCATAGCTTCGGTCAACGATACGCGCAGACCTTCTGTGGTTTCTCTATCAAACACGAGATACCGTTCCTTTTAAAGTATATCATAGCCGTTGCATAATCGCCAAATCAATTTACATTTTGAATAATCCCGTATCCTTTAAAAAACGATAATTTCCATATTTCAGCTACTTTTAATTGTAACGGGTAATAACTCGCTTGTACATTCAAGTTACTTTGCTTGTCTCACTTAAATCTTCAACGCGTGTATACTGCATCGTGTGTTAGGTCATTTAATACGTAATACTGTAAAAGTAGGCGTACTTCAAGCAGGTGTGAGGTAATTTGAGTATTCTTATCAGATTATAGTTTTATGAACACCTTAGGATATAATGCGTGGACAGCTGGACACCTGCATTTTATGTCTTACAAATACATTTCAATATTTTTAACACGTATTTATTAAATATGATACTGATGATTCCAAAACTACTTACGTAAATATATATACGTATTACGAATTTGTTGGTACGGCGAAAAATCAATTATTTGCTTATAAATATTGTCTATACATCTTTATTATTTATGGAGAGGTTAAGAAAATCCTTTAATTAACATACTTAATACAGCTTTGTAACATTCTAAAGTTGTTTATAAGCAGACGAGGTGTTGGGAACACAATTTCGCAGTTCATTCTCTGTTCGCCGAGAGAGTATATCTGTTTTGCGTATAATAAAACAGGCTACTGCCTCGATTTACACTTTGCCATTTGGTTCCTATTCCATCGACTTATTGTTAGATAGATAGGTTAGATAATATTGCAATGTGAACAGACAGAATGCATTTATCGACTACTATTTTAATGACATAAATGATTTCATTACAAAACTTACACGAAAGTACACATACACACACACACACACACACACATATATATATATATAATATACTATAAAACACCTCTATTATACTATAATACATTTATGAAGTATACAAAACATAATTACATACAAAAACTGTACATACACATTATTCGGTATCAAAATTTGATATTAGCCCAAAATCTTGATCATTATGTCCCTGTTGGTTGATTTCTGGTGAATCCATAACTTTGTCTGTGATATCGTTCGCATTATCCATTCTTTTCTTCCCTGTCTTTACAGGTCGAATAAAGTCTTGACATGACTTGGCAAAGGCTGTTAGAATGGCTGCAAGTAAACACTTTCTTGCCTCGACAAATTTGTACGATAGCTTATGTGCCTTTACATAGCAATTTACCATTGCCTATGCTAACTCCATTGTAATACTACTTTAACATTTTTTTGCGTACTTATCCACTATCGCCTATTCAGTGAGAGAGTGTACTCCTGTATATAATAAAATGAGCACGACCATGAATTCCTCGGCAATCTCACTCCCACCTACCTACGAAAACTAAGAGTACTCGAAGTACACTCTTTCGGTAAACGGAGTATAGTAACAGTCCCTGAGCATACAGGCACAGCTAATATAGCACGTTGTAGTTGCTACATCAAACTTTTATATTTCTTTGCCAAACTGAAGTTTGAGTTTATCGTTTAGCTGATTAAAATTACGATAAAATGAAAATTATCCTAAGAAGTTGAATTGATCACACTTACTGAGATAAAATATATATTGATTATTGTTTCTGTGTTAAGTAATCATCAATTTTTTCGACGTCCTACAGTAATTTCCAAGAAATTGGAATAGCGTAGATCTGTTTCGAGGCATCGTAGTACGTGCATAGTGTTTCCAATATCGCTCACGGTACTTTATTTCATTCTGTGAGAAAGATATTTATTTACATGTATCTTAGGCATATGCACGTTTTTTTGTCAATTTAATTTTTTTTCAGCAATATAAAGTTCATGAATTATTACTGAGATAATTTGTCCGCTTGAGTGAGGCATAGCTCACAGGGTGTCTTGCAAATGCTTAAAGGTGTTAAGTCATACGTCAAGCAGTTCGTCGTCGAGTTATCTATTTTGCGTCGTATAATAATAACGTTTTTAATGACGGTCGACTTAGCAACGCCATGGTAATAAATCGGAATGCCAGCAATGTCAAAGCCCAAGGTATTTTCAGCTAATTTATTGCTACAGCAACGAAACCAGTGCAGTGTACTTTATGAGAAAGCAGTAATGCTTAGACAGGAAATAAAAACCATTTTGAAAGAATTGTAGATATTTTTCTAATCACATTTTTAAGGATGAAGTAGCATCCCTAAAAATTAGAATAGTGTAATATGTAGGTACAGTAGTGTCTTTCAATATCATTCTTGTATAATCGCATCAGTAAGTGAAGCTGTTTCTTTCTGTTTAATACAGCATTTTAGTAGTAAATAGAATCCTCGTTATACACGGACACATTTATGGAGGCACAGTGCAGTAGAGCATAGCATAAAGTAAAGCATAAAGTTAAAAGCATAGTTAAAAGTAAGTCCATGAAGAATTTAGTGTTTGGTATACATACGAGGTTAACGTACCGGAAGGAATGATAAAGTTTTTAGTGAGTCTTCTTACGAGTTCACTTTTATGTAACTAACTTCAAAAGAGTAATTTTCCCGCTATCGTATCCAAAGTGCTGTGGAAAATATTACTTTCTTGGACGTAAAGCTTACGAGAAAAGCGCGAAAGGGACTTTCGGATTAAGAGATTTGAAAATGTTCGTCTTACAATTAGCATTGTGAATAACGTGTTACCGTGACACGGAGTTTCGTAAAAGAATAGAAGTGAGAAAATTATTATCTTATATGAGTAGCAAACATATGAAGAATTTGCAAAATTGAAAGTTCCCGCTCTTTCTGATAATTTGCAGTGGCACCAACAGTAGAATTTGCGACAGTACTGTTAACGGTGGCGAGCCGAGTGCAACAGGTTCACTTTATTATCTAGAATCTTGCCATCATCGATCTATAAGTGTATCCAGATAACGTTAGGTGAGCGCGACATGAACCTGCATTTAGCAGCGATGCATGTGTGATATTACGTTCTGACTGAGACGTATTATTGGATCGAACCATTGCGTCGAAGTTTTCGGATCATCGACCGCTCCTTATCTCCGTGGCACATGCCTCGCAAGTATATTATTGCCCGTTGCGTAATAATAGTCATCGCAAAGATCACTCGCTATTCGCGATTGCGCGGCGGGAAATTCAAACTAGTCGCGGCACGTCTCGCAAATACCACGCTCGAAGAATCTTGAGAATTTCATGAAGGAATTGCATTTATAATTAGAGGTAAAACATGTTATCACATAATCGGTGAACCAGCAGAACGTGGGGGAGCCTACGCCTGTTGTCGAAGACGCAACACTGCCGAAGATAAGACAGATATTTCATACTTCTCGAGCGGCCGGCCACATTAATCAAACGTCCTTACGTTCGTTCAACGCTGAAATTCTCTCGGAAGAAAGATCCGCTTGCGACTTAATGTAACTGGACGGAACATCGAAGAGAATAATCGTAGCAGTCACTATGGCCGGATATATCTTCAGACGCATGAATTCAATTTCGCGGATTTTCAATGCGACGTCGTTGACGCGCGTCAAGAAATCACCGAGCTCTTTTAACAGCGGCAATGCTACAATGGCGTCGATCGCTGTTGATGACGAGCAGTCGTCGTCAATGGTCGTACCAAAGGAAGAGGTAGTCAGGTTTATTTGCGAATGCATGAAAAAAGCTGCCACCAATGATGAGGACGCCCTGACGGTGGCTCATCATTTGATGACCGCCGATTATCGAGGTCATTTCAGCCACGGAATGAACAGGATGCAGATGTACGTCAAGGACATTGAGAAGAGGATCACTGATCCTACCGCCAGGCCCGAGATCGTTACGGATTTTCAGGTGGGTCTTTTTTTCATTGTTTATCCATATTAAAGAACGACAGACGCTCGTCGCAAGTACTTTTTCCAATAACATGTTCTTCTTACAAGAAAATAAGGTTTAGAAGGACACGTAGGAAGAAACTGTATAGATATCGACAAAGACGTTATGTATAAATATATTCATAACTGTCTTAATAAATATAAAAAATGCGATTCATATTTTTCACGTAATGTAGAATAGAAAAATTAATCAGATGTCAAAGTATTTTTGCGAAAAAGTACGTTTTCTGTATTAACAGTTACGCAATTTGTTTTAGCGATTTCACATTTACGCAATTTTTTCCTTTGACTTTCTGCTTCTTTGTACTTCTACTTTTCCCATTATTTTTTTTAACGTTTGGTTTTAAATTACTAAAATTATTTTAATTAATTTGTCGTATTTCATAAAGTTTATTTTATAGTTTGTTGTTTCTTGTTTGTATTTTTATTGCTTATGTAAAATAAAGAATTAAAAGAAAAGTTTTATTTGCGGGACTTTAAAGAACCAATTTCGGCGATTTCATAAATTTTTATCGTTCTTATACATAATTTTTTTATTTTTGGAATCAATCTGTCAAATGTACGTAAGAGTAATATATTTCTGTACGCGATTTTAATTTACGCAACCATTGCCGGCATCAATCTTTGCGTAAAAAAGAATCAATTGTATGTCAATTTATACGCAATTATACAATTTTAAATGAAAAGCGTATTAAACTTTTTCTGAAAATATCTACACCATTACATTCGTAATAAAATACATTGCGATGGAAAACATGTATACCCCAAAACGTATAGTGAGAGAATTCTGCAGCTGTCATTGAATGTCACAATTTCTGTGCTTCGCGAATTATATTTTGCTTATGGTTCTTTATCGAACATAGATAAGTCACAACTATCAAATTGATAACATACAGTATATATTTCGCGTAATGTGCTCCTTATCGGCGTTCTTTTCTCCAATTAATCTTACAAATGTTACAAATTTGTTTTATCAAAATGACATTTTTAAATATTTTCCTACTGAATTTTGAATTTCGTCGTAAATATTTGTTCTAACCAGTGTAAATATTCATCAACATTACATGCACGTGATCCGTTTGTTGTACAAGATCTGATAAAGTACTATCATTCATTAAGCCAGTTGATGACCAGATAAGATATGCGGCATGACGATCATCTGGATTTTTGCATCATACGCAATTTCATAAATATTACGTTTATCTTTATTACCACAGATACATTTGACCATACCAATGAAGGAATAGGTCTGCATAAAAAAGCGTTGTATGCATATTTATTCGTAATCGCCGCAAGGGATACTATTTAAAGTCTATCAGAAATCCGTCAGAATTATTAGTGCTTATTATTGAACCCGATATTGAGCTCGTTTCAAGAGTAACATACAATTTTTTTTAACAGACGAACGTTTCGTGATACTCAACGGGATTAACGGTAATTAAGTTCATCTATGATCTAATATTAATTACAGAACAAATCACGGAAATGTGGAATATAACAGGAAGTTCGTGCATGTACGATAACAAATATCCTGTTTTCGTGATACGTGCGTGATCTCCATCCTATTTCTATCCAATGTATATCTACGTAACAACGTATTACAGTATTTCTGTTTTTAGAATTTAAAGAAATTTAAATAAGTATTTTACGTTTAATACACATAAAAATGTTTTCCAAACTTGATATCGTCTACCGTGATCGTGGAAGTAGTATTTTTTGAGTTTGTATAGCCCATTGCGTTTTCGACTGGCTAGTAACTTCATAAGATACTACTACAAAGACGATACTTGGAAAACATGATGTCATCGGTTTAATAGGAATTTTAGGACGTACAAGAACGGCTTAATACGCATAGTTAAGCAGTATTTCCTAGTCTACACACGAAATGCACGTGAAAGCCGTGACGAATACAATAGCGGTTATCCAATCCGATTTTTGTTGCAGGCGATAGCTTTGGTTGACGGTAACAACGCCCTGGGGCAGGTCGTGGGTAAGGAGTGTATGAAAATGGCAATGGAGAAGGCTAAAAAGTTTGGAATCGGAATGGTATCGGCCCGCGGTTCAAACCATTACGGAATATGCGGTTATTACACGTCGATGGCGATCGAAGAGGATCTCATCGGCTTCACTTGCACCAATACGAGTCCCTTGATGGCTCCTACGCGCAGTAAAAAGGCTGCCCTTGGCACGAATCCCCTATCCCTCGGGATGGGCGCCACGAAGCACGACAGCTTCCTTCTAGATATGGCGACAACATCGGTCGCACTTGGAAAGATCGAGCTCGCTATTCGCAAGAACCAACCGATACCACCAGGTTGGGGTCTAGGGAAAGACGGAAAGATCACGACAGACGCGCAGGAAGCCTACGATGCAACTTTATTAATGCCTCTCGGAGGCGAAGAGAAGAATTCCGGATATAAAGGTTACGGCCTAGCACTGATGGTCGAAGTCCTCTGTGGCATACTCTCCGGAAGCCAGTTTGGCCCTAACATTAGAGAGTGGAAGGCGGGAAACAGGATAGCCAATTTAGGGCATTGCTTTATGGCCATTGACCCACATGTTTTCGGTAGTGGCTCCAAGGAAAGACTCGCGACGCTCTTAGAACAGCTTAGAAATCTTCCGGCTGCAGGAAATGAGCCTGTTCTCGTTGCTGGAGATCTCGAGAGACAATCAATGGCAAAGGTTGACGCAAATGGTGGTATTACGTACCATCCGAATCAGTTAAAAGCTTCCAAAGAGTTTGCGGAGCATATGAGTGTCGAAGCTATGAAACTAATTCCCAAAACAGTCAAGTAGTGACTTTATGTTAGTCTTCTGTTACGTTTATCTTTAAAAACCGACCGAGCAAAGGAAGTCATCAGTTGCATTGTTTTAATAATGCATTTAATAATGCATTACAAGATCGTTATTGCCTAGGGTATTTACTATAGACATCATTTTATCTCGGCAACTACACTGAATAATGTATGTAATAAGAATTTATAAAGTACATTGTAAATGTAACATAAATGTTTTATAATTTTGTATACAACTATATAATGTTGCTTGTGTTTCGTACATAAAAGATTAAAATCTGTAAACATTATTTTATATTTGTAAGAATAACAAATGTTTGAAACGAACATTAAGATTTTGATATGATTACTATTTGTTGATGTTTCTAATTGTGAGGCAGAGGAAAACTTTGCGTTGTAAATGTATCATAAACCAATTTTTCAGACTGACATTGCACATTAACGTGAAAAACATTTACTGAACTACCACTTCCTTTTACCTAATAACACACAATTCATTTTGATGATTCTAAGCTGTTGCGTGTGTTCCTTAACGAGATCACGACCTCCAGAAACTGAGCAAATTCTCGATATAATGCTTTCTGTACGTTCTTATGTTTATTCTGTTTCTGTTTGTTCTAAAGAAAAATTGTTGCTTTTAATTAATCACAAATTGTACTTCGAGACTTTGTTCATTACTTTATGGTTTTTGCAAATGTACTATGTTCGCTATGAGAACAGAATTACGCTGTGTTTCAGTTCTTGCAGATTACTACAATATTTGTTCTGTCTTTAAGACATTATTGAAGTTGTTAACAAGCATAGAAGTTTGTAAAGTTGGCATTCAGCCACACCATAGTAGGTGGCTTAGCTATGAGATAATTCGTTGGTCTCGAGCTGAGTTCAAGCTTGGAAGACATGAGAGTGGAAAATATTTTTATAAAACAATGGAAGATACTTCTTTCTATTTTGAACCTTTCTTTCTTACCCACATGTTGGCTACTCTATGGATCGCTTCAGGATTTTGTGTAATTTTGTACAGGAATTTTCTCTTATACGTAAGGACCGATTTTCTGAATTTAAAATTCCATTAATACTTTGTTGTTTTCTGGTTTGTTCTTTCCTTTCTCTATGTCTAATTTTTTAGAATATCGTGGGTCGACCGACTTGTAATATCTCGATTACTATTATCACTCATTTTTTAGGGAATCCTGTTTGCACGTAAACTTACGCGAAATGATGATTTATATTTTGTGTTAATCGCTGAATAGCAGAAATAATGATGCAGCATAATTACACTGAATTCTCGAGAGTATGTTCATTAGGAAATGTACGTTTTTCCTGCTTCTTTGAATAATATTGCCATTGTTTAAGATTGAGGCATGTTGCAATAACCAATCAGTGCTGTGCAGCATTTCAAACCGTTATCAGTATTAACTTTGTAAACTCAAGATTAAGTTAAGATTATGTCTTGACGTAAAGCTTGTTTTCAACCTTAGGTATTTGTTATTATGCATTTTCTGTTTCCAACTTTCTCGTCCTTATCCAGATACGAATTAATTGAAATTTTGTTATTTGCCGTCTTTTCCAAGTTCAATCATTTTACTCATATTTTCCTGATATCCATTTTGCAAATGCCTTTTAAATTAATGCTAATATCGTATAGTTAGACTACATGTTTGGCATTTAAGCTAGTTATAATAATTCAGTGAGTAATTGATGCAAGAGGGGAATATATGGAGCATAAATAAAGCTGTTAAATTATTCGCACATATTGAAGATGTTTAACCAAGCTATTCATCATTTGAAATTGTATTTATGAGTATGTACTTCGTCATTTTATGTATATTTTGGTGAAAAAAATATATTTAATTTCAGAACTTCTTGCATAATGTCTCATAGACACCTTTCTGTTTTCTATTTTCTTTGCAAAGAATTTTGCAAAATTTCTGCGTGTCATTTTAATTTTTTATTCTTATGTTGGACATACAACGAAATAAGTGTTATATACGTTTACTACGTCTGAATTGGAAATCTACACTTTGTAGCTCCTAAATCATCGAAAAGTATTGAATCATGAAAAGAATCCGTTGAATGTTGCCACTTTATGTATATAAAATCTAGAATGACAATTGTATAATACAACTGACTCATGTGTTTGCGCTCGATGTCAGTGATTGCGAAAAATCTGGGTAATAGGTTCTCTCTTAACCAGCTCATCGAGTTTCTATAACAACGACAGTTTTTCATGTAATAACAATACGACAAGAAGGAGTTACGATGATTTGCATGCACTAATCGAAGGCCAGCTTGCTACGTGGAGTAATCGCACGAACAATGTTTATGCACCCGAACGAGTTTGCGTGAGCAATTCGATGATTCTATGGTAACTCTAACTATAAGCCCACTGCTCGCGATGATGTAACGATGCTGCGGTTCGATTGACCGTCAAAGATGACGGCCTTGGTCTTGCCCGTCCAATCGCTTCTACGTTTCCTACATTTTTCTCGCGATCATTGTCTCTCTCTCTCCCACGTCCACTGACCTGCAGGCCGAAATGAGCCAAAGCGGAAATCATTGATGATTTCGCGTTCCTTCTGTAAAATGTCAACGGATGTCTTGCAATTTTATCGCTATAAACATTATAACTCTTTAAACATTAAAACTCTTTTAAGCCATTGACGCGTTTTTGTGGTTAATTTATTTCTATACCTGACTGTTTGTTCTAAAAGAATTTTTATGGATTTCATCCAAATGCAGATATTGCATCATTATAATTATTTTCTTCAAGGTAGCTTGTCAACTATTACATAAATTCATCGTTACATATAAATGAGGGCCCTTTGACAGAACCTTTAACAATAAATATGGGTATTGATGTGTGACTTATCATTTTTATTACCCAACACAGTTAATATTTTCCTGATTATCATATTCTTGTTTCTTTCAGCATTTCTAGAAAATGCTTGTTACAATTGCTTTTAATAATTCAATGAATTATTATAAACTGTTTCACTTGATATGGCAGAGTCCTAGCACTTTCAGGGAATTCTAAAATTATAAGTAAAACTATGAACATTGTTTTTATTACCTCAAATATAACTGTTAAACCATTTCAAATAGTCATTTTTCTAAAACCATAAATTCAAATAAACATTTTAATGTGGGCTTATTATCACCGCTATTTGTTTTAGCACACAAATTACGCTCGGTACATTTTATATCGCAGTCACGAACCTCCTCAACGTTCATTTAAAGTCAAATATGTTGTCTCTGTTAGCATAAACATATGACGTCTTCATCTTTTTCAGCGTATGTCTTCTTCCTTTCATTGTCTTCCATCATTTACTCTTTTTTTTTGTTTAAACTTCATTCCTCTAAATATTTCTACAAAAAATAGGCACAGGCGCAACCAGGGAATATTTAATTCTGTCAAGAGATAGTGATTGAGATAATATTACGTTTATGAAGTTATTAGGTAAATTGTGTGACAAAATATTACGTATATAAATAGAATTTCAAAACATAGATAACGGATTAAAAGTGAAATACTTAAAAATTGCATCATCGTACCATAGCACATAAATTGGCTGTACTTTTTCGAGATAACTATGAAAATGAGGTTTAGAAAGTAATTGTCAGTTTAATGCACCATGGATAGCAGCTTGGTAAAAAATGTTATCAGGTTCTGGTCAATTTCGTCCCAGCGAACCTTACATATGAGAAAACTGATAACGTAAAATACTTACTGATCGTTCATTTATCGTATGTTCTTCCATATTTTAACGAGTACACATCATGTTTTATATTTGCATTTGATATGTGCATAACCGACTTTTTCATAATGATACGAAATTTGTGTAAACATTATGATTTTACTGCTGCTGGTGGTTGTATAGCATTGACGTCTCTTTTTGGTCATCATAAAAGAGTAAACAGGGTTATCGGTGAAAGTAGTCTGAAACTCCCTTATCACGGCTACTCGGCGTAATCAATTATTAACGAGAGCAATACATAACAATTATCGTATACCAATCGTTCGGTTTTATCATACTGCTACTATAAATTGCTGTCACTAGTTGGGACCAGATACAAATAAAAGAGATTTTATCGTTTTAAGCTTATCAATTATTACTTTATTAGCACCGATGTTACAAGCAGTATGAGAAAGGTGATTGTTGTCTCTGTGGAATGTACGAAATAAGCCCCGAAATTTTTTAATCGTGTTTGAAATTACTTAACGATTTCGATAAAAAATGATGGATTTCAAAACGTTGAAATAAAAATCTTATCATATAAAAATGATGTACACCTACTTACTAATTTATTAGTGATATACGAGGGATTACTGACTTGTCATAAGAAGTCATAGATCTCATAAGAAGTACAATCATAGATTGTAGGCATTGCTGCATTGTGCTTTGCTAACACTATTTGCGTAAATTATTCGCACTTCCACCCAGTGATTACGTTATTGTTCAGTAATTGCATTCTTCAAATGCTTTCTGCATTGCAGCAAGTAGTATTAATTATGACTTACTGGACTTGGTCATACTTAAAATTCCAAGTTAATGTTTCAAGATGGAAATTTTGAAAACCTTGTCGGATGCAGAATCATATAGCTCTGCTTAGGTGTGCATACCAATAAAAAAACTAGAACGGAGCGTACATCTTCCATATAAAAGTGAAATTCATTAACCAACATTTTCGTGTAAGCGAGTTACAGAGGTCTTTGTATTTTGGAAATTACATATAATGAATTTTTTAAATGTTTTCCTTTAAAACTAATTAATTTAGACAAATCACACAAAGATAACAAAAAGTTACTGCGATAAATACAAGAAACGTTGTTAATGAGTTTTACCTCTACAACGATGATACATGATTACAGATATATTATATTTTGCAGCAACAAAATTTACATTTGTCTGTTTCTGGAATGTTGATGTGTTATCACTTCATTTTTAAGCAATATATTGCATTTTGAACATTATCATGAAACATATACACCCCATCCTTTTTCACGCGATGCTTTCCTTTCTCCTTTGACTTTTTACTACTTTTAACCTTTACTTTTCCAATTTCTTTTTCAATGTTTGTTTTGAAATTACAAAAAGTGCTTTAATTCGTCGGTCATATTTCATAAAGTTTACTCTGTAGTTTGCTGTTTTTTCTTTGTATTTTTATTGTGCATGTAAAATGAAGAATTACACGCGCAAACGCGAATCTAAAGGATTCGTTTCAGCGTTTTCACAAAAATTTATTATCATTTTTTGTGCATTTCTTTTGATCTCTAGTTATCCATAGTTAAAACCCGTGGAATACGTGTTCTTAGTTAAAACGTACGTAACGTCTTGCAAAAGGAAGGCTGACTCATTTGAAAACGTGCGTATCGGATCGTTTGAACAGTTGGGAATTCAGGAAAGAAATCGGTTACGGTTGTCCCGCCGACATCGATTTAGTTTGCATTCCGTACTACTGCGGCCCGGCCAATAGATTATCCAGTCTATGCGTGTCACCGTCGGAATGCCAATTGAAATGCGGATTTCGCGATTCGCTTTACCATCAATGTATCTCATTTGTGTACATCATATATACGGCTCAAACGTTCTCATAATTAAGCCTCAACTTGTTAATTTACTTCAACGTTTTGCCTACGGTTTATCCTTCGTTCAAAAATTTAAGACTCTATTTTCTTTTTTTGACATATTGCACGAAACACGTGTTTCAGTAATTTGGCTTTTGAGTGATAACTCATTGCGCATTACTAAAAATAAACATTACTCTGTGCGTAAGGTCATACATTACGATGATTTGTTACAACCGAGTTTGGGAAAATGTTTACACTTCAGTAACTCTCACTATTGCTATTTTCTTTATCGCCTAAAACAGGATAACTCATGTGACAGTATACACCTTTCAGACTTACAATGCAATATTAGTAACTGGTTTGCACGTAACGTTTCATTAAACGATCAAAGCAGTGGGTTTATGTTTAATGAATCTTATCAATCTACACAAGTTACTGCGAAATTTTTTATCTAACGACATTTCTTCCAGTTAAATTACGAAGGTAAAACATAAGGAAAAATGATTCATCGATTACGCGAACCTGAAATATGGCGCAACTAACGCAAATTCATGGAAAACGATCCGTGACGATTGTTCGCTATTTTTACATCTGTTTCTGCAGTTTCTTGCAAATCTAAGCACTTATATGTACGTTGCTTTTGTCGTACGGTACATTGTTCTAATAATTGACGTTATTATCCTCAGTTATGTCGCATTTCAAAAGGGAATACAAAAGGTACGATATATGAAAGGACACTTTTATGTCACGGGTACGTCGTAAAATCACTGTAGCGCATTTCAAAGGACATAAAAACCGTTACAATGATAATTATTGCGTGTTTCTTACATTAGTGCAGCTGACTATAAGACAAATATATGTATAGCAAACGCGATTTTGCGCCGCACCAATAAAAAACACAGGGCGTACTTTTGATTAGGAAAGAAAAATTGGTAGGGTGTTTTCTTTTTTATGTTATATCTCTAAACCAAACAAATGATACTTAAACATTTTTTAAGTGGATTGGTACCTTTTTACAACAATTTTTATCAAATATCCTGATACAAATTTTCATGGTTTAAACCTGACGTATTATTGAAAATATTATATATTCTCATATTCTCAAAATGTTCTCATAATTCAATATTCTTATAATGGGAATTTTTGAGACACAAAGGAAAGTTTTCTTTCATTTTTTTGGGCGGTGAAGATGCAAATTTCTTTGGGTCAGGAATATCTTTGCACTACCGGTAAAATTTGAAAAGTCACCTGTCAAATGATGTTTAGGGTAAAAGCAGCAGTAATTGACACTCTTAATGGGGGAATCTACTTTTTTATATATTCTATTACGGATCTTACAGTTGTTAATCTTTCTGTTGCATATTTCAAAGTTCTTAAAAATATAATAAGTTTCTAAGAAAAAATATTTTTATGAAGGTAAAACAATTCATCAGTAGCCAAATCCTTACACAAATGCCATTCAACTACACCCATTTTCGTAAATATAAAAATCAACCACCTGAAAATAATGACATGAAAAAAGGTCCTCTGTAAATCCAGTGAAAATTAAAATTCTGCAATGCCTTCCATTGTTCCATTTTGATTACTTTTTTATGAGGGTCCCAACAATTGGTCTCTCTACGTCTTTATTTGTATTAAAATGACTCCAAATGGAATGTTTAATCCGTTTGAAATCACGACAAAACACGTTGAAAAACGTTAAGGAGAAACTGCGACAGTCGTACTTTTTTTTACAAAACGTATTTATTTTGTCGAAATAAGCCATGTTGATCTCAATGAAATTCTCCAAACAGCTTTAAAAAATAAACCACACGCTTGAGTAAATACAGATAAAATCCTTGTTTTTATACATCTTACCGTTCAAAAAATGACTTACACGTAACACTTGCTATATGCTGTGTTAATATTGTGACTACGTTATTCCTCAATTTGACGGTTAGAATTTGTACAGTTTAGTAACAGTGTGACAAATACGAGTAACAAGGTTGATCTAACGATTAGCGTATTGAAATACGGCATGAATATGCAAACACATATGCATATTCATATTATTTGAATGAAAGTGTTTGTACTATCGTGAGTGAATCGGTCGAATGGTCTGACATCTACAGGGGGTTCAGAAGTTATCTCTTGGCTTTGTTTGTTACTGTTTTATCGAGGACCCGAGAACAACATGCTGTAGGTTTATCTTATTTTTCTCTCGATAGCGCAGACGCGTCTGGCCAGACAGGACTGCCGTTTACTGATCTCGGGGCAACTCACAAACGAACACAGTAATTTCAGACGTATTAGCACGGGGCTGGGGGTAATCTCCTGTAGATATAAATTGATGCGCGGCAATTTGACACACACAGGATGCGGATTCGAAGAGACTTACGACCGTAGATTATACGATATTGCGATTGATTGGATAATACTACAATCGAACCGTCGTTAATTAGGACCAGCTCATTAGCTTTAACTCTGCCGTTGAAGCGCTAATCAAAGTGGCGATCTACTGTCTTGTTAAATGTAAACGTAACGTCCTAGACCTACTTCCATGTAACGACGGATCGTAATTCCTTTTCTAATTTCAGTTACTACTCTCGTTAGTATACTCAACAACTTCCCTCGTATCGTAACTTTCTCAACTGTCATCCTTGTTTTGCCTTAATTCTAGGACAAGTGTCTTGGCTCAAACATTGTACTGTCGATCAGACTTTTTTTATCATCCGACGATGTTTTGACAGATTGTTGGGGAAATGAATGAACTGTTATTTTCTAAATATCATCGATGTCATTGTACACTGACCGACATAAATGAACTTTGAATAACCTACAGAATATCCCCTTATTTTGAGATCTGGCCAATAAGACAAAACTGTTATGAGAGTATGTATAAGAAAATGCATGTTTTTCCATGTAAATACATCCATTTTTTCCTTCAGTAAATAAATAATAATCATCACTTAATCATTAATAATGGTATTTGCAAATATATTAATATTATAATTTTCTTAATAGACTTTGTAACCTTATTCAATATCGTAGATCAAATAACATATTTTATTGTAATAAAAGTTGTACATAAATTTTGTTACCTATGTACGTAAGATTACTTAATTGTAAAACTCCAGTTTCCAGTATGTTAAATTAACGCAAGTATTTTTTGTTAGAACGTAAGCGTTAATTGAGAGAAGTTTATGACATGCAGAATCGTTGCACTATAAATATCTTAATCAGTATTAACACTAGATTTATGGAACTCATGAATTCAACAGGTTTGGGATTTCATGCTTAAAGCTACAGACATCATAAGTATTATTTTTTATTAATTTTTTTTAACTGTGATTGATGTAATTATATGAACGCGTATTATAATTTATTTCCGCCTGAAAATTCCTGAAAATAGGTGTACAATTAATGTCCGTGAATCTAGTATTAATCAATCATCTTGCTCGTACTACGCTCATCTTTTGTTAGGTAAATGTTCCGGACAAATATAACGATCTCGTTGAAAATTCGACGGCGGAATTTTAAGCGTGGTGCATATCTTTAGATGTGCAGAGCATAAACCTGAATCCATTGAGTTCCCATCGACGCGGCCGTTTATCTGTCGCATTGTTTATCCGGCTGTCTGCCTGATTACGCGTCTATTCCTAAGCGCTTTCACTGAAAAATCTTGAAACTGTCTAGCTGACATTCAGCAAATTCTGCGTACAATACTTATTTTTTCGAAAGTACAGTATTACGGGCAAATGATATCTCGTGAATGGTACGCGAACGAGATGACTTCAATGAAATTTTACGTAATTCCCAGTTTGATAAATTGTTATCGAACAGAGCATTCGGCACATTTCGTCAGTAATAATTTAGTTGGTACACTGCTACGTAGAACGTTTACTTGCACATCCCGCAAGTGGTTTACTTTCTCCAACGCTTTTAATTGGAACATATTAAATTTATACATATGCAACATATTAATCCAATGTTGGAAATTTGGTCTTGAAAGTTCGCACCATCCGAAAAATTAATGTTGGATGAGCAATTGAAAATATAATGTGATCATTCTATTACATTATATTCCGATTATGTATTCGGTTGACTCTAGCTAATGCGTACATTTTCGAACTTTATCTTCTGAATAGAGGTTAAGGTTAAACAATGTTGCTACTGATGAAGGTATGATTGATAAAAAAACAAAAGAATTTTTCCGAGAAACTGAAAGGAGTAGGATTAGGAAAGTATGTTGTTTCATTGCAAAGATTGATCGTAAATAGGTACTGTCTGTTCAGCGAAAAACTATACTTCTACTGTCTATAATAAAACGGGTTCCATCAATCCAGAGTATAATATACACGCTAAAATAGTGTTATAGTGTGAATTTAATGTCCTTAATTTAATTTAAGGTCAGCCAATCAATCAATGTCAACCAATAGGAGCATAGATGCGTAGAACAAACGAAAACTGAAATCACTCGAGGTACATTCTCTCGTTGAACGGAGTATATGTTTCTTCCCTGAGCTCATAACTCTCCCATCAGATCCAAAAATGGTTTGCGATGCTTGTTTCACTGTCGAAGATCGAATTTTCGAAGCCCAAAATTTATCCAAATGTGCCTTCGCAAAGTCTATGCACTTCCTTTTATTCGTACGACTAATAAAGGGTTTTTTTTGTATGTTTTGACCTGTTTTCTAATAATACTCTGAACATTCAACGTGCAGATATTTTTGAATAGTGAAATCGTTCCTGCGTTATCAAGGTGCATAGATATTTGACTTTTTAAGGCTACTATTTCTACGATGCAAAAATGCGCACATTTTTGCAGCTATTTTTCGCTTCGTTATTTTGAAATCCAAACTTCATTGTAACCGCTAAACACTGCGTTAAATATTCATATCTAATATCGTGCATAACACAGCTCTAGCAATTGAAAATAACAAAAGAAAATAACGTTTCTTCAAATACATTAGAGGCTCGATAATCCGAGTTAATGTGAACCGAATCAAAATAGGGTAATTGGAAAATAAACAAAAATGAATTATACTTTTAAACGTAATATAATGAAGTATTTAAAATGACAATAAGAACAAATACATGTTTATCAACCATTATTTACATTTATCATAATCGCAAGAAAATTTCAAAATGATTAAAAAATAAGGGGTTTAAAACGAAGTCGTAACATATCAGACGACAAAGGAAAACATTAAATACTTCTCGGCGGATGTAATTGTAAGTCTTATTTTATATACAGGTGTGTTTTGTAATTATACACGCTTTTCTTGTACATACAATAATCTGAGATTTTTCTTCTCACGGAATTGGAACTTGGTTTTTACGCACTTCAACAACAAACCTATATATAATATTCTCGATTACCAAGACTTCACTGTGCTAGAAATGCGAAACTATAATAATGGTTACAAAATCATGTTAATCTACACGTATTACACTTAGTATGAACGTATTATATGAATAGAAATGCAGAAGAAGAGAGAAGAGACACATTGTCGAATTATTGTGTGGTACATCGAAATGACTGTACAATTTAATGTCATTAATAAAAGCTCATGATACCCAGGAACTACGTGTGTGATTCAATATAACCAATGCTTATTTACATTTTGACTAATAAGATTTTAAGTGGACGCATGAAAGACGTTGGTCAGCGATGTTGTTAGAACGAATGAATGCCGTCTTGTCGCACGGAATCACATCTTGTAAACAATAGTACGTCTGACCGCGGAGCTAAACAGGAAGGAAGAAGCAATGATTGAACAAACGATCTGTCCAAAATGCAGTGCTGCATGAACCGCTGATGCGTTCGTACACTGTAATTCAGACATTAACTAATTCAATGGTCTAATGCGTTACATGGGGGTCATGGAACCCATGGGATGTCATGGAGGATATCCTTCATATCTTCCCGGAGATCTACTACTCCAACGAAAATGTTTTTTTCCACAGAAAGTCATTTAAAACGTCATGTGACAGGAGAAATTTCTTTGCATTTCAATGCAGCTATAATGCATTTTAATAATTCCATGAATTCGTAAATATTTGACAGTAAACGCGCGTATTGTTCTTCTTTTGTAAATTTCTCAAATGTTCATATTTGTTGGAGAAGAAATTAATGAACTTCGTTTTGTTATTGTGAGCAGGAGTAAAAAACTCAACATTCTTAAATAGTTAACAAATATTGAGAATGAAATTTAAAGTCCTGGTTAATTCATAATTGTTAGCTGAGAATGTTCATAAACTTTCAATTATAGAATAAAATGCCGTAAATTCTGTGCAGATTCTGTAATATTGGACCAAGCCGCTCGCTCATTTTATTTACTAAGCTATCGATTCGTGTAACATTTGTACGCACGCACACGGACAAAAATCCAGTAAACTTTTTTAACGTTATCTCAGTGCATTATGTTATCACCAGGGATTACATCATACTCAAATTATTCATGAAACTGTAAAGTCTGTGTCATTCGTCAATAGAATTCCGTACGTACAAATAACAAAAAGAAATACCTACACATGTATGTATCACCTTCATATTAAGCACTCTGTTATATCATTAACCATCTAAAATCATTATTCAAAATTTACTATAACTATTTTCCATGTGTTACAAATAGCAATTACAGAATTTTTGAATATACTTTGACATTAACTAAAAATAAATTTTTGTTAAGTCCATATTAAGCTCTTAGACATAATTTGCGAATAAAGTTTCGTACTTGAAGTGCATTACTTAAAAACATTCTTCTTAATTATGTTCTTAATGTTAAGTCGTGCATCATGGTGATACCATGTACTGTCGGGTAGATAATACGTTAATTTATTCAAGAAGGAAGTGGCGACATGAGCGTGTGAACAGACATTTGTAAGTACTTGCAGGTAATAAGAAAGATAGACTAGAAAAGAAATTGACATACATGTACAAGTTTGACACTTGATTGGTGTTTTTTATGAAATGATATAAGCTTTCAAGAATTCAACGAGAATCCAATAGTCCAATGTACACACACTTCCACTTATTTCTTACAAACCGAGAAAAACTGGGCATTGTTCTTTGACTTGGAAAAAGAGTTGTAGAAAATTCGTTTTCAACTGTGACAGTCTTAATTTACATTGGGATTCATAAAAATATTCGCGTACTAGTTGAAAGTTTAAATTTATTATATTTTAGTATTTAATTTTAATTGTCGTTTTTAATAAAAGAAAAATGTGATAATAAGGCTAACATTTTTCATCTTATTTTTCATATTGCATATTGATAGAATTTTCGAACAGAGTAGGATTTTTAACCGATTAAGTCAACCGGAAACTTTTGCCCGCAACTTAATGTCCCTACTTTACAAATCTTTATACTATCTAGTTGTATTGATCGTTTTTAATAAAGGAAAAATGTGATAATAAGGCTAACATTTTTCATCTTATTTTTCATATTACGTGTTAATAGAATTTTCAAACACAGAGTAGGAGTTTTAACTGATTAAGTGAACCGGAAGCTTTTGCTCGCAATTTAATGTCTATACTATCAAATCTTTTTAGACATGCACTTGCATAGGATATGTGAATGGATATTTAGAATCCACGATTACGAAATTTATAATACAGTTGAAAGAGAAACGCGAAATGCCATTAGCAATGCAATAAAACGAATATCGTTTGAGCAAAAATCGTAATAGCGAAGGTGGACACGGGAATATGATTTTAAAAAATGACAGGCCGACGAGTGATGACAGTACGAGTTTATCACACCGTATAAAAAGGAAACTCGGTGATCGCTCCTCGCGCAATTAAGAGGTTAACTGTTACTCTACTCCTTCTAGGAATGTCACTCTAACTTGTGGTTAGTGAGTCAAGCTCATTCTTTCATGGATTATTTCACGGACGCGAGCAATTTGCAAGCGTTTTAGTTTCACATTCTTCCTGTGTTTCTAGTATACTTCCCGTATTTTTCAGGGATTCTGTTTCCAGGATACTCGTTATTGACCTTAACACGTTAGCACATATCAACGTGCGTCAATATATGCGTCAATACACACACACACACACACACACACACACACACGAATTAACAGGGTCATTCGGTATAATATTTCTTCTCCTCTTCGTTGACGTATGAGAATTTGGGAAATTCTTCGCTCGGCTTATGCGCAGAATTTGCGTATGCAGCATGAAATTCATCTCGGCTTGCGGCTTTATCGCATTATGGGTTTAGATTTACGTAAGGAGTCGGTTCTTTTGAGTGCACGCCGATCCGTTATCTTCTTCTTCTCGACGTTCAATATAGAAACAGCGAGAAGACACCGGGGCAAATAGGCAAATTTATAGCCACGGCGGTTTTACAATAACTTGCCGGCTTCTTCGTGCGCACCGACAACAATGCGCTTCAGTGCTTTTTTCATCGGTGTAGCGTCC
Source organism: Hedychridium roseum (assembly GCA_963989215.1). Lineage (NCBI taxonomy): Eukaryota > Metazoa > Arthropoda > Insecta > Hymenoptera > Chrysididae > Hedychridium > Hedychridium roseum. Next base: position 2,099,368 of record OZ022317.1, on the reverse strand, counting down.
GTCTTTTAGATGAAAGCTCGAGTTTTGCGCAAGAAGGTAAGTAATTTACCGTCATCCTGTTGCCCATTACTGTTATGGCGATGCAGCTAAAATATCGGCCTTTGTCAATCTACAAATGTTCATCGCTATGTTCTATGATTTTCTTTTGAAACTTTCAAAATTATATTTCGTGCGATCATTGACTTTAGAAACCGTCGACTGGCAATGTAGATTTTTGTCCATGTAAAAATCTTAATCGCTTGTTTGTACGATTATTTTTTCAATCTTTCAAAATTATACATATTTTGTTCGATAATCGACTTTAATAAGATAATCGACTTGCACGATTTTCTTTTCAAACTTTCAAAATCATATCTCGTTCGATGACCAACCTTACTAAGGGCCGAGGGAACTCAGTGTTGATGTTAATTTTATTTTTCATTCAAAATTACTTTACATTAGTGATGAATCTGAAAGAACTTTGAGTAATCTATTTATACGAGTTAAAATTGGGGATTAACATGACCGTGGCGACCGGTAATATTAACCCAGTATTTGGTTAAAATTATATTTACCTTCAATTATAAAATGTTTAAAAAGGTCGTCGAATGCGAGATCTATTTCTCAAAAAACCATATCGAGAAATGCATGAAAGCCAATGCAGCTTACGTCCATTCAATAAATTAGCTTTGAAAGAAAATTGAAGAAGAAACTTGAAACGAATAATTGATTTATCATTTTCTATGTGTTACATTATTTTCATCAATCGTATTATATTTAGCGTTACTGTCGAACATTTGGCAATAATTGTCTGTTTAAATACTAGTTATTTATATACCTGTATCTTCAACTGATTTCTTTATAGCTTATAAAATTAAGTTGGATAATGCTTAGTGTTTGAAAATTCACGTACATATACGTATGTATAATACTCAAATGGCGAACTGACAGTGTTAGGTGAAAGAGTCATCGATCGATGGCGTGTAGCCGGCGTGGTTAAGACAAACCATTCATCAAATTACGTGGTAATTTTGGTCAATGATAACTCGTGACTTTGAAGGCAGCTTCCTACGAGCCCTCGTCGAGGGAAGTGGCCAATTGCCGTGTAAAGCTTTCGTACAGTCGGCACTAGAAATCCTGTCAATAAGACTCCACTCGGCGATTTCGTACTCAGTCGCCCGTAATAATGAATATTTTCCCTCGTGGATATACTCTTATTCATTCACGATTCTGTGACTCGGAGAATCACATGATGTTTTTCGTTTCTTTTATTACCGGTCCCAACCGGATTTCGGCAAAAAGCTGTTTGAACAACGCCAAACAGACAAAAGTTTTGCATGAATACGCACGTACGTCTGATCAAGTCACATGCCATATTTTACACGAATTTGCACAAACATGTGAATTTCCAGAACATTTGCGTGATCTTCGGGCACTGGGTCGGGTAAGATATCATTATTGACATTTTTAGTGACTACCAACGACTTTGTCGGCGCGGTCGAAAAATGTCGAAAAAACTAGTTATCGTGTCACGCCTGAAAAATTAAAGACTTTTTTAACGTTACGACCATGCGTATTCTCCTTCACGTTTATGTCGCTTTATTCAATTATTTATAATGATTTTGATTTATTTGATTGCTTTCAACTTGCCTGGATATTTTATAATTAATCACTTTGCTCCGTGATTTATAGACATTAATGAAATATAATTTTAAATAAGAATATTAGTAAAGAATCACATTTAGCATCTAGTTCCTTTGAGACTACTTGCCGAATAGTTTAATCAACAACATGTCTCATATAAACAATCCTATAAATTGTATACATTTGTGAAATTAGTGTATGAAAACAATTTTTATAACAAACTAAACGACAAAGAGACACGAAAATAATAGTTTCAAGGTGAGTGCTTTTCATCTTTTTTAACATCGAGCGAAAAGTCAACAGGATTTTATCATTGCGTATTACATATTATCGTACAGGGATGATCGGTGTGAATATCAGTTTAATCGACAAAACAACTGTTTCTTTATGTACAGAAACGACAATGAATGTACATTTCGCAACGTACATACATAATTGCGGTTGATGCAACAGTGTTTTTTAAGTTTAAAACCAATTTTTAACGATTATTTTAACTTAAGTGATACGGTCTAGAGAAAACTAATAAATCTTATTCCGGACGATTAGAAGAAAGTCAGTTAACTCGTAAAATACAATGTACAAAATATCTTTTCCAACATAGGTAATTGTTAACGTTGGACAATTATCTTGATGTGATAAATGTCTTAAGAATCTGTCTCTTGAATTACGCATTAAGAAAGTTCTTGTTTAGCACGCGTTGGCACAATTATCTCAATGCGATAAATGTGTTGAAAATCTGGCTCTTGAATTATGCATTAAGATGTTTCTGGTACGATATCAATAGTATTACACAAAAAATGAATTTATTTTTACATCTGAGATCAAGATATTCGCTACTGGCTAATAAATTCGTACGAATGGATAAATACAATCTTTCGTGTGAGGAAATATTGTATTATATTTTGGGCTGTATTTATTAAAACAATGTAAACCCCGAAACTGTAAAGTCAACGTTCAAATGATAAGTCCTTGGAAAGTTATTTGAACGATTTCTCTTAGGTACACGTTATAATTTTCTGACAAAACTCAAGTCCCACGAAACTTTGTATGTACACAATATACGATAGCGAGTACCAAGAATTATTACTAAAACAATGACCGTTTCATTCAAGACTGAGCATCTAGTTTTCTTTTTGCTAGGCATCATTTGTGCCTCTCGAGAAAGTAACTTTTGACCTCACATAAACGTCATGTTAGGTTCTCCGACAGTACTCCGATGCATCGAAGCACATCTATGAAATATCCACGAGACATCCACTAGTCACCTTATTTCGGCTAAGCTAGGTGCACAATGATTTTCGCTGATTCGAGTGATCATGCAACGAACATGCAAATAATAACAGTGAAACATGAATTTTTCGTGTACGAATTTGTACGAATAAGAATTCTTGGTGTTGCGGACGGGAAGGACGGGGGACATGGCCGAGACAATGTCGAGCGCGGCACCGTCGAGGCTAACGAGTTGGTAAATTGGAGCAGTGAGACCCTCCTCCCGTCTGCAGTGTCTGTCCGTCGTGCCCCGGGCTGGTCTTCTCTCTTTCTGGCATTGTCAGTGTGTGATTCACTGGACCCGTGTGTGCGCGCGTGCGACACGTATCCCACACGATATTCGAAATCCTTTGGGCCGAGCGATTTTTCGGCTTCCTACCCCGGCGATCGCGTAGAAGGTTCGTTCAGTGTCAGTGTCAGGGTTCGCGGCAGCCTCGGTGAACACACGTGTCTCCCGGAACGGTCGATAGAGGAAATGATCGAGCAATCCTTAAGACGGCATGTCAAACGACACAACCGCTCCAGCAACTGAGCCAACCTGTTCCCCGATTTTCGACCACCAGAAGACGTTCTTCACGTGCCCGTAGTTACGTATATTCGTGAAAAATGACGAACCAAACGACGCAGAAGGAGCTCCTCAACGAGAACCTCCATCAGCCTCACCCGGAAGGAAGCGATGAGGAAGTTGACAAAGAATGGGAGGAATTCACCAGGCTCATGGCCAAGTTAAGGGAGAACAGACAGAACCGACCTCACAGGTACAATGCACGGAGAAGAAATATGGAGGTTCATGTACCGACGGGAATACATTCGCTTGCCTCGAGAATAACTATTTAACTCCGAGAGATCCCCATCTACAGGCCGATCTAACAGTCCAACATACCTTTTACTTTTTACAATGTCCATTAAGTTCATCGAATGATCTGATGCCGATTTATTATTCAATATAGCATTCCGATATTTTTTTAACTATTTTTAATATCTATCAGGTTAGTGCATATGAAATCGTCAGATTACATCCGTAGCTGTTAGACACTATATTCCGTAATATTATTTATAACTACTTGCAGTATTATGTCATTTCGGTAAACAATTACTTTTAGCCAATCATTGCCTTCCTTGTTATACGTTAAGATTTTTTATTCCTTTTCAGTTATTTATACCAACTTGTAATATTTAGTATTTTCATATTACGAACAGAGGAATCAGTCGAAATTGCTATTATCTACTCCAACAGAGTTCTTTAATTGAGTTTAATTTTCTTGAATTCAGCTAAATGCATTTTCAAATATGACTGTTTGACTTTTTTTTTAAATATAACATTTCATATGTACTAATTTAATAACCCAGTGTCATATTAAGAATCCACGCTTTTTCTACGAACCAATCAACGTACCTTAGGATGTATTTCTTTAGTTCCTCGCATAATGTTTTTCCAGTATTCGAGATTCTGATAGTTGTTTGAAAAATAGAATTCATTTGGAATTGTAACTTTTCTTTTGATAGACCTTCACAAGCCTTCTACCCTTGTCCCCCGCCGACTTCGGAAGATGAACAGCAGGAGTTCGATCCGTTTGATTATATTAACACTATTGTAAGGAATCACTTTTATGGGAATGATAATACAAAATGCATCGTGAATGTTCTTCACATAGGCATGCACCGAAGCTTTTCGCTAAGTATATCTTTATACGTGTATCAAAAATATTTCCTGTCTGAAAAGTTTAGCCCCTCATGTATATAGCTAAAATCTACTTAAATCAAATTAAAAATGAAAATATATAACATTTCGTAACTTTTAGTTCTTGCTGTTTAATTCTTATAAGGAAATATCAGGCTACGGGACTAAAAAATCACATCGGTCGATGTGGAAGTTTATACAAACTTTCGACTTGTCTCAATGTTATGCGTAATAAGCTATTTTACAAGTTTTTACACAAGATAGATGAAATTATGATTCGTCTTTCGTCTTGACAAAGAATGAATACTTGCAATGAAAATTCCTGTCCTGATTTCATCATCTACTTTACATTGTTTTAATACCATACAGCGTTATCGGAGAAACTCATTATTATTTTACTTACTCATTTAGAAAATGAAAATAATGTGATATCTTTAGATTATTTTAATTGCAGTTGTTTCTCGTGCAAACGCCGTGCAGAAAACATAAAGCTTGACTCAAGCAATCTTATTAAGAGGTTTAAATCGTGCTAAACTTACGTGTAAAACGGCGTCGCGTGGTCTTTAAGACAATCGGTCGAATTTGTCGTGCTTGATTTCGCCAGAGATTTCGAGTGTCTGAAGGATGACAATGAACGGCGGGTAAAGTTATAATTAACCTGTCGTTTGTTGACGGTAGACAAAACCCAGACAAACCGGTCGACTTGCCAGCCGACAATGCGCGTGTCTCTCGTAAGATTTATAGTAAGGAAATCATTACTTTCTTATCGCCAAAATTATCTCCTTTGGACGAATTATCACTTTTACGTAAAGCATTTCTCAAAAGTCAGTATGTAACTGGATATCATTTTTTAATGTGACTTTTTCAGGAAGAAGGTGTTGAGAGTGTCAACAACCGCTGAAAATCTTTGCTTGATAAATTGCCCTTCAGTGATTCATTGTTGCGTGTATGTGTAAAGGATGTATTACGTCTTTTGAAATATATTATTTTAAATGGCGGAAGAATAAATTTATCTGGAATAAAATTTCCCATTCCTAAGAATGTAGTATTATCATTATCTACTATAACATTTTACATATTCTGTCTCTGATTAACAATGAGAGAAATTCATGAAATTTCTAATTATAATTATGTGTTGATATGCGTCGCAACTGTGTTTATTTCGCTGAGAAATGTTTGTCGCGCTGTCTGACGATAAATAGGTTACGCTTGAGAAATTTCTTCGTGTCTTTGAAATTGGAACGAATACACGGTCCGCTCATTTTCTCACATCTTACGGTAGTGAATATTAAAAATTAATTTGTCCGAGATTTCGCACAGTTCATAAACCGCTCTGTGTAACTGACAGACTGGTACGACCTTTGAACAATTGCCAAGTGGGCGAGACTGCATTTTAAATAAACGTTCTGCATAGACGAGCCCCGCGCCCGCGTATATTCAACATAGTCTATGTATATCAACGTACGTGATTTTTCCAATTACTCATCAGCGCTAAACGATACGCAAACTTTTTCAAAGCTTTCAAATATCATGACCCTTCTAGGCGGATCTAATTAACCTTTGAAAGCTATTATAAAAAAAATCTACGTAACCATTTATGAACTAATAAGACAAATAAGTACAATACAAGGGTTTCATTATTATTGAATGTCAGATAAAAATATAAAAAATTATTAATACCCAAAAAACTAAAATTCTCATTCATCAAGTTTATGAACAACATTAAAACAATTTGCTTGCGATACAATTTCAATCATGACAGGCTTTAAAAGTTAAATAATCTGTTTCCCGAATAAAATAAAAGAAATGAAAGTTTAAATTACAATTAAAATCATTGAAAATTTCGTCCTAAGTAAATACCTACCACTTCTACTACTCCATGCAATTGACTTTCTGTAATTGATCTTTTCACTTTCATTGATTTTCAGATATATCTACGCTTTTTTCTTTCTTTTTGCTGCAAATTTCATGTCTACTATTTGGATCGAAAAATTGCACGATTTTGTGGCATATCACATACCGTTGGACAGACGTACGCATGAATGGAAAGTGCATGAGAAAAAAGAAACGTTAGTTATTAAATGGGGAAAAAGGGATGAATTTTTTCAAGGTGACAATTATTATTTTTGCCAATTGTTCAATAATTCTTTAGATAATAATTATCATTATTATGAAATATCTGTCTACGCGGTGGTTTCTTATGGGGGTATTAAGAATCTGCCGCGACTAATGTTGTGCATGCACCACTATAACTTTCAGTCTACATCTACTTCACGAAGATCGACCTTCTGGCGATTCACGATAAGTGGCCGTTAAGTTTCGGTAAATTTAGACTTTCCAACCTGACTGCGTCTATAAATATTGCGCTTATCCGAAATTATTCCACGATTAAGAGGACCCCGGCTATTAATAGAAGATCTTAACCTACTGTATTATTGCCCATGCACCTCGAGAAATCAATGACTCCTAAATTACATGCTCCGAACCGTACATAGTTTCGTTTACGTCGTACGAAGACGTTTGAACGCTCCATTTTTCAATGAAATTTTACTCAGAATCATAATATGAATCGACACCTAAGAGTAAATATTATTATTCACTCGATAAATATTTAAAGTTCTGAATAGCGAGGAAAAGAATTTTCCCGGTAGACAATTTGTATATATTTTATGAATTCATGTTCGATTTGAATAATGTTAATGTTAAATTGTCCTAAGCAGTCGCGGATAATTATTTACGTGAACTTATGGCACATAGTTTATGAAAATATCGCAATTTCTTTCAAATTTGCCAAAGTTTGTACGTACATTTAAAACGATTTGCCGTGGTTGAATTTTATCGAACACGAACAGAAGAACATTCGTTACTGCAAAATAATTCTCCCTTGAAAACATGGTCGATCGTTAAACTCACCTTCCGTTATAGTTTTCTTTCGTGCGACGATTTACGTTTCGCGGTATTTTGGTTTTTCATGGAAACGCACTGCCGTCATAATTCTACGTCCATCGGGGAAAGAGCGAGAACGAGAGATTCGTTATTCGCGATCTGGCAGAATCATTGAAGGGGTCATTCTTGGTAAAAATAAGAGTAGTCCGCGTTGTCGTTGAGCACGCCTTTCGATGGCAACAGGCAATGGTTTTATGCGAATGAACGAGCGCTTAAGCTCTCGTTAAGCTCATCGTGCATGCGTGACAAGCATGGAAAATTCTTCCCGTCACAATATGCAACAGGTATATAAGGTATATCTCTGTATATACGTATGTATATATCGCTTTTTCCATGCAGCATAGTGGCCCCCAGTTACTCTAATATCATCCTTTAACTGTTTATAGCATGGTACACTGTACATATCGAATTTTCCAGGTGCAATTCAAACAGTCGTATTTTGACAAAAAAATGTTGTCATTTAATGAAAAATTACTACAACTCGATTTTCACAGATTCTTCGTTCTTCGTGCGTTATGCTTCAGGAAATAATCCAGATATGGTCTTGGCTAAAGAGAACTTGAATAATTTACTAAAATATTTGAGTAAATTTCAAATACTGCGTACAACAGAACCGTCCCGATTACTTCCGATATTTTGATGCATATGAAAAAACAAACAAGGTGACACAATCCTGTTGAGTCTTTGAGATTGTTGCTTTTTCAATGGAATCAAGTAGACTGGTAAATTTTATATAAGAAATTTGCTTAGTAGAAAATCGCTTTATGTAATTTACCTTCTACTAGGAAAATTGGAAAAAGCAAAAGCAGCTGATCAACGGAAGTACTAACACTGTTGAGCTAAGTTCATTGAAGACGTGTCATTGAATTTTTTTATTGGTCGAAGCATATGACGATGTTTTGATTGCTTCGGCTACATCGTTCGCTCATTTACAATTGAATACGACAAACAATAGAAATGCCCTGACAAGCAGCTGGTAGACGCTAAAAATACGTATTTAGACCGTTGCCAAATTTCAACGAATGTTCACATATTCATACCTGAAAACGAGTGGCCAAGTCGTCAGTTCTCGGCGTAATGCAGATAGACTTGGATCTACCGGATCCAAGTATCTTGGCGCGCAGTGAATCGTGCGAGAAACATATTTTTAGCGAGTCCCCCGAAATCCATGAAAACGTCGCGATTGAAAGACTTGCCACCCGCGGAAACGCATAAGCGCATCTACAATTTTCTTCAACATGAATTTTACAAAGTTCCGCCCTCATACGTGGCAAGTGTCTTCAATGTGACGTCTCCGGGAATCGTTGGTCAAATTTTTCCCGATCAAACGAGTCGCGGTCTACACTTCCTCGTAGAATCGTTTCTAACGCGAATTTTCGCCCAATTGTACGCTATTGAACATTCGCGAAATTATGTGTGTATCAATTGACGCTCATATAAATTACCGACGTCGAGGGAAACGCCTTGGAAAAGTTTCTTTGAACATTGAATCTTGCTTCCTGGAAATCTGCGACAGGAGTTTTACAGGAAGTAAGAAGGACGCAACGCGAACACGTGAAAGCTAAACGAATTAGCTAAACCGAATCTAATCGCAAATCTATTCCGCTCGATGCGTGAAAAAGGACGAACGGATGAACGGAAGGACGACGTAAATATCTTCCGGGAGAAAAAATGCGCGTACTAATAGGTGCTCGTGAAAAGTTGAATCGTTCGAGAATGAGGAACGTTTCGTCGCTGAGCCGAAACTTTCCAGTTGGATTTTCCAGTTGGATTATTACCGAATAGCGTTCATGCCGGCCACGACATTCAACAGGGCCTACTTTGTCTGCAACGATGACTATCTCAGATGTGTAAGCCGATTACACGAATGTTCTGTATAGGACTTACTTACGTCTTACTTCTCCATTCGATCGAACGATTAACACGAGATTTACCGACATTTATTGTATACCTATTTTTACGGGATTTCTCAAAAATATGTATACCGTATACAGGTGTTCGAAATTAGAACGTGGAGGAGGAAATTAATTGAGATATGTATTTCTGATATTACATCAATCAGTCAGTATAAATTGAAAATTTTGACTTGTGTAAAATCTTAAATTGGTCAAATTCACGAGTTCCGAAAGTCTAGTGTTAACGAAGTTTTAAACGATTTAGCGCCAATACCTTGTCATCTATAAACGAATTACACATATCGTTCGAAGAATAAACTAAACAAAATTCTGGTATACCATGTATTTGTTGAAAAACAAATTGATGCAACATGTGATTTCTGAGAACAAATATCATGCATGTTTTACTAACTTGTAGAATCGAGTAAATTCACGCACTAATATTTGTTTTTACGTGTTTAGTAGTTATTGTTGATGACACTTTTCGTTTTACCAACGTCTAAAAATTTCTCATACAATTTTATCGTTTATTCCATTAAGCAGCGTAGAATTTAAGAAGTACGAAATCATGTTCGCAACGTAGATAATATAAACCAATGTTATTGTTACGCGTATAAAATATGGAAATTCACAGTGAAAATGGAATTTTTCGTTAAAGACAGTTTTTTGAACATCCTGTTCAAGGTTTCAGTCAGAAATATAATAGCAGTATAATATTATATGTAGTATAATATTGATCGATTTGATATTAACAATAGTAACAAACGACAGTGTACACCTTATTAGTAACTTTTTATTATTTTGCATAAAAAGACTGTAAGGAATAAGATCACCTATTAAATAACATTAACAATTCGCCGTTTTAATAATGTTTAGTAATTCTATCAGTTTGTGCACTGCTTTATGTTTATTGTAAAATTGTTGAAAAATTGGCCAATTTACACAATTTTTCTCCCTTAGAAGGTTTTCTTCTTTCTTATTCTTTAAATACTTGTAAGGTTTATCAGCAATTATGTAACAGTTTGTATATTTTGAGATTGTCTTATCGCATTGTGCTAATACATAAAGAATAGTATATGGCTTGCTTTTTGATTATACAAAATTCGTAAGCACGGCCACTATAGCCAAATAGGTATTATTATTGTTATTGAACTGCCTGTCAGAAATTCAACATAATTAAGAAAACAAACATTCTAGAACGAAACAACGGAATAAGTCATTCTTGCGGGTTGATTCACTAAAACGATATTGCGAACTATTAGTGGCGAAATAAGTCAATCCCATGGAAAAGTGTTTGTTACAAATAGTTTGGACCGACAAAGATTAATAAAATGTATCGAAGGGAATCTCTGTAACAACTGGAGTTATTATTACAGTAATTACCATATCTCGGCCATCTAAAACTGATAAGGAAATGTGACCGAAAACAGATTAGAAGATATTAATCAGTGCTCGTTAAATGTTCGTTTAAATATGATACTAACTTTTCTGCAACGCTATTATTTGCAGGAAAATTTTGAAGACATTTATCCTTGCATCCCTTTCATAAATTTTTTTCTTATGCCCTTAACTTTCTCTACAGTTTTCACGTTTCATGGAAGAATAATGAAACGATGCACTGCTTGTGAATGTGTTTTTGCAATAAAGGTATGAAAAAAACAGCATCCGCATTTACTCAGGATTAATGCACAGTTTACAGGTCGGTTGAGTGTAAGGTAAAATTATTCTATTCGACATTTCGTATCTTATCGTGCGAAATGTGCTTTCTCAGGCCTCATGATTCAGGTCGGGGTAATCGGCAGCCATGCTTGAAACAAAGCTCGTAAAATAATTTAGGATTAGATAAAATTCGTGCATTCCGATAGATCGAGATTTGCTCTACGCTGATTTCCTGACAATCGTTTTTCAGTCGTGTTTAAGCGCTGATAGAAGACAAACACTTAGCCTGCGCCTCGATCGGTAAAGATTGTCATTGTTACTCGTGAATAGATCGATCTTGTTTAACTTTAGACGAGCTACCGGTTGTCCCGAAACTTTCAAATCAGACAGTACATAAGTAATATTTACGCGCAACACGGGACATTCACGGGAGAAGCCCACTTTTCCCGCCAGTGCCTCGAGTTGCGGATTTACTTGCAAGTATGTACGCACGTACACGTAAAACGTCAAAATGTAACAAACACAATTGTATTTTCTTTGTATCAGCGACATTTCAAAGCTTTTCGAATTATACCGAAATTTTGATCCCGGGGCGAAGATTATTATTGTAGCTTGATTATTGCCACGGAATAATATTAATAAAAGTCCAAGTATAAAGCGCTTTTCCACGATTCTACCGAACTAATATTCTTCTAATAAGTGTTCCAATTTTTTTCGACAATTCCCTTCCATCGAACGATTCGGGACAAAGGATTTCGTGCCTTCTCGGAATAATTTATCCAGAGCATGTCCACTTATCGTTAATCGTCGGCTAATGGAATATCTTTGTTGTGCAACGCATCTAGATGTATGGTCGCTACACGAAGGACCTGGGTGAATACGCCAAAGAAGAAGCGCGACGAATCAAGTATCATGAGAAGGCGAGAAAGAAGTACGATAAGACGAGGGCGGAGGATCTGCGGAAGTCGAGAAGGGGTCCTTTGTGCCGTAAACTCGTGGCATTGCTGGCGTTCGCCTGGAAACACACGGGGGCTAGACTCGGCGAGGATTGGGTCTTCCTCGCTCTCCTCGGGGTCATTATGGCGCTCATCAGTTACGCTATGGATCGTGGAATTTCCATGTGTAACAATGGTCAGTCAATCCTGTGTTTTTACGTCCACAACAAAACCCGTCTACTAATACTACCGTTGAAATTAACCGACCATGTGTTACGAACCAAACCGTAATTAGATGTTGGAGTGTTAAATATTAATACAATCACTTTGTTGTTGAGAGATTTGCTGGTTTATTGTATTGTTTATGCTAGCGTGATGATAGCCGGAGAGCGATTTAAAAGCTTTGAATTGAAAATTGTTCGGAATAACAGTTAAATAAGACTAAACTTAACTAAACTGACTAACTAAAACTAAGAACTTACGAACTATTAGAGTACGACTACGAGACTGAGGGTTTTTGGCTTTATAGTCCCGAAGGAAAACTTGGAACACTTCGGAAAAGTGAGGGTGGGAGATGGTTGAATGTGGTGGGGATGGGCCTTATGGATTTTGGTAATCGTCTCTATGTACAATAATAATACTAATCATAATAATAATAGTAATAATAATAATAATAGTTGTAGAGGGGTTGTGTTCGTGGAATGTAATACATGCTTCTCATTGTCAGAGAAATCGGTAGTAGGGCAAAAGTAGCGGTTACTGACAGGGGCACCAGTTGTTAAGATTCTCAGAAAAAAGTAATCAAAACAGGACAACTACAGGCATTGCAGCATTTTTATTTTCATTTGCATTACAGATGACCTTTTTCAGGCAGTTATTTTACGTTTGTGCAATTGTTTTCGATTAGTGATGATGTAAATGAGTTACTCGGTTAATGTAGTGGCGAATTCACTTTTTATTTACAAAAATGTCTGTAGGTTAATGGCGCTTGTATTTGTCAGGTGTCAGCTACTGAATTTTTTTACATACAAATAATTATTTCTTCCCAGGAACTTAGTACTTTTTTAAGAACTCTGGAAATCCGTAAATTATAATGTCGAATTAAAATTAACACGTATAAAAAAGAATGATGGAGATAAATGAAATTCATAAAAAGCAATGTTGCTGTCAAAGCTATTTTGCTTTACTGAAAAGATGAAAAAGCTGAGACTCTACTTTTCTAAAACTCGATAAGACAAAGGACTTTGACGATGTTCTGTAACGTTTTGTATTTTATCTTCATAAGCCCGTCACTGAAAGTTGATCGTGATGTTTTCATAGAAATAAATACTTAAATTCTCATTTATTAATATTTTGCAAATTTCCATATCAGAAATAGATTTCCGTAAATGTACACAAGCCTATTACTATATGCTGTGTAATTTTTTAATATCAAAATACGTCCTCCTTTAGAGGATAGTTATTACCTAAGTCGTGTAAAGGTCTTTTATTGCGGCGAAGAACGTATTAATGGCAGGTTAAACTAGCAGCGAATCGTCCTTGCGAAATATTTCTACGAAATTTAACGATACTTTTGTTTCACCAGCTAGGATATGGCTGTATCAAGACCTGACCTCTCACCCAGCACTTCAGTACCTGGCTTGGGTATCCTTACCCGTCTGTCTGATCCTCTTCAGCTCAGGATTCGTCCACATAGTCGCCCCACAAAGCATCGGCTCGGGGATACCCGAGATGAAGACCATACTGCGTGGGGTCGCGCTCAAGGAATACCTTACCTTTCGTACGCTCATCGCCAAGGTCATCGGCCTGACGGCCACCTTAGGCTCAGGATTGCCCCTCGGTAAGGAAGGTCCCTTCGTCCACATCGCCAGCATCGTCGCGACCTTACTCTCGAAGCTGGTGACGAGCTTTCAAGGCATTTACGAGAACGAGAGCAGAAACTGCGAGATGCTCGCCGCAGCCTGTGCCGTTGGCGTTGCCGCATGTTTCGCCGCACCCATTGGGGGTGTACTCTTCAGCATCGAGGTAACCACCGTCTACTTCGCCGTAAGGAACTACTGGCGTGGCTTCTTCGCCGCTGTCTGCGGAGCCACGATGTTTCGCCTCCTCGCCATTTGGTTCCAAAGAGAGGAGACTATCACCGCCATGTTCGCTACGAACTTCACCATGGATTTCCCCTTTGACCCGCAAGAACTCTTCGTTTTCGCCCTCATCGGCGTCGGATGTGGCCTCCTCGGCGCTTTTTACGTCTGGCTCCATCGACAGTATGTCATATTCATGAGGAAAAACAAGAGCATGAACAGCTTCCTGCAAAAGAAGTGAGATTTTTTTTCTTTCTTATACTCCCGATAATACGCGATATTTGTGAAAACAATAAGCATATTCTCCGAAGCAGCTGCGCGATAAAACAGGCAATTCTTACTCGCAGAAAAATTATGTATCGCGCACATATTGTTAATATTAATACTTGCCTGTCATGTATTCACGCGATAATGAAAATGAAGTGATTCAAAGTCTCGTTGAAAAATCGCAGCTGAATGTCGGTTCAGCAGCTTTTCGTATGCAAATGTAAACTTAATTATTAGGGGCCAACCGGTTACATGCCAACTGTTTTCTATTACATAGAGATATACGTGTTTATTTGTGGTTCAATGATTACAAATGTCGGAATATGTAATGGCCTTAAGTTTTAACTTAGCCGGTATTTTAACTGTATACGAAAACAAGAAGAAAGTTTTTGTTTGGCAATGCTTCTTAGTAATTTCCGTAATAATTTTAATTTTGTTACACATATAGTCTCACTCCAATTATTCGACTTTTAATTATGTGTAACACATGAAATGAACATGAATGAAACACTTTTTCGGTATTCAGAATTACAAGCGGTTTTAGCTTACCTCCGACGAACAATTAGTATTCTATGTAAAATATACATTTTAATATTCTCGTAATCGAATTCTACTTAAAAATCTGTAAACTTCGTTCCAATTTTCATCTGTTCCGTTTGGCCTACCGATTCTCGATTTACAAGGGGAATTATAAAACTTCCAAGTTTTGCACATAACATTCATTTTTTATTTTTTATTTCCATGTAAGTAGAGAAATATTATTTTTAAGTTTATCCTAACCCCTAGTTACGTCAATTCCTTTTAATTTACGGGGTCACGAAAAAGTTTACTCTCAGAAATAGAAATGAAAAGTAAGGAAAGGTCTCGAAAAGACGATTAGCTCGCTCACGTACATATCGATTCGTAATTTATATGAGGTATTATTTTAGCCGGTTCCTCTACCCCGGGATCGTATCACTTCTCGTGTCTTCGGTTTCTTTTCCCCTGGGTTTGGGTCAATTTATGGCCGGCGATCTCAACACTCACGATCAGGTGCACGGTCTTTTTACCAACTTTACCTGGACGAAAAAAAATCTTGGCGTTGAGGAAATGAACATCGTTAAGCACTGGACAACGCGATACACCGACGTCTTCACCGGATTACTCAGCTACGTCTTAGTCACGGTAAATAAAATCACCTACCTTTCCAAACTTACGAAGAGTAGTCGTTAATTATAGCAGACATTGGAATTTTAATCAGCCGTTTTCGATACATTCACGGGATGTGAACTTTACTATATTTTTCAAAAGATTCGGTTCAACCTCAGTAGAGCTTGACTCCTTCGATCAATGAGAATAACGTTTTCCAAGGATTTTACAATCCAAAGCATAGACAAGAAGGACATGTTTCGAAAAACATAACACCATTTTTATTTGTAGAAAAATCGTACAAAATGAAATGTTGATCATTCAATTCCTCTATATCGTTGCCACTGAGTTTATATTACATTTACTTTTTTTGCACTTGTGTCTTTGAAATCGTAATAAGATAATTACGTTCTGATCGTTCTTATATACATGTCACGTGAAAATAAAATGTCGTAATTTCGTATTCTGTCGAAATTTCTTGCACATACGATATTGACATATGAAAGAAATAACAATAAGTGTTCTCGATTACATCCCCGGTGGTGACCGTCGAACCTTAAGAGAATAGAAGCGTCGCATTCGATTTCAGTTCATCTTTTCCATCATAAGCTCAACAGTCCCGGTACCGTCTGGTATATTCATACCAGTTTTCAAGATCGGTTCTGCCTTGGGTAGAGCCGTCGGCGAGGCTATGGCTTTGTGGTTTCCTAATGGCGTGCGATACGGAGGCATCATAACTCCTATTATTCCAGGTAATCATTAACATTTGTATTACTGTAAAAGCCTGAAAATTCGTAAATCACAGTATTTACCCAAGCGAGGTAGCAGGTAAAACCTACGATTTATCAATTTTCGGGATTTTACAGTAACATTTATTCCTTTGCTTTTCTCTACTTCGCGTAGCATGCTTCAATATAACTGTTGAGTTAACCCTTTGCACTCGATGCCAATTTTACTACGGGGAATGAATAATTCGAAAAAATGATTCCAAGCAAGTAGAAAAATGTAAAATACGTCTAATTTTAATAACAAGATTTTTCTTAAAAATTGCTGCATTTAATTAACTGACGATTGTGAGGTGCGACGCGAATGCTAAATTCAATAAAAATTCCTTTAAAGTTTTACCTATATTCGTGTATAATTATAAAAGGATGCAGATCCCTTATGAATCTACTCGATAAAAGTCGAAAGGAATTATTAAAAACGTATTAGGTTGATGAACATGATACGTTAAATTTTCACCTGATTATCTGACAATTATATACTTTGCACGATTATAATAATATATCTAATAAAACTATAGAAAACGTCATACTTTTCCGCGATAGGCGGAAAATTAATAGCTATCTGCCTATCTGCATGGTCTACTTAAATCGTATTGCGACCAGACTAATGGAAGAATTACTGGATCGCAGAATTTCACTGACACAAAATATGAATTGCTTTGTCCTTCTAGGAGGCTACGCGACAGTTGGTGCAGCCGCGTTTTCCGGCGCAGTGACGCACACGATATCGGTTAGCGTCATTATATTTGAAATGACAGGGCAGATCACTCACATAGTGCCGATAATGATAGCCGTTCTAATCAGCAACGCCATCGCAGCTCTTCTGCAACCCAGCATATACGACAGTATAATTCTTATAAAAAAACTACCTTACTTGCCAGATTTGTTGCCGTCAAGTTCAGGTACGTTGACGATTATCAGTAATTATCCTTCTTGATAACCCTTTTGTATTCGCGACAATACATCCAAGTACTAAATGGTATAAAAA
Organism: Hedychridium roseum; assembly: GCA_963989215.1. NCBI lineage: Eukaryota > Metazoa > Arthropoda > Insecta > Hymenoptera > Chrysididae > Hedychridium > Hedychridium roseum. Next base: position 2,082,111 of record OZ022317.1, on the reverse strand, counting down.
ATGATTTCCAATAAGAAATTAAGATTGAAACTAAGTTTAAAATGAGATTGAAAATGTACCGTTATCCCAATGAATATTAATTCATTGAAAATGTCTAATAGTATCAATTTTTAAAGTGTAAATTGAATGGCTACGTATTGGAGTATTATGAAATGTTACATTTGTAAACAGTCATAAGAATCTCGTCGGAAAGTAGGCTGGTTGCCAATATCGTCTATGAATATAATGTACCATTTGAATTCCAATAATAGCATGTAAATATTAGGGTGAATAATGTACATAAATTTCACAAGCACGCTAATAAAGTACTCGCTATTTTATTGTTCGATATTTGGATCGTATTTGCCCGATTACGAGGAGTTTGATACAAGGTTCATTTTATTAGCGCTAAGCTCTATAGACTGAATCTTTTGAAAGACAAGAATCTTTCGACTGAAAGCGATAATTTTTCCAGGCATGTACAACGTTTACGTTGAAGATTTTATGGTGCATGACGTTAAATACATATGGCATGGAATCACGTATCAGAGGTTAAAGGAAATTCTCAAGGAGAACCGTAAGCTTCGAGGATTTCCATTAGTCGATAATCCGGAATCGATGATTCTCCTCGGTTCTATTCAGAGACTCGAGTTAATAAAACTCATCGAGAAGCATATTGGCCGTGAACGAAGGCTACAGGTAAATCATTCCACTCATATCAACAGCAACATAATAGTTTTCATTATTGAATATAATGCTATAGATATCGCGTACACCTTATCCTTTTTTTATGTGATTTTTTCCTTTCATATTTTATTACCTTTAAGTTTTTACTTTCCTGATTATTTTTATTAATGTTTATCTTGAAATTACAAAAATGTTCTAATGTATTTGTTGTTTCATAAAGTTTATTCCGTGATTTGTTCTTCTTTCTCTGTAGTTTTGTTATGCGTGCGAAATAAAGAATTAAAAGTGGTAAGTTTTTTACGCGAATTTAATGAACCAGCTTCCGCTTTGATTTTTATACATCGTTTCTTTATTTTTAGAACCAATATTTGTACGTATTTATTTTATAAGATTTTATTCTGTGCGACTATTATCGGAACTAATCTATCATGTTAAAAAAGGGTCGGGTGTATATCGAGGAATATAATTCAGACATTTCGTACACATTTCTTATGAATATTGTTTAGCATCGACCAGTAATTCAGTAATTTCGGAACATTAGGAAGAGAATAATTTCTGTAACAATGGTTTCCGGCGTAGGTTGCTCAAAAGTGGCACAAAGAGGCCGAAGAAAAAGCTAAAGAAGAGATGGAGCGACAGTTGAGAGAACAGGAGAGGACCAGAAGACCGTCGAGATTCGAGGTCATCCCGGCCCCGGACATTCTCAAGATGCAAAGACAAAGTGTTAACGATCTAACGATGTCGCCAAACAACAGCGCCGGACCTGATCATGTGAGTGATATTTTGCTGACGTCGCGAAATGGTCCAATAGCACATCTCTGTGTACTTGTCAAGAAATACTACCAGTCCATCTAGATAAAACCAGCTGGATTTTTTAGCGGCAAGTCTACGGTCTTTAATTGTCAATGATATTTGCAGCACACATTTCACTCGCCAGTCTTTGGATCCCAGCCGAAGAAGTCCATTTTGAAGAAGACAAATTCCTTCACTTTAAAGGGATTCAGTCCACTAGTCAGTCCAGCAGTGACCCCTTATACCACCGTCACAGGAGCAGAAAGCAGGTTGCTATAATGTCATGCATAATATCATGTCAATTACTTTCCATTGATTGTATCAATTGATTTCAATTAACGTTTTTTTTGCCGCTAAGAACTGTTTTCATGCCTTCCGTCGTCCGGAATATGACGACTTAATTGTTAGTGATATACACGTGTGTGAGAAAAAATTCTCAGTTTGACAACACTGACGAACTCACGTTTATTCGTTTAAATGGATCCTTCCTTTCCTTGTTCCTATTTTGTTTATGTATTCATTTATCTATTTTGTTTATTTATTTATTTTTTAGTTTACATTTAACGAACGTCAAAACGTACCCTTCTATTCAATCTTGTAGAGAATTTGATAAATAATAATGGGAAAAAATCAATTTTACGGTGGTTTTCGGTTTACAACGTATGACCTCGAATTTGACAAATTTCGACGTTTCAGAATACGGTTGGCGTTCGAAGCGATTTTCCGTAAGTCAACAACTTTACAAGATGTCGATCCAGATCCAGAGATGGGGTCGAGCGGCGGTGCACGACGTGACAGCGTTGACGGGGTTTCTCCTCATCAACCTATGCTGGCAGCTAGCCCAGCGACGTCAAAGAAAGTGCAGCTGGTAAGACACGACAATTTTACTTTTCTTGCGAAAACAACATCATAAACGTAATTACGTATTTCTTAAGAAGGTAGAGGCGATGGATTGATTCCGGCAACGATCGCATAAATTAAAATACATTACAAATCACATTATAATTAAAATCACATTTAATAGATTGACTGCAAAAATACAAATTCGCGTAAAAGAATAATTCACTTTTTATTCTTTATTTCGCACGAATAGTAGAAAAGCAAAAAAGAAACAACAAACTGCAAAATAAATTGTATGAATCATAGGAAATCAATTAACATATTTTTCGTGACTTGAAAAGAAATATTAAAAAGATAATCGGGAAAATAAAGGTAAACAATGAAAGAAAAAGTTTCGTAAAAGTGAAATCACGTAAAAAATGGATGAAGCGTATACGAGTTAATTTACTGTCGGTTACATTTCTGCAATCTATGGTAAATATTACAGAAAGCAAATGCGGTAAATTCTTATTGAGTGGAACGCCCAAGACCGTCCGAAAAATCTGCAAAATATAAGTTACATGATACAAAATAAAAGGACAATTATATGTACTTCCGGCTTAAATAGAATCTTACGCTTTTGTTGTGTTTTATAGCCGAGGGAAAGAGTGATAGATATGTCAGCAGAGGACCAAAAACGATGGGAGGAGAGCGAAATGGCTCTCGAGGTTGATTTCTCGAGATGTCATATCGATCCAGCTCCTTTTCAGTTGGTGGAGAGAACATCTCTACTTAAAGTTCACAGTCTGTTCAGTATGGTGGGCGTAAATCATGCTTACGTGACGGCCATAGGAAGACTAGTCGGAGTCGTAGGATTAAAAGAGGTGTGTACCGATTTTCATATTTTCTTTATAGTGTTCGCACAGTAAGAATAATAGAAAATTGTATATTTTGTCCTTAGTAAAACCTCAAGGGCATTTGCCAAAATTTGAGAAAACCGTCTTCTTGCAATTTCTGCTATTCTTCAATTGATCGCAAAATGACAATCAAACTACTGCCGGAAAATTTCATATTATTTACGTAGAGTTGAGTCGATGACCTTCGCATTATTTTCGTATTAATATTATTATTATTGCAATGACATTGCAATGACAATCGTATTATTATTATTATTTATGCAATTTCTGCAGTTCTTCAATCGATCGCAAAATGACAATTAAACTACTGCCGGAAAATTTCGTATTATTCACGTAGAGTTGAGTCGATGACATGTGTATGATTTTTCAGCTGAGAAAAGCCATCGAAGATGCAAATGCTGGAATACTCCCTATGCATACGGACATGCACACCGATGCTTCGAGTTCGAGCTTGATGAAAAGTGAATCCGAAGCGGAAAGCAAAAATGCGAATTCAGTAAACTCGATTGGCGTGGTAGCGGACAGTGATAAAGTGAACAAGGTCTGAGGGAGGAGTGGACGGATAAGTAACATAAATTGTGATAGTCGCGTTGCAATTTGCAGCGACGCGGCCTGAATGATGCAATAAGCGTTGCAACAAACTTTTTTCCTTTTCTCGTCGGTTCAAACCAACATTGTAGAACTCGAGCAACAACGCGGTACGATGGTCTGGGTAATGTCAAATACTCTTCTCGTACTTAATTAACTTTACAAAAAAAAATGGACATGTCTCTACAACTGGAACATTCACGCGAGATTTAAATCAGCGCGCATCTATTTTGGTTCTCAATTGATTTCCTGCAATTCCCTGGACGCGTAGGAACGGCATGACCATGAGATTAAGAGCGTTGCCCGGGTTCTCCTTTTGAGAGAGACTGTTGGTGCCGAAAATTTTTACATCAGGATTTACATGAATTTTCGAAGGCCAGTTTATTTCGAAGCGTTTTCTCCGCAGAGCCGCAGAAAATGATCTACTTTCGAAGTGATTTACATTAATTTAAGTAGTACGTGTAAATATCTGTTAGTGAAAATACGAGTAATCGACGTCACTTGGACCGTGATATATGTACGTGTGCTCAAACAATTCCTCCTAGAAAAGCGGAATTAGAACTCGCTGAAGGTTCTTCGAAAGGGTGACTTCTAGGTACGAGAACGCAATAACGAAGGTAGAGCCTTTCAAATACCGATGCGGTATACAGCATAATATTAAGATATCGTAAGGAAATATCATAGAAATCCTGTAGTATAAACTTTATTATACGGACGAAGTAGTTCTTGTGTCTACAACGATAAAATGAACTTTAGGGAAATACGCTGTGAATCGCGAATTAGGTAAAGTAAGAAACGTTATAATTTAGGACTCTGATGTAATTGAGGTTTGCGTGCCGAAACGGTGATAAAAGTGCCAAAGGAAGATGAATTGCGCGCTTCTATGTAGGAAGAATAATTTATGGCGTTTAGAATAAATATTCCGAGGAAGCAAGTTCGATTGGGGACTTAGGAAATATGTCCCCTCATTATCGTAAATATCTGACTGTGGTTGTGCAAGACTATTATTTATTTAATACTTGTTAGTCACATGCAAGGATGCGAAGGATACTGACGTAAAAATGTATAGGATGTTTCATTTCTGTTCTTCTGACACCTCGGAATGTCGAACGGTATGGGTAATCATGCACATTATCTGCACGTTCCACTTGTGTTACTTTCGTTTTAGGAAATTAAATTCACTGTCCTCTTTAGTAAGATATGTTCGGTTCTGTTCATTGAGTTTATAAATTCCTCATCCTAATTCTTCCTTGATGTATGTCGCTGTATATACATCTTTCGATTGGTTAATACAATTGTTAGTTTTACGGAACTTGCTAATTATAATTAGTGCGCATGAAACCGAATTTACTTGTATTTCATCGTGAATCATTTCACATTAGTTGGATGAAGTTGATTTTCTATCTATTCACATTAGAGGCTACTTGAAACCACTGACCAGTACCAGAGTTGCAATACTTTTGCACCGTATATTTCGCTACTATTATGTTCAATAATGTTTTTTTTTGGCGGATTAGACGTTGGTGACGTTTGTCATAAACTTATCAATTTCTGGCTTTCTGTGTCATTTACGATACCATTGCAATCTGTAAGTTGCGAATGAGTTTGCTGACATAACGTTTATATTCGCCTATACCTTCTCTAATATCATTAGATTTAAAATGTCTACGTTTAGGAGTAACATTGATTACAACGACCTACGAAGAAAGTTAATGTACAACAATATGAGCATTATTTGAATACTCAGAAAGTTAAACAAACTGTCGATCATAATTGTACGACTAGAAAAGGCCTCTTACAGGCCACAGTTTTTACTTTCGTAGAAAAAAGGATTTTCATAAACAGGACCAATTTTATCAAGGCATTATCGAGGCATAATCAAGCGTGCAGGTTACAACTTGATTTTTTACCTGCGCAAACATAACGTATAGCATCGGACAGGTATTAGCAAAATAATGTTAGCGTAAAATTTCGTATTGCAGCACGCGACCCAATACCGCTTATTACATTAGTTTATAACTCTGATGGAATCTACTGTAGAGGTAACGAGAGTTAAATACATTGTCAAGTATAGTAAAAAATGGCTGGAACTATGTCAACGTTCCTATAATTTTCGTAGTCTCTTGCTATGATGTGTGTTTGTGTACGGTATTATGCATGAGACTATGTTATCCATGTAACTAAAGTACCATACAGGATTATATATTCACGGATCTTTGAGAAAAAGTATACAAAAGCATAAAGTTTAATCCTTTGTCATGGAACGAAGTGGCCAGTTCTAATTCCTTATTTACCTCTGTATCAACCTCATTCGCAAATTTCAGCTCTTTCCATGAGAAACAAAGGGAAACATCTTAATATTGGTTCATAACAGTACATTAAACGTAATTTGAGATTAGGAAGATTATTACTATGTAGTTATAGAAGAGAAAAGATACTGTAAGCAATTCTGCAGTGAACTTGAGAAATATCATCCTGATGAAACTTTGTACTAATATACTAGGACCAAAGTGGGTGATACGTCGGTGAAATCGATAGCACATGAATACGTAATAAGGAATAAAGTGTGAAGTTCATTGTGCGTTTGACATTCCATCTGATTAATTAAATTTCCACGTAGCACCCCATTATGTAAATTTAACGTGCGACATCGTATGAGCTTTTTGTCCGATACCAGCTGTAAATATATTGTATATCATCGTTAAAAGACATTAAATAATTTATTATATTTGCATGGAGTTTTCCCCTTTCCTACTTTCAACGACCGTTTAGTTCCTTTTTATCCTCCTGAAAAATGGTCATTCATATACACTCGTTCGACATAATACTGTCGATTAAAATTTGTACCTCAGTCCGTGCTTCAGAAGTGAAATAAATAAAAGTGGTTCAATTCTCGGTTTAAGACCGTCTTCAGACAAATAAAGTGATCTTTAGAAAAAATGGCAGGTCTTACTTTCTTAAAATTTCTGTTCAATTTCGTTTTATATACATTTAGAATATTATATGAAAAGCAGGTAATAGTCCATATGGATTCGATTACCGGTTTGTATGTAAAAAATGACGCGTGCTAGATTCCTTCAGATCAATATTATTACATTATTACGAAAAACCCTGAAGCTTAGGTTTCTTTACGATACTTTGTTTAAATTCAAGCAATCTTAGAATTACTTGAATCGTAAATTGACAAATTTTGAAGCGGGGATGCGGTGTACAGATGGATTACAGGATAAGGCACTATCGATTATAATTCGATAGGTATATTGTTTTAATAGTTTGCATACTTTTTTCGAAACGGGTATAATTGAACTCAGCAACAAGATGTTACAGAAATCAATTTTATTTGCGTCGTTAAAATTTCTTACGAATACTGAAATACTGCAATGCACCGATCAGATTACATGATATTGTTAAAAAGAGAATTAGAAAAAGTATTTGTTGTTCACTTAAAAAATGATCGTTCAACCTAACATAAACTACTGGTCTGAGCATCCTTAATACTTGTAATACTTTTATCTTAGAAAAATATAAGCTGTGGCCCTGTTTATTGTGATTCGTTTGCACTTCTATTGGTTCATACAGAACCAACCGTGTAAGCACTTTGGTACAGGACTGGGTGTTTGAAAAGTAGCTCTCCCAATTTCCGTGAAGTTCGATGCGTCCAAGATCAAGAGACCGGCTTCTTTTTCACGTCCTTCTCCCCACACCAGTGCACTTAGAATGATGCCATCGTCTTCATTCTGGTACACACAACAATCAGTTTAAGGTAATCGATTTAAGTAATCGTACAAAGCCTTTTGAAATTGGAACACGTAAATGCCGAAGAAGACTTTTTCAGTTTTTCAAGAAAGCCCAAACGGAACGTCGAACATCCATTTGCAATTTATCGAATTACATCGGGAACGAAAAATAAATTCATGCGAGTTACTGGTATTTTCGGAAGCATTAAAAACTCATGAGATATCGTGCTTTGCTTGTCGAATGAATGTCGAAAAAGATATCGTATAATGTTCTTTCTCTTCTCCAAGAATATGTATACATATACACATTCTTCGATGTACATTGAATTTTCTCTGGTAATAATACTCAAGTCGCAATTTTAATTTGTTCAATTACTCACGTGCAATCCAGCCGTTCGATCTGATAGAACAGTTGCGAATTGACTTACAATTAGTTACATCACCTACCACTTTGGTAGGATTTGCATATTCTTATCATAAAAATCTTTTCCATACGCATGGATAGGTACATGAAAAAGTCTCTTCCAATTGATAAGATTTGAAAATTATAGTATTTGTAAATCGTACCTTTCCGTTAGGATCTGCTACGAAAATTGGTTCGCTCGGATACATGTTTTTCTCAGACCAAGTTTTCCAAGACTTCTGCACAGTGTCGACTTTAATAATCTGCAAAAGAAAGTTTTATTGATCAAAAGATTGTATTTTTATCTATCTTTTGTTTCCGCTACAAAGTAGTATATCGAAAAAATTACGACTACAAACGTCGATACAGGAAAAGTTTATTTCTACTTGTTATTTTTTATCACCTCTGTATTTACTAGTAAGCATGTTTCCATACGATTATATTTTTCCTTCTTTCTTTAATTTTATATGATCGGCATATTTATGAGAAATCTCTGAAAACCTGATACACCTAAGAAAATTAATGATTTATAATAAGAAGTTCATAAAAATGTATACTTTTCTAAATACGGGTATGAAAACATACCCTTCCATGGTAGAATTTTCGTTAGTGTATATTGATTGTGTTTAATCAATGCAATTTATTTGCTATATACTGTTGTCAATTAATTGTTTACTGATTTTTTAGCTGATTATCAGAATTATTTAACTGATTATCAGCATAAAAATGCAAAATATCAATGCATAGTTTTCTACGTAGCGATTATTCTCCGAGCTTAATGTCGTATTAGTACTTATATTTACCGTGCCAGGATTCTCGATGTCTACGTCGCTGGAAACCGCGTAGAAATATCGATATTCTCTTCCTTGACAGAAATCGCTGTTGATCCGTGGAGTCTCACAACCGAGATCACAGAGCAGTTCAGGTTTCACAAAGATCCTTCCATCCGGTAACCTGTGAGCCGTCGGTTTTTTCCGTAGTCGTGTTTGCTGTTCTTCTTCAAATTTATTTGCCGAGGTCGCCAAATTGACAGATTTGAAACAGTCGCTTTGGGAACTATTTGTCTCCACTTCCTTATTGTTTTGCCCATACACTCCGAAACTCTGGTTTACAGTTTTGGCCGTAATTAAATTACACTCGGGGGAAACATGAACCTCGGGAGATTTCATCGGCAACACAAAGCGCAAAGGCCTACCACGGAACATCCGTGGGTAATCTGGATTTTTCTGAATGTTCTGCGCAAAAAAAGTATTTTATCGAGCCAGTTCGTCGTACCATTTATCATTAGTATTAAAGCAAAAGAACAAGTCGAAATTCGTAAATGTATAGGACGAACGTTTATTCAATTCTTCCCTAATTTTTCTTTAAAATAGATTTAAAAAAATTATTCTCTAATATCGTATATCGAGATAAGTGACAACATGACTTATAGAGTTTTCCTCAAAGGCATTACAGATTTAACAAGATCTTAATGCTACTCAATAATCCCAGCAATTACTGACGAACGTTCTGTTTCTTAATCGGTGGTCATTACTGGTAAATGCTACATTGTATAAGTACCTAACTGTAACTATACAAAGCGATCGATGACAAAGCCGAGAGACAGGATAGAACTGAATAGGTACTTCATTTCTAGCATATAAACTTGAAAATTGCCTAGATCTTGATAAAATATATTATTAGTTTGTTTTAAATTTTTTAATAATGTCATGGAAATTGCTGGGTAGTCACATTTCTGTTTATATCGAAAAAGTCGTGAAAATTGATGTACTAAATACTATAATATTTTGCAATTGATTAATCAACATGTTATGTTTTACTTTTTTCGAAAATTCTATTCAGTCCGCAGAATTGTTCGTGTATTTATCATATTTGGCGTGATGCAATTAACGAAGACATTTTTTCAATCAGTGTTTTGATAGAATGAAGTATTTCCCCGTTGTATCTCTTTACATTATGCCAAGAGACAATTAGAGGGAAAGAGATATTGCATAAAGTATCAAAGCAGACTATTTCTTATTTTGTCAAATTTTCACTTATTATTTTCACATTTAAAATTAGCTACGAACGTTACGTACCCTGTTACATCTAGTTTGCCCTTCAATTTACATCTGCGCGAGGCAAAAAACGAAACAATAAACAGTCGCTATTTTCATACAAGAAACGTATTCTACGAGTATAATTTGAATTAAAAAATGATTTAATACAAAATTATGTAATGATTTAATACAAAATTTATACAGCTTTATGTAAGTCCAATTCCTTAAACCTTGAAGAGCATTGTATTTAAGTTCTTATTAATGTAAAAATGGCTGTATGCCGTTAATTTATAGTAATAAATAAATAAGTAAAAAAAAGATCCTAGCATTTCTTTTTAGCTGATCATGAACACGTCGATTTTAACGAACCTCTGTATTTTACAATACTATTTACAAATATTTACAACCATGATTTCAAGCATGTCAATTGGTATTCCACGTTCACCTTTGCGGATTTTTTCGCAACTATCAAATGATTTTTTTATGATGACACTAAATTATTCGACAGTATAACTTAATATATAATATTATAAGATAATGCAAATACCTTGAGCATATCAATATACATGCAATCTAACATCTTTGCGTCTCGATAACAGCAAATATCAACAACCACGTAATTGCGGTCTCGTGTTTCAAATTCGTTGATGATGTGCAAAAAGAAGAACGTCTCAGCGACGAATGTCCTTACCAATCTTCCCGTCTCACGGGAAATTACGTGGATAAGAGTCTGCAATTGTATCATTATTTCGTTTAACGAAATTTATTACTATTATTGTTTCTATCCGAAATGTAGATGTATGGTAATTTCTTTTACGCAACACACTGTTACATTTCGAATCATTGTGTAAATGACATACATTATGTTTAATACAGATTATTTCAACGAAAACTTATCGTTACGTTTAAATTTAATCCGGATAATTTTAAACCCACGACACTTTTGCGCGATTTTACCTACCTCATAGTTTTTGGGTCCAAATGTTACAAAAAACCGCCAAAAATAACTAGACATGACTGTGTTTTGTGGAAAAAAGTCTCTTAATATTGTAAAGTAATCGTATTTTGAGAGAGAAAACCGTCACGTAATCCAAAATTATCATTTTTCAACGCAAAAGAACGTCAAGTAATTAAGAGTAAGCGCACCGTAATGCAGAAAATCACTCAAAATTGTAATATTTTAATTTACAAAAACGCTAAATAATTTCCAGTAACCGTATAATAAAGCACAAAATTCGCAGTTAACTGAAAGTAATTATTCTGCAACGCATAAAAATGCTAAATAAATAAAAATAACTGCAATTTAACAAAAAAAACGTCAAATAATATCAAACAATCTTATCTTAAAAGAATGTCTTCGCGTCATTTTAAATAATCATTTTTTAATGCAGAAAATCGCCATAAATGATCTTAACCGTATTTTTTCGTAAGCAATCCTCATATAACACAAAATACCATATTTTAACGTAAGAAATAGCGAGATAATCCAAATTAATAACAAATTAAAATGATATACTTGAAGGTAACGCTTGTTTCTGTGTGTTTGAAAACTTATTTGGATAAATCGATCACGCAAGCACAATTTTTGGCAATAATCGCAATCTGTGGAAGAAATTCAGGTACTTATCTATTTTCTACCATATGGCGAAAAAAAATATTGATAATATCAACCATTTAAGCATTCAGGTATATCCGCAACAGATTGATCACGTAATGTTTTTCAAACATTGATGTTCGCGAATTTCCCTCGCTATTCTCCATATTTAAATTTCAACCGAAACTCAACCCTTATGGGTCATGTGACCCCTCTCCTTTTATAATCGTTACCGCTGGTAACGAGGCAGTTTCGATTTGTCCTCCCAATAGTTAAGATCGATACATTATATTCAAGAGTGTGACTCTGTGTAACTGAACGTGTGCTCATTAGTGTGATCTCCATCTACCCATTTTTGCTCGCGATTAATATAATTGCATTTAGACTACTCTAGAGTCTAGACTACTCATTGTGCAACATCTCTTGACTCTCATTTCTACTAACTCATTAGAGTGTTCAGATAGACCCTCACGGGGAACATATTTGTACACCGCTAGATTAATAAATGTTATGTGACGTGAAATCCAAACGACAAAAATCTCATTCCCAAACATTTGGTCCTTCGAGCCGGACTCAGTCACATTTACATTTGGCGAAGTTATAATTCTCGTGAGGGAATTTTCTCGAACACCCTTCAACGAACTTTCTAAAATTGAATCTCTCTTAACGGTGTGTCGGCTCACAAAAACTATTGCGGAAGGTGACTCTCAGTGTGTACAAACTTTATCTCTAAGTGCCAGACGCTCTCGAGTTCACTACGTGCACGCGTACCTAGGGGCCTCTCAGTCCCCGCGGATTCGGACATTGGCGTTCTGCGTGCGCTCCCCGCGCAATCGCCATTTTGAATCTTAGTGCGCGCGCTTTAGTAGCACGTGGTAAATGTGCACGCCGACTCGTGTCTCTCGCACTTGCATACTCTCATTGCATTGAACACAGAGGAGCTCTCTCTCACTCTAGTTGACCGTAGTGCGTACTTAACTCAACTGGCAGCGCTCTTCGACATTGTGATTATTGTTTGCCTGAGTAATTACGTTTCGCTTGCGAGTGCACACAGTAATTCTCATTACGCGTAAAGTGCTGGTACTCTACGATCATATTGCTCATCGCTTCCTGAACTCTAGTGACCCCTCAATTGTGGTTTTGTGCATCATTTTCTCTGACAACTCAACAAACATTAATCATCATGGTCAACTCACGCTCAAGCTCTCCTGCTCGGTCTGAATCCGGCAAGACTGATTCAGGCAAGCCAGCTGCGAAGATGCAGGAAGAGCAAGACACCTCATCAGGAAGAACATCTCCATATATGACTTCTTTGCAATTGCCTGCTCAGCCTGTCGGGAGAATTACACGTGCAAGTTCGCCTACACGTGTAACTGATGTTCTCCTGAATAAGGTATTCGGTCAGCTCACTCTTCTTGAAACCCTGGAAGATGTAATTGCAGCTATCCCTGAGAGTGTAAACTGTACACGACTCTCCGACGTTTCAGTACTGATTGATCGCGTGCAGGAAATTCATGACGAATTTAAAGCCACAAATAGCCATCTCATCTCCAACTGGCCAGCCTCATGCCTTGATCACTCATATTTTGCCGACAAGACGAGCATCAAAGAAGCACAGATCATGCTCAAGGCCAGGCGCCAGTTGCATTCATTAAAGGAACAACTCACTGAAGCCTCTCCTGTTGCTGGTCCTTCAACCGTCAGGCAACTGCCTTCTCGCCTTCCAGAACTCTCAGTACCAACATTTTCTGGAAACTACCTCAAATGGCCGGAATTTAAGTCGATGTTTTTCTGCGTTATTGGCAAACGGAAGGACCTCTCAGATGTGGAGAAATTTCACTACCTTAAAGGGGCAATGACGGACCAGGCGGCTCAAGTCATCTCAAATCTTCCACTGAAGGAAGAATCATTCAACGCTGCTTGGAGTCTTCTCACGTCACGATTTGACAACAAGCGGCTGATGGTTAAATCTCACTTTGAACGAATCATGAACATCAAGCCAATGCAGAAGAGAAAGGCCAGCTCATTGATTAAGATGGTTAACATCATTAATGAGACGACTCAGGCACTCAAAACTCTCTCAATGGAGCAGACCAGTCTTCTGGTTCACATTTTGTCAAGTCTTCTCGACCCAGATACAAGAGAGCACTGGGAGACCACCATCAGCGACACGACAGAGGTTCCAACGTTGAAGGAATTCAACGAATTTCTCAGCTCAAGGGCTCGAGTACTCGAGTCCATTGGAGTCCAATAAAGCACAACCAGCCAATTCATCCTCTGTCAACGCTAAACTGGCTCATTCATTCACTGCTCGAATGCCAGTCGCCTCGATGTCTCGCCAAGCTCAGCTCAGTGTCCGCTCTTCTCAACCAATCGCTCACCCTTCATCGGCTCGAGCCAAGATGTCTGCCAGCTCTGACTACCCGTGCGATTGTTGTGGGGGTAGCCATTTTGTTTCTCTTTGCCCTGTTTTCCGGAGGCTCAAGGTGGCACAGCGCTATGGGGTGATGGAACGCCAAAGGCTGTGCTACAATTGTTTGGGTAGACACAATTTCTGCAACTGTCGGAATACCCAAACCTGCAAGATCTGCAACCGTCCCCACGATACTATGCTGCATACGGAACTTCCAGAGGCAGTACATCAGGGTGGAAAGGAAGCTCCATGAGATATGAGAACTCATAGCAGGTCACTCAGTCCTCCCGGATCTCAGTCTCCACCGTCAGCTCAAGGCAGCCCTTCTTCCAGGAAGTGAAGGGGATGCACAGTCGTCGAATCTCCTATCAACTCACACAAGAAAGTCTTGTCAGGTTGTTCATCAAGACTCTCGTCGTCAGCGACACTGTTGGCTACAGCAGTCGCCCACATCATCTCATAAATCTCCACACATCAGGTGAGACTTCTCATCGACCCTGGTTCTGAAGTGTCGTTTATTTCAGAGCACATTGTCAATGAATTGAATCTCAAACGAAGCAAATCCACCCTGGACATCTTGGGAATTTGTGGCTCGAAGGCATCTTAGACCAAGGGCATACTACAGCTGACGCTCCAGTCAATTTACAGGCCTCTGTCAGTCACGGTAAATGCCTACGTGCTTGCTTCAGTGGCCTCAATATTGCCATCATTCCATTCAGACGACTCACACGATTGGCCACATCTGAGGATATTAAATCTTGCATATCCAAAGTTCCTCGTCTCACGCAAAGTAGACATCATTATTGGAGCAGAGTTATAAGGGCAAATCATTAAGCCCAATATTATTAGACATTCCAATGACGCTCCCATAGCACAGCTCTCAATATTTGGATGGTTGGTAATTGGACCTGTCAGCTTGTCAGCTAAACGCGTCGTAACGGCTCATCACAGCTCTCTCAGCAACATTGATCAGCACTGTTAAGATCTGTTGGCAAAATTCTGGACTCAAGAAGAACCGCCCATCGATTATTCTGCCCAGCTCACACCCGAAGAACAAGAGTGTGAAGATCATTTTAAAGGCACTCACGCAAGAGATTCTAATGGAAGGTACATCGTGAGATTACCACTCAAATCATCACCTGATGTATTAGGAGACTCCTACAAGACGGCTCACCTATGTTTACGACGGATTCTCAGACGATTCCAGAGGGATGGCCCTTATCGTCAATTATATACTCAATTTATGCATGAGTATGAACAACTGGGACACATGATGCGCATCAATGACTCAATAATTAGTCAGCAGCAGTATTATCTGCCTCATTATGGAGTTCTCAAACTCGATAGCACAACAACGAAGTTCAGGGTTATTTTCAATGGATCAAGTCCAAGCTCCACTGGCATCTCAATCAACGATTTAATGCATACAAGGGCAAATCTGATGATTAATATCTTCGATCTTCTCATTTGGATCCGTCAATACAAACATCTGTTCGCCACAGACATCACGAAGATGTACAGACAAATCAAAGTTCATCCAGAAGATTGGAATCTTCAACGAATTCTGTGGGTTTACGACCAGCAAGAGGAAATCCACTGTCACCTCACCACCGTTACGTACGGAACGAAGGCTGTGGGTGTTTTCTGGATAAGTAAGATGTCGAATCACACAAATTCCTTTGTATAATAACGTTTAATGTCACTCTACACATAAGTCCACTCTCATATGCCTGTTTAATCACACAAAAAGCAACATCGGGCACACTCCGCCAGACGTCTCTCACACTTACATTTTCTCTCTCTCTCTCACACACTCACACCACATTCTTTCTCTCTCTCACACTCCTAACCCAATGAAAATAACCCCACACACACCCCCTTTGTTTTCATTGAACATTAGTTTCCAACATTTTCTTTACATTTCTCAACAAGCCTGGGCCACTCAATGGCTTTGTTAAACAATCCGCAGTCATTTTTTCACTCGGTACATGCAGTATCACTAAATTTTCTTTTACTACAGCCTCTCTAATAAAATAACATTTTCTGTTCATCAACTTTGATTTGGTTTTGAAATTTCCCCCATTAGCCAATTTTACAGCATTTAAATTATCACATCTTACTACCCTGCTTTCTCCCTCTCCTATTCCTATCTCATCTAACAAATTTTTGCACCATGTCACCTCTTTCACTCCTTCTAGCATTGCTTCAAGTTCGCTCTCTGTCGATGATAACGCCACCGTCCTCTGCTTCTTGCTTCTCCAATGGATTAAATCTTCATTTCTGAACAGCAACAATCCAGTGAATGACTTTGCATCCTCGGTACTGTCCCAAGAAGCATCTGTTTCACACTTAATCTCTTTGGTGCAACCATTAGCCCCATACTGCAGGCAATAGTCCATGGTACCCTTTAAATATCTCAGTATCCTCTTCAATCCTGTCATATGAATCATCTTTGGACTCTTGTTAAATTGAGATAAACAGCTCACTGCATATGATATGTCTGGTCTTGCATGGACGCTTAGGTACATAAGTCTTCCTAGCAGTTCTTGGTAGTCATTTATATTGCATGTTTGACTAGTTTCATGGTTTGCGAATTTTACATTAACATCCATTGGCGATACACTCGTGTTGCAATCTCTCATTCCATATATTTGCAACAGTTTTTCAATATAGTTCTTCAGGTGCACTGTAATTCTTCCTTCTTCCTGTTCAATCTGCATACCCAAAATACTCTTTGCTTCTCCCAAATTTTTTATGTCTATTTCTTTTCCAATTTCTTCCATATGCCTCTTTTCTATTCTATCATTGCTTGATATTACTACCATGTCATCTACATGTACGCCACAATACAGGAAGTTCTTCCCTTCCCTTTTAAAAAATAAACATGGATCTTCTTTGCTTTGGTTCAATCCACTTTTGAGCAAAGTTTCTGTAAAGAATTGATTCCAGCACCTCCCCGCTTGCTTCAGCCCATAGACACTCTTCTTTAATTTACACACACAGTCTTTATTCGTTTCATATCCCTTTGGTAATTCCATATAAATCTCTTCATTTAAATGTCCATGCAAAAAAGCTGTTTTAACATCATATGATTTTATTTTTCTTCCTTGTTCAGCGCCTATGCTGAACAAAAGTCTGACTGTTTCGGTTCGGATAACAGGTGCAAATGTTTCAGCATAATCGTATCCTGGACGCTGTGCACATCCTATTGCCACTAAACGGGCCTTGTATCTCCTCTCTTGAGTGTTGAGGTCTTCTTTGATATTATATACCCATTTGCTATTTATGATTTTTTTACCCTTTGGACGCTCGACGATCTCCCATACTTGGTGTTTTTTCATTGAATTCATTTCTTCATCCATTGCTTCTTTCCACTTTGCCCAGTCTTCAGATTCTTTGGCTCGTAGTATGTTCTTTGGTATTTCTCCATCTATTATTAGCATCGCACTTTGCCTATCTTTTATTCTCTCTGATCTTCTCAATCCTTCTCTTACAGCTCTTTGTTCCTGTTCTTCTCTTTCTTGGTTTCTCCGTATTTCCATCAGTCCTCTAGTAATTCCCTTGGGCCGACCTCTACCTGCTCTTTGCTGTTCGTGGGTTTCCATTGGTTCTTCTTCATTTTCATTTTCGTTTTGCATCTCACTTTCATTTAAAAGTTCTTCCATGTCCGCATCTTCATAAACACTGTTGTCTTCTGCAGGTATATCTTCAGTTTCATCCTCGCATTGGTCGTGCTCTTTATTCTCCTTTTCAGCATCTAGCCACACTATAATCTGATTCCCGTCATTCTGCAATTCCTCTCTTTCATTGTCCATTAACATCTCTGCTCCGTTTTTGCTTTCGTCAAACTTTACGTCACAATCCGTCCGTACCTTTCCTGTTTCAGGTATGTATACTCTATAAGTATTGTTATTCGCATACCCTATAAAAACTCCTTTAAATGTCTTCGGTCCAAATTTGCTCCTCAAACCTTCCTTGTTTAACACATACGCGACACAGCCGAATCTCTTCATATATTTCACATTTGGCTTTCTTTCATGCCATAACTCATATGGCGTTTTTCCATGCACTTTTGTTTTTATTCTATTTCGTATGTGTGCGGACGTACACATTGCCTCAGCCCAAAAATTCATGGGCAATTGTGAGTCCGATATTATTGACCTTGTCATCTCTATTAGCGATCTGTTGTGTCTCTCTGCCACTCCATTACATTGTGGTGTTCTAGCTGGGCTCAATTCATGTATAATACCTTTTCCTTCCAGCCATACTTTCAAATCATTCCCTATAAATTCTCCTCCATTATCTGACCGTATTGCTCTTAACTTTCTACCTGTTTGGTTTTCCTCTAGTAGTATCATCTTCTTCAATTCCTCGGCTGCGTCTCCCTTTTTCTGTAGCAATCTAACAAATACCATCCTCGAGTAGTCGTCAATTACGGTGAAAATATATCTCTTACCTCCTTTTGAGATAGGGTTTATGGGCCCAATTAAGTCCATGTGCCACAATTCTAAAATTCCCTTTGTCTTTCTGTCTATCATTCTTGGGTGCGCTTTCCTACATACCTTTCCTTCGACACAACATTCACATTGTATATCTGTCTCATCTTGTTCTCTTATGCCAATCACCAACTCTTCCTTCTTCATTTCTTCTATTATCTTCTTACTGACATGTCCCAGTCTTCGGTGCCATATATCTTTGTCCACTGTTGCTGTCACAGCTTCATTGTCAATTATTCTAGATTCAACAAAGTATCCATTTCCTTTACGCACTGCTGTCATTTGCACTTCCCCTTGTTCTTTATATATTTCTGCACTGTTCTTATCAAATTTCACCTGGTATCCATAGTCTGTAAACTTAGCTACAGATAACAAGTTTGTGTTCAAATCTGGGACATATAGTACATTTTTTAGTCTTACCCTATTTTTCATTCTCTCTTGCCTCATAAGAACATCTCCAATACCATTTGACACCAGTCTCCGTCCTTCTTTGTCTGCCAATGTTATTTCCCTCTCTTCCTTATTCATTTTGTCAAATATTTCTATGTCACATGTCATATGGCTTGTTGACCCTGAATCCAACAGCCATACCATACCTTTGGTACTCATTTCTTCAGCATCCTCTCGACCAGTATTTGTTGCTTCACTCTTCCACATACGATCAATCACAGTCATCACATTCTCATCAGTTGTTCTCATCATTGTTTCACCTCTTCCACGTCCATTTCCATTTTGTCTCCATTGATTATTTCTCTGAAATCCACCCCTTTGTCCTCTTCCATAAGAAGGTCTGTTTTCTCTTGTTCCTCTACACTCTGTTGATTTATGCCCAAATCCTTGGCATTTGAAACATTTCTGCTGTCCATAACATTCATTTGACATATGACCTCTTTTTCCACAATTAAAGCAACGTACCTCGTTATTCATTCTATCATTTGCTCTCCTTATATTTTCTTGATCCTTCGGCATCCTCTCGTCCTTTCTTTTTTCCTTCCTGGCTTCTTCTTGTTTCAATGCATACCTTATATCATTCACGTTTATGTTCCTTTGGTTTTCCATTATTCTTACATTTTGGTCAAATTCTTGTCTCAGGCCTCTCATAATGTACACCTTTAATTCATATTCTTCTATTATTTTTCCAAATTGCTCACATCGATTTCTTAATGCTTCAGCTCTATTCAAGAACTCATCCACACTTTCTTCTCTTGTCATTCTTAAATTTGTTAATTCGCTTAAGACTGTTCCCCTCATTTGTTCGGATTCAGCTGCCATATTGCACTTGATCATATTCCATAGTTTATCCGCGTTTTTTTCATTGCAGTATCTCAATACCTGTGCTTTGCTCATTGTGTTAATCATGACAGTTCTTGCGGCATGATTGTCGTCGTCCCACTCGTCCCATTTTTTATATTTCTCTTCATAATTTTCTTCTCCTTCCTTAGGTTTCTCACATGGTTTTACCCCTATCAGCTTTTTCCATAACTTTTTTGTTCTCAATATACCTTCTATTTTTTCTTTCCATAGGAAGTAATTTCCATCGTCCAGTGGCTCAACGCTCGCCAAATTCCAACCGTCAGCCATTGTCTCTTTGTCCCACGCGACACACGTTTATTCCCTTTTTTTTAATTTCTCACAGATTTTCGGTTTCAATCCTTACCAACCACGCTCTGCTACCATTTGTGGGTGTTTTCTGGATAAGTAAGATGTCGAATCACACAAATTCCTTTGTATAATAACGTTTAATGTCACTCTACACATAAGTCCACTCTCATATGCCTGTTTAATCACACAAAAAGCAACATCGGGCACACTCCGCCAGACGTCTCTCACACTTACATTTTCTCTCTCTCTCTCACACACTCACACCACATTCTTTCTCTCTCTCACACTCCTAACCCAATGAAAATAACCCCACAAAGGCTGCTCCATTTCTTGCTGTGCGGACTTTACTTTAACTCGTCGAAGATGAGGGTTATAAATACCCCCTCGCTGCCAATTCAATCATTCATGGCAGGTATGTTGATGGTATATTTGGAGGAGCTGATTCTCTACATCAACTTACAGAGACAGCACTTAATTTATATTTAATACAAGTTAATACAACTGTGCCACGCGGGCGGGTTTCCACTTGCAAAACGGCACTCTAACAGCATGGATTTGCTAGAGGTCATCTCAAAAAACCATCTCACCGACGCAACAATTAATTTCGACGACTGTGTTACCAAATTACTAGGACTCAACTGGTCACCTCAACTAGATACACTCAATTTTTCAACGCTACCAGCAGCTCAGACAAAGGAATTCACCAAACATCTTGTCTTCTCTGAAATAGCACGAATTTTTGACCCACTTGGCTTTGTCTCCCCTATTGTAATCAGAGCAAAGATGCTGTTGCAGCAACTCTGGTTGCATAAGCTCAGCTGGGACGACCAACTCCCAGCAAAACTGCTCTCTCAGTGGCTCAGCATCAGGAACGATCTCACTAAGGCATCATTAGTCTGCTCCAAGACGAAAGTCGCACCTTTCAAATAGCTGACCATCCCGAGGTTAGAGCTAACAGCAGCGCTGCTACTCGCTAAATTGGTAAGACACGTTCTTACTGGACATTTTTGTGGACTGATTCTCAATTGACATTAGCTTGGATCAAATTTCACCCTTCGAGATGGAAAGATTACGTGAGAAATCAAGTCACTCAGATTCAAGAGCTTACACAGACTGCTCACTGGGATCATGTCACAGGACCTGAGAATCCAGCAGATTGTGCATCTCGAGGTGTTACTACAGACCAGCTCCAAAATCACTCTCTGTGGTGGACGGGACCACCATGGATTACTCAATCTCAAGACTCATAGCCCACCCAAGACGACACTGTTCGATGACCTTGGCCGGCAAGAAACTCGTTCTGGAGTCGCACTGCTAGCAGTTCGATCAAAACAGTGTATGAGTGGGATCTTATCTACAGGTATTCTTCACTCAACAAGCTCCTCAGAGTGACATCTCTCCGTCAAAATTACATTGACAAAATCTCAAGCAAACTAGGCAAGATACAAGCTTCCCTAATCTCTGCAGCTGATATGGACAAATCACGTCTTCTCTGGATACGGGCAACTCAAGCTATCTTCTTCAAGGAAGAAATTACAGCTCTCACAAAGGGAATTCAACTTCCCACTTCTCATCCATTCAGTCGTCTCACCGCCTTCATCGATCAGAAAGGAATTATCAGAGTAGGAGGTCGCCTCAATAATGCAAATCTCTCTTATGAGAATATGCATCCAGCAATTTTGCCGAAGCAGTCAAGGCTCTCTTCTCTCATCATTGAAAATGCCCATAGAAGCACCATGCATGGAGGCACTCAGCTGACATTGGCCTTCATTCGTCAACTCTATTGGATCATCGGTGGGCGAGCTCCAGTCAAATCACACGTTTTAAGATGTGTCGTTTGCGCTCGACATCGAGCAATTCGTGCTCAACAGCTCATAGGACAGTTTCCTCAGGCTCGAGTTGTCCCATCAAGAGCTTTCAGCCACACTGGCATCGATTACGTAGATCCTATAACTCTCAAGACGTGGAAAGGGCGAGGAGCAAAAACTTACAAAGGATGAATCGGCGTGTTTGTGTGTCGGACCACGTCTGCTGTACATCTCGAGCTTGTTTGAGATTACTCTGCAGATGGTTTCTTTGCTACATATCGACGGTTCACAGCGAGGAGAGGTATTCCAGCCAAGATCTACTCAGACTGTGGGACGAACTCCATCGGTGCTGATGCATAGCTCAAAAGGTGCTTCACTCAGGCTACTCAGGAAAATCGGTCTATTGCATCAATAATATGCAAGGACAGAACTGAGTGGACTTTCAACCCACGGCAAATGGAAAGCCGCTGTCAAATCAATGAAGTTCCACCTCCGAAGAACAGTCAGCGACGTTCTGCTCACTTTTGAGGAAGCCTCCACGCCACTTGCGATAACGCAAGTCGTAGCCCTTCTCAATTCTCGACCTCTCGAACCTTTATCTGACGATCCTGATGATATCTGTATTCTCATTCCGCGTCATTTTCTCATTGGTTCTGCTCTTAATGCTGTTCCAGAGGCTTCTCTGCTCGGTATCTCTCTCAGTAAACTCTCTCGTTGGCAGCTTATTCAGCAATATGTTCAACGATTCTGGCGACAGTGGTCTACTCAGTATCTCCAGCAACTACAAACAATTTCCAAGTGGCACCATCCGAACAATAATGTTCAGGTTGGGTCACTCGTACTGCTCACCGACGAACGCCTTCCGCCTGGAAAATGGCCAATGGCCAGGGTTCTTGAACTTCGCCCTGGAAGGGATGAAATGACACGAGTGGTGTCATTGAAGACGGCCACCACTACCTTGAATCGCCCCTTGACTAAGCTCGCTCTTTTACCGGTCACCTCATCATCAACAAGTTGCTGATGGCGGGCGGGAATGTTCGCGAATTTCATTCGCTATTCTCCATATTTGAATTTCAACCGAAACTCAACTCTTACGGGCCATGTGACCCCTCTCCTTTTATTATCGTTACCGCTGGTTTCGATTTGTCCTCTCAATAGTTAAGACCGATACATTATATTCCAGAGCGTAACTCTGTGTAACTGAACGTGTGCTCATGAGTGTGATCTCCGTCTACCCATTTTTGCTCGCGATTAATATAATTGCATTTAAACTACTCTAGACTACTCAATGTGCAACATCTCTTGACACTCATTTCTATTGACTCATTAGAGTGTTGAGACAGACCCTCACGGGAAACATATTTGTACACCTCTAGATTAATAAATGTTATGTGACGTGGAATCCAAACGACAAAAATCTCATTCCCAAACAATTGACTACTTGATTTTGTGTTAAAATACGGTTATTTGAAATTATCTGGCAATTTTCTGCATTGAAATACGGCTATTTTTAGTTGCTTGGCCAATTTACGTTGACTCAGATACGGACGAGTTCTCGGTTCTTATCGCTTAATCTTATTGTTTTCCTGGCCTCACAACGATCGTGGTGTTGATGGGTACTCGGCTCGATATGATTTCGTCGCGAATATTTTCTATCATACTGGCACCTGTTACATGTCAATAAAGACAGGAGAATAATGAGGATTAACTATGTCTATCGAAATGTATGGTATGCTATGTATATGCACACCATCATCTTTTTACGCGATATATTTACTTTTGCGCCACTTTGTCCGTTTACTTTATTTATTTTTTAGAATACTTGTTTGTAAATTAAGGAAAACGTTTTAACGAAGTCCTGATGTCATCAAATTTATTCGGCGGTTTGTTCCTTTTTCTGTGTACTTTTATAATACATACGAAATGAAGAATTAAAGGCTGTCATTTTCTTATGCGAATGTAATGAATCAGTTTGAACGCTTTCATAAGTTTTTATAATCCGTTTACGCGTTTTTTTTTATTTTGGAAACCGATTTATGAAATGTACATAAGAGTAATGTATTGTATTTTTTACACGGTTTTATTTTACGCGACCACTACTGGAACAAATCTATCGCATAAAAAAAGGATCGGTGTATATGCATATGCGACTTGTGATAATCAGCAGCCCAGCAGATCTCGCGATATTCGCTACCCAAGTTGTGAAACATTTGGTATATACATACGTAAGGTAAAGCTATTGGTGGAAAGATGAACTTCGTGAAGAGGGGGGGGGGGGAGATTTGTCAGGGTATACGTAAAGGAACATAAAAAAAGAAATAGAGAAGGAAATTGTCGTTTGCTGAAGGAAATTGTACCGCGTAGCTTGGAGAAAGAGGTGTGGTACAGTTACAGATTATATGATAGGATACGAGAGAATGACGTTTGGAATGAAGGAGAAAAGGTAAAAGGAAACACTAAATATGAACCATTTGCCGCAGAAAGACACTCGGGAGGACTGGTGTTAACAAAGTCGAAATTCTCGAGTAAGTATATACTCCGGCCTTCTGTTTTTCGGAAGACAGGAAATTAGGTCACAAAGAAAGTAATCCCTGCGGGAGTCCAGTGAAAGCCATCCTAGCTCATGAAACGCAGGACTTATATGATCCGACCCCCTACGATTGGTCACGAAACGTCCACACCGATTCAAGGATCTTCGCGAGATAGTATCTGCTTGTTGTGTTGACTAAAATACGTCTTAAACTTGGAGGTAATTGAAAACTGATGAAATGAAAAAGAGAGAGATGGAGGGGGGGGGGAGAGAGAGAGACGGGGCCCATGAGGACAAAAGATAGTATAAAGTAGTAATAAAAGTAATAATAGTAATAGTAGAGATAATAATAATAGTAATAATAATGAAATAGTAATACAAATAGATAAAAGTAGAAAGTAATAAGGCGCATTTCTAGTGGGAGAATCCTAGAGATTAGAATTCCCAGAGCCCAATAAATAATCACAAAGGGCCATCTTAAATGAGAGAATGAGTTTTTATTATTATAGGGTCGCACCTTTTAGAATAAGTGGAAATCCTGAAGGATCCAGCAAGCATATGTAATTGTGTGGAAAGGAAAGGGTTCGACTCGAATGATGATAATAATTATTCTGCTGTTCTGGATAATTTTTTTGCTGTTAAAGAACGAAGAGAGAGATAATGAGGTACAAGGGTGCGGGGGATGATGTTGATGCCATCATAAATATAGTATGTGGTAAAGTCAAAATTTATTCCTCCAAACTCGATTTCCAGCACTCCATAATGACTTCATCAGAGACTCTGGGTTCTGTGGCTCTACCGAATGTAAGATATCGAAATGGTGAGCACAAATGGAAATTTCGGGCGAGGGAATTAGTCTTACTCTAATAAGTCATTGTACCATTGTATAAGTAAGTCATTATACCATTACTATTATTCTTAAGTGCATGTATAGTATCCGGTCATTGGCTACTTCTGTGCCATCAATATATAATAAACAGATGTTTCCAAAGTGAAAGAACTAATTATTTAAATACACAATACCAGCACCTTTCACATGTCACCCGCTCGGGATTTTACATGAATATCATAGTAACTGTATAAAAAGGTTAATGAAGGTGTAAACGCCATTTTTGATAAGTGCTTCCTTATTTCTGGAAAGCATTGTGCTAGAATAAGCTATTGTTCACCGTGGATTTTTTATTCATTAACCTTAATGGGGTGATAAAGAAGTTGGAAAACAGGTAGCAAGGAATGTGATGAAAGGACGAAATAATGTCACAGAATCAGCCGGGGTTTAGAAGGAAAACGTGTTATAGGAGAAAAGTAATGGTGCAAACTTCGTATAAATCCGGAAATTTTAAATATGGAGACGCTAAATGCGAGAAGAAGGAATATCTAGCATAAGTGTGTGAATACATGTGGGATGAATGGGTATTCGAATGCCAATGTGTAGAAGTTGGTATAAAAACCGAAATCCCTTTTACCGAACGAGTTAATTAGAATCGTAAAAGAGAGTCGTAATAACAGAATTGACAGAACAGTGTCGAATTATGGTCAAGGTTACGTCATACTATACCATTTATGTTACGTGTATAAATAATTTAACACCCCAATATCTGATACACATTCCGGTTTTACGCTGACAAATAAAACAAGGACCCTTCCAGTAGTATAAATTGTAAATTTATCTTACAGAGACAAAAGATATTTTATGTAAGCCGAAATGAAGAATTTATTTAACGAAAAATTTAATGGCAATGGGTTTGAAAGTAACTCAGGTATTGCTATAAATTTCGAGTGCAAATAAGTTACAGTCATAGTTAACAATATTAATACCAATGATACCAATAATAACAATGTTAATTAATTGTAATTTAAGAAATAAGAATTCAATGTCACACTTTTATGTAACCGTCCCTATTTTTAGAGGGTTATTAATATTTTATTAACTTATATTTCAGTGTATTATGTAAGGAAATGGAATATTGTTGCAAACATATTTCCTTGAACAATATACGTAATTTTTGTCAATAAATGGTTAATAGAAATTGTTTAAAGATCATATTCCTTTGATTTGGAATAATTACAAAAGGGTGCTGAAAACTTCCTATTCGAATATAAATTTTTCGGTAGTAAGTGGCATTCACGTCAAACTATTTTTAAAAATATATATGATGACTCGGCATAAATACGAAAGGATGAAAGAATGAATATATTTTTCAATATAACATAACTGTATATAACATACGTTTTCATTTTCGTGCCACCTTAAGGATGAACTCATTGGATCGTTTTTAATGCGAGAGGCAAACATTAGAGTCAATGAGACTGCCAAGGGTTGTTCGACAACGATGAAGTAATTTTCAGTAATACCAAATGTATGCATGTACGAAGGGTTGAGAATCCATCTGGATGGTACGGAAGCAACGATAGTTGCTTGCTCAAACATCGATAATTCGACTTCTTTGCCCGATTCATCTGGAAAATATTTCGTATCACTATGAATATTGACATTGCACTTAAGAGAGAGAACACAAAGAAACTACATATTAACGATATGCGATGTAAAAGTTACAACTGATGAAATGATCGACATAAAAAATGTATCAAAGAAAGGTAAAAGGCAAACCAAAAGGGTCATTAAAGTGCCTTCATTATTTTTAAACACTAACCAAGTAAAAGAGTAAGAATTACAAAAATCCGTAAATGCTTTAAAAGTTCTTTGTTCTTTTGCCACTATTTCGTATCGAACTTATTTTACCGAATGATACGTATTTTTATTTCTAGCTGTATTCTAAACTTTTTAATGCTTAGACTAATTTTAATTCTTTCTGAAATTTGGTAAAAAGGGATTCTTGACTCGGAAATCAGCAAGTTTTTGTCGAACAAAAGAGCTCATAAGATCCATAAGCCCATAAGAGCTCAAAGATCATAGCTCAACTTCACCGTGAATATTGATTCATGGACATATTGTTTTTTATTTAACGTTCATCTGCATACCGTAACAATTTTCAAATGAAACACATACCATTAAGTAAATTATAAGAAAATGCTACGAATCATAAACAAGATTATAAATAAAAATGTAGAGAATTCCCCGTAATTTCTTCGTCTTTGGTAGCGATGTAAATTCTAAAATTTCATGTTCATGGCATTATACCGATTGCGATACGACTCGGCGAGAAGCACACGACGTTATATGCAGGTCCGCGTGGTGTGATGCTCAAGCCCAAATTATATACCGTGCCATCGTTCATTACATGAGGATGAGACGTATGATTCACGATTCCCACGTATTCACTTACATTCACCTATTAACAGCACAAAAAGTCTATTTACACGTATGATTAGCAGAGTTATAATCAGTTGTCGCGTTATCGCGAACTTCTCTGTATACAACGTGCTTTAATTAGGAAGTTGCACAATATTTTTCAGAAGAATGAATCGTTTAATTCAGAATTATAGCTTTTCTTATTATTATCGTGTTTGCTTCTTCACAAACTCGAAGTTGATGTAATATGGTACCTTTTCGACAGCAGGTAATGAAAAATGATAAAATTGATAATTATGCGGTTTAATTATTTTTAATAATACGAAGTTTGAAAGCACATTTCTCTAAATTACTTTGCAAAAGTCACGCTATAACATAAAATTATACTTGAGACTGCGATTTTAGTAAAATTAGTTATTATTTACACAACGAAATGCGTGAATGTTCATTCTTCCGTATTTGAAATAGTTAAATAGAGATTTTAAATTTTACTACTACGAAAAATTCGGCTAAAAGCGTGTTATATGTAAATTATAACTTATATTGTCAAACACATGTATATCTGAATTCGATGAATGAATATTTTCATTTCCTGCTGAAAAATATATTTAACATTTTTCCTTCAACTTTGCATCATTGCAAGTGTTACTACTATTATAATTTACAGAGAGAAAGCAGATTTACCTTTCCCGTTGTCTCTAAAGTTTTTGGATCTATACGATGCATTATCGGTAGTTCAGTGAAGGTGTAATACTCGTCGCCAAACGGATACACCGATATCATCGAATTGTCGGATAATTCACCAGCGGAGTAAAATGTCGCAGCGATTCTGCCAACATTAATTATTTCTCACTTATTCACTTATGCACGTAGAAACATTCATTCCACAAATCTACCTTCTTTCCAATCATTTATTTGTATATCTAAATGTGTACATTAATTGCAGCTAATTATATGATTTATGAAATATCATGAGTTACTAGCCAATTTTGTGAAAGAATACGGGAATATAAGGGTATGAGAATTAATGTATAAATAAGAAAATAGAAGGGAGTATACGTAAATCAGAGAAATACGTGAATATGGGTTTTAAGTATCATATAATAATTTTAATGCTAAACAAATCCCAATGTGGACAATTCAAACCGCTCTAACGTCTGCTATTTACGAAGTTTTTTAAAAAAAGTTCAAACAAAAATATAAAAAGAATGAGACGAAAAATATAAAAGAAAAATATAAAAAGATAAGAATGAGACGAAATAAATTATCGACTTATAATAATTCACATTGTTTATCCTATGTGCCGGGACATTGACTTTACATTACGAGCGTTCTGCTACTCAATAACAAAAATTTAATAATTATGAAAGAGCAAATATAAAGACATATATTTCAAAGGTTACCTTTGAAATATGGTTTGACAAGGATCGGGTACTGCACTCGTGCCGAATTCCGTCACGATGATCCTTTGTGCTGCCTGATTCTTTTTATATGTTTCAGTTTGGACGAATCTACATTGGTAAGTAACATTCCCGTTGGAGATCTCAAACCTACCGTTTATTTATCATTAGTACAGCAGATAGGTGAAACAGGAGTATTCGTATTGTATTTCGTATGAATCAATATGAAACGTGCTTGCAAATGTTTCAAGTAATTTTAAAGATACGCATGTAATAATAAGCGATATAGAAATCGTAAAATGTATCTCAAATATTGCTGACGATATATCATTGATACAATTAAAAATTTCCTCGACATAAAATATACCGGTTCAATGGTTGATTTTCTGTCATCACATCTTGTTCGTCGACCGTTTAAATAATTTACTGTCGAACGGTATCTTATCATTATGTATTATTACGACGATGTATAGTTAGTACATACCTGTGCAGCAGTGCGGAACTGTCAAAAAGGTGCTTAAAAGAATAATCTCCGACTTTTAAACTGCCAGGACCGTTCCTCAGCAATGTCCCATTCAACCAGGCAGGTATTCTTCCGATGATCTTTCCCTTAATAGGCTTTATAATTTCTTCCTCACAGGATCTCAGCCAAATGGAAGCATCGCAATTTGGCCATAAATCTCCTACATCCTCTTTACCAGATTTTTCACGTCTTCCTGAATCATTCTCCGATGCTCCGTTGTCGCTGGTGTTTTGCTGCATGATCATCACAAATTTCACATTAACACGATAAAGAAAGGAGGGTTCCACAGGATTGTTATATGTGTTATCGAAATATTAAGGCACAATATAGGCGTTTTATTTCAAAGGTGCATGAAACAAATGCTTAATGCTGATCTGAATGCACTAGTCAAGCGTTATTGTTGTGTTTAAGGGGGGCAATTTAAAAGAACTTACACTGATCGTAAGATTCACATTTCTGTTTAATAGACTGTCGATTCCGCCAAATTCAATGAATGAAAGGTTATTCTCTGTTCTGGACCGATAAATTTTGTTACGCCGCATTTTTTCTCACGATATTCATTTCTGTTTATATACATAAATACCATTATTATCTTGTTTAACCGATTATTAAGATATTCCTGCTTTGTTATTACATAATTATTGTGTTATTTAATCGATTCACCAGATGTAATTTATTTAATTTATTTAATCGGTTATCAATATTCATTACGATAGTTATGTATCCTGATCACATATATATATTTATTTGGGACACGATTTTTTGTTTTAAACTTCCTCGTCATTGTAATCGTTGTTCGGGAACACTTGAATCTCTAGTGATTCCTGAATGTACGATAGAATTTGGTAAACTCTCTTGTGAGTGAAATCCATTCCTTGCTCTCGAGTTCACAACTGCAAATGGCGCTTACGCGTCTGTCTCTTGACCTTAAAAATCCTAGGTGCCACTAATCGATTTATCAGGTGGTACTGCTTGCCCGAAGCCATGCAATGTCCCACGTGAATTATTTCTCCGGGGTTTCCACGTGTATACTGGCATCCTTGACACGTGCTGCAATTGGAACATGACCTCCTTCGGTTTACACCAATTTTTGTTTCATAGGACAAAAGCAGCGATTCTTGACCAGAGAAATAGTGTAGGAAACCTAGGATACAGTAAAGTACTTAAAATAAGACAACTAAGGGAACTGTAACATTTTAAGTTTCACTGATACTACAGAGATATTGATACTTACTATACTTATTTCGTGCAATCATTTTTGACTAGCTGATCTTATAAATGAGTTGCTTAATTAACGTAATGGCAAATTGTGTTTTCATTTAAGAAAATACGTATAGTTCAATGGCATGTGTATAGGGTGTTAACTAATAGTGAAATTTTTTATTTTCAATCAAATTTTTTTCGGTAACTTATTACGTTTTTCAGAACTTTGCAATTATGCCATAAAAATGTTAAGAACTGTAGAATTTATAAATCATTTTGGAAAAGGTGCAATGAAAAAGAACTTGAAAAATACACGGGAAATAAGTTAATAAGGTAGAAAATAATAATTATAATTATATAATTATATAATTATATTTTTTATATATTATTTTATATATTTTATATTTTATATATATATATATATTTTTATATAATTATATAATTATAGTTAATAAGGTAGGCTTTTTCGTTAAGAGTGTCATCTGCGGGTGCTTTTATCCTACTGAATATGAACTTACTTATTACGAACCATCGTTGTTTTTGGACCTACATTAATTATTAGAAGAAATTCATGAAAATTGCAATTATCAGATTTTTCCAAAAGATTTTGCTGTTTTATAATCTTTTTATACACTGGCGGTTGTACGTAAAAGGTCAACATTGAACATGCCACACATTTTAATCAATTTATTCATACTTTACCGTATTATTTCCTTATTCGCCAAAGAATTTGAAAGACACAAATTGTTTCTGTGGCTTATAGAAGCTTATATCTTATTGCAAGCAAAGAATCAATACGAAACATTATTTTTTTGCTTTATCACATGCCTAGCAAATTTTTGTACGGGTCATTTTGAGCAAGCATGCTGCAATTTAAACGCTTCTTCCTTTCTGTCCAATTCAGTGAAAAGAATAACGTCATTTTTAATCAAGCTTATAAATAGATTCGTCCACTTGGATATGTACCGCAAACGAAATATTCAAGACTAACCCCCAGCTTACAATACTTCTTGAAATTTCGATGTGACATTGCCATAAGCTATGTAATCTTGATAAAAGAATTACAAACGTATTATCCTGTTAAAGGTAAGCTGTGGCAACTCGACCCAACAAATCCAATGACAATATTCACCGACGACGTCACTTCTTCAGAAGGATTTCTTACACAACATGTTTTAGTGTTTCATGCATCGCTCGTCGCGGATTATTTTTGATGATTGACTGAAATCTTTGCACTCTTTGATTATTTTCAAAGGGTTCCAACGTTTGCGTCTGTGATCATCGCGCGATAGTGAAGTTTAAATCAAAAATAATGTAGGCCTCTTTATTTTTTAAAAGAGACTCTGTAGTAGTTTTATACCAGAGGATATGGAACGGAAGGGTTTAAGTTAAAAACGACTGCTTTCTATACCCTGCTTATAGAAATTTATTATTAGGTAAACCCTAATACAGCGACTCCGACTGCGACTTTAATTTGAACAATACGACTGCGACTTAGGATTATCGTCACTGACGATACCACTGCGACTCTTAAAACTGTCCTCTTCGACGGTTCGACAGCGACTCTCTACATCGGCGACACTGCCGATCGCATTACAGTTTTCCCGTCTCACACCCACACACACACACACACATACACACATCTCGGACCCAAAAACCCTCCACTCGTTAGGGACTACATCCCTGCAAACAAAAGATGAGAATCGGATCCTACAATAATGTATTGTTTTTCTTGTAAGTTTGATCTTTTATTATAAAGAGTATTATTACAAATGTACATGAAATGCTTATAAAATTACTTATGTCTCTTATTAGTACTTATGTATGTAGTATTAATTATGTCTCTTTACGTATACACATCTAAACTGTTTGTCTATGAAATTACAGGGTAATTGAGAAGGACAAAGCGTGTGGCTTTCTGCAGACATTTAAATCGTCCCGATAGCCAAAAGTTCAAGGTATCTTTTGTCTTTTACACCGAACAGTCCTTTGTGCTCAATCTTTATGTGTCACGTGTGTGATCCTGTTGTCGAAAACAGGGTTCTTGGCCAGTTTAAGCGCTCAGTTGTTGTCATCGAAGTTCCTTCCCGTGAGTTAATGTGAACAAATTAATTGTACGATGCGCAATGAACTGTAATGGATCGGTCGTAGAAATTTGTAAACTCTAGGTTTTATTTCCATAAGGGTGTACAGATCGGAGCAAAATGATACAGAGATTCGGTGTAGTAACTTGTCTTGTACAATCTGAGTTCTTTTGTGTCTTGACAGCTATTTTTATACAATATATGCAATTGTGGGCTTGGTCAAGGTAGTGAAGCGTAAGGGTCTCCTTTACAATAAAAAATTTGGGATTCGGAGGGAAAAGGGGAAAGAAGGGATAGAGCGAATTTGATTAGGATGACGAGGATGCAGCTCGATAGTTTGTATAATTTGTAGGGTCCGCTGATAAGGGTGTTAGGGTAGGTTGTGTCGTAAACTTTGGTGTTTTCGGAGTTCGGGAAATGTTGGGTTTTATGATTTGGAGTTTGTCCAGGATCGGAGATGTATTATGGATGATGAGTATTTGCAGCTGCAAATCTTTCTAGGGATAAGATATGCCAAAGGTGTATAGACGGGGTGTATAGACATTACAGAACCTCCGTAAGTAAACGACCTCGTTCGCCGCCTGTATCAAGGTCATGTACTCCGCTTCAGTTGATAATACGGTGAGCATTCTCTGCTTCCTGGATTCGCGCGATGTCGGGCATCTACTTACTTGTTAGTGAAAAAACGTACCCGGCAGATGGTGCCCTGTCTTCTAAACCATTTGTATTGTATAATCGGCATCAACGTAACCCTTGCAGACCTAACTTACACCGTAGCGAATTACCATGACCGCCGGAGTTTATAAATAGGTATCTGAGTACGCATTTAGCGAAATTGTATTGACTGAAATAGCTCACGGCATAAGCTATTTCAAGCCTGGTGCATATGTATAGCCAAATACATTAGAGCTTCCATTAATTCCTGGTACGGTAGTTTCTTCGCATCTTCTTCCTAATCGGCTTTCTTAAGCTTTGTTCCTGAATCCAAAGGCGATGGAAAATCGAACATACCAAATTGTTCAAGGGTTTCCTTTATCAGATCCTTCCATACCTTTTTGGATTACTCCGCGATTAGCGACCCACCGCATA
The DNA here is from genome assembly GCA_963989215.1 of Hedychridium roseum. Taxonomy (NCBI): domain Eukaryota; kingdom Metazoa; phylum Arthropoda; class Insecta; order Hymenoptera; family Chrysididae; genus Hedychridium; species Hedychridium roseum. Next base: position 2,048,155 of record OZ022317.1, on the reverse strand, counting down.
ATGCTACGCACTACTCTCTTTTTTGTTTTCTACCGTAGGCGGTTCGCTTTAATCCTTACTGTTGTGTCCGAGGTCCAGAAATTGGATTTTGTAATAATAATAAGATGATGTAAACCGATTACATACTAGGTTTATTTCGCACCTCCGTACTGGCCGATACTGATCGATACTGGCTATTCTGGTCGAGAACTTTTTGTCCCGCGTACTGAATCTAGTATCTTAGGAAGAATATAACACACCTGGTCCTCTTTATACTCGAGAATTTTGCCAGCTTTCTTCGCTATACTCCTCTCACTTCTTTCTATATAAATCAATTCTTGCAAAGTTACTTGCAAAAATTTCCCTGAATATTTTCTGCTCGATAGTGCTATTGAAATAAGCGGTCCTGATGTCGAATTGATCGCAGTTCGTACTACATTGTTCCGTTAAAACAACCATTGTTTTTATTGTCCTTAAACGTGCCACGGGCTCATACGTCTCGTTGAAATCTAGATCTAAATCCTGTGCAAATCCTCTCGTGACAATTCTAACTTCCTTTCTACTCAAGGTGCAATCATGATTGTAGTTGTTCCGAAGAGCAATTCGACTTACAATAATCTTACGCACTTTCGAGCATTAAACCTGAATCTACGTGTCGTTTTCGATAGTTGATTTTAATTCTTTGAAGATAAGAGTTCCTGCAGAAGAATTTCAGCTGCGCAAGCGAGTTCGGCGTCTTCCCCGACAATTTCGTTCGGGTCATTACTGATGCTTACGACTACATTATACTGTTTTCCGGGTCTTCTCTTCAATCCTGTAAATATCTTCCGAAATCTGTCAGGGTTCTTTCTGCTCGCATTCTCCGGTATGTCCTCGTGTTCTTCGTCTTTTTCTACTTTTTCTGCGTATATTGAAACGGATTCGGCCGTGGTGGGAGTCCCCACCACGAACTCGACGGCAGTCCTCACGGTCAAAATCTGCTACCCAGGCGCACCATGAACTCAGAATATAAAACACACGACCAGGAAATGTTACGGTGTAAATATGACGTCGTTCATATGTGCATCGGAACGAGACTCATCGGGTCGGAGGTCAATCAACAAGAGCGTTGATGCGTAGAATCAACGAAAACTCGGACCATTCGAAATACATTTTTTCCCTGAATAAATTATAAATACTTGATCTTACGTTCGTTAATGATTTGTCAGTTTTCTTGTTGGAAATAGATTTTCAAGATCAAGGACTGTATTCAAAATGTACGTGAAATTACCCCCGGATCAGTTTAGATTTTCGTCTCGACTCCAACAAGAGGAAGGCAAGGGGGTTAAAGAACGTATTTTATGAAACACATTAGAGGATATAACTTTTGAACCAAAAAAGGTATCAGAATGCAATTTGTATAAAAAAATCACGAAAATAGAGCTTTATAGATGTGTGTATTGTTCTATACGTTCAGTGCAATTTTGGTGTGTTATTACGGATCCTATTGGTCTAAAAAATGAATAAAAATTGCACTTTGAGCTTTATTTTATACTCTTTCGGTGTAAATCAGAGCTTGGGGACAGGGATGAATAAGGTCCTTGAGATAAACCTATTGCCATAATCTCGGTAATTTTTTAATACTAAAATACGTTCTTGTTTAGAGCTTTCTTATTGCGGCGGAAAACACAATGACTTTACAGTTAACTGTGAAAGGCACGTGCAAATGAATTTTCATTGGGGATGAGTCATACAAGACACCGATTGTATTAATGATCAACAAAGGTGAATAAACAAAAACACGTATGCGCCGAACGAACGAAAACTGAAACCGCTCTAAGTACACTCTTTCGGTGAACAGGGCTTAAGTATCGTAATTTTCATCGATTAACAGTACCATCCTCATCGAGTTTGAAGTTGCCATTTCGGATTCCACTTGCGATGCTTTCGATGTTAACAGGATGTTAACGTTAATTTCACACTTTTATTCCACTTTACTTCTTTCCGTTCGCCTTGGTCCATAGCCAGTTGACGTCTGGGCCCAAGATCGTCGCGCAATATGTAGAAGCTGCAGATCAGAAGAATCACACGGAGAAAGGCGGGATGTGTATTTCTGTGTTAACGCAAAAGAACAAATTAAAAGAACGTTCACTTCAAGGCGCGGTCTTCCGAAGTGTCGACGCATTAAAAATACAGCAGCCAGCAGTAGCGAGTCTCCAATGAAGACGGTAGCTGCAGCAAAGTGTATTCCAGTAGCTCCGAATTAAATTCAACGGAATTCACGAACAGTAACAGTGTATTGTTTTTCTTGTCAGTTTTATTTTCTATTAAAACATTATTATAAATCTATAGAAACGCTTAAAAAACTAGTTAAATATTTCTCTCTCAAAATATCACGAAATTATAATATGTATCTCAACTGTTTGTTTATCAAATTATGAGGTATAAATTCAAAGGAATTCACGGAAAATAACAGAGCATTGTTTTTCTTGTAAGTTTAGAACATTATTCTAAATCTATAAAAACGCTTAGATTACTGATTTATTTCTTTCTAAAATATCGCGAGATTATAATATGTATCTTAACTGTTTGTTTATCAAATTACGAGGTATTAAAAAATCCTTTTTTATACATAATCCTCACTCAATGAGATACCATTGCAAACTATTAGCACAGTAGTACAATGAACCATTAAGAATTATTTGCACGTTTTAACGGTACATTTCGTTGTAAACCACTGCAGTTGTTAGTTACCGAAATTATATGTATATGGCGATATAGATAAAAATGATAGTAGAGAGAAACTATAAACACTAAAAATCGATTTTTAATATCATCATAAATGTTATGTAACTCAACAAGTATTTGCCTACGTACATCATTTTGTGTAGGTAATTAATTCTATTATAATATAAAGCTTCAATTGGATTTTCCCTTTAACAACTGTCCCGGAAAAAATATTTCTGTACAAGAAACCCGTTCAAATTGTATGATAAGCCTTCAAATATAGAATTCCATTATCATTTTTCGTTGACGTGGTCTTATCTTGGAAATGTAGTCATATTTTTTAGTAAAAAATATTCTTGTAATATTAAGAACACTCGATTTTAGCTGCCGCTCCGTTCATAATTATGAAACGTCAAATGCCGTTTCCCAGCTATCATTTGTATCAGCGACAATTCTTTCCGGAGAAAAACGTGACATTTAATGAAACATTAAGTTGGTTGTGTCGGCGTACCGTATAAATTGCCGTCGAGCTAAACAATGCATTGCGAACTCGCTGGTCATCCAGTCGCAACGTGCTTCGTTAATTAGCCACTTAACAGTTGTAATATTACTGGGAAGTTTCCTTTCCCATTGCCAAACTACCTACCACATTTATGAGCAATTTCCCTGTACCGTAAAAAATCAAATCTTTTAGATATCTAATAGAATAGATCAAATCTATTCTATTTATAATCTATTATTAATATTACGTTATTTTAAAAGTCATTAATCAGTTTAGATGCTAAAAATGGCAATATGTATGTGAAAATAAGGGACGAATATTTCGTCAGGTGTTAATAATCGGAATTTATGATTGATGTCATTCTCATAAATAAAATGGCATGTGGATAACGAGAATTTCTGTAAACAAGTCCTTCTTTCTTTCTTTCTTTCTCCTTCGTTAAGTGTACAATTTACGATTCTCAGAATAGCGTTTTCATAAACAAAAGACTGCCCTATCATCGAGAAAGGAATGTCCGAGATTCACGAGAAGAAATATTTCTAGAAATATTTAGTAATTAATGCATCATGTGAGAAAAACGTCAAAGTAAATCGTAAGTCTTCTAATCTAATATGCACTTGTACATGCGCATTTCTCGACAAACACCATTTGCCCGATTAAGACCGATTGACATAATGCAAGATTGGAATTGCAAATGCGTCATTAGATTTGTTAACACACCTTGAGAAGAGAACGTCTTCATTCAGCTTGTCTTTACTGTATTCTTATATCATTTAAACCGCTAATAAACTTCTGGCAGTATTCAATAAGCCGATTCGGATATTCACACAGTATAGCATAGTTATGTGACGTTATGTAACGTTGAAAACATTGGTAGCTGCTTGCTCGAAAAAGTTTAAATCTTTAATCGTCATTTTATCGCTTTTGTTTATCCGAAAAAAAACAGATGCACATGTCGAGAAGTTTAACATGTAAATATATCATTCTTGCGGAGCGGACGAGTCATAATTTAATAATATACGAGTATCTCTCCCTTTCACCCAAAGAAAAGCCAATCTTCAATAGGAATCGCAGGAAGTTTTTTATAATACTTTGTTATAAATAAAATATAAGTTTTTTTATAATATTTTTATAATATTTCGGGCACAAACCTAACCCGTTTGCTCAGTTAGTTCTTTTAAATATATTACAATTATTTTATAAGAATATACAAATATCATTTTTAATATACTTGTTTATATAATGCCTGGGACAACATAGTCCAATCAGCTTTTTTTATCTTCGGAAGAACGTGGAAAATGCTTTTTTACCCACACATACATATGTGTATATGTTTACTATAAGTCTCAAGGTAGACGGCAAGCGTGACATGTTTTTCGTTCTGCTTGGTCCGTTATAAGAGATTCTTATCAAGTGCGTGCTGATCACGAGACTTGACTACATACTTATGATTAAAACGGACCAAAATATCATCTTGTTAACAGTTTTACTTACGTAAAATTCGAATCAAACATGAGGCACATTTTGCGCAGGCTTTACAAACTTTATATCATCAATTTAATGCACATAGAAAATATCGAAAAAATCTTATTAGATATTACACTTATCTTTAAGGTGGAAAATTAACGTCGTTCAGTCATGGGACTTTAAAAAAGAGTAAAGAATGATGCAAGAAATCGTGCTCGAACAATGCATTCGAGCGAAAATGAAAAGTTTCTCATGAAATGATCCAAACTCCATTCGCACACCTACCACTTTGCTAACTCTAATTCGTTCAATTGAGGGAAATCATTGCACTCTTCTTATTTCGCCCAACTGATAATCCCGTAAGAAGAACAGCCTTTATGGTTAAAGCAACGTTATGCATGACGCATGTGTATGCGCTGTTCTTGCATCATTTTGCGTTCGCTGCATACTCATATCGAGAGCACGGTACACCTACTTGTCCCGATTACGCGGCTTAGTGGTACACATGCACGAACCACGTGGTTGTCACATGCGAGTCGAGGCGAGACAGCGTGAGACAGCGTGAGACAGCGTAAGAGCTTGACCACGCGCCACGTATAAACAAAGTTAATCAAATTAAATTACAACGCGACATACAATGACTCTCGTCAATATTCGGACACCGTGTTTTAGTTGAATAACTTTTTAGGAAATTTTTTAGGAAATTTTTTAGGGAATTTTTAAGGAAATCATTTTTAGTGATTTTAGTTTAAACAGTTTGCTTGTTGACCTATTTCAGCGATTTTCGAAATTTTCAAAAGTTACAAAATTACAATGAAATTTGTAAAGTGCACTTTTTTCAACTTTTTTTATAGCTCCTGTTACAAAAATCTGAAATATACGTTTTGTAGAGTACATCGTGTTATGCGTGTCCTGAAAATCTCATGCAGTTTGACTAACGCACTGAGGAGCTTTTCAAAGTGGCTTATTTTTGCTTAATTTTGCCAAGATTGTGATATTTCAAGCAAAACTACTGACTTTTCAAAGTGGGTGAGAGTGGGTAGCTCCTAGTTATTCAATTAAAACATGGTGTCCGAATATTAACGAGAGTCACTGTATATCGAAAGTTCAGAATATCCATATAAGTGTGCAGGGCTGGCTCCTACGATGTCCTTCAACAATATAATAGTAAAATTTTGGATTTGTAAGTTTCTAATTTCATTCTCCAAATGCAATGCGAACAGATTAGATTTTCATTCAACCATCGTTCAATTTGTCGGAACATACGTTCCTCGTAATTCATTACCAAATGGAAAAAGCCGTACGTTGAACGTGAATCAAAGGTTTCCTACGAATAATAAAAATACCGTGCGTTACTATCGATGTACTCACTTTGGTTCGCCGTTAACACGTGTTATCGCACGTGCACGATTTACGTATAGGCTTGTCCATTCATGTTTTCTGTTTATTTTAGTCGCACGAGAATTGTAAGTCAAGGATAGAAATGATCTAAAATCTTTTCAACAAGTGCTTCCGCCTTCGGTATTCACATTTCATCGGATAAATTTACTCACGTTTGGGCAACCTGAAAATTGTTACGCTCGTGAAATTAACGTGTATAATCTTACGCGAATATTTCCTGATATGCTGTATACAGTTATAAAAAAAGGGTGTAAAGCTATTGGGCAGCATTGATGATAAAAGTTTATCTTTGCTGCTCCCCCCCCCCCCTGAAAGAAGAACGATAAGTATAGAACGCCTACGTAGCATTGTGAACGATCGTTCATGTAAGCGTAATGTCATCTATTTAAATAAGTGTTTTATTAACATTTTACCTGAAATCAATATTTCGATGTATATTTAAGCAAATCATTCAATAACTTTAATTATTAAATTGTTCTCCACGTTTTAAGCATAAACTGAATACTGGAATAAAGACCCATTGTATTTAAACTGGGCTCATAACGTCCCCCTTCCATTCCGAAACTCCAGTTACAGAATCACATACAATTAATTTCACTGCTTTTTCAATATCATTGAACAAGTCAAAAAAATGTTGGATCAAGTTCATTTAATAATTGTTGTAATGCGGATCTGTGTTCAACAAGTTTCCTCTAGCAAGTTTATAGAATTTTATTAATATAATGGATAAATATTGAGCAAGTAAGCCAAATGTTCTTTAAAATACTTTAGACTACTTTAGGTAGTGGAAATGTTCTCATTGTTAAGTATAAAAATATATTATGAAGTAATGAATTTCATCGTTGTAATGTAAGTAGTGTGGGAAATCGGGATGAACTCGGACGATAAGGTTTTAGATAATGAATAGTTTATTACAACAATTCAACTTTTCCTCGCGCAAGTCTTTATCTCTGCTGCTAATTTCATTCTGTTCCGCACAGTCCTTCCTTTCGGCTAACGTTCGATCTTTCTCTCACACTCTTCCATTCTCTCGTCATAACCAATCATACTCATTCTATCACATCACGCGATTTTCCATGCTTTCCGGATTCGTTCCTTTTAAATATCTACACGCTCGCACTTATACTCTTCCCTACCAACGGCTCTAAATACTTTGCCACGGTAGTCTATCCAGTAAGACGTGTTCTTATGAATCTAGTAGATAATGTATCACAAAGTAAAAAAGGTTGCGAAAAAGTGCTCGATAATTTTGACCAGTAGAGACCTATTCTTATTCATTCATATTGAGGCAAATGAACATTATTTACGATCACACGTGTTCAACTGGTGAATAATCCAATGTCCATAAGACGCTTGAAAGTTTATGTAAGAAATCGACGTACGAAGAGTATAAGAAATTACGTTCGCACAAGGGTTATGTATTATTCATTCAACCACAAGCTGATATCCTGAGAATAACTTGGCGGGAAACGTAATCAAAGCAACAACTGCAGGCTGAAGAGTCTGAATGGACCTGACGATTGGCCCAGCATATTTTCTAACTTTTTTTTCAGTCCAATCCTCACAGCCCTTCTTTATAGTCTAAATGTCTTTGTTTACGTCTACACTGTCCCTGGCACTTTTCGTTGCACAATTCAGGCTGACTCAAGATTCTCGTAAAGCGTGACACGGATAACTATGGTAAAAAGAATATATATTCGAAATGTGATAATTAACAGTAGATATGCGTACGGAGCCCTGGTTGCCTTTGGCTCGTATGTACTGCACGTTGACGGTTTCTATTTTAATGATTGTAGTGGTTCTACTGATAACAGGGAGAACGTAAGGGATAAGAAAGAGTAGAGATAAGAGAGAACATTGTCGCGTGATTATCAAAAAATTACCGAGTTTTCATCTTTTTGTGGCAGTATGATATTTTTAAAAGTCACCATGCTCTAATGATCTGCACGAAGTGTTTGCGATTCGTGCGTGTCTAAAAATAAAAATTCGACCATCCTTGTGAAATACGTTCTGGCCCACGATCCACAGGTTCCTTTTGCGTCATAGCGTTAAAATTTGCGGAAGTAGCGCCGATATTTACACGTACTATACACACATAGTATAATAAGGGGGTAATAATAACACATAGGATAATAAGAAAACGTAGAGTCGGAAGAAGTGGTTTTAATATTCATTACAATGACATGAAAAAACTAATCCACATATATCTGGTAATTATATCTGACTTTCAGTAATTTGAGTGACTTGTTTGTGTGCGACCATTGTGTTTCTCAGGAAAATAAAAATATAATCGGGGATCAGAAGCAATTATCTTATCTCTTTTATTGCTTGATCTGTGTAAAACACATATCGTTCTTCAACTGCAACACGACTTTTATGTCTTCGTATAATTGAATTATTTCCTCAGTAAAATAAAGCTTTGGCATTACTCGTTTTATTTAACGAACATTATCTAACTGAAAGTTAATTCAGAAGAGAACTTTCCGTGTTTTTCACTCTGTACGTCTGATTGGTAATCAGATGTTATTTTTAAGGACGATATTTAAGGACTAAACCACAGTTTTCTTTAGACATTAGTCTTCTGTAGTCAAACACAGTAAAATGCATATAATTCATCAAGTCAAGATCAAGTTTGGCTTTCGTAGACTACTTTCAGTCTAAAAGAGAAAAATGCCATCATTGCTTCAATATCAATTTTATTTTCTTGAGTGCCAACAAAAACAATGAATACAATAATTGACGTAAAATAAAAAATAATTAGCTGAAATATGAACCTCGAAAAAGGAAATAATAAGACAAAAACTACTCCATCCGTTCTATCTCATCGGTAGTAATTAAAACTTAAGATATACTTGACTAAGATAAATCTTAACTTAAGATACTTGATCTACTGTTTACTAAAAGTATCGGTAAAATATACCCGTTAGTCTGCTGCCAAAAAAATTGATCAGAACAGTTCAGTGAATTATTTAATCCCCAGGTTAGTATTCGTAGGAACTCTGGTTGCCTAAACAAATATTCTTTTATCAAATTGTAGTACTTGAAGCATAAATTAACTGGGGAAATTACGTAAGGTCTTTCGAAGCGGAGAACTCATGTACATACATATGTATGTATGTATATAATACCAGATAATAACTCGAATCTACTGTATCTAAAAAATTAAAGCAAAAAACAAATGAATTTTAATTTTCCCCCTCCGGGAGAAAACGACATCAGTTGGGAGTCAATTCCATAAATATTAATAAGTTCTAATGCAAATTCAAGTAAAGCACAGGTGCTATGTATGTACATACAGTGGCTCACGAAAATGATCAGACACCATGTTTTAGTTGAATAACTTTTTATGGATTGAGTATATCGGGAAACAATTTTTAGCGATGTTAGTTTAAACAGTTTGCTTGTTGACCTACTTCAGCGATTTTCGAAATTTTCAAAAATGAAAATATTACTATGAAATTTGTAAAGTGCACTTTCTTCAACTGTTTTTTACAGCCCCTGTTACAAAAATCTGAAATATACGGTTTGTAAAGTACATCGTGTTATGCATGTCCTGAAAATTTCATTCAATTTGGTCAACGCACTGAGGAGCTACAGCTTCTCAAAGTGACTATCTATGTACGTTACAAAAATATTTGGACAGTATAACAGTAAATCTTACATGATATGTAAGATAAATTTTTTTACTGTTGGTCCGCTCGCGAAAAGGATACTCATCATTAATTTAGACGATCCATTGGAAAAAAACTAACTCGTTCCTTTTGTAAATAATAAAGTATGAAAGAAAATTCTGGAAAGAAAACATTGCCAGACGGCGCTCTTATCCTGGGCAGTTGTCAAATAAATAAACGGAACCGCATGAAGGCGCTGGTTTGCATTTATTATTTTTTAATTTTAATCTACTCTGTGGATAGATTCTAAGACCTTTTTTTGGGGGGCACAATATTACTATCGCGTCATTTTAATCGTGTCTTATTATAATAAAATCATACTGTTTTTAATACGTTATACTGTGGGAAGCAACAGAGTAATTAGAAAAAAAGAAACAATCTAGCTTAAATCCACTTTATTATACCTTGCCCTTTTCTCTCTAGTTTTATACTCATCTCACTCACTCACCTTTGCATTCAATCACGATGTGGAACGTTTCAATTTTAAAATTGACATAGTATAATGTATGTATTTGTAACATAGTGTTGAGACACTCAACAATTCATGCGAATCACAAATATTTCTCGCAGATTCTGAATGGCACATGTTTTACTGCCACGGTTTCTTGAGTATTTCCACTCAGAAACCCTGCGAGATTTACCATAAAAAACACACTTCAAGTGCCCATAAAAATGTACATTCAAAACAACATTTGTGGACCATGTGTAGGGCCATCCATAAAAGGTACCTGGGTAAAAGTACGTAATTCACTAGCCACAAACAAACCCTTGTACAAGCCTGATAGACTATCAGTGATAGTCAATGTCCCACTCACCTCCAACTCTTATGATTCTCAAGCAACCCCCTCCAGGAAGGAAACTTTCACGCACCGAGTCCTGAAGGAAAGCTCAGCATCACAGGAAAATCAGTTACAAACTCAAACTCGGAAAGAACACATCGCGATTCCAACGAGTCAAAACATTACTTTTCACCGTCACCAATACCACACAATCTCACATACAAATTACGATCTATTACAAGTTTCAATAAAACACATACTAACCAACTATACTGAAAAAATAGCCCTTACTTTATTAATTTAAAGTAAGGAGCGACGTGTCTCTCTAACGAACAAGGCCAAACAACACGATCGCTATCGCACAAAAAAATTTCGATGTCACACGAAGCGCATTTTTCTTAAAACCTCTCAACACATAGTGTAATTTACTTTAATATAGTTTAATATAGTACGATTCATTTATTTTATTTAGAAAGAGTCTTTTAGAAACCGAATTTCGATGTCACCCGAAGCGCGTTCTTCTTAAAACCTCTCAACACATAGTGTAATTTACTTTAATATAGTTTAATATAGTACGATTCATTTATTTTATTTAGAAACAGTCTTTTAGAAACAGAATTTCGATGTCACACGAAGCGCATTTTTCTTAAAATCTGTCAACACATAGTGTAATTTACTTTAATATAGTTTAATATAGTACGATTCATTTATTTTATTTAGAAAGAGTCTTTTAGAAACAGAATTTTGATGTCACCCGAAGCGCGTTTTTCTTAAAACCTCTCAACACATAGTGTAATTTACTTTAATATAGTTTAATATAGTACGATTAATTTATTTTATCTAGAAACAGTCTTTTAGAAACTGAATTTCGATGTCACCCGAAGCGCATTTTTCTTAAAACCTCTCAACATATAGTATAATTTACTTTAATATAGTTTAACATAGTACGATTCATTTATTTTATTTAGAAACAGTCTGGTGTCAGCATGTTTTAGTTGCACACTAATATATCATAACATTTTGATCATAGATAGGACATTTAGTAATTATATATGTCATTATTATCATCAACAACACAGTAAAACTTTGTGGCTTATTATTAATCTCTCCTACAACCCTCAATGCTTCCTATTTTTTTTCCTAATCAAAATGTTTTAATGTTAATCGAATTACTGTACATGGGTTCTTCGAGGGCGACAAAAGCCAGTAGTTATCGCGTTCGTTGTTTCAATCATCTAAACGTATAGATTTAATTCAGGGCGCAGATTCGATAAGCAGAAATGAAGATTTGTTATCAGCATATTATATTGGCTAATTGATGAATGGGTTAGGTTAATCATACATTAAGGGTAGAAAGTGACGGACGAGGTTGTGAGATGTTCACGTTTTAAATATCTTATCATATAAGGACGTCACAATTAATTACGTAGCTATATCGACGACTTTATGGAGATCTATCTTTACAGAGATTACCGGAGATTCTATGGATAATGTGAGATCATTAAAAAACTATTTCTAACGAGTTTAAGCATATCCTTGTATGTGCTGATATGACGTAAATACATGTCTAGTTAAGTACTTGTATACGCTTTTTTGAGCGATAAGACACAAGTGACGTCACATTTATTATCTGATCTTTTAACGAGCTCGAAATTTCCTACAATCAGTCGAATATTTACACAAAAAATGTGAAAAATTCTTTAACGATGAAACAAACGCCGTTGCATAATATGTGAAAAAATGTTTATTGGTTTTGCGCATATCAATGAAAATATTCTACTTCGCTAGATTTTCTCGGGATTTCCAGTACATTATCTGTTACTGTGTACTCCGAATCAATCGCGATCGGCCATGCGGTAATCAAATTTGAGAAAAAAAATTTTTTTTCGCTTTATTTTTCCAAGTGCACGGCTACTTGGCCACATTCCCAGTTCAGTAATGTTCCAACACGAATATTATAAATATTTTTCAAACAGCAAGAGAGTTAGGCATTCTAATTGATCTTACGTTTTACTTATTCGTGAAAACCACGGAGGAAATGTGGGAGCAGATTGATACGGAGACGCAGCCACAAAAATTATAACACGAAATGAACCCAAGGGTCCTACAAATCGCCCTTTTTATCCTAAAATTTATTCTACTAAAAGCCCCCCCTCCCCCCCCCCCCCCACGATGCATTTTTACTGCATCCACCATGGTCCCGTATTTCTCCGTAAACAATATATATTTCGGGTCAGTCGTTTTCTGTCATCTGGCGAACACTCGTAGCCTTCAGTCCGTGTTTTTTTAGACATGTATTTAAATTCTCTAAGTGTCGGGTTAGAGTGCAATGGTTACCTATAGGGTGGATAACGCGTAATTGTAAACAGAATCTTTGGGAAGTCTCCGGACTCACAGCTGAAAATGCACTGACTTGACATTTTTACGACCGACCCTTAGCGAACCGTGAACACACGCGTTGTTTAGGTTTTTGAGCCCTACCGAGCTATTTGTGACCGGCTGCGTCCTCTCGCATTTCAAGGTTCACACCGGTATCGACGCTTGTCACACTACAACTAATTAGCACATGTTTTAAGAAAATACAACGAGGGTCACTAATGTGATATATCCCTAATTTACACAATATGATATACAGGTAACCCTCGTATAGTGCAAAAAATGTATTAGGTTCCAAAAATTATAGAAACATGCTAAGTATTATATTTTTATAATTGAGAGAAATACCTTTATTAAAGCAGTTGTCACCGAAAGTATAACATGTTAATATGTTTTAAATAATGCTAAATTAAATAAAAGCAACTAAATAAAATGCTCTTATTATGCTCAGTGTTGTACGAGGGTTTTCCCCAATTCTCAAATCGTGTTAGAACGAAGCCGTGTTATAGAAGTATCGTGTTATACGGGGGTTACCTGTATACCTAATTTGGTTAATTAAAATTCGAGAATGTCTAATTTGCAATAGACTTCCTCAATTTTTAATTGTACGGACGTTGACGGTTTTCTGTACAAAATATAATTCACATACTTTCATGCTCCTATGAATTTCTGTTATATTTAAATTGAAGAAAAGATTAGCTAGTACATAGCGTACTACAGATTGAGAAAACCTAGATTATGCGAGCGTTGTGACCAGGGCCGTTCTTGAGGGGTGTCGGCCAAACCCACAGACAGCCCCACACCGTTTATAATATCTACAAGTTTTCACTATCAAGACTAATATGTAAGAGAAAGTTGAGACTCTGCAACGAAACACCTCTTTGCACGTTACTCCAAATACCAGAGGTAGTCGAGAAGTAAACAAAGGACGTTTAGGTGATAACGAAGGGTTTGGAGGATTGATCCAGGACAGTAGTGGCGATCCTACGAGCCTATGACCCACGTGCTGATTTTTATAAATTTATTTCTTATATTATAAAAAAGAGAACGGGAAACCAAAAAAAGCGTCAACTGTCATGTTATTCTGATAACAAATTTTCGGTGTTGACAAATTATTGGTACTCTTTTCACCCTCTCCCCTCCAACTTAGTCCCCTCCACTGACTTAGTGACCCGCGGGCTAGTATTAAAAAAAATAATTAACAAAATTTGACCCACTTCTCAAAAGGGCTGTCATCACATTCTCACTACGATTGTTTGACGACCAGCAACGTTTTCGAATATATACATATGTTACTCGCACAGTCATTGCTATACATTGCAGTCGAAGTTTTTCAAAAAATTACATTTCTGCTTTTTCCAAAGTATAATATTGTATCACGATAATACGATCTGTCCTAAATATTTGTTAAAAACGACTCATGAGGTTTGTACTTGATAACGGCATTATGTATTAGCTGTGAGTGGCGTAACAGTTTTGCACGAATTTGTTTATGTAAGCGCAGATGAATGTATGCAAGTTTAAACATGCCTCTGAGCTCCAGCACTGCTCGTATATTGCTAATGAGATCAAAAAAATTGACTCCTACATTTTTTATAACTATTACCTTCCCTGTGCACGCATAAACAACAGGTAAATGTATTCATATTGCGGTGTCAAAGAAAAAGTTGAAAAATACGCGAAAATGTTAAATTTATCTTACGCGTTATACGAGAAATCCGCTGTGATGAAAACTTTTTTACAATGATTTGAAGTTCAAAAGTAAACACTGCGTATTAAATTCTTAATTAAATAATATCAAAATAATAAGGTCGACGATATTGTTTGTGCACCTGGGTGGCCAACAAACAACCCAGAAACGATCCTGTTTGTGACGCAAAGAAAATTTGGGTTTACTCTCTCGATGGATTAACGGCCGACGATAGTGATCGTAATATTGTTTTAGTGATAAGTCCGTATCGTTTGAAGTGTCGATAGATAAAGTCACCTACTTGCCGCTGCAACTCCTCACGTGCATCAAGTTTAGTTTATTTAGAGCATACGTGAGTAAGTGATAATTTTGTCGCATTTACGTACTATGCGTAGATCGTATGTACTTAAGTATAAAATTTACGGTAAGCCGATAATTGTATTCTAATAAATGATTTTTCGGTACTGAGATGGTACATCTTGGTTAAAAATATCGGGAAAATACGAATGACATACGCTGGATGATCTTAAAATATGCTTGTCACGTTATTTTGAAGTAAAGCTAATCGCGTATCGTGTGCACGTGACGCTAGGCCGTTTATCCGCTATAGACTCGACATTTCTTTATCGAATCTCGTGATTCGAAATTCCCGAGGCTAGAACCTTATCACTCTGCTTCTTTCCATACGTAACGCTCGCAATGTAATCGCCGAATAAACATGCGATCAGATCTACAGATAAATAAAAATGATTGCTTATAGGGTTGATATACAGGAACGTTGTACCTCACCTAATCGTGAAATTTAAAAACATATTATTGTAATCTAGTGCTCTACTATGAACTAACTACATAAATGACCGGAAAAATGATTCCTAAGTTCCGTTATTTAGAAGCATCGTGCAGATAATCGACATTAACTTTTGCTACCTGTGAATAAGAGTTATCAAAACTATGTGACTGTCAAGACATCATTTTTGCGTCACAATGTACACCCCCCGCTCCCTACTTCTTTTAATCCAGCCCTAATCTATTCACAATTGCTCTTCAAATTAAACTGTTATGTCATTATATTATATTCATACAATATTCAATCAATATATTACATTATATTATATTCATTGTTACGTTCATTATATTATAAAATTTATGTTTGAATTTATTATCTCGAGACAGAATGATAATTTGGCCCCCTGAAGTAGGAAACATTGCCCGTGCCTGTGCTAGACGATGAGAAAAATAGCAGTTGGGTAACGTGTGCGCGCACAAATTACATGTACAGAGCTATTATCAATCGACGGGGTCAAGTAGTGCGAGTCAGCATGGCGTCGGCCAGTGCAGTCATATCTTGTTAAGAGGTCCCACGGAACGATGATAATCAATCGAGCAGATTGGAGATTACTTCATACACGCCTGCAAGACGATCGAGTCGTTATGACGTTCTCATTGCGTCGCACGTGTTTCTTGTTTCAGCTATGACGATTCCACGATAACAACTTTAAAGGTCAATGACTTTCAAAGCCGTTAAACCGTAGAATTTTCTTTCGTTCAAGATATTTCGAAAATGATATTAGGTACATGTAATGATTTAATCCTTTACTGTTTATTAGGAAGTGCAAATAATATCTATCTTCTTTATCTTGTAAATTATTTCTGTTTATGTAAATTAAAACTATAAGTATATAATTCTGTAACGTTTCTTAAAGCGTTAATATGTATATCCGCATATGAAATTATTATACATATAATATATGTCGTGCATGAAGTATTTTTCATGAAGTACTTTGATAAAAGTCGTAAAAGTATTTTCAATCGCAGAAAAAATATACGAATTTTGAGCATCAATGACACATTATACTAAAAGAAAAGAAAAAAAGTTTTCTTATTATAAAATGGTGTCAAGCAACCTTTCGTGTACCTACACGATTAACTATTTACGAAAACAAAAACATCTATCGGAATGTGGATTATGTAATAATATACATAGGCATTAATTTGTTAGTTTAAATTTGTGGATAAATTGGACTAGAGTGAACTGAAATGGGTGAGGTCATTAGGCAGGGAAAAGGCCGAAACGATCAATAATAGTGATAAACCTTTTTCACTTTTAATTTTTAATTTTAACTTTTAACTTCAATTTTTTTATTGCTCACTATTTTATTGCTCGTGCAAAAATGTTACGGTTTTTATAGCTCATGATCGTTTTAAAGAGTTTTGGAGTGCACGAAATCCTTTGGTATTAAACATTCAACATTCGTTTATCCGGCAATTAACTCATTGTCAAATATTATTGGCACAAATGAAATGATATCTGTCAATAACTTATTAAAGACTATTTTAATGATACTCTCTGATATTTCAAACACTTTTTCAGTGGTGACTATTTTAATTATTACTCTTTACGAATGTAAATCGCAATATGAAGTCTTGTTAATTTCAAGTTTGACTATTTTAATGCTAACCAGAGTTGAGATTAACAAGTCTTCATATTGCGGCTTACATTCCTTGAACGGCGATAGCGAAACATAGTAAAGCAAATGCAGAAACACAGTTCCAAGTGAGAACGTGCAAATGAATGTTCCAACTGGTATGTCATTTGTTATACATCCTTGCAATGTCTATCACTAAGTGCTTGTCAGTGCAAAACATTACTCTTACCTCTATACACCGTGGAATCTGAATGCGCGGTATTAACCGACCTTCGTCTACATGTGTATGTATGTTGAACTTAAAACCTTAAACAGCAAAAACGCTAGATGAACAACGTATAATTAGTACGTTGCCCGCTTAATGGAATACTTATGGTATTCATAGATGGTAATCATAGAAATTGGATGAACTTTTATCCACCTTGTTTCTATTAAAAAAGAACTGGAGGTTCTGCAAAACAAGTCGGCCATCTGCGTTAAACTTATATGACGGAATGTGTTAAATTTAGTGCTATTTACGTAAGAATTATCATTGCACCGCCAAATGGTAAATGCGACGATTATCTCTCGGCTCATGTAATTATAAACAGATATGATTTATTTAGTACCTTATACAGTAGATTGCGAAAAGTATTTTTCGGAATTATCGAAAACGCGGATTTAAAAATATACCATTTACGGTCGAAGAACTATTCGACGGACCTATTAATAAAACAACTTGTCATTTTGTGCATTAAGTTTGTATTGTGAAACTACAACAAATCAAATTTCGACACCTTCTAAACATTTTAATTGCGAAATACCATACTAGCGTTCACGAAAGAGGGTAGGTAAGCAACAAAAGAAAACACGCTAATTTTGTGAAATATTTGTAAAGTCATGCAAAAAATGTTCGTTTACTCTACAGATAATCTTCATATAACGCAGTATTTTAGGAACATGTACTTTTTTTAATATAACACGGGCTAAAAAGTACAGATTAAATTAACAGGGATCTCACTTTTATATTCAAAACTTTTACTCTATTCCAGTTATTTCGAAAAACAATTCAGTCGTCGTGTGCTTGGTCGCTAATACTGTAAACTGTATATTATTTCTGTATTTAAGTGAAATTCACCAGCATAAGATAATATGTGAATAAGTCGAGCATGTATATCTATACCTGATTACCAGGTTACATATACGAACTCGCGAATACTAGCTGCCATCAATTTCTATCGATTTTTAATATTTCTCCCATTTTTTTTACTATCAATTACGTTAAAGAAGACTAAAAGTTGTACCGATGATATATGTCTGAGATATATGTCTAATATGTCTGAGAATATGTTTCGTCGATGAGAAATATACAGACGGAAGTATTTTGACATTAAATAAAATTAATGAATGTGGTCTGATCGCTATTCTTTCACCTAACTTATTTAATAAAAAATGTTATCGTCCTACTTAGAAGAGCATTTCTCAAGAAAAATTTCTTAAATTATATTATAAAATTGTACTGTATAAAGTATTTCTTGGCAATGTAATTTTGTAACTAA
The DNA here is from genome assembly GCA_963989215.1 of Hedychridium roseum. NCBI lineage: Eukaryota > Metazoa > Arthropoda > Insecta > Hymenoptera > Chrysididae > Hedychridium > Hedychridium roseum. The sequence goes on along the minus strand of OZ022317.1, from coordinate 2,029,620 downwards.
AATCACAAAATGAACATCTGTCGAGGTATTATGTTGCAACGAAAATTCGATATTTCCAAAATTATCAAAATTATTTGTACATGGAGATATGTTTTTTATTTGTAAGAAGTGCACTTTTATACATTGTGTAAAATGTTTTGTAGCAGGATGTGCGGTCCAATTGGAGAAAATCAGCTAAATGCTGTATTCTCAAGTAAGAAAAATGCAGCGAAAGGCTAAGAATTAGCTTTTTCAAATATTTGCAATAAGAATTCCTGATTAGATATGTTGTAAGTAATCCATGTTGTCAAAGCAAACGCGTCACCGTGCAACTTGTATGATAATTTGATTACATACCTTCTACAAAGTACTGCTAAGTTGTTATTTTTCTTCAAGCGGTTTTTTCTCATTACCTCCGACAGTACGTCACATACAAGATAATAAATGTATAATTTATGCAAGCCTTGGGCATTTAGACAATTCGCATGCGTCAAGAGGGGTTTTGAATCAGTGTGAATACATAATAAAAATAGTATTAATAAGTCGAACGTTCAAAATTACGTGCAAACTGTTCTCATTCGTGATATATCATACTACTGGCGCTCAAACATACGTAACAAATGGTTTACCGATAATATACGATATCGGGTACCTCTTTATAATAAACAGATTCGACTATTCTTTCATGAATGGATCTACTCGAAGGAAATGTCCATTAACGTCATATAAAATGCCGTAAAAACCTACAAAATCTACTGAAATAACATATCACAAAAAGTTTTCTCCTCTTGAGAAAGATAATTTTTCATGAAAGTGCTAAGTGTATGTATATCTTCACGATAACCATTAAAAAATAATTTGATATTAAATATTTGTAAATATTCAATATTTCATAGTATGATATTTCCTTATTTTTGTAACAGAACTGCGTTTTCGTATTATGTATATGCAATAAATATGCATAACACGTTATGATTGGGCACAGTGTAAATTTAATAGACCAGAAAGTAAACCTTTTTCAGTTATTCAAATCATACAAAACCGTGTATCCCAATATGAAGGTACAATCGTCATGTAAAATTCGAAATCTTTTAAAAACATTTAAAATATATTAGGCTGTGTTACTTAATGACAACTTAAACTAATCGTAAGTTACCTGCTGTATAGAAAAGCTTTCAAAAAAAATTTCCGTGGCATCACGGACATGTTATACAATAATCGATTTTTTGTTACCTTATTTTTTATCGATATATGAAAACCAATTTCAATTTTTAAACCGAAATTCCCAACATTTTTTTGAGAATTTCGATAGCGCACCGAACGGTAAATGAAAAAGTATTATATCATATGGATAGGGACTAAAATTGATAACGACTGAGATATTAGTGTAATAAGTTTTAATTTAAATAATACTTAAACCGTATTCCATTGCAATTAATGCAACTGCGTAAACGTTTAATCAGCGAGGAAGAAACAATACGATAGTCTATCGAAATCCGGCACGAAATGTTGAGCATTCCATCTAAAAAACTGAAGATTACTTTCATATCTCTATAAAAAGATAGGCAACAAAAACCTGTGATACATCTCCCTCGATACGTTGCAAATTTTTGTTTGAACATTTTCTATGCAGGACGTTTTATACAAGTAGTTTTCGATTAGTTTAGATCGATTAGTTTTGATTAGTTCTGATTCTTTCATTGATACTGAGAGTGGTCCTTCGAATTTTCACCTTTAATCAGCACGCATTGTGCAACCTGAGCTACGAACCAATCATCAGAATCAGCCAGTTCTCTGAAAAAAGTATATTTCCATAATTTAGGGCGATACGTCCGTTTCGTAAACAGAGCTCACGGAAATGCAATGCTAAACATCACTCGATTCTACAACTCGAAGCAGAAGAATATTTAGACTGCGTTCCTCTTAATATATACAATAAATGATACAATGTTTAAATGATCGTGTACAGAAAGGTGTATTATATATACATTTCAAAGGATAAACGTATACAAAAAGGGTTCAAGATTTCTAGGGCAGATAGTACTCTCCAAATAGAAGACAAACGTTCTAATAAATATGGGTCGGAAAATTAATATTATCAAACTTATAAATAATTATGAAGAATAATGTGATAATCGAGTTAAATTGGTTATGTTTAAAAATCACCATTATATATGCTTAGTTGTATGATAACTACGAATTTAATGCATTCCTCGAACGTACTTATTCCTCGATAATTGACGATCGATTACGAAAGTACTTGTATCTGTACATTCTCAGCACACGTTACGTTATTGCCTTACGCAAAACAATGAATTTCATCAATTAGAAATCTGCAACAACCGCGTACATAACGAAAAGTTTGAGCTATCAACAATATTTAAACATCATAGGACATAAATAAATCTAAATATGAATATTTCCAATAAAGTAAATGGTTAAAGAGTCAAAATTCTCGACACGAATGAGTGCTTCGCCTTAAAATGTCGTATTTTTTGAATTGAGAAGTATACATGTGTACCACTGCGAACTTAAAAAATGTTATTACTCCGTAAGACTGATAATAAAAGTATGTACGTGTAGTTAAAAATTTCGTCTCTGTGTAGAACCGGAACTGAGAAGACCTTTGAACTTAAGAAGTCTCGCATCTAAACTAATTTCGTACATTATTAATTATCATGAATTATCGCATGGATAGAGAAATTGCGACTATTGTAAATTTAAGACGAAATGCTTCTGAAAGAAAAATATAAAAAATAACGTACATGTATTAGTTATTAGACAATAACGTAATTAATGCTGTGCGCATGTACGAAAGAGATGTTCCGTGTCGGTAGTTAAAGTTGAGCGTACGTATATGGCCGTGTGAAAGTAAAGCGAATTTAAAGAAAACAAGACGCAGACGAGGAGAAGCACATGACTGATATGGAGGACTCGTGACAGCGGGCCCCGATAAATAGCAAAACACAATTTCATCGAGCCGTCAACGAACCGACGGTGTATGCACAATGTACAGTCCTTCCTCAGCATGTCTGGGAATAGGAATTACGAGACGTTCCTCAATAGCGGCCCGTCATTTGGGTAAGTCTCTTACAAAATGCTCCTCAAACACTTCCCTGGCCGTTAAACAGAAAACACCGGTACTCCGTCATAATTTATCGTTGTATCCATTTCTCCTCGATATTCGTGAAAACGTTCGCTTTGATTACTCCACGGGATTACTGCATCATTGCGAAACGTGTCTTGGCAATCGACCAGAAAAGTTCAATTATGCAAATATGTCGGTTCGGGACTTTTTTGCAACGTCCGCAATGTAACAGGAGTTGAAAAATTCATTAGCTTCTACGGATAGTTTCGGATTTTTTTTGAGATTTTTTATACTAAACAAATTTGAATTAATTCATAGGAATCCCCGTAACAATTGGCAGAGTTAAGAAACATTCAAGGTGCTAACCGGTGAAATTGCGCACGTCGTTTACTTTCGCGTGATTTATAGAGGCAAGCACTAAAAAGATAACTATCATTGATAATCCCTGCTAATATTGCTTCTAATACTCCGGATATTATGACGAGCAAATGTATTACAGTACGGCTATAACCTCATTTTTTTTTAATTTGTTATGTTTGTTATGTACATGTAGAATTTATTCTGTAGTGTGTTATGTTTTATTTTTTTTTACGTTTATTGTTTCTGCGAAAGAGAGAATTAAAAGTGGGGAATTAACAGTGGATTAAACAGAGAACAGATTAAACAGATTAAACAGAGAATTAAAAGTTAAAAGAATTAAAAGTCCTTTTACGGGAATTCGATGAAACAATTTCAGCGTTTTCATGAGTTTTTATCAATGCTTTTGCGTGGTTTTTCTATGTTTGGAACCAATCTATCAAATGTATATAAGAGCAAGGCGTTTTTTATGCGATATTATTTTACGCGACCATTGTCGGAAACGATTTATTGCGTAAAAAGGGGGCGGCTGTGTATCTTGCGAACTTTATTTATATTACGTCACAAAAACGACACAAAAAAATAATCTTCACCTTTGCTAATAATGAACTCTCATAATAAAATTGTCAGTTAAGATTGTTTCGAAATTTTAATATTTACTCATAGATATAATTGTAATGTAATTATACGCCCGATTATATGCAACCCACCGATGAATGTAAAACCTGAAACATAGAGAAATGAAAACTGCGGCCAGGCATGATATACATTTTCACGATGCCGTTTGGCTATTAACATTAAACATGTAACATATTAATTTCATAGTGCCATAGATCATATTTTCATAGTCTTTTTGAAAAAGTGAACAGACCTGAAAATTTTAACAATTTAGTCACATCTCCCAAGATAGGCAATTATACTATAAAATTTCCTTGAAAATCGTTCACCCGTTTTCGATTAAATGGAACCTGAGAAAATAAAGAAACTACAGTGTAACAAAGGCAACGGAAAAGGGGAATAAAATATATGCAGACCGTTGCGCTCGCCTTTTTTGCAATTTTTTGACTGAAATTAAATACTAATTATAAATTTGTCTCAATTTTCCAGAAATCTTTAGTTAACCACTTCTTAGTATTTTTCAAAATTAATTAAGTCTTAACATAATAATAATAATACAATGACAATAATACATAAAGTGTGTGAAAAGAAATTTCTTTCATTATAATTAGGCAACGAGGATTTGAATGGCCTAATACTTTTGGTTGTTACCTCTTTCCGTGTAGAACGAAACAAAGGACGGTTTAAACAAAGTACGGTCATAAAATGGTTATTCGGAAAGATTAAGATGTTTATACGAATCGTCTACAGAGGTTATCTTCATTAGTCTGCCAGATTTTACTGTTGATGATTCGTCATCCACGTATTGCCGATAGGCTATGTCAAGTCAGAGCCCAATACAAGAACCGACCGCGTCAGAACTCGTCTGATAAATACGCATGACCAGGAAATATCGCTACAGGAATTACATTTCCTCTTGCCGACAACAACTGTTATGAAGATGAATGCCAACAGCCGTGTTACATTCATTTAATGAGTATGTGAAAAAAATTCAACTGTCTCAAATTTATCATACGAATTCGAAACGATAAGCCGTCCGTGGCAACGCATCATCACACGGGCATAAATGAGCAATTAAGGTATCTCAAAAGAATGAGTCGTTAAAAATGATCAAATATAAGTTACTGCAGCACTTATGTGCATTAACGAAATATAGTGAATAGGGTATTTTAATCAAATTCAGTTTAACAGAATAAGCAAAGATTAGTGTAACGCAATTAAACGATACCGGCGAAAGAATACATATGAAGTAGCGACAATATTATAATTTTTCTTATAACCATATCTAGTGACAATGTTAGGATTTCCCCGCTTAAAATTTTAAGAGCAACGTATTACTATTTAATTTAATAACTTATTACAATTTATAACTTATCGCCATATTATATGTCCAGCGATATAACAAATACAATTTTTATGTATGTACATATATGTACTGTGCATAAATACAGGTTATGTTATATACTTTCCAACCACGAATTAAGACGAATTAATTCAAAACGTAATGTTATTTTATGTTAATTTAAGATGTTTTATTCTTTATAATGTTTTATAATGTTCTATAATGATGTTTTATTTCGTAAGAATTACAAGAACAAAGAAAAGTTATCGCAAAAAGTCTTCTTTCATGTTCTCATTTGACATCTGTATAAAGAATATTTTGTGACATATGTTGCCTCGACCATAAGTTTATAAGTCGTCACTCTGTTTATCAGTCTTTCAGTTCTTTCACATATGATCTTGCCAGTTATCGTGATATGCATTTTAAAAATAACACTCGTAGCTATTCATTCGTAAAGAATCGCGCAAGACACCGGGCTACTATTTTTCTCAGATAAAGTCTTAATCAAAAGTCTGCGATCACGTTCATATCGATTACGACGTAGATACGTAAAGTACAGGTATTTCTTAGGAAAAATTTATTCCAACAAAGTGAACATTCTTTCCGTCCGTAACTGTTGCATTCACGATTGTTGATCACTTCGCCGTTCATGCATTACAATCGATCACTGTACTTACAGTAAAAAAAAACTCGAATTTTAGATCAATGTAAGTAATTATTTTTCGTAATTAACCGTAAATATCAACAATTATAACAGATAACAGAGAATACGATACTGTATGTTTAAAACTTGTTTACTTAAATGAAACTTGCAACTTTCACTGCGCCGAATATTTGTTTATAATTCGGTCATAAGCAATGCAGCAACTTTAAGAAAATTTATTATGTACTTACGTAGCAATATACTTTACATACCGTATATTATAACGGAGTATTCCAACTGTAGAATTCATTCAGGTGAACTATATTAATTAGAATACACGTAAAAACATCACAAGCCAAGCAAATGTGTGAAAATATCTTTGACTCCAAAAGTATCATTACTGTAAAACTGCGTTTTCCTTTCTCCGCAAACTAACGATAGGTATGCTTTACACAAGAAAACACCAGAACCTTCAAAATCATGAATGATAACCGAAATCGGTTAATTGTATTTTAGAGTATATCTTTCCTTCATTTCACAGGTTGCCATGGTACGGTATAAAACAATTTTTTGTTTTACATAACTTGAACGCAGAACTTACCCCCTACAGTAAAGACACAATTAGTTGCAGACAAAGAGGACCCTCATTCTACGCAGAGATATATTTGGAGCATGAAGTCAGCTACGTATCAAAACAGATCCTGTCGAATTATATTGTCCATAATTATACTGTATCGTACATTAACACTTATGTACGATAAATTCTTTCACGTAGCAATTTTTCACGAAAACAGTAGTTGGGAGAAATCTAGCTTGTTATTTTTCTTGATAAAAAACCAACAAACCGCAAGCATTGAGTACAGTTGCACTTAATTATACGAAGAAATAAAAAAAAACTCACAGATTTGAACAAAATTTCGCATTGTTCCTTTTTTTCATTATAATTCTCTTATTTACGGATGAAAACGTAAATTGTATGGACTTTACAATTATATCGGTTCGTTTAATTTTCTTTTTTGATGGAAATTCACAAGACTGCATAGACAACGCTTTGGGTAAAAAAAAGTGGAAATTTTCGGGAGAGAAGCGATAAGAGTAGTTGGGAGAAATTGGCAAAAGACGTGCGGCATGGTGAGAGAATGATCGAGTGGAAAAGCATGGATGGACGTGTGGTTGGTCGCGTGGTGGCGGAGCGAGCGCAACTCAAAAGATCGAGACGGTACGACGTATAAAAGCTCGGCCAGACGGTCTCGCCAGTACATTCACTCTCCTCTGTTCGGCGCCAGTCGTTTCGTGCGCATCACTCCTATTCGTTTCATAGTCTTTTCGCTTCTACCCGTTTCACACAGTTCCGATTGTTCTGTTGTTGGTGGACTTTTTTTTATCCTCCTCGGTTCGTGACGTAGGCAGGTTTCAGCGGGGAACGAATAAACGACGAAGAAACGTAAACGTCGAACGGTGCAAATGAATCGTACACGGCGGAAACTTCTCGTAGGATTTTATGGGATCGGCCGTACAATCGGCGTCGTGAGGAGCCTCTGAAGTAAACGGAAGACGAGAAGAGAGAAGAGAAGGAAAGGGTGGCATTCGTCAGTAAACGTTTTTGTTTCCTAAGGCCGGTGTTCGAATGCGGATAGTCATGTACATACACACCTAGCATACTTCTGTGATCTTTGAACTGTGATATAAGTTAAATTAATAGATATCAACGCTAGATAACTCCACGCCAAAAAGTACAGACAACACCATGGCCGAGTAAGTAGAAAACGTCTTTTCTTAGAACATTTGTTGTTATTTTACAACGTAAGCGGTCGAAGGTAGTATGTAATCGTTTTCAAGAAATACAGCTTTTCTAATCAATAAGTACAACTTATGTTCTTGAGTCTGCTGAATTATCGAAAATTACCACGTACCATCTTCATCCGCATGGCTCTTTATTGATGTGTTTTCAATCAGCGTTAGCGGTTACGCGTGAATGCGTGTATGCGTGTCACATACCTATGACTGTCTCTCTCTTTGTACCGTCTTTGCAGCACGATTGGGCACGTGTCGTGTCAAAGTCGAGGGTTGGCATGCTCATCATTGTCGTCGCGTTGATCCTGCTACTCTCGTTCCGTTTGTTTGTTTGCCCTCGTGCTATTGTCGCCATGTAAATAAGGACGTTTAAAGGAACACACGATTGTTTCTTGCCTCAACTATATTGTTCCCTTTAACGACTAAAACAGCATTATCAGACGTACTTAGATTTTATGAGCGCACCGTCCTACACTAGGGGCTGATCGTAAATTTCTTGATTAACTTTTTATCGCGAAGACTCTTCCCGTATCTCCAATTATAGACTTAGCAAATCATCGCGACAGGAATATTAGTTTATTTCAAAGCTCTTTGCCACCATTGAAGATCGTATTAAAATAATAAAAGTCGATGGTTCAATACTTCATATGCTTATCGTTCTGTTTTTTGAATCTCTGCACTAGTTTCACTAAAAATTTCCTAATTAACAAGAACACAAGGATAGAAAGTATGAGAAGTATAGGAATTATATAAACATACATAATAATGATGCATAAGTAACAGGTATGAAACGAAATAGAAGAAATATACATTAGATTCCAATAATAAGTAGTATAAATATAAATGAAATTATCGCAGCGCCGGTTAGCGATGACGGATGTGACCGCTGATATGTAAATTTTTACTTTCACGAGCTTTATCATTAGAATTTTATAGCTTTATCTGTAATTGAAAGTTGCTTATCCCACATGTACGTTTCTTTATTTAGAAGAAATTTCAAATTAGCAGAAAGTGTAGATAGTTGAAGGTTAAAGTCGACTAATTGGAATTCGTAACTATCGCGCCGTAGCAATCTTTTGTTTGATGTGCAATGACAAGAAAATCGGCTAGTTAACATTGTGATAACGGTATACGCTTAAATATTAAGCATTCGTGATGTAATAGTAGTCTATTAATACGCAGGCTCTACTAGGCGAGTCGATGAATGGTCGACGTCGACTCCGAGCTTACTTTCGATAGCATTCGCTGCATTTAGCAATGTTGTCATGTGCAGTATTTTATTGTCCGCAGATGTATGGCAGATTATTATGATTAATAACAACTGCAGATAACAGCTGATAATTCGAAAAAATTCGCAAATACAGCGTAAAATTTATAAGCATAGTCCAGAGGTAAAATACATGAAAAAAATTTAAGTAAACACAGATTCCCAAGCTACTTGCTCCCAAGATACAACCACTTTGAACTACAGCAACAGCGTTACATAGCTTGTACTCGGTCATAGTAAACCAACTAAACATTCAGATACTAGTAGGATATTTTAGGACGTATGAGATAACTAATAATGCTACGTGTCAAATCCTCTATCGTCAACGACGGAGGTCATTCTCAACACGTCCTATCACATATTTCTAATACTCTCAATTGCATACGACGAACCAAAACTAACTACACAGCGAATTAAATAAGCAGTCGGTGGGTTAATAATCACTTAATAAACCTTACTTTCACCTTTCGTATCTTTACTTTCCAGTTTTAGAATAAAATTATACATTTTCTGACATCATTTTATAAGCATGCTGCATAGGTATGGAAGGAAACAACGCTCTCTTTTATATAGGCAAATTGCATTATTTTTCACTATATGTATTGCTTTGTATTATAAAAAGGTCAATTATAAGAACAATTGAATCAATCAACAATAAAATTAGTGATAAGAACACAAGATTAGTTCAAATGATCTATGTATTAGTAGCGTCTTTAAAACAATTACCTTTGTGTAACACGATTCTCTTGGTAACTTGTACAATACATTCGACGCAAGACAGTGACATAAAATGGATAATACCTATGCATAGATTCCGTACTAATGTTAAACGTTTAAAGTCTTAAACTTATTGAGAATACACTTTATGTACTCGGACTACTGATATTTTCATGCACTCAACCATGTGTTTTTTATAGTACAACATGTAGAATATGCTCAATACGAACTTAAAACAATGTTCCTCAATTTATTGCTCAACTTAGCTATTTTCTGCACAGTAACTAAACCGTGACCTTGTTTCTCTGAATCATGTGACGGTTTTAATTGCCTTCTTTGCAACCTACAAAATGCTACACAGTTGGGTATTTAATAAAGCAATCTTTTGTAACGGATAATATATTTTATGCGAAAACGTAAATACTTTTAAATACTTTTGCAAAGTTTCCAGTCGTCTCGTCACTCAAAGCTCGTACAAAACAACAAGAGATATATGTCATCTGTTATCTGCACGCCAAAAGTAAAGACAGGTTTTTACGTACAGAAAAATAAACAATCTGATTTTTATGTAAGAAGTATCATTGTTTCGAATTTTATGGGACACGATTTTACTTTAGTAAGTTTCTTATTCTTTTTAATGAATGTGCGATCTGAAATAAACGTTGAGATCTTCAATGCGCAGTCCAACCTTACAATTGCTACGATTGAACTCATCCTTGAGATCTATATTCGTGCAATTTCGATGATCAATTAAGTCTGTTTGGGTGGGAGTGTATTTCCCGAATGCTACTGTATAATTTACACCGACACTGTGAATGCAGTGTTTGCGTTTTAGCAAATGTAAACAATTTCGATAATTGAAGACCATTACGTCAAGTACGTTTATTATCGATTAGCAGTAAATTACACAAGTTTTTCGAATAATGTAGAATAAAGATTCAATTACCAAAAAGAAATGTCTGTAGATTCGTCAAATGAATATAAGTTGTAATGTTGGGAGTTGCATGACAAACTATTACATTAATGTTCAAGCATTAAATTTTTGTTCTTGCATACCATGTAATTATTTTATTAATATGAACCAAGCAACTGCATTACAGTCAACGAATATTAAGAGACAAAGTATTGGGAAATGGTGCGAGCTACACTTGAACCTTCGAACGCTCGTCCAGTGTGCAAAGTCAAAAATAATTCCGATGCACCGTGCCAGGATACGCACGAATGGCACGAATTGCACGTGAGATCTTTTCGATACCTTTGTACGCTCATGCACGTGAGAACTTCTGATGTCTCTCCCACAGAAACAAACGACTGTATTTTCAAAAATCTCTCACACACATACATTCCTTCCGATTATGTCTGAAATCTTCAACTATAGATATTTGCAGTATGTAGCTGTGCATGAAATGTCAGATTTTGTCATCAACCATTGTGCCAATTAACGTAAGAAACTTTTTCAAAATTTTCTTGTTCTTGTTATATTTGTTATTAATAATGAACTTGAAAGAAATTCACATATTTGATTTATACGAGTTTGGATCAAGAAATAATATAAGCCTGCCAGAGTTTAATGCATATTAATAGAACATTTGCTGAAGATTACATTCAAATATTGCAGAATAAAATGTTTAAAAATACAGAGTGTCTAAAACCAAAGACTTAATTTGAAATGAAATATACTCCTAAAAACTTGATAAGTAAAACATATTTAAGTCGTTAGAACGTACTTTGGTTATATTACTATTCATTTTACATAAAATATGACCATTTAATTTGTACCTTGAAAAATTGATTCCTCACGTTGAAACTTTTATGACATTTCTTATAATCAATATGTATCGATTAAGTTTACATTGCAGAATAGTCAGTGCCTGTGATACCTTCAAATCACTGATTTAATCAATTCTTGGGGAAATTTCCTTTAAAATAATTTTTTTAAACTTCTATTTTCATTTGAATATGACCTAGTATATTTATGTCTATGTCGTCTTATTTCATACCGATACACGATACTGCCTATAATGTCTTATACTTCGGATATTGTAAATTTTGTAGATCGATATGTCCTTGTGGCAATATAGACTGTTTACGAGTCATAATTGTGTTATAGGGGGACCGTATCATGAAATGATAAAAGATGATTTAATTGCCTCTTGCATTCCTCAATTCTCCGTATTATCCATGGCATAAACAACTTACGTTTAAGGGCCAAGGAATTGATTTGAGGACATAGAGTACTAGATATTTAAACGTTATACATAGGAAGTTATGTATACAAATTTTTGTGATATTCGTGAAAACAAAAGTATGGAATTGTACACTACTTATAAGTTTCTCTGTAAACACACATTAGCTGCACCCAACTCATTGCAAACACGTACATCATCCTAATAATTCTGCTATGACACCCAAATTTATGACAGTTCTAAAATTTGAGTGTTTGCATTATTCCATGTCATTGTCGGCCAGGATTATATCTGTCTGACTGTTAGTAGATATTTTAGTAGCGGAAACTCGCTAGGACCGTAATGTAACAATCTTAAGGAAAAATAATGCGTGTACAAAAGGGGGTACATTCTTGAAGCTCACAAGAATCTGTTTTTAAATGGATTTCTGATTGTCAGCAGTTGCCCGTCGGAAAGGGATGGAAAAGTGACTGAGTTTGAAAAAGTTCAGAAGCAACGTTCTTGTGAAACGCATATTCTAATTTGGTACGGCAATGACACGTAATGGGACGCGCCATGTGGCCTACACGCGGCCTTGCTTTACGTCCAAAGTCAAGGTGCACAAAGAAAATGGAATAATCGTGTGCTCCCCCTGCACTCTCCAAAGAATGCTTATGATGCAAGTAGATCGCATATGAATGTAGACATTGTGTTTCAATCGCATAAGCTCAATGCCAATTGTAGTACTTTTACTTTCATTTTTCGTACCGATACTCATTATGGAACACAGATCGTTGGGGGAACATTTAATAACATTTAATAACTCACGTATTGCTGCATCTATTTTTATTCTGATGGTGTATATATAGAACGGCAGATTTTTACGGAAACATTCAAAAAACTATGTTGCTTTTTATTTCGAAACAATTTATCCCGACAAATGTTCTACTGAACAGGAAAAAAATGGCTAAAACGATTGCCCATCACGTGATGTATAACGTTTAAAGTACGAGAATAATTTCATGGAAGAACACAGTTAATATTTCAGAATAGTTGGAGTCCGGTAGACCATGTGGTATGACGGAATATTGACTTACTCAGTTTATTTCAATGCATCATCAGGGACATGTGTCTCTTGATAAGAGCTATCGATAATGTTGCAGCGTTGATAAAATAATTGTGGGGGCCGTTAATCTATCTTCTCTAAGCTGTATTAACTACAAACGAATATAAATATCAAAACAGTTATGCATTTAATAAAATATACAGTCATGTAAAATCTGATAATTGTAACAAATTAAAGAGGGGAACGTTTATAATAGCACAATATTATATTACTGTTACATATTACATAAATTATCGCAATACAAATGGTTTAAAGCGTGAAAGAAGGAAAAAGGGCAAAGAAAATACATGGCAGGGTGACCAATATAATTTTATAAGAAAATGAATAAATAAAATTACAATACGGAAACACCTACAAATGTCACCGAAAGGAAGTCATGAGAATATCAAATGATACGATTAGCAGAAAATTATAATTATTGCTTAACCGAAGTTAAACTTGAAGCAGATAAATCGTAGAGCCATTCTTCTATGGGGCGGAGAGGACGGGTATTAGCGACATAAATTTATTGCATGAAGTAGGAGAGCTAATAAGGGAATATACCGTAAGCAGTTTCTTTTTTAGTTTAAATCAATATCGACATTGCGAAACGCCGAGAACTATGAAACACGTATTTATTTCGTATTACTAATAAACGTTTAAAACGGTTAAAACACCTCCACGAAGTTCACCAGCGAGTGTCTTCTTCTTTTAGTAATGTCTACATTGTGTGTCATTATAAACATAAATTATTCAGCTTAGGATGTAGGAACGTAAATTTAAGTTAAGTGGATTGTACCACTTGAACCGAAAATTCATTTAAAATGATTTATTATGACGTTTCTGTTTAACATTATCTGCAATATTAGCATTAACTGTATGCACAGTGCGATGATCTTCTTTACTGTTATTTAGATCACAAATATGGTTGATGTAAATGTTGTGTGAAACGTAATATCAAATTACGTTTTTGGAAATTTATAATTGGGAAAATCGTTTTTGAGTCACGTAGTTACCCTGATAGATAATCATTCCCTTTACTACCGCTTGATAATCTGTAACAGGAAGCTGGCAATTTTATGTGTTTTCTTCACAGGTCTGTTCAGGCTATTGAACTAATCTTTAACATCATGAGTAATAAATATTATGTGCCACGTATTGTGCAATAGACAATACTAATCTAACCCACTCTAACCCACTCTAACCCACTCTTACTAACGAATCACGCATCTTTACAGAAAAAGCCCTGTGATTCAAGATCCTGAAAGGACGACTCTTGTTGGCTTGGGCTCACTTCCAAAGGTGCCGACATCGACAAAGCTTGAAGGTGGAAAGCTGCAAATTACGTCAAATAGTATTCCCAGTGATGTAGAAAATGGAGAAAACTTTAAAAGTAGCGCCGTCAGACAAGCTTTGGCGGCGGTTATAGCCCAACTCGGAACCATTAATACCGGCATGACCTTCGCTTTTTCGGCTATTGCTTTACCGCAGCTTCAAGAACCTAATAGTACAATACCTATTGTCCAAGGATCTGCAGAGGAATCTTGGATAGGTAAGACACATCAAATATACATAATAATAATTAAAAATTATGGATTATTTCCTTTGGGAATTATTTATGTTTTACAAGACAAGAAATTTTGTAGGAAGCAGTTTAGAATAATGCAAATGAATGAATCAGTTTTTTCAATCAAATAAATTATTGAACTGCAATATAACGAAGTAAGTCTAGAAGATAGGTCAGAATCACTGAGAATTGTACATTAACACTAGTTTTAAGGAACTCGTTAATTTGACGAATTTAAGATATGCTTAAAGTTAGAGAAATCATAAACATTATTTTTTAAATAATATCTTTCTCAATGATTTAAAATTAAATGAACTAATGTTATAATAAAACAACTGCATTTTAATGTACCCGCTAGTATGACGCGTTTCAGTAAAAGTAGGTATACAATTGAGCCGTTCAGTGCACACATCGATTAACTCCATAAAACAAAAAGTTGAGAAATGCGATGAAGTAATGTATATTGTTTTTTAAAATTCCTGTTATAATATAAATTCAAATATATAATGTAGAATGCATAAATACGAATATAGCTTTCATCTAACGGTATATAAAATTAATAAGAAAGAATAGCCAAAAAATAATCGTCAGTAATATTACAGTTTTAACATTAATTATTAATGTTCATAAATCTAATGTTAAGGGTCTTTTACACGGTCAGTTGAGTTCTCCGTTCCAGTTTCAGTTTATTTGGACCAAAAGAACATGGACGTCGATAAAGTACTGGTTACAAAGTACAATTGAACTCAGGCACGGACAGATATGTCTGATTAAACGATCATATAACTGATAACTGATGGCAGAACTAATTACTTAACTGAAACAGAAAGTAAACGGAGAATTTAAGTAATCGTGGCAAAAGCCGCTTGCATTTGAGTAATTTATTTTGATTAATGATAATCAAAATAAAACTGAAACTGAAACATTTGCAGTTTAAAAGTTCCATTGTAATAAAAATAATTTGAGTTTCGCGGAACAATTTTTGATGACACTACAACCACAGAGGGTTAAAAATGATGATAATTAACGAAGACAATTAAATGTTATATTTGAAATATTGTACTTGTGCAATTGTTGAAAAACGATTACTTGTACAAATATTAGGTATAATCAGGGGTAACTATTTAAAAGGCTACTGTTGCTGAATTAACAGTATTCGCACATTTAGAATCGTATACTTATTGAATATTAGTGGGTAATAAAATTTGTGTTAGTTGAAGTAGGTTTATTGCTTTATTAATTTTATTAAAAACTCGAAGTTTATTAGAGTTATTTTCCATGTTTCAGCGAGTATGTCGTCAATTGGCACACCAATTGGATGTTTGACGTCAGGTTACATGATGGACATGTTCGGTCGCAAACGCTCACTCATCATCACAGAAATTCCAGCATTGCTCGGCTGGATCTTGATCGCAAGTGCAACAAATATACACATGATATACGCTGGACGATTCTTTGTGGGCCTTGGATCTGGAATGGTAGGCGCACCAGCACGAGTTTACACGAGTGAGGTAACCGAGCCTCATCTGCGGGGCATGTTGACCGCACTGTCGAGCGTAGGAGTAAGCACCGGAGTCCTCATCGAGTACGCTCTCGGCAGTGTCGTCAGCTGGAACGTCTGCGCGGCGATAAGCGGCATTCTACCACTGGCGGCACTTATACTGATGTTCGTTTTCCCAGAGACCCCGTCCTATCTGATCTCGCGAAATAAGCCTGAGAAAGCGCGGAAAGCGTTACAGCGATTCCGGGACAAAAACTATAATCTTGATAAGGAAATGCAAACGTTAGTCGAATTCTCCAATAAGAACAACATCAAACGACTTACCGGATTTCGCGAAATAGTGGGAGCTCTCATGAAGCCCAATGCGCTTAAACCATATACTTTGCTCTTCCTCTACTTCTTGATCTACCAGTTTTCCGGCACGAATGTTCTTACCTTTTACGCCGTGGAAATTTTTAAGGACTCCGGAAGTACTATAAACAAGTATCTTGCCGCGGTAATACTTGGCGTGGTGAGGCTAGCGTCTACGGTCGCTGCGTGCATCTTGTGCCGCAAATGCGGTAGGCGACCGCTCACCATGGTATCTTCGATCGGATGTGGCCTCTCGATGGTCGGTTTAGGCTGTTACATGTGGTTCAAGGAATACTGGACAACGAACAATATGCAATTAGTTGCAACATGGATACCAGTTGTTTGCATTTTCGCCTACACTATCACCTGCACTCTCGGTTTTCTCGTTATTCCTTGGGTCATGATCGGTGAGGTCTACCCAGTGCAAGTACGTGGTATTATTGGCGGCCTTACTACCATGACCGCGCACTTCTTTATCTTTGTAGTCGTTAAAACTTACCCATTCTTCGTCAGTGTCTTAACGCGGCACGGTACTTTCATCCTTTATGGATGTATTTCTCTGTTCGGTACGATATTTTTCTACATATGTCTACCGGAAACTAAGGGCAAAACGCTACAAGAAATAGAGGACTATTTCTCGGGCAGAAGTAACACATTAAAAACCGGCAGAATATGTAATAAGCCCAAAGTTTTGGAAGTTAAAAAAGGTCAAGTGTTGCCTTGAGTTATATTTCTCAACACATTTTTGTATTATTTGATCGATTTTTCTTCTATCCCAAAATAGTGAAAAGATTAACGAAGAATTTTGTGGAATTCAAAAACATTTTCATGACCTTTTCCCGCCGACTTTTCAGTGGTCTTAGAGTGCGATCGATCGACTGTAATAAAAATTCTATTTTTCAACAGTGTGCCTCAAAATACCGATATACCAGATAATTAAAAACTAGCCGACAGAGGATCAAGACTCATTAAGTGAAGAAAAATTATCCTCGCCGATTCTGTAATTTATTGTTATGGACTAACTTATAAAGTATTGCTAGGTTCAACTTTTTCATGCATGTATTGCTTCTTCCCGTTTTTGAAGCATTAACAGATTTTAAATCATTTCATAAAGGTTATATAGACAAATAAACCTGCAGGTTCATAAATTCTGACGTTGTTTAGTATCATCTAATGTGTCAAACAAGGAGATGCTAATATCCCGAGGGCAAACCATTTTTTGTCTTCAAAATGGAAGAAATTTGTAGAACATAAAAAAAAAACTAAAAATCACATGTTTTGTGTTTTGTAAATGTTAATAATATCTCATTTGACACATTCGAATGACACATGGTTTATAGTTATCAATGTTTGACAAGTTTCTAACGGTTTAAGAAAAAAAATTCTTACCCCCGGAATGACCCCTTAATAAAGCTGTCCCTTCAAAATAATCAAATTCATAAGATGGTTAATGCTCGATAAATAGATAATGCATATATTTTAACAGTAATTATTTACATATATAACAGCATGAATCGTTTATGAGTATTATTTCTGAAGACGAACAAATATTTCAGGCGAATGATGAGCATTACTCATAAGCATTACTTCTATAAAATTAAAAATGTATTTTGCAGCGCTTATAGAAACAAATGTTCGTAGAATTCAGAGAAAACGACGTCAATTATGACAAATTTTATATGTAATTGATTTTAATAAAATAGAGGAACGACGGGGAAGCATGTATCCCTATTTTTCAATTTTAGCGTCCTGCAGGTAAAAATTGAAAAAATTTACAGACAGATTTGATAAAATTTATTTGTAACAACAAATCCCCAACTGGGAATACAATGAAAGGATTTTAAAGGAGTGACAATCTAGCAATATTGGATATCTCGATTGACAAATAGTAAATTATCTATATTAAACGAAAGCATTGTATTTTTTTATAAAAACTTAGGACATCAAACAGATTGTAAAGTCCATTTAATGTGTTCGTGAATTAACAAACCACGCACAAATATCTTTTGTAATGTTTGTATTACACGAGCGCAAAGCTTATGTACTGTTTCAAAGGTTACCGATTGTTGTGGCTAGACTCTAATGTTAAAAACAATTTCCACTCTTTTCTAGTATTATACAAACACGACCGCAAAGGTAACAAACAATTAGTAGCGTTTAATGACCTTGTTATACGAACTTAAAAGTGTACAAATTTATAACAATGGCGAGAAAACTTTTCGGATTATTTATTAAGTTAAATGAATGTTGACTGTCAGTCGCATCGACAGAATATACGAAGTACCTTAAATACAACGAAACGTATGAAGCGATGCTTCTTTTACCTAGCGTCGAATGATATTTTTGTGACATAAAGATTGTACATAATAATCCATAAAAGTGGATGTGCGACTTATTTTTTATAAAAAAAATGACATTATTAAACAAATTACATGTGTATTGATTTACCACTTTGCCTCATAATAATTTACCATAAAGCCTTATAACAATATATTACATTATTCAACAACAACAAAATATCAGAAATAAGGATAAGTGAAGAGTATCATGAATTTCTACTTATTCAGAATATATTCTGGAAATATATATGTTAAAAGATAAGTGAGACATGAACATATTCATATTAACTCCCATTTGTACATGTCAGATGATTCTCTATCATGAAAAAATGTTGAAATTTTAAAATTTGTTGTAGTAATACGTTTTATTTAGGCCATCAGTTAAGCATCATATTGATCTTAAATAATGTTGTCATTACTTCGAATGGCAAATGTGTTGTTATGAAAAGGAGATAGAACAATATATACACAATATCGTAATTGTTATTTTATTTGACATTGAGAATGAAATTTACAGTTATTAGTGTCTGTGCTTTAATCTAAAGTTAATCGAGGTTTATTTAGTTTCGCATCTTTTTTTGCTTGCTTTTCAGCCATGAATTGCCGAATCATGGCTTCAGGCAGTACTTCTCCTCTCCATGTTTTTGGCAATCGTTCCCGAGTTAAAGTTCGTATTTTCTCAGCAATATATTCTTTCGCATCAAAATTTTCTGCTTTCTTAAGTTGTGCTTCCATCTCTGCTTGAAAACCTTTCTCTTTAATTAGTTCTCGTCGCTGTTTCATCTTTAACCATGTATAATGCATTCTCTTGCGCAGCTTTTTCCGTTTGTGCTTTTTCATTTTTCGACGTCTTATTACAATTAATCGAGCAGCTTGCTTATCAACAATTGCAGCATTTGGTGGTAAATCAATTTTCTGTTCATTTCTGATTCCTGGTATGGGAGTGGGTACATTTACTGGGAATTCTTGAATTCTAGGTATTCTTGTGAGGGGCAAATCAATAATATTGCTAATTATACCAGGATTTCTTGGAATATCAAAATCAATGTTCAAAGTTTTTGGTTTGAACTTGATGCGTACATCACCATTTTCTGGCATAATAATTGTGTCATTCTTCATCAAAGCATAGGCAGAACATTTTTGACTGTAGTTTTTCCATGAAAAATTACCTAAAACATATGACATACACACTGATAGCATACTTGAAAGTTTCCTCATTAACACAAAGTGTATTAATATTATATCTAAACGAATTACTGAAATCTTATTAGTTTCTTAACCGCATCACCTTATTAATTGCACTCTAACATTTTATTTATAATATTAGGTTATGCTCTATTTGTCTAAAGTAATTGTCTATAAAGTGCTTACAATGTCTGTTAATAAAGAGTCTTCTTAATGCTGAAGACAAAACATTCGCAGCCATAATTATCTAACGTAGTAAACACTATAATATTTGTTATAAACAATATATAATTAACGTAATGAAGAAATGTAGAGGTTATAAACCCTTTTCGGCTACCATGATTTTGGTACACTCTATACTGCTGTATCTCAGTACATTCCCTGCTGTTTGCTGCTCCACTCTACTGTGCTCTACCGCATCAATGAACATTATCGTTACCTACCATACCTACGTACTTTATTATTAATTCTTTTCATTATTTCAATTACTGTTTTTCTTATTACCTTAGCAACCAACCAAATTAGTTTATCATAAGAATATTTAACAATAAAAAATAAATACATCCACCATTAAACACTACAAAATTATGTATGTCAAAGTCGTATAAAGTGTTATCGAGTAAAGAAAGAAAAAATATAAAACGAAACATTCGTTAATGTTAATTTTTTAGTCTCTCTTACTCGACAGCCTGTTTAAAAAGAAATAACTTAATAACGTATAGGACAATTTTCGGAGTGGGAATCTCCCCACATCAGATGTCAAAGCAATGTGAAAGAGAAATCATGTATTCGTACATGTATTTAAAAATTGTTTGAATTGAATAAAATAAAAGTTGAGAATGGCATACCTATTAAATGTTAATTAATTATCTCATTCACACATTTTATACTGTATACGACTATATAAATTCCATTCCCATTTCCACAACTCTAATTGTAAATTCCGCTTTGGCCGCTCATTTTCGCACATTACTTTGTTCTAGGTTCAAGTAATGTATAGTAAACGTATGTAGATGTACATAAATAAAGAGTATGCAAACATATAAAAGTACATTGACAAAGTATTGCAATAAAATATAATTAAAATGGTACTAAGAAATAATTGAAAAGGCTTTTTTATTAGATATTTCATTAAGTTTCTGGGCATGAAAAACAGGTAGAGAAATCACATTTTTATTTACTTTTGTCTGGGATTAATTACATATTAAATTTCTGATGCTTCTCCCTATCTTTAGTAGTAAATGAAATCATATAAATATGTAATTTAATCCATACGTGTCTTCACAGTTCTAGTTGTAACTTTATCCTTTTCTCTGAAACAGAAGATAGAAACATTCTAAATGGACAGCAATAAAACTTACAAATGCCATGCAGTTTATTGTTGTTGTTGTTGTTGTTGTTATTATTACTATATAGAACTATCGAGTAGCACAATAATAATTAATGTTTTATATTCATGTTATAACTGACATTATATATGTTTTGTCCTTTTCAATGTACAACATATGAATTTAAATCAGCATATACATTAAGGTTGTTAGAAGGTAACAATGTTGTATGTGGCTTACTGTTGTCTGTTTTATGTCACTTGTAGACAAATAGCATATAGTCACAATTATAGACTGAATAATATTAAACAATTGCAGTGCTATTTGCTTAGGAAAATGTCATACAAGCAACAAAAAACTGAATACAACACTGTTACATCATATTTTAAAGTTTTTGATTCACTTCCATCAAGTACTCAAGTTTTGGTTCTGCATAGAAGTACATTTTTCTAATGACGAACAATACATACATTATATGGACGATTGCTCCCCAACCAGATATAGCATCCCTATCACATGCATTTACCAATGCCTGACTGATAGTTTCAAAAAGATCATCAGGTTCCAGATCAGGTTCATAAAGTGCTTCGCACATCCCATAGAGTTGATCACTACATGTACCACCAACTACAAAGTCCTCCGGTATATTTAAGCACCCTATTAAGTCCATGTTGCAAATAAATGGTGCAAAATTCACAGGATCTAAACCAGCTACAACTGGTTCTACAAAATACGGTCCAAATCGCTTTTCATACAGCAAATTGGAAATCATTGAGGCAAATGTTTTTGGATGGATTTTTCTATTCTCCTTGAGTTCATACAGGTTCAGTCGAAATCGTAGTCTTTCCATTACAGTCTGGCTGTCAGTAGTGAGTCCAGGAAGTCCAAGATATAAATGCGGTCCCATTTCATAAATTTTTTGGAAATCGCACGATATCGTTTGGGCCTCTACTCCAAACCTACGATCGGCCGCTATCGCAACACAATTCTTCCCTTTCATTGCTATTATAGCTCCACCATTGTACGAAAGGATACTCTAAAAAGTTAACATTTCTATCAGAGGGGTATTTGAAGTATTATGGCGCAACTATAATAATAACATAAAATGTTTAATAAACATGGTTTCAAAAAACGTGCAGTGTCATCTATGAATTTGACATTAACTTAACCTACAAACATTGTTATTATCATTAAACTTAAATCTACACGCAATAATATCCTATTATATAAACATCAATCAATAAAATTGAATGACAAAAATTGATAACGGTAAAATTTTATTACCATTTTGATGAATTAAAAAGTATTAGTATCCAAAATCGCTACACCGAAGTGAAAATTCAGCAACAGACCATGAACTAT
Organism: Hedychridium roseum; assembly: GCA_963989215.1. NCBI lineage: Eukaryota > Metazoa > Arthropoda > Insecta > Hymenoptera > Chrysididae > Hedychridium > Hedychridium roseum. The sequence goes on along the minus strand of OZ022317.1, from coordinate 2,006,912 downwards.
ATGTAAGCTACACAGTCAGTCGAAAGACCGAGCTGGCAGTTACGCTTCAACAAAACCGCCTATCATAAACTATACGCATCACTTTTACATCTAACATATATTCTTCTTGGCTACATCCTCCTTTTAGCGGGAATACGCTAAAACTGTGGAAATTGCAAGAAAAACAATATACAAATAAGTGATTACTGAAGGTTTAACGGGAATGTAAATAGTGATGGATTCGTAAGGTTTTTTCATTCAATTTCAACTTGTATTTAGTTCGATGACTCTCGATAAAATAAAAAATTTAAACTAACGTATATTTTTATTCCCTCTGGACGAATTATAAATTGCTTACGTATTGATATTCTTTGCGACTGCCATCACTTATAAAGTACTGTATCGATAAATGTTTATAATTGAGGCACCGTTATAGCTTTTTTCTATGTCCAATTTCAATAATTGGCAACGATGAATGAATTTCTTGAGCTTATTTAAGAATTATCTGACAATCAATCTCTTGCAGATAAATGCATGGTCTTTTTGAAGATATATCTCCGTAACAGAAATGTCAAAGCAATATTTCTTTTAAATATCATCAAATGTATCGCACTGTCTTTTGATGTACATGCAGCACAAAGAGATGTACTCTTTGGAGCTTTTGGGTTACTCGGAAGACATGTTCCATAACGTTTTTTACGCCTCTATCTGCACGAAGTAATTCTTTCTCTTTGAACAAAATCTGTCTAAATTTGTCGGCTGCTAAATATATAATATTATGTTTCAAACAATAACATTTGATTATCTATTCACAAATTAACTAAAAGATCAGAGTAATCAGAGTAATAGAAAATAAAAATATTTTGTAGACCGCATAAATTGATATCACATAAGTTTCAAATTGCACGTGTAAAGTAACACATAAAGAGAGATATTACTAATAGCGCCTGTTTTTAATTTCTTTAAAAGCGACGTAAAACGTGTTCTTTGTATGGAACACACAAGTTTTATATAGAACAATTTTTTGCGTTGATATTAAAAAAATAACTTATTTTGCGATTTATTGTTTTGGGGTTGTAATTGTGCCGATTTCATCCAGTTTATCGTAGATTCATCCGCTGTTGCCAAGTGTTCGAAATAACTCTATCAATTACCGCTTCGGTGCAAATAAGCGCCACCTGCTATTTCAATTTGTCGGTGCAACGACCATCAAGCAGCAAAATACTGAATTCAGTTTATACAGATCAGTTGCGTTGTTTGAGGTTTTGTGGCGGTGCCCTTTGTAATGCCTTTAATCGCAACAATAATATATTAAATTACACTGCTAGGGGCATTATCTGACAGTGATATGTCTTCTTGTATACATATATGTATACATATATACTAAGTGTACACAAGCGATTGTTGTTTTCACAGATGTTAAAAAAAACACAAATGTAACATTTTAGAATTATATGTTGTTTTATACGATAATTTATTATATGTTTGGTGTTGTTACAAGTGTGACACGGTAGTTCTTAAATCTTTTTAATGACAATTAAATCGGTAAAATTGTTTACTTACAATTTGAAGAAATGGAGCTATCCAGATCTCCACAAGTTAATCTAAGTTCTGAATTGACCAATGTTATTAAACAACAGAATATTTTAAGTGTACGTAGTCGCATGAAAGGTATGTTATACATTATAATAAGAATAGCTATGTATTGATATTCAAAACGGATTTCACAAATTTCATTGTTCTGTAGTTTTGAATGCTTTGGATGAAAGTAATAAAAGATCTGCAGAAGAAAGAAAAAGAAGTTTAAGGGCTCAGGCTACTAGAGAAATATTAACAACTGAAGTGACATATTTACGTCAGTTAGAAATTATGATGGAGGTAATTTCTTCAATTATTAATAATCAAGGTAAAGCATGGTATTATTTATTACAATGTGTTTCTGTTTGTTCCACTTCAGTTTTTCTTGAATCCAATGTTGGAAAAGAAAATTTTCAACCATATATTATTCACTACATTATCGGAGAATATAAAAACTTTATACAATATTAGTGGAGAATTAATAAATGAACTGAAGAAGGATGCAGATAACGTTGCAGGAGCTTTTTATAAACTTGCACCTTTCTTTAAATTATATTCTGTTTATGCATATGACTATGCACATATATTAGCATTAATAGAGGTAAGTTTTAAGAAATATTTGTTTCATTCATATATTTAGTACTATCAGCTTATGGTTTTGGAGCATGTTATTTTTTACAAAGCTGTTATTATGAATATCTTTAGAATCTTGATAAATTTATTGTAGCCAGATTACTAACTGCATATTTTACATGTGCCCAACTTTTTTCAGACAGCTCAGTGTAATGATAATGTACTGAGGGATTTTATCAATAAACAGGAAACAAGACCAGAAGTTAATACAAAACTGCCAGCTTTATTGATTGTTCCAATTCAGAGGGTGCCAAGATATAAACTGTTACTGAAAGAAGTATTACATCACACACCAAAGAATCATGACGAATTTAACCTTCTCCAGGGTAAATATCCTCTATAGAGAATAGATAAAATCAACTCCTAAGAGATGCATATTGAATTGGCCTTATGAGTTTTTTTGGTGCTGATATAATTATACAGGGTGTATATAGGGTAATTATGTAGGGCAGAGGCATTGATGATATTTGAAGGTCATTTCTATTTTTATAAATGGGACACCATGTTTTAAATATCCTCCATGCCTCCACCCATGCAAAAAATGTTTGTACCACAATATGTCCTACTCTATACCGTACAAGTTTTGTATATAACAATTTTTCATATTGTTGCAAATAACAGCAATATTCAAGGTGGACATAGTATCGCCCTACCCTGTATAATAATATGAAATAAAGTATTACATTTATTGATATATATCAGCAGTGTATTTTGTACACCAGTGCTTTTATTAAATGCTAAACTGTTCTTGATATTTTCAATTCTTTTTATGTGTATTAATATTTTACAGCATGTTTGGTGGAGATTGAGAAAGCAGCAGGGCACATAAACTCTTTAGTAGCACAAAGTGAAGAGAATAAAAAATTGTTGAAACTTCAGAAAATGATAACAAACAAAGTTGTTTTAGTAAAACCAGGTAGACAGTTGATAAAGGAAGGGTCTTTAATGCGTGTTTCCAGAAAGGGTAATTCCGCTTACAGGAGATATTTTATCCTTTTGAGTGATACTTTGTTATATTGCAAAGGACATCCAGAGAGTTCATTAACAGTTTGTTGTGCACTACCTCTCAATAAATGTAAGGTTGAAAGTGTTCTGGCTGGAGGCCTTTTTCGTATTACGTGTTCAAATGAGAGTCTATTGCTTTATTCGGAAAAAGATGATAGCCTTTTGTGGATACAATCGCTTCACAAGGCGATGAAAAAGGTACATATTTTGAAAAGCAGAATGTAATTAAAATTTATACAGCAAATTTGTTACTAATCTATTATGTCTTTATACAGTATACAGAATGTAGGCAAACGTTGAGAAAAGATAGCAGTTCAAGAATACCACTTAGACATAACAGATTGCGTGAATTTCCATCTGAAAACATACCAAAAAAACGTAATAAAAGAAAGAGGTATCAAAATAAAGAAGAGGTATCAATAATGAGTATTGAGATATGTTTTAAACATAATACTAATATAATTTTTATTAACTCATCTTATGTGAAATCCAGGTACACTTGAATTCTTCAAATGTAATGTACATCAAGGAAGATCAAGAAGAAGATTGTATTCCAAAAGAAAATAATTGCTTTCCTTTATTTAAGAAGTCTAAGAAACATAAAGATGATGGCCTAGGCGCCACACATGTGGATATGAAAAATATTGCCATGCAATTACCTAACTATTCTGAAGAATGTGATGATGGTTTCACAAATCAACATTTAACAGGCATAAGTGATAGTATTTATGATATGGTGAGTGTAAGATACGGTACAAGATTATTATTACATTTTTAATAATTGTGTAACAATATATTTCTCATTTTTTTCCATAAAGTATGAGCATTGTAATGATACAAGTAATATGCCATTAAATTTATATACGACTGCATCAAATCATCAAGATCATACATCAACTTCTATGAACATTATCAGTGAATTTTTCACATATGTGGGATCTTCAATTAAAGAGTTCTTCAAGTTCAGGTAACAATTCGTATGGATGTAAAACAAAAATGTTTCATGTATCATTCAATGATATTTATATTTATACAATGTATGAAAATAAAGTTTTGTTATATTAATGTCATAGGCTGTCATTAACCATGTTGATATTTAACCCATTTGTACAAATACCTCTACTATCTGCAACGAATGTATACATTTGTATTGTACAATATTTTGAATATATTGTGTGCTTTTCATTGCATTTAAAAATTGCTTATGATATGCGCAATAAATTCACTCATCGTTTACAATTCTTATTAAATTTGCGTAGTTCTCATCGTTGGTTTGTATTGTGTATGTATTTGGATTTAGAAATATCGTGTCCCGTTCAATTACACGTATTCTTCATACGATTTTAATGCTTGCATGCATGCGGCGCTCGCTGCTGCCATATATATAGTTTATACGGCTAATTGTATATATGCGTTTAGAGGTTATGGTTACCAGGAATGATGCATTGCTGGGTTAATCAATTATTGTACTTATAAATGGCTAAAGTAATGCATTTTCTGTGGATTTAACTTTTATGCAAGTGAAATAAAAAGCGTAGATGACCACTTTATAAGATATTTATTGCAGTAAAAAAATAACAACATGGTAAGTGACGTGATAGAGGAATGAAGCGATAGTAGTACACAAACAATTACTTTTGGAATTTGTATAAATTGAATTTCTCTGGTTAATTTTTTTAACAGCCGATGTTAATGCACGATATTCAGCTGCCAAGTACTGTGCCAGAATTGCTATTAGATAAACATGCGGACTATCTTATTTCGTGCGGTGCGGATAAAGATGAATATGTAAGTATTAACTGATTTAACATAAAAAAGAATTAACATTTATTGTTATCGAATTTTTGGAGTATTAACAATAATATCTGGACAGTAATTTTATGCTCAAAAGATCTTGTCATATCTATTTAATGGACATGTCGTGTGTTGCAAATATTATTCATATAAGAAAATGCTTCCCATAAAGATATATGCTACCAACTTTCATTCATTTTTAATAATTTGTGCATTCTCTTGTATATAAATTTTGCATATAAGTTTAAGTAAATAAGTAAAGTAGTAATTTCTAAGATTAAGCAAACAAATTGATCTATTGGTTTTTAGACGTACTGTATGACAGAGCACATGAGAATGTCTGGCATGTATTGGGGCCTTACCGCTTTAGATTTGATGGGGCAACTGGATCGTACTAATAAGAAAGAAGTATTGGAATTTATTGGGCAGTGTCAAAGTGAAAGTGGTGGAATAAGTGCTAGCATAAAGCATGACCCACATTTACTTTATACACTTAGTGCTGTTCAAATTCTATGTATATATGATGCATTGTATGTCATAGATGTTGATAAAGTTGTCAAGTATGTTCAAGAAAGACAACAGCCAGATGGTAGTTTTACTGGAGATATTTGGGGAGAAATTGACACACGGTTTTCGTTTTGTGCAGTTGCCACTTTATCTCTTTTGGTAAGTTGGGAAATTTATGTTTAAATGTTCCTCAATGTCTTACTTCTTTGCATTCCAGGGTCGTTTGGAAGATATAGATGTTAATAAAGCTGTTGAATTTGTAATTAAGTGTATGAACTTTGATGGTGGTTTTGGTTCCAAACCAGGCTCTGAAAGTCATGCTGGTCTTATTTATTGTTGTGTGGGGCTTTTATCGATCACAGGTGCTATGACTTCTTTTATTAAGATTGAGAAAGTGATTAATTCTGAAAACTCAATCTGTGTCATACAATATCTCTTTGTGTTGAAATAACAGACGATTTTTAATCACCTGTATGTTATATATTACCTATGTGTAGGACATTTGCATATGATAGATGCTGATCGCCTTGGCTGGTGGTTATGTGAAAGACAACTTCCCTCAGGTGGTTTGAACGGTAGGCCAGAAAAGTTACCAGATGTATGTTACTCCTGGTGGGTTCTCTCTGCTCTTACTATTCTTGGCCGTCTTCATTGGATAGACAAAAACCGATTGGTACGTAAAAATTTCCACATAGTTGTACAGAAATGAATATAGTACACAATCATATGACTCATGAAATGAACATACATATAGTAATAAAGAATAGTGTACTAAAACTGAAATGTATTACATTTATCTGAATATCATGTATCACACAATTTATAATTAACAATATGAGCATCTTGTGATGTTATATTAAATGAATGAAAATGATCTTGTAAAGATTGAAGTTTTTAAAAATTTTATTGTAATCTGTTGAATATGGAAAGAATGTACGAATTTTCAGCATGTGTTTTTCATTTCGGTTTTCTTATGCTATGTTACTTATTGCATTTATTGGGGATATGCAAGAGTTTCATGATACAAATGCAAAAGAAATGATGTGAAAATGAGTTACTAATTTATATTATTGTCATAAAAATGTTTGAATATTTTCGGTGTTGCAAACATACTATTACATTTATTATGATATATATTTATTTATATACATTTATTATGATATATGATATGATATATCTATTACATTTATTATGATAAACATCGCTGTTTTCAAGTATACGTACTTGTCATTACGTCATTATAATATCAGACGACTACAGACAAGCTTTTACATTGACATTGATGATTACATTTGTAGCATTGTTTTAATATTCCAATTGTTTTTGCCTCAGACAAATTTGAACTTTTTGTATCGCATTAAACTTGGCTACTTATTAATTAAGTTCGTCAGAACAATCATAAATATAATTTTATTATTGTTGGAAATAGAGGGTTGGTACGTTATATAAATCGACTAAATATTTCGATTTATTTTTGTGATACATCTCTCCCCCCCCTTGTAAGTCATATCATCTATCACGACAAAACCTGTATTTTTATCCAATAATACAACTACTTCTATAATTGTAGTAACAAACTTAATTCATAAGTTGTAAAACTTATTTATTAATTCTTATAAGTGGAATAGATGAATCGACTTTGATGCACATCTTACGGAATATTGGAACATTCTTCAGACACGGTCGTAGTTCGTTATACAAATACATACAGGAATTCTTATATGAAATCTACCGATGTCCCCAAAATCGCGATACAACTAGCCGGGTGGGAATTCTGTATGCAAAAATACGTCGAAAAAAAGAATAACACTTTTTTACTTAAAGCTGAAAAAATTGTGTTTGATCCATCTTTAAAAATACAAACACGAGCAGAAACGGCAGTTTCATACTTTGAAATTTACAGTTAATACACTGATACTTGATGGATTTTCAAACTCATTTTTTCCTCAAATGAGAGAGTGTTATTCCCCTTTTGACTTATTTTTGCATACAGAATCACCACCCCACCGGTTGTACCACGTTTTTGGGGACACCCTGTACTTGATGTTAAGCACGGTGTACGATAGGCGTCCTATTGGGACTAAAATACTTTTTTGTATACTTATAACCCAACAGAAATATTTCGTTAAGTAGTAAGAATGTAATAAATCTTTGAATAGTAAAGAAGCGAGTTTGACTTTGCGAGATGGATTTGGTTTAAATATTAAGAGTGAAATAAATGCTAATATCGTATATAGTAAATAATCTGTATTATTTTTTTTTAGGTCAATTTTGTATTATCTTGTCAAGACACCGAATCGGGAGGATTTAGCGATCGACCTGGTGATGTTGCTGACCCATTTCACACATTATTTGGACTGACTGCGTTATCGCTACTGAATACCGAATACCCTTTAAAATCTATAAATCCTACATACTGCATGCCAGAGTACATAATCGATCGCTTAGGTCTTAAACCGGCACGCTTAGATAAATGATGAAATTTAGAATAATATAATGTATTTGGATTCCAATTGAAACATTTAAACTATTCACTAGCTGAATACAACTTCCCCACTGTGCACGATTCAGTGATGATTTACGTCTTATGTGATCCAATACCCTATTAAACCAATTTTAACGCACTACCATTGGTTGATACATTTTGATAAAGTTGATATTACAGGATTTATCTGAAATACATTTGTCTTACTTTTTAATAACAACTTTCTTTCAATCAGGAGGCGTCATTTATGAATATTTGTAAATTGCAGAGTTTATAATTTATAGATGCAAAATAAATAAATGAGACGTCAGAAATGAAGATAACTAAACACAGACAGGAGATTGAAAGTATTCCGAATGTGCATCGACCTCGAGAAGTCAAAAATGTGTTTTATGAATCTTGCATCAGGTGGAGTAACACCTGCGCTTCGGAGGTCGTTGACCTCGGTAACTTTCCTTCTCGTCGCAGGTAGAAGCGTATTTTGAATGAAACATAAAACCGTGAAGGTTGCAGGTATACAAATATGGACCTACGCACGTGAACATATGCACGTGCGATCTTTCCTTCCTTATTCACGACATTCACCTTGTAACTAAATGTTATTTTTTACAATACGATGACAATTCACATTCACGGGTAAAAATCTAAGAAATTATGATTGGCCTGTTGTTTTAGTATCGCTGCTGTTTTAGAACTTATCGCCTGTAACGTTTTTTTGTAACACATTTGATTGTAAAAAACTCTGACACCTTGTGTAAAATCCTCTCCAGTTAACTCCGTAAGGACTTAGAAAAGAACATTATCAATATTTTGAAATGATTAATTCAATATTATTTCATATCAATGATATAAATAAGCTTAATATGCGTCCGAGGTTTAAAGACGTATGCAATTTAATTTAAATTTATATGTAATTCTATGGAAAAAACAAAGCACATCAGTTTTTATAAAAATTTATGTAAGCTGAAAATTCGACTTGTCTGCACGAAATAATGGGTGCTTTTTAGTTGCAAAATAAAGTCCACAAAATGCATATTTTTTTAGCTATAAGTTTGTCTTTTCCAGATTAAAAAGTATTTTACAACCTTACACACATGTTTAGTTTTCATTCTTGAGTAAGCATGAAAAATACGATTGTGATTGTGATGGTATAAATAAGCTTGGCAATTTTACAAAACTGCAATTGAGTAGATATCCTTGCCGACTAGTAATCGTGGAAAAGGATGTTAGAAAGAAGAAAGCTAAAGGGGGCCGGTCGTCTTGAGTACTTATTTTCACTCGCACGCGCAGCCGCCAGGAAAATTACGCGACGACGCAACCGGAAACGGAAGCTGCTCTTCTGCCACGTCCGTTTCTTTCTCTCACTCTCTGGCGTTCGTTCTTCTTTACGCATCGTGGGTCGTGGATCCCGTGTCAGGAGATTGTATCAAAATATCTACCAATCCAGCGCGGTAAAGTTTAGCACTGAACTTTCACCGTCCGCTCGTTGGAGCCTCTTCCCACGATCTCCTCTTCTCTTGAAGGAGCCACTCTGCGCTTCTCGATGCTTCTCCGCGCTCGCTTCGTTGGTACTTCGTCACGCGAGAACCTCTCTACTCGCTACCATGAGAATACCTACACCCTACATCATATGTACATATGAAACTTGGTGAATGTGACGTGACTTAACAAGGGAAGTCCGACAGGCATCTTTACAACCAAATCATTTTTAACAGCCATTATTCATGGGTCATTTCTAAAAAGTCCATTACATATGCTACTGTAATATTCACGTTAGATAGTTTTAACCCCTACTTTAATACTAGATAAAGGATACATTGCATCACGTTAGACCACACTTTCCCCGGTATTACGTGCAGATATATTTACCCCATAATGTAACGAAATAATCATTAATAATAATTCTTATGCCAAGAGATTTCTTAACGAAGTCGGTATTATTAGTTGCAAAATCTTACTGTAATCTGCAAAGTCATTGTGCCATGAGTTTCTCATGTTCTTTAAAATTGTACAAGTCACTATCGGTTGTATTCGAGAAAATTTCCTGCACATAATTCATACTCTGTGCATACTGCGACATCATTATGCAGAGCTTTGATTATTGCGGATTAGAATTTCGATCATTCATTTCCATAAAAAAATAATATACAAACTGTAAAAAAGTTACTTTAAAGCACCTGTTTCCTTTACACCTTTGTACGTTCGTTCCTTGCAGACACAGCATAAGCGTTCAGTTCTTCTTGTGTTCTTTGCAGTTGTCTTATCACTTAGGTCGTTGAAAATGTTTATCCAGAATTATTAAAGTCGATTTTAATCATATTACGAAAAATAAACAAACACAGAAATAAGTATTTTTTAGAAATATAAAAATACATTGTAACATTCATGTACAGCAGACTGACTTTAATCCATTCGAAAGTCGAAAGTCGATTTTTATCAAGTTTATCGCAATAAAGTGTCGAAGTAATCCCACGTTTCGCTGCATGTACCCCAGAAAAGGTTTAATTAATAAAGCTCTTTCTTTGTACCTTCTTGTTCTTGCAAAACTCTTCTTTTTCCATAATGGAACGTTAATGATATAACGTAAGAATCGTGATGCAATCATTCTTCTGTTAGGCATTATACTCAATAAAACTTAAAACATATGCCAACGTGAAATTTTGCCAGGATCAAGATATGAAATATATTTGTGAATTGTTAATACATTAGTGTACTTAAGAAATACGTATGTCAGCAGAAACCGATAACATGAAAAGAGAAGAAACGGTATACGTGTGAACGACGTATGAAAGGGCATCACGTTATTTCCCTTAATAATCGACTGTTCAATGCAACTTGAATGGTAACGGCCTTCTTGCGCCCAGTGGGCCTTCCTCCGGCGCTTGTTCCTCTCTGGCCATGTCGGGTAACAGAATGTGAAAGTCGCCATTCGTGTTATGTATGTCCGCCCAACCGACCGTCCGACAGTCCGACCGCCCGAACGACCGATCGACCGACAGACCGACAGACCGACAGACCGCTCGGTCTATGTGCCGACATACCGATATCACATGCAAACACTGCAGAGTAGACATGATGCTCCGCGATCCGCGTTTACCACTTTTTCAAATGAGCCATTACGGAAGGCGGAAGTCACTCTCCACTTCGGATGTCTTTTACTCCTTTATGCTGCACGGAGTATTGCGCGCATCTTCTTAACAGCACGTTCACGTTAATCCTACGTTTTCTATGCGCCGTTTTCACTTTCCGTTCGGTAAACGTTTGTCTAATGATTCAACGCGATATGTTTTTAATTGCTTCAGAACTGTTGTGTGTTTGTATTATCTCTTTCCTAAGAATGTGGAACATAGGAACATTTAAAGTAGGATACTTTTTAAAACTGTTTACAGTTTAAAGGCATCCAATTCTTTAATCATTTCTCTTTGTACTAACGTTACTACTTTATTGTGTACTAATTTCTCTTTGTAACTAACTGAGTATTTGGTTGTTGTACATTGACCGAGTGCTAATGTTTGGAAATATAAAATACACTGGTTATACCCAGTATGGTGATTCTTACGTATGTCATAATCACAATTATCCCTAACGGTAAGAAACATTGGTGGCGTTGTGGATGCCAGTAATGGATGAGCTAAACTAACAATGCGTGAAATTCCAAATAACAGATACATTCCTTCATTTTATTAGGAACGCGGGTACCTACATAGTATTATTTAATGATGCGTTCCGTTACGCTTGCAACAGAGATCGTAACTTAATTGCTTCCTCGCTAGAATCCAGGGCTTTGTACTTTCTTTGAGCGATTACGGTAAGGTTACGCATTTAAGGCGTGTGCGCTCGCACTGGCGAACATTACATTTTCTTCTTGGCAGTCTTGATCTAGAATCTTTGCTTAGTGTATGATTTTCATCGACCATGCTATAATCATACGGCTCGTAAGATAGTGATCACTACTACTGATTTTAGTGAAATATGTAAAAATTGACTAAAAACATAAATTGACTATGATTCTTTCGCACAAACATGATCAACATGTTTTACGTGTTTTGTGCGAAAGTTGTTGTATGAAAGATGATTCTTTCTCAACATTCTTTCTCATCGAATTCCTTTCAATAAAATTGCAGTAGCCATGTACCAAGGAATTTTATGTGCTTTCTTTTTGACGATTTTACTGACGCATCGTAGATGAGGCTGGAAATCTTAAGAGGAATGCGGAATGATTAGATTCTAGGAAACTCGTCTTATATAAGCCCTATAAGAGTTCGGAAGGAATTGGTTCGTATACATGTGTATCTACAAAGTTATCGATAAACGATGTCTTCCTGTACTTTGTTTTAAAACAAGTAAACAATAAGAATATCCGCCAGAAAGGTGACGAAGGGATGGTTAGAGGGTGGAAGTGATGAAAACAGGTCAAAAGATCACTTTAACGATTAGTGAAAAATGTCCGATCATTTCCCTTCCTGGATAATTCTTCTGCAAGTACAAAATTGGCGAAACGAGGCCTTTGCATAATTTTTTTCTTGGGTATTGACATATCTTCTGAACTTGGTGAATTTAAAGATGGAGAATAATTTCACTTTAATAATTTCACTGAATAATTAATTTACTGAGAATAACTTCAGTGAATTACATTATATGTTATATGCAAGTAGAGCATACACAGCGTAAATGCGTCCATAAGTCCGGACGCTTTATGTGCGTTAGAGATACATGTATGGCTAATCTACTCTTATACAGTGATTGCATAATTATGTTATTGTTGGACAATGCACTTATTCACACACACACAATATTAGTATCGTTCAGTTTAACCACACGTCTAGTAAGGCACTTTAATAAACTTTATAGACAGAATACCATTTACCGAAGTCTATAGTCGGCTCAATAAAACACAAATGTTATCGCTTTCACATATCAGTTTCGCCGATGAAGCCTGAAACTAGGAAAATATAATTTTTACAAGTGGCCAAAAGAATTGAAAGTATTTCAAAATCCTGTTCGACAATAAAGCTATCGAGTTAATGCATTCGTGCAGTTTAGCGACGTATATAAAGCGCCAGATGAATCCTGTTATGATTATGATTCGATGATACGAGAGTTGCTAAATGTACAGGAAAATGTTCCGTGAAAAACCTTAGTTTTCTGAAATTAAAGTATCGAAGTTCTCAGTGGCTAATCGGCCATGAATCGATGATGATCATCGTAAAATTAATTCGTGTTTTTTTAGTTTTTACTTGGTTCTTAGTCGTTATTTTAATTGCATAGGATAGGCAGCGACTGGATTGAGCGAATGCGCTACTTTTACCTAGTGAGCGTTCCAAGGAGAAAAACGAACCTGTTTCGTGTAATCGCTTAAAACAGACGTGCACGCAATACTTGTGTCCGTTGTGGACATATCATTCTCAGGTGCAAAGAAACAAGCCTGTCTATAATACCCGCAACACTTTAAATTCTCAGCAAAACGAACGCTTGTTACAAAATAAAGCTCTTTCCCATTATACATAGTTATGCACACGCGATCTTCTTTATTCTTGCGTACTTAAGTATGACTAGAAAGACGTGAAATACCATTTTTCCTATTTCCTGCTTTTTCCGTACTGTAGTAATGATATAAAGCATATCGGTGTGCCAGTATTATCCAATTGTCGTTCTCAGCAGTTCGTGTTGCAACTCCATATTGCTTGCACTATTATTTTCAAATGTGTAAATGCTTAACTGATCATTTCTTTATCGTAATTCCACAAATCCGTATATCCGTTGACCTCGTTAGACCGTGCGTGAGAATCGAACGGTCGTACTTGCGATCTAACATCCACACATGTATCATCTCAGAATCGGAATTACGCACTTACAAGGAGATGTTCCATTTCGTCCTACGTTCCTTTGCGTTACGTGCAATCCTGTCATTATAAATTAGATGTTAATAAATACCATTTTTCATCGTATGTCTTTCATTGGCAATATATTCTCATGTGTGCTTTTTTTAGTTAATGACCTATTTTATTTTAAACAATTAAAGATTGCGGTTAAAATAACATGATATTAGTAGTGGATGCAATACACGTCCAAATATGATCATCAATCGTTTTGAATGACAACATAAAATCAAATGTGTTTGAAATACGTCAATCATCAGTGAAGATTCATGATTGACGATTAGCTAATGAAGCCACTACTCTGCTAGTCCTACTACAGCTCTATCTGCAAAACTTTCATTGTAATATATCTACATTTCCAACTAAGCTTAATCATTTTTCTAACGTCCTAAATGACTAATGGTATTTCTTGTTAAATTATCTGTGTAGTTGACAGAAATTTTCGTTAAACTATTTACGTGTTCTGTATATAATAACGCCTTAAAGAATGCAGGGGATATAAAACTACCATTTTGGTGTTTCCAGAGGTAAAGACAAACTGCTCAAGAACTTCTACTATTTTATATCATTAAAATATTTATGGACTGAAATTATGAACTACAATTATTAATAGTAGGAAACATATAAATTACACGACTAGATATTAGACATATATTAGACATATTTAACATTAAGAGTAACTTTCATGAGATGGTAAATCTACTATTTTATTACCACTTTTTAATTGTAACGAAGAACATGATTTTTTTAGTGATGGGTTGAATCCATGAAAGGTTCAAAAGAAATGCCTTCACAGTATTTGATATTAAAGACTTAAAGAGGTATTTCGAGTTGTTAAAATATTTCGAGAAGAAATTATGTCATTAAGTGCTTAAATCCTGATACTTAGCCTTCGTAATGTATAAATCGAAATCTTCAGCCGTAAATAAAAACCGACAGGTACATGTGCATTCGCTTTTCGATACTCGTGTTTATGCAACACATCAATTACCTCACTTATGATGATTTAGTGGAAACAGTCAATAACATGTACGGTTAATAACATGGATAGACATACTTTGTTTGACCGTTAATTTTTGCAGAATTTCATGGATGTACAACTAATATGGAAAGTAAAAATGTATTGAAACTAAATGTTGATTCTTCCAGTTATTGGAATGCTTAAGAAAGCTGGTGATTACAATAAAAAGATTCGTTGTTACGGCATTACACACCACTCACATTTGTCGAAGAGTCGAATGGTTCGTGGATAAGGAGTTAAGGGAGTATGTTCAACTAATTTCATACCTCGGATATAATTAAATTTTTCAGAAATGTCCATTAAATGGATAGCTCATTCGCTATTACTAATTTAGCATTCATTGACCAATGTCACGCGCATTCTCGCATTGCGCAATTCAATGGTTGTTGCAAACGTTTCTGCTAATGCAACTTTATTTAGTTCATTTTATAATTTCGTCTTATGTAAGACTTGATTTATTGATACTTATCTACGTTATCACGATTATCGAAATCTCCCGTTCCCGTGTTTATTAAACTGGCATAATTCCCTTTTTTTGTTAGACGATACCTTGCAATTACTCCAGTTGAATGAGGAAGGAATAACTATCTACTGATCTACGTGTTTCCTGTTTTCATCATAAATGGTGCCCTGGATTGAGATAATTAGAATCTAGTTTTAAAGCCTTAGTATACGATACAATATGGTATAGAATGACACGTAAAGTGTTACGCTCATAATTCATTTATAGAATGAATTTTTCCGCACAATTCAAGATGAATGTCATTAGCAATATACTAGTACCTCGTGAAGTGATAAGAAGGTAGAAAGCAATTGAAGTTTCATTAATTTATTAACGTGTAAGTTCACTTTGTTGATAGTACATCATTATATGGTAGAATAGTAAATTATTTTGTTTGTGACCGATCGTAAGAAAAATACGAGGACGAGACATTGACGCCCGGGCAAAGGACATTACACGTGGGGTATTGTAGACGGGTTAAGCGTTTTACTTTCTCTAAGAGGTGAAAATTCTTAACTTTCTTTAGCCATACAAATGATCCCTACGTAGCTTCGAGGAGCATTCTACATTTTCAAATCAATTTTCCAACAAAGGTTTATTCACAAAAACATGTATATTTTCATGAGTGTATGAAGCTTTATGGACCAATTGCTCTAAATGAGTTTATTCAAAAAGGATAACAGAGAATTTTGCGAATTGTCCGGACAGTGCCACGCACTTCAGTTCTTCAATGCAACGCAGTGACTTTACTAAGACTGTTGATTTTACGAGATTCTTCAAAGTTACAAACACATAGGAGATACAGGCGTAACATCTATTACGAAGGCATTGTATTGTTTCGTCCGATCACATACTACTATACTGATACACGATTACCGGTGAAAGTGAAACATGGCGAATATTTTTCTTACTTCACAAGCATTAACTGGTTTTTGTGAATATGTATTTGTAGAGAGCGATTAAACAAATTCTAAGCATGTATTAGGAATTACGTACCTTCAATTCTACATTGTGCCCATAGGTTGTGCCAATTTATAAGCATATATAATCTGCAGCGGGTACGTGTTCTTCTAATTTTTTTTTTAGGATAATCGTAAAGTCATGCGAGAAATAAAATACTTTTTCCATCTATTTACAATGATTCCTATACAAGCTGTCAATAATGTAATAGTAAAACTAACGCTTGTCGAATTTTGACAGGAGTTGCATAATTTTGTCGCCAACAGATTTACATTTTAAGCAATTTAATTGTAACAGCTGGATTGTAGAAAATTGTTGATTTGTTGAGTATTCTCACTTAAAAAACATTAATTAGCTACACATTATTAATACCTCGTATAAAATTGCCTGTTGATGAAAAACTGTCTCACTGAACTTGTGTATAGTTTAGAGACGGTTGTTAAAAACGTTTCCAAACTGCAGTTCACCTACTCTGTGAATTTCCATCCATCAAATGCGAACTCTCGCAAGCTCATTACGAATTTAATCTTTCACCTTTATGCTCTCCAGGAAGTGTAAAAGAAGGAAAGTGCCCGTGGTACTGATGGGCATATCACGGAACTGGGTAAATATTGTCGGTCAGTTATTCATGTCACTCGAGGATGAATTGCGAGTTATGTACGAGTTTTATAAGCTTAGAAGATATCAAATGCGATAGAAGAAAGGTGACAACGTTAGAAAATCTGAAGCTTTCCGTGCCCATTATTTCTCTCAGAAAACCAGTATTAAAATAAAGAGTGTATCAAGATACACTTATGAATTGAAACATGACATTTCCAATCCTGGTTGAACTCATTTTGAGTTGCAACGGAAATGTTATAGGCGTATACAAGGATAGATTAGAAATGGCCGATTAATGTTGTGAATCGTGTGGCGTAATCTCACGGATAATTTCAACACGTTCTGTAATCGCATTACACAAGAGGACAGTTTTCGAAATATAACTATTTTCGCAATCGAAATTGGTGATAGAAGTACCAAAATAATGTATATGCCCATATATGGTTAATTCAAAGAAAATAAAAGCTACATATGTATTCATCTGACGTTTTTGGAAGCGTCTTACAAAATCGATAAATTTTTGTCCCATCCTGTTATTATTATTGAATATCTCCTAATATATCTATCGGAATCTACGTAGTCGGCTTTTACATTATATTACGTCATAAGGACCGAATCATAGGTGTATCGATTGTCAGCTCTCGCATCACGTAAGTAAATTCAAGGGTCTATTGCTTACGTTATACAACATGAAATACATCGTTAAATCAATAGTGCTCTGTTCCTATGGTTTATACATTTTTACTTGTGGTATTGCTGTTTATCAATAGAAACGAAGACAAATTAACGTAAAAAGAAAATAGTACTACATAGATCCCTCAAATACAATCCTGAACGTTGGAATGATGCTAAATTATAGAATTCTAATGACTTGCCAGTTTTAAAGAAAAGAGTTGTTTCTCGTAACTTTAAGGAAATGTGGGAAAGATGACTTAAGCGTGTTTCGTGTACAAAGTAACTGACAGCAGACAAATAGAGGGAAGAAAGACAGTGAGAAAGAGAAGGAGGGAGAGAAAGGGAGAGCTTGAGTCAGTCTCATGAATTCTTAATGGTGGACAAAAATGTTGTACCGCAGTGTCCGGAGCGTCCCTCTTTTGCTGTTCGCATTCGTAGGAAGTAGGAAGTCAAGCACCGAGGGAAAGTGCCTTTTTCGATATACGCCAATGGGATGACTACAAAATACAACGCATAATTTATGTGACTGACCTGCCAAGGTTCGTGCACGTACTTCTAAGCCGATCTAACGCCTATGCGAAAGCCCTTAATTGTCATCAGATTATAATCTCATTACGTACATGCTGTTCTGGAAAATTTTAATTAATCCTATGAAACGCATGACTTGAACAACGTGCGTAAGATGAATAACGTGTCGATATTCTACACAGCCACTACAATCTTTCCAACAATAAAGGTGATAACTCCATGTTTCAATTTATGTTAAATTTACGTACGTTATTATTTAGGGTTAACATGTAAAAATCATATCATTGTAATACGTTTGTAAAAATACTAGAACGTATAGAAGAGAATGTTTCTTCAAAATACTTCGTTGATCCAAATTATGTATCTTCATTGTCAAGAATATACATTCGCTCGAATAGAATTTTTGCCCTGAAAGAGCGTACAGATAGGAAATGTACATCGTTTTATCATATGTGACCATCATTATTCACATGTTTTAGTTCTAAGTTTTGTAATTGTTGTTCGTTAATTTAAATAAAATACGAATTACGTTGTGTTCTTTCCGGATTATATTTTGTCACTCAATCGGTAATTAGCGAAGTACGAAGAAAAATTTACGTAAAAAGATATGTTAATCATTTTAAACAATTTTAACGTTATTTATTAATCAATGTATTACCTATTTTAATTCATAATAGCAAATATGCGCTCTCAATAATTAATTAATATTTCTTTCGATGATATTTTCCTTGACGTTACTAGACAGAAAATGTAATTAAAGGTAATGTCTTTGTAAACATTATGAAATTTTATACTGACGATATTTTAGTGTGCTTGTCGAGCACGTTAAAAAATGGTTAGCCCAGAACTTTTGATCCATCAGTCTAGTTAATGTTATTCAGGAGTTCCGGGCTAACCATTGTAATTTTAATTCTAATTCGACTTTCAACTCTTGATGTTACAGGTGGTCCTAAATATAATATAACTGCGGATTCGGATCCTGCATAAACAAAACATAAATACTGACATGAGGATAACTGAATTTCACTAAAGAAACCCCTAGGGTCTCTAACTCTGGTACATTGCAGAAAGACTCATTAATTATATAGCGATTAAGGCACTTTTTTTCTGCTATTACATATTTAAAATGTGAGTACACAATACGATTATCGATTACGAATGTTGACTAACTTAAACGATATTCATTTTGGTTGGTATTGATGTAGATACAAATTTCAATAAATTCAGCATTTGTAACACACCGATCAGTGTATTTCGTTTCATACGAATATTCAGCATATTTTATTTACTTCTCAACAGTATTGCGTCGTACATACGGGTTAATTAGAATATTGTAAGTATAAAGTCAATTTTGACCCATGGTCATTCTAAAAGGTATGATAACGTTTTTTCTTTGTATTTGTCGCGATTTTAAATAAAAATCCAGCAATACATATTAAGAAAAGACATTGACGAGAGATTTTTACAATAACAAAGTGTCAGGAATAGTAAAAGTATTCATACGGTTTTTTAAACATTAATTTTAATCACCAGACATTTCAATATTGCTATTAGATTAATAAATAATTCAAATAGAAATGTTAAGTTATTTGTCACCTACAAGGTTTATTCTACGTATGTATGTATACGATATTCATAGATAGCAATTTTGAAAGAGACTTTTAATATTTCGTCAAAGATGTATTACAGTGGTATTTCGGCAGACGTTCTCCGCGGGTGAATGTAGTGATGAAGAAATTCGGTAGAACGTGATTGGTCCAAGGTCGACAAATTTGTGAAAATGTCCGAAGAGGAACAGAAAGTTTTGAAAGAAACAAATGAGTAGACATCCTCATGAGTACCGTCGAATTATAGAAAGATACCTCTAGAAGATTACTATCTCTTTTGATATTCATTTTATACATCACATTTTACAATTAATACGAAGTAATTGATTGTAATTAAATAGTTGGAAACGTTCATACTAAACAATTAATTTGTCGTACATCTCTTGCAACAAGTGTAAGTATTAGTACATATACTTTTGGGTTCCAGTTTAAATAAATTCACACCTAATACCTAATCGCATTATTGTGTGCTTTTCGGGTCTTGCCCGTTCGACATTTTCAACAGTTTAATAACATAAAATCAGATGTATTTGTATGTATTTTGCAGTAAAAGTGTAACACGTGAGGAATAAAGAAGACACGATTGAATGACGTAAGATTAATATATTTTAATAGAATGACATGAGCAAACGACAATGGCGGTACGCTTTAACAGCGAGTCTCGAAAATGTACTTGGCAAGCGTGTAAGAGATTGCGTCTCTCCTCAATAGAAGATGCCAAGATGGTCATTTCGTAGCAAGGACGGAATTGGAAAGGGGAGAAAGTGCTTGGAATTACGTGTGTCGGCTTCGAGAGCGATGTTTTAGTACGGAAACTTATCAAAAGCATATGCTTAAAAACCTGCACAGATAGCAACTGAATTTGTCAGTAGATTTGCCATTTCAGTGCAATTCCATTAAAAATTTGTCGAATCTTCTTTTTAAATTACTTACCCCCAATTATTTTTAACAAACCAGTATACGTAATTTTCTTTGCGCTTACGTTTTGCAAGTTACGACAAAATTGCATTAAAAAATATCATGCTAAATAATGAGTATGCGATAATTAATGAGTAATTTGCAAACATTTATAATGAGTAATAAAACCATCGACTTATTAAAGAATTGATTAAAAACGAGGATAAAAACATGGGTTTACTTAAGCTGCAATGAATATTTTATTAACTTTCTCAAATTATCATGAATTATTATTCATTTCATAATTATTTCGATAACGAACTTTGTGCATTTATCAAAATGTTAACTATAATGTAGGCTTGTTGTTACGAAACTTAAAACTGTTGTGATGTGTGTCGCAAATAACGTTGAATGTACCTGAAGGTCCATCTCTTGAAAGTTGTGAATTGAAAAGGCTCAGGCAATTTCGTCCTTTTGATTGCGAAGAAAAACATGTACGATACTTATATCATCAGTGCAAAGAGTGTCATAATTAACGTGGAAATGGTAAAAGACATATTGACGATGCTTCAGATTTACCGACGTAAATTCTGGTTGAATTGCACATTAAAAATTTTACAACCTGGAACCATTTCGAATATTCCTCTATATTATTTTCACACTTCACTATTAATGTTCGATTCGTATGAAATATCTCAATGGTTCGTTTTGAGTATACGTGTTTTGGGAAGGCTATTGCCAGAATGAGGAAACTGAAAGAAGAGCAATGAGACGAGCTCGGTGAACGGGAAAAATGTTGAATCGTCGCTCGATCCGGATGTTCCGACGGGAACGATACCGCTCGGGGGCAGAAAGGCGAGAAGTGTCCTTCTCTGGTCAAGAAGCTGTGCCGAGGAACCGTAAGACCATGAATCCATTTTATCTCTCTTCTTCACTCTCTACTTTTTTCTCTCGGCACTTCGCCCCTCTCCTCCTTGCTCATCGTTACACATCCCTCTCATATCGCCATGGACTAGAGGCAAGTGAAACGAACCAGTTTCCATTTCGTCGACAATATTTACACATTCGGCACGGTGTACAGAAATGCACTCAACAAATGCCAGAAAATGATTTACGTCGTTTTGAAGCATAAGTTTCGGTGTGATTTAATGGCTCTTATGGAAAACCAGTAGAATATGTATAAAGTTGAATTTAAAATTAGGTTATTTTAAAACTAATTTTAAAATGTCTTCGAAATTAATTATATGCCACTATACCACTTTTGGACAAACGTTATAGAATACAAAGATTCAATGTCAATAATATTGTAAAATACATAGTCAATAAATATTCTATGCGATAAGTGCAAACTGTTTTGTAAAAATAATGTAATTTAAAGCAGCTGATAAATCAACGTTGTAACAAATAAGGAATGTTATTATCCTTTGTTGTAATGTTATATCAATATTTTTAGATATTCGTATGATACAAATTATAAACACGAAAATGCCTCTATCAGCTGATAACTTTTTTCGTCTAATTATAAGTAAAATGTCAACGGACATGTATTGCAATATTGTACTTATATGAATCAAGTATTTAAGTATTCTCCATTGCAGAATTTGGAATAACCCGAAATCTAGTATTTGATTTAGAATGAGGTGAAACTACCATCTCATGTGTTAATCTTTATTACACACCTGTCTGATTTACGTAAGCACGCTTACTCTACGTAATTCATTAGGAACGTCACATTGTTTCAATCCGACATATGTAAGAGGCCGACGTTATCTCCCTTATCTATTGAGAATTTTCACATTACGATGCCGCAAGGTTCACTCTTGATATGTTTATATTGTTTATACTTGAGCAAAAATTTGACAGACAATGACACTTTTCTACGCCATTTTTCATGTCGAATGCGGGATAAAAGTTTTTAAAACTTTTGCATTTACACTTAAAAACAATCGCACAACTCTTGAAATTTAGTCTCGAT
The DNA here is from genome assembly GCA_963989215.1 of Hedychridium roseum. NCBI lineage: Eukaryota > Metazoa > Arthropoda > Insecta > Hymenoptera > Chrysididae > Hedychridium > Hedychridium roseum. Next base: position 1,984,287 of record OZ022317.1, on the reverse strand, counting down.
TTTACAGTCCTCAGAGTTAATTATAAAGTATCTAAATTTTTGTGGATAATGAATACCTTGACGAGTGTAAGATCCATGATAATGGTCATTATTTGCTTCACAAGCCAGGCCCCTCTTTTCATTCTCTCGCTCAACTCTTTCACTTAACGAAATTATAACGAACCGTTTGCGGAATTTCGCAATGAGCTGCCATTGCCAATATTATTATTATTATTTTCAAATTGTAAAATGTTTTGTAAGATATTTTTGATAACGTGAAAGACATTGATTTGACGTTGGAGCTGTTAAATTCAGGTGAATTAGAAGATGCGTGTCGATTATTAATCTCAAGAATGCTATGTAACGAGATATACCTTGTACTACTGTACGTATCAATTATATTTTATAAAAATAATAAAATGTACTGTTGGCAAGAAAAAGGAATATTTTCGCGAACGGAAAGTATTTATTTGGAAAAAGAATGTATAATGGTAGTGTCCATTATGAAAATCTTTATTCACAATATAAAACGATAACCAGTTCTTACAAAATAAAGCCACCACAGTAAAATTATGCACAATATGTGGAATACGTGAAAAAAGTGTGAAAAAGTGCTCTAAAGTATAAGTATTTTATAGTTTGTATTTACATATTGTTAGTAAGCAACAGTCATTTTCATGCAAAGTGTATACTTCAAGGCAATTTACAGTTAAGAAATTTTGCAGTAACAGGAGTCACATTTTGGTGAAAGGTATTCATAAAATAACACGACTACGGTAGTGTTCCTACAAGTCTTTTAAAGATACAACCCAAAAAAGTCCTTTTTCGAAAGCAGGTAATTAATGGTAGCTTATCAACGAGTTTTTAAAACGTCTGTAATTTATTAATGTTGTTTTCTTCATCATCCATACGAAGGTACGCTCTCTTATAATATGAGATTTTCATGACATATGCTACTACAATTTAGTTCTTTTTCAATTAATCAAATTCTCACTTATATCTATAGATGTATGATACACTATAATGAATAATTCGTATAACACTGACGTAAATTAGTGGTTAACTTGTATAGCATAACGTGATAGTAGATGGTGATGGCTGATGTATTTACTCTGGAGATGGAACATCTTCCAACGCATCGCGAAAGTACGGGTGGGTATTATCGATGAACCGAGAAGGAAGAAAGGAAGAAAATAACTGGGTGAGTGTATTAAAATTCGGGTCAAATGGATTTCGACGCGCCTTTCTCCCTCCCTCCCCGTTGTCATTCTCTGCATCTCTCTCAGATGTAGCTGTTACGCACAGTCGGTTTGTCTGTTTCAATCTCTAGCGTTTGAGGCGTTGAACGCGGGAAGACTCTCGGTTTCGCAACGAAACCTGCTGACAAGAGAAGACGCACAGGTCCCTCTTAATGATTTAAAGGATGAAAGCTCTCCTGGAAGTACAACACGCACTTTTATTAATGCTTATTTATGTTTAATCTCGACAGATACGTCCCCATCGGCTACACAGTTAACTTTATTTGCTATAAGTGCCCCTCACCTTTGCGCTATGCCAAACGAAAAAGAGAAGGTAGCCGGAACGCATACACACCACGGAACATGCTCCATATTCGTCCAGGCAGATGCTCGCCCAGCGTCTATTACATACATACATATAAGACGTTCTTTTAACTACGGATTCTGATGTGTTTCTAAAAATAGTATAATGAAATTTTCAAGGCATTTGAAGACAATAATCACCAAGACTAGTATTCTTATTCTTTCCTTCGCAAATTTTCCTTGGCGTTTTTATGACGCCATAAAAATTATCATTATCATGTAATCGAAAACTTTCCGGTAAAATAAACTATAAAATGCAATCATTGTTCTTGTAATTTACAGTCTACTAAAAAGATTCCTTCCCAGGAGAAAGATTTCAAAATGTCACATTCGAGAGGATGATTTTTTATATCCTAAATTCAACCACCCTCTAATACCTACATTTATTTCGAATTCGACATATGCAGGTGTTAAAATTGTACATTGTACGTTCACTATTATTATTTCGTAGATAAAAGGGACAATCATATTTTGGGCTACTTAACAGGCATATTTTTTTATTCCACAATTTACCACGTAGTGTTGATTTCCTGCCAGTACAGAATAGTAGAAATTCCTATCTTAGAAAAATTATGTTTATCGAGTAACAAAATCAGTCTTCATTTAAATTGTACAAATACTTGTTTCATTATTTTCAACAATAAATTTCTTGTATTTATTTAACAAAAAACCGTTTCATAATGGCATGTTTACTTGATTATTGGCAAAGTAATGATACGAATTAAAGTTCAAAAAGATATTCAAAACCGATGCGGTGTTTCTCATTTGAATAAATAAATGAAAAATAATGTCCACTCTGGAAATGTCCAACATCTGAAAAGCCAAAGACTTTCGAGTCCTTTTTTATCGAAATTGGAAATGAGGTTGCAAGTGCAATAGACCGGAAGGTGCAGGAGAAAAAAGTATGTCTACCGTAATGTGACTGTTTTCAAAGATATTCCGTATTTGTTACTGTGAAGATAGTTTAAGATTGTGACATGATACACATAAGTGTACAGCAACTTTCTCATGTCAAAAAATATCGATGAACTCAATAACTCAGACAAACACATTATATCCGAAGAAAGGTGTTTTAATTCTTTGCTTATTTTCCGACGATCTTCAAGTCATTTCTGATCTTCAAGTTTACTTGCAAATGTCACTTTATACATTGCGATATTAACGAAAAATATATTACTGGTCACTACAAAACTTGACTCTAATTAAATTGTAGCAGTTCTGATTTTAATGGATCATTGTGTGAACCGCAAACTTCAAAGGGGTATGTTTACGTGAAACATAAGGTTTTATGCAAAACGACGTTCGAATGAAAATAAAAGATATTTTACATCAGTCATTGGAAATTACATTAAAACTCGTTGATGCACGTTACGACACGATCTCTCGTAAATGGACAGTTTCCGCCCAAGCCTTTTTACGTCTAGTTATTATACATATATGTAGTTATTCCGTTTAAGTTTCCTTGAGAACAAATGTAAACTTCGACCGAATTCCTATTCTACCGTCATCAACGTATATATTGGCATGATATATATTGCTTAACTATTACATTTTTTTATTGCCCAATTCAATTTTTTGTGATTAATGTGCAAAACATAAGGTTATGCCTGCGGCGTAATAGAGTAGTAGAAGATAAAAAGAAGTATACGTGTATAGTCGTATCTACATTTCTCTTTGTGTATTTTTGTTAGTAATTGCCCGATTACAAAGAAAATTTATTAAACCTCATTTTAAGCTAAGTGCATTGCTGTTCAGTACATTCGTCTGAGTTCGTCTGAGGTCTATAATGATTATGTTAAAATTCGCTTCATTTTATTTGAAATATATTTCCTCTGCTTCGATTCAGTGAGCAAAACGATCGATCAAACGTCGACGAGAATGGATTGTGGTGGTCCTCTTTTGGAATATGTCGGAATGCTTCTGTAATACTTTTCGGTCCTCTTGCAGAAAGCATGCCGCAGTCTTTTAAATTTCTCTACTGTCTTCTATTCACTAACAATTTCACTATTTGTATCAGAAAACAATTAAACGAGCCTATCTTGAGGCAATGTAGCAGATTAAGGAGCACGCAGCACATATGTAAAACAAAAACATCTCGTACAGTCGAGGCGGGAGATATTTCGAAAATTCTAGAGGAATTTAAACGATTGTGACATGCTCCATGCCTGTACGTGTAAGTCCATGTGGATGTTTATTTGTATGTATCTACAGATGTGAGATTTGTAAGACGCATATAAGGATATGTATGTAAGGTTTTTACCAATTCTAAAAAATCAAATATTCTGGTTTGATGTTTATTCACGTCAATTATTTTTCTTATTGTACATTGTTTTCGATTTTTATCAATGTTTTATACAATGTTTATCGGCGTGTATTTCACAGCAGATATGTTTAGATTTGCAGTAAAAAGATTTAAAACGTTAAAAACCTGCATTTTTCAAACCTTTATTTTCATGACAGCCTTCTAATAAATGATATTTGATGTTCTACTATTATATGTACTTTTGTTATTGCGTTTACAACGTGTGTATAAAATGCAGCTAATCACTTGTCTAATCAGTATTGTGCCAACACTTATTTTCTAATAGTTTTTACTCATTCGGGACTTTACATGTACATTTTTCAGTTCTTCGTTCGTCAAACTAAAAGAAATCATAAATTATCAGCCTAGAAGGAATAATTATAATATGTATAACAGATGATTGTAGGTAAGCTTAATATGGGAAATTGGTGAGTGCGGTTCATCATTACAGTAATAAGTTGCAAAATACACACTGTGCGTATGTGAACAATTCAGGAAATGTTAGTTGCTGAGGGTTTCCTGGAACGTAATTATCCGCACAACAGTAAGGACTATACTATCAAAGTACAAGTGTTTTACCGTTCATGCCTTAGCGTGAATGGCGGTCAATTCTTGTCCGATGGAAGGAATTTGACCGATTGTAAAATAATTCCTCCTCGAATGAAAGTGATTCTTTTTTGATGAAGTACACTTGCGATTGGGTACATAGTTATCTAATGTTTTAACACACAAGAATGTCCAGCTTGCTAAGAGTACTGCCCGTAATGACTTACGTACGTCCTGTCTTACATGCATTTTTGCTCTCTATTTGTATCAAGGAACAGTCTTGGTAATAGAAGCCTTCCAAATGTTGTAACTTGTCCGACAATGAGCTTCGAGGAAAGTCTTCTCAAGATGCATGTTTATTAGTATTTACATACGTATTCGTAAAAAATGTTTATACTCTTGAGTACTATGCTTGTAGTAACAGCACTTAAACTTTTACTTAGAACCTTCGATGACAATATTATGTCACTAAAAGTACAAAATTATTCAGGAATATAATTCTCAAAACAATACGATTTATTTGTGCAATGTTTGCCGATTTCACTAAATTCGAATCATTCGTGAAATGAATGTTTTAAATCAGTTCTATATTGAACTTCACCCCTTATGCATTTCGTGGTATATTTCACTTGTAGAGCTTATATTAATTTACTTACATCTTGTACAACGTGTTTATTGTTATTGTTGTTATTATTATTATTATCGTAAGTGCATTAATGCTGAGACGCTTAATATTTACAGTGAATCAATTTTATGTAAATACGTACTTTCATCTTTCTTATTGTTCAGAGAGAAGAAAAATTGTTCAAAGTCGACTGTGTGGTTTACAATATCATGAGAAACGCCGAGAAGGAAGAGTGAGCGAGAGATTTGCAATAGCTCCGTCGCATCTCGTAGGTGATGGGTCGGGGCACGAGTGGGGCACGTGCTGGCCCGTGTATAAAAGGGGGACCCAAGACAACCACTGAGCATCAGTCCTCAAATCAAGGAACAGCAGCAACCATGAGGGCATTCATGGTGAGTAGTAACATCCTCTCGAAGCTGCTTCCTGCCGTTCTCTCTTTCTCTCCTTATCATCTATTGCCAACTACGAATTTGTCCGGCACCACTCGTCGAGCGATTGTGCTCTTTTAATTGATCCTAGAAAATTCGGAAAGTTTTTGGAGTTGCCAAAAATCTGTTTATCAAAGTGGGTTAAAGTGACTTTTGTGGGTTAAAGTTAAATAAAGTGAAAGCCGAAATCACGTTTTAAGTTCCTGCTTTTGTCGAGACTGATTCTCTCATGATACAGCACAGGATACTCGTTAATTCACTTACTTTCTTCAAGATTTCGCTCAATTCATACACTTGTCTCTTTTTCTTTCATGTATTTTTATTTTCTAACGCCACCCTGGCCAGTCGATTTGATCTAAACGTCTTCAGTCATTGACCTTGTACCGTCAATGCAACTGTTAAGAAATCGTGAATTTTGTATCGTAAAGGATATTTCGTCAGCCGGTGCAGTCTGTACACATAGTGCCGACGTTCTTGATTACCGTTTCCCATCTAAAAAAACCGGTCCAGTGTCATCACCGTGTTGCTTCCATTCGATAGCATCGAATGCTCTCGGGAATTAGAATCGTATTATCCGCATGTTCATTTATCATTAAAGTTGAAGGAATGGTGAATATAATGACGCGAAAAACGCTAAACGATTTTTATGTTTGCAAACATGTCTCCTGTATTAGAATTTTCTGCTTTTTCAAACTTATGCAGCTGCATTGAGAAAATATTATGACAAACACTGCTGATAATTTAAATCAAATACGTGCACCGTGAAAAGAAACAAGATGTCGAGGAAAAAAGTGATAGATTTCTCGGTTTGTAGAAACGCTGTGGAACTTGCAATCGGCACATAGAAATCGGGTTTATACATGAAATTCGAAAATAGTTCAGGCAAGTTATTGGACAAGTGTCTAGTCACGTGTGCTTTGCAGGACATATTAAAAACCAATATATTACCATTGAGTTGTACATTAAGTGAATCGGTCGTTGCCGATGCATTTGTATCCTTAATCAATTCGCCTTTTGTAATCTACCCTTAAGATGTTTACTACATAATATCCATTTGATAAGTCTAACCGGCCCGTTTGCAGCCATGTAATAGTGTATAAAACTTTGGTGCGTTTTGTAAGAACTGGAACGTTGGATAAGGCTCTCTCAGAACGGGTTTATAAAATGAGTTACTTTCCCTGCAGATCTTGGCGCTCGCCGCAGTGGCGACAGCGCGACCGGAAGCCGGGTACTCGTACCAACAGCCAAGCGGTAGCTACGGTGTTCCCGGGACCGGCAGCGGCGGTTCTCTCGGAGGTTTCGGTGGCGGACACGGTGGCGGACTCGGCGGCGGACTCGGTGGTGGACACGGTGGCCTCGGCGGTGGACTAGGAGGTCTTGGCGGTGGCCTTGGCGGTGGACATGGTGGTGGACTTGGCGGTGGACTTGGCGGAGGACTTGGCGGTGGACTCAGCGGTGGCTCTGGATTCGGTGGTGGTATTGGCGGTGGCTCAGGATTCGGCGGAGGCGCTGGATTCGGTGGAGGCGCTGGTGGATTCGGAGGTGGTTCTCTCATTCAGAAGCACATCTACGTCCATGTACCACCCCCAGAAGCCCCAGAAGATAGGCCAGCTAGACCCATCGCACCACCACCACCCCCACAGAAACACTACAAGATTATCTTCATCAAAGCCCCGACCCCGCCCACGCCTACCGCCCCTGTCATCCCTGCATTGCCTCAACAAGATGAACAAAAGACCCTCATCTACGTCTTGGTCAAGAAGCCCGAAGAAGCACCAGAAGTCAGCCTGCCCACTATTGCCCCCACTCAACCCAGCAAACCCGAAGTCTACTTCATCAAGTACAAGACACAGGTGAGAATTGCATTTTCATCAATTTTCCTTAATCTATCACCTCAAGTCAGCTGTATTTATGACAGCGAATGTAATAAGAATATTGTTTCAGTGTATACATTTTTTTCTACTCAAGTGATTATTGAAGTGAACGAATGTCGTGTTGATCGGAACGCGTTTAATTCACTCGCGCTTTATGGAGTCCATATCAAAATTTCTTCTTTATTATGCGACACTATTGATCTACAGTTTAATCCTATACAGCAATATTTTTAAAATAATTTCGCCTCGGTACAAATATCATGCGAAGTTTTCTACGCCTTCATTATTAGTCTGATCAGGTTATTTACACAATTTTTCTTTCTACCAGTAATACGCTGCAATATCTGTTCCAGTCAATGCTAGTTTTAAGGAACTAGATATATGTATGTGATCTCTGGGTTTTCACTAATGAACTAAAAACGGGACCGGTTTTTTTCCGTATTGCAGAAGGAAGTCACGTCCGGTGGCGGCGGTGGTGCTGGAATTGGCGGTGGTATCGGCGGCGGAATTGGCGGTGGAATTGGCGGTGGAATCGGTGGTGGAATCGGTGGTGGACTCGGAGACGGACACGGAGGTGGCAGTGGCATCGGGGGCGGAATTAGCGGTGGAACCGGACCAAGCGGACCCAGCTCGAATTACGGACCACCCGGCGCATCCGGGCCTTACTAGTCAATTCACCGCCCTTACAGCCCTTACAGCCCTTCCGACCTTCTCCGTTCGTTCGAACACTAGCACACAATGCAAACCGCCAAACACTTGTAACATAAACACCAACGAGAGACAATGCGCGCTTCACATACGACTGTATTATACGTGCACGCGTCTACGATCGCGCCACAGAACGGCGACGATTCTCGTATTCACCAGTACTATGACCATGATAATGGCTATCATGACGATCATAACAATGATCATAATAACGACGACGATGACGACCGCGATGATGATGATGATGATAATGATGATGATGATGATGATGACGACGATGATAATGATGATGATGCTGACAAAGATTGTGACGAAGAAGAGGAGTCTTTTTATACTTATTTTTTGCAAGAAAACGGTGGCGAAATAAAGCTTTTTTTATGTATTTTTACATAAATTCACGTATTTTATTTGTTATAATTCCCAATCATTATTCCCTTTCACATCATTTTTTGAAAATTCGGATCGCGTGGTGAAGTAAAAAGCTCGTCATTCCTAGATATTAACTGTGAAAATATCTCTTTATGAGTATTAGATGCTCGTTCGTTTCATTTCAAAAACACATTCGTTCATTCACCATTTTTTAAAATATTGAATATTAAATATTTTCAATTTTTCTTACATTTCACGGTGATAATCTGCCGCCGTAATTAAAACAGATTATAAACAAAAGAAGTAGGTATGTGCTGGGCGAGTGGGACCGGGGATTTAAACGGAAAGGAGGATATCTTACATTGATCACGTGAGAAGATGTTCCATGGTGACTATTCAACAGAAGGCACGGATGTACGCAAGTGAAACTTTCACTACTCTTTATCGACCCTCCATCGAGATGAGCATGAACAGTCAACAAACTCTGATTCTCTCTTTCCCCTTCCTTAAGTATTTTCAAAAGAAAGACGCATGTCTTTCGAGGTCACTCCAATCAAAAGGTTCGTCGATATTTTAGTCACGCGATATATCCGCAAGCGGACAAGCAAATTAATTTTGTCGAATAGTACATAATTAAAGACGTTTGAACATTACACTTGGATAGTCAGAATAGTTTATTATATATTCGTTGTTTTAATAATTGTAGTAATAACGTCATGAAAATATGATAATGTTTTACTTTTTGCACAGTAGAAATTTTGATTTAACCCATGATATTATTTATTTATTTTAACATACACAATAAAAATTCTATCGAATATCGAGTATCGCGCGATGCAACAAATAAGAGTAATTAGTGCACTTTTGTACTGATTCACACCGAATGTCTGTTAAATATTTATTAGTAATGTGTCACTGATCGCAAAACATTTAATTGACATTATAATAAGCAAGCAACGAAAGAAGAGGAAGAAGTGGTAATTAAGAGAAGATGGTGAATTCTGGTGAAACATTTTGTAAAAATAGGTGCTAGCTGCCATTCGTCAGCCGGAAGGAAATTTGCAGGGAAAGCGCGTCTGCCAATTGACCGGTATATTTAAAGACTAACGATAAGTTTCACGCGTCGTATTATCTGTACATGTATCCACGTATTCGTGTATGTAGATACACGTAATGCATTTAGTATACCAACATTCAGGTAGTATACCTATGCGTAGGAAAAAATGTTGTTCAACTCTAGAAAATTTGGAATACATTCTACCGCCGAAGCATAAACCAATAACTTCGTAGGAGGATTACAAACGTCTTAATCAATATTTGTCCACAAACATTAATTTTTAACGAATAATACGATCTCCGTTAGTCAGTGTTTAGGATGGGTGTTTTAAGAATCAGCAAATGCAAGTAAATAATCATGATTGATAGTGCTATTCACCATTTTCATTAAAACATTTTAGCTGTTAATAACAGGGAACATCAAGGAACGTTTCAATAGATATCATTGTATGAGAATAAGCTGTAAGCAATGCACAATGTAATGAGGAATAAACATATTTATTGCACCTCCTCTTTTCGATAATACGATGAACATGTATGGGAAAACGTAGAATCGTGAGAGAAATAAGATGGAAAGAGCGAGACGTCGTAAAGAGGGACAAAGTGTGACGTGGTAGCCAGGAGGCAACTTTCACGGATAGCCTCCTTCTTTTTTCGATCGAGATGAGGAAGGGAATACAGAAAAGAGAGAGGACGCCGGAGGAAAGTAGAGGATGCGAAAAAAGCACTTTCAAAAGGTTATTCTCGCAGGTCTCTTTCAAAAATCAGGACGTCACCATTTCGAATATCGTTCGTCTTCGTTCCCCAATACTTTTGCTATCAATACTTTTTGCAAATCGACACGCCATTATGGTACAGAAAAGTCATATAATTAGCATAATAACTTGCTAAAATCAATTTATTCGAATCTCTTTCTTCTATTTTAAGTCTAGGAGACACCTTCGTAAGCGCTATTGTTTTTATCTTTTTACGCAGTCAAATTTTAGTCGCGAATATCGCATACATAGTTGGTACAAATTATAGCAATTTTACTTATAATAAACAGGTACACTTCATATTCTGTCTGACAATAGAAAAAAAGTTTGACAAGTATAGATTTTATTCTAACTATTACTAAACTTTTCCGGACTAACAAGTACAGATACAATGCGTTTAACAATATATACTGCTTTAATTTTTATAAAATATTTCGTGAGAACAATGAAGCCTGATATTAGAAAACTCGTTACTCGTTGACCAGCTTCCAAGAAAATATAGCTTCCAGAAAGTATTTTCAAACGTCTTTAAATGTGTTTTTAGCTTCTCACAAACTTTGTTACGTTTACGTGAACGTTACGTTTACGTTTACGTTTACAACATGAAACGAGTATCGAGATTTCGTAGGAAAACTGAGCACTTTTCTGCTACTACTAATATTATATCCTTCAAGCAAATAGAAATCAAGTTTAGCATATTGATATACAAATTGTAAGATATCTGTGCTTATATGAAGGTATATATGGCTGTCACTGAGAAAACCTTTCTACCATGACAACTTTTTTTATATATATAAAGTGATTTCGAGAAACAGGTAAAACGCGTTATATTTTCAATGAATGCCATATGTCTGCGTATGTATGAATTTTGCACATACATTATTTAGAACTGTGCAACATAAAGATTTAGTGTACTTCGAATACTTTGGTCGGCCAACCTTCTAATGCCGCGACAATTCATATTTTAATGTGTATTCGATATTTGTAGGCATACTTTGTTGCGTACATTTGGTATTAAAATAACGGTAGATTAATATATGGCCGAATAGCACTTACAGTCAGCACTTACTATGGTCAACAACAGACGTATCCTATATTTTTCTGATACACAATATCAGTAGGAAAGCTTTTAAAGTATGTATGTCATTTTAATTGCCGAGATCGTAGAAACAGAGTTTCAGTAATAAATGAATTACACGTCCTGATACATGCATACGTGTATATTGAGTTAGAACGTTGAAAGGCCTTTAGAATGACCCCTGCTTTCACCCGGCAGTGTCTTCTCTCGTTTATACTGGTCACCTACTTAGCCGTAAGTTCTGACGTAATTTACCAAATTACCTGTCAAGCATAAAGTGCATCGTTCAGTGTTCACCGATATCCTTCTTCTCTTTCTTCTCCTAGTTCTCCATCGCGTAAAAGTATTACCAGATAATTGAGGGGATCACCTGTTGTCATGTATGTTGTACCTTTTACTTTAGGTTGTTACGCGTTATATAAACATTTTACAAAACTTCTTCGCGCGTAACTACAAATACTTGGGCTGAAGAATGTTTTGTTAAAGGACGTATAAATCAAGAAAGTACTGAAACGATGCTTAACATGATTAATCGAGAATATAACTGGGGACTTTGATGAAATAAGGATGTAAATCTGAAAAGCTTGTTTTAAAACAAAGACGTTTAAAGTTTTTTTATACTGCTATATACAGATATCTCTCGTTTAAACACCGATTTATCAGCAAAATAATTGAAGTGGTTTTTATAGAACGACCACATATTATTACAAATCTATTTTTTTAATCAACATCGAAGATATTCTTTAAATTTTAAATCAGGATTTACGTTCTTATTCCATCAAAAAGTTGAAAAAGTTGCAATTCTTTCACGAAATGAATATATTGTATTTTTTATTACAACTGATTTATTTTATGATATAAAAAATGATTCTATACACTATAAAATTAAACATATATACCTTAAATTGAATTTTCTAACAAAAGCAGTATGTGTGTAATTTTGTTTTACTGCTTTAGAAAATAGAAATTTTTATCAACTGGGAACTGAAATTTGTTGCACAAAGTTGTCTATGTTGCTTATGAATTTAATCCTACGTAATAATGAAACATTACATGAAAAAATTATATGACTTATTTTAACTATAATTTTACTGAAAAACAATGTTAAGGCGATTAACTGACCGGTATCAATAACACAACTTTAGTTAGTGCATGCAAATAGGCATGACAAATATTAAATTCAAAAATCCTTAACAGCCTCAGTAATATATCATTTTCAAAGACAGCAGTTTTAACATAACAGAATTCAGAAGTCAAGAATTTGATGAAGAAAGGACATAAAAGTCGTCCCGCCCTTATTCCTTCAAAGTCCGCAGTTACCACGTAACTTGTTAATTAATAAGATGATCCAGTTTATTAATACTTTACTGTCACCTATAGTAGTAAAATAATCATACACGCAATTAGAATTCTAGTCTTTAGGTTAGGCTGCAGCTGCTGAGTAACCACAACAAAATTATTGACATGCTTTATTGTATGTATAATTTATTATTGTTTATTGTTTATTAAAGCATATAGTATGTATAATTTAATTCTAGCTGATTAGCCTTTATTTTTCAAGTTCATTCTTTTCCATATCAGAATACATGAAACTAGCTAGTTATCTAGGACTAGGACACAGTCATAATCTGGAGGAGCAATATGAACTCGATTTATGTATATATTTAGTAGCTGTATGGAAGTAATTGACTAAAAGTAAAGATGACAATTATTATAAAAATATCACAACATATAATAAATGAGTCCGATAAAACGAAGTTTCTGTCGTTATATATCTACTGAGATGTGTATATCTATATTAGTACAGCCTCAAAAATCATAAGAGCCTTTCTACAAAATAGTCTTTCTGCAAATTTATTGAAACAAAAAAATATAGAAGAATCGGTGGCACTGAGAAGTAATATTACTGAATGTTTATTATGGCGTCTAAAATAACATTTAAAGTCTGCGGTAATTCTGTTTCGAGGATTCGACGATTTCTTATAATTTTATTACTGTGAGTACATATTTCATAGTAAATTTCTGTGTTTAATCGATATGTAAATTAGCTAATTTTACAGGATACTAGTTTCGAAAACTATGTTACAGTTATAAATGGAAAATAGAAATCTCCAACAGGAATACGCATTACTTGTTTAAATGTTATCATTATTATCATTAAAATCGTCATTGATACTATATCAATTTGTGGCGCCTCAGTCATGCGTCGCTATGGCACCAAAACGTTATCAAAGACTTTCCTAGTCATAAATCAGCCTTCTGGAACATTGCACTAGAGAAATAAAAAACCCCCTAGCGATGACACTCTTATTTACCGACTATCTATTCCATCGTAAGGACCGCCATATTAGCATCTATACAAAGCTGGACAATTCGGTTCTAGTACTAAGTCCTAGAGCAAGGAACTCAAGCGAGAAGAAACGTATTTGTTGTTATTATTGAACTCTCTTTTGTTGTTTATTCTTTTGCAATGTATCTCGACTTTGTCGATCGCACGTGCTAAGCAGTTTCGTGTGTGCGGTTTAAAGCTTGTAACGACGAAACGCCACAAATTTTTGACATCATAGTTCCATCTATTGCGACATTTAAGGAACTTCTTGATTTTTAATCCTAATATTGATATCATTGCTGTAATAAGTACACAAATAAATTATGGGATAGACCTACATTCAATCACAAACGAGATATATGCAACATTTTACATGTCACACTCTAATATTATTAATATACATAGTCCAAAGATGTATAGCAGTGGTATTATCGACGGAAGTTAGTATTACGACAAGAGTGGATTACAGTGGGTTTGGCTGTGTCACAAGGTATACTTCATTCTTGGTGGGTGAAACTTCAGTGGAACAAACCTTATGGGATAAACAGATCAATATTGAAAATAATATGGATATGTACATTACTATTATCTTTTACGTTACTTTAAGTTAATTCTTAGTGTGGCCGCTGCTGAAATGCAGAGTGCGCTACAATGTTGTTGTAATTTCCTTTGAATCGATAATTCAGTCCTCGTCTGTGGTAAGTATTCTGTGTTGAAATCTACATTATCGACGGTAGAAAACTCTAACCCACTCTAAAATGTAAAATCGTATGGTAATGTCAGGGAAAGGAAAATCGAAAGTGCAATCGATCGAGATACAGATGTGGTACAGGATAGGCATAATATCTAATTCAATTTTTTGGCTACATTCCTATTCCATTCTAATGTTATGCTCTGTTCTACTAATGTAGCTTAAAAATGTATTGTAGTGCTATTACTGTTTGCAATCAGAATTACGATTATAGGGGGGTTAGAGTGGATTACAATGGGTATCATCCTATTACATAAATAGTACGTCTCATTCTTCGCGGAAGAAACTTCGATAATATAAACCTCATCGGATAAATATATATGTATGTAGTGTAACAATGTAAATACAACATCATCATCGCACACTGTAGAGAGCGCTACAATATCACTATAATCTCTTTCCAAGGATAATTCAGTTTTGTGGTCACGAATCCAGGAAGATGTCTATTCTATATCTTGCTTGTGGTCGTGACGTTATGTTTTATATTGTTATAAAAATAAAATTTGTTATATACTGATTGGAATACGTCGTATGTGTTTTGAATTCATAAAAGGCATTCGTCCAGAAACATTTATATCAAACGCTTGAGAATTATCTATGCAATTGAAACTCATTTATCTGTATTTGACTAGAATAGATGCGCTTTCTATTATCGGAAATCTAAATGATCCAGAATTTCTGCATAATGCAGTGGTTTGTTTGTATTACGTTTCGCATATATTGCGTAACTAATTTTATCTGTTGTTCCTCAATCAACGTGCGCAATTACCTGATCACCGCTATTTACTTGATTGTGGAAAGCTTTTTAACTTTATTTAAAAGCGGTGCTTTTTTGTTGTGTCATATACCGCAGTTGTAGGAGGCAAAAATTCATTCATCACATTTTTCGCAAAAACCGTTTTTTGCGTATTTATCGCAATAACTTTTTATTATCTTTCAATTGGAAGAGCCGTAATTTATTTAAGTTAATCAGTCTCAAAGAAAACATTCTTAAAATTCATTACATGCAATTTGACTGTAAAATAAACCTGTGTAATTCGCTTGCATGAAAATGTTAGTTAATAAATTTACCTCTGTACCGACGATATGTACAAGAAATTCTGCCATAATAAAGTTTCTCTCTCGACTGAAAATTTGATAATACATTATATGGTACATAATGTACCATTATGCGCGTGCACCGACCAACAGATAGATATGGAAATTATTTTACTCTCTTAATCTTAAAGCAGTATTATCAAGCGTCTGTTCAATCATTCGTCCAGTTAAAAATTTCGGTTTACATTAAAACCAGCGGATGTGTTAATAATTCCATATGTACAAACACGCAAAAACATTATATTTATAAAGTAACGTATTCACATAAAGAATCAATAGAATATTTACTTCCTCGATGGCACTTATATTTGAGAATGAACAATTTCTCGAGCTACTTGACAGTGAAAACAATATCGCGGCGCCGGTTTACATATCCTTTTTTTCTCGGCATCGTTGAAAAGCGTATTATAGCAGCAGGCGCGATGTACGTATCTGGATGTACATGTATATAATATATAAGAAGCGAGGGTGAAAGCGCCGGCCGTAAATATGACACGCACCGAACTCTCCTTGCAATCTGGAACTTCAAAAATGTTGTTGGAATTTGTGTAAGAATTGTGTAATTCAACCGCTTCGAATTTAAGGAACTCTCGCTTTCATTGCGTGGCAAGGTCAATCGTATTCATCTAGTGTACGGTCAACGGAATTTCGCTGTTCGCTTATACCCTCTTAGCATTCACAGATGATACGGTGCGATTTGTCACACGCGTTTTTGTACACTCAGAGAAAGACAGTATCGTAATTCCAAATTTCTTTCCTCCAACTAAATGAAATTAGTAATAAAATTCTATTTATGTTGAACGAAATTTTCGATTAAATGAAAGTACATTCTTAAAAGATTGCAATGTGGATTTCTCTTTAGAGGCTATAGTATACAGTCACGAAACAAACGTTACTTCTGATAACTCAAAATGTAAACTTAAACGAGTTTATAATATGTATGTCCGAGTACATTGTTTTATGTTAATCATGTAAAAAACAGATGCAATATAGACACAGTGAAATGATACAAAAGAATTGTTTAAAATTCATTGTCAAAGTGCCTTTATTGAATATTGGAGGGTAAATATGCCAATAGTTATCTAGAGTCACCCAGAATTTACGCACGGAGCTGCATTTGGTTCAAATCAATTCTTTGCAATTATTTATACTTATTCTTATTTCTCAATATACAATTATTGTTAAACAATTAATGCGATAAGTTTTATCATTTCGAACATTTCTTAAATGATCCTCGTTATTCTTATTCCCTTTCAGCATTTCGAGGAGGATTTGATGAAATTCAATACTTCAAATATAACATTTAATATTATTTCTAATATTGTACTTACATAATGTACTATTATGATTTAGAACTACTCCTATTCAGTTATTTAAACATTTCTTCATTTTTCTAGTATGCGTCCACTTGTAATTCAGCAGCCGAATTTTTTTTTATTTCCTTGTAGTCTATACATAAGCTATGTAGACATTTTTGTTAAAATATGATATAATATTGTAAGATACTTTTTTTCCAATGTCGGATTATGTATAATACTGTTATCATCTCAGTCGCATTGTACAGATTTTAATTGTTACTAAGGTCAAGTTATTTGGTTTTTGCGAATCATGGACTGTTTTATTTTGTTATAATTTCATTAAATTCCATAGTACGGGCTGATTCACCTACCGTTGGGAATTTCCTGGCGCTTAAATCATCCTGTAAGTCATTAAGAAATTTCGAAATACTTGACTAATCTGATACCTGCGAAGCATTAACCGGGATGAAAGTTTGAATCCTCTACCCAATAGTCCAAGTCAGGGATGGTCATAAACTGTTACTTTCAAATTTTTCGAACTTCTTCATCCTCTTTTAATTCTTTTTATAAATCAGTAAAAAGTCAAATTTTTCATATTTTTAGACTTTGGAATCGTACTTTATTTTCTACAAATATTGTATGCTCATTCCATAAAGAAGCTTTTATACTTTCTGGAATTGAGGTCATATTTTCTGATATTGTAGATAAATAGCCTATTAGTAAACAACGACTTGTACGTAAATCTAATTATCAGATTTATTATTAAATTTAAGTGCAAGTCATTGTTTACTATTAGTAGACTATTAATCTAGTAATTGTAAGTGTAAAGGTACAGGCAAGTTATGGTACAGAGAAGGTGCAGAGATCTTATGTATTAATAACGCAACAAGTGTGTACGTAAAAAGATACAAATAAATAAAGAGTTGATAGTTAAAAAACAAGTTCATCTTGCTAGAGATGTACTTTTATTAGTACTATACATCCATTTGTGATTGGTAACGTTTTGAATATGTGACTGGATTAATAAAATTTAAATTTTTGTCATACCAATTTACTTGTAATTGTACAATTGTATGGGGGCATAAAATTTCTTATTACTCTTTTTTAATACTGTCACTTTTTACTGTCAATACACAATCGTACGTTAAAAACTGAGTAACTGTTGTCAGAAAAATTGATCGATATGACAAATAGTTTAGGTTTTATTGTAAAAAGAAGGCTATGGACAGTGGACTTTGGATCAATGTTTTATTAGGCCTTCTAAAGGTTAAAAGTACTCAAAGGGCTATTCACGCCAAAATATTATTAGCATACGTAAAGAAATATGCGTTTCATAATTTCCGAGATTTTACAAGTTAATACTGATTTGGAGCCACAAAGTGCTCACTTTTGGAATGTGTGCTTATAAGTCCTTAAATGTCATTTCTTTTAAACATTCGTTTCCTCTCAACACATTTTCAGTTGCAATGCCGCACAAATTTTTTATTGTTTTTTAATTTATCTCGATGCACACTAAAGAATTTTGTTTGAAAAATTGAATAAAACTTGACAAAACATAAAAAAGTGGTAATACGCGTAACACGTACATTGTCTGTACAAATTATTTCGAGTAAATAAATGTGACCACACCACTAACAAGGGACTGAATTGGGGCGAATGAGTTATAAGCTTCGCCGAGTATATAATATTTTATTATTCAAATATACTAAATAAATTATGAAACAAATACAGTACATAAATACTAATGATAATAATAAAACAATTATTCATCTAATAGTAATGTCGTATAACTATTGATTGCCCATTGATATACAGTGAAGTAGGTATTTGCTTGTAATTATATGTTTTCCTGTCACTTATGTACAATTGTAGAGGGAAGGAATTTCGGTCAACGTTTGATCGTTAGATAATTCCATCTTGTCATGCTGATTTGCTAAAACGATAGCGGGCGAACCGAAAGTACCCTTTGCATAATTGTCTAACGGTTTCCCCAAATTCGGCCTATTTAAGGGAAAGGGCAACCCTTAGTCGGCAGTCTATGGTTGTAAGGCATCGTTGAGACATCGGCGCGTTTGAAAAATACATACGTTCAGTTATTATCATTATATTTACCTAAGTTGAGTTACGGGTGCGTAATTGTTAGTAGTACCGCACACGATAAACAGCGTCTTCAACGTAAAATGTTTAAAAAGGTAAGTTATGGTTTATAAAATAACTTGGTATTTGCATTAAATGTTATACACTAGCACTGTTCATATGTATCACTTATAACAATTCATGTTCTTAATATGGTCACTGTCTGTGAAATGAGAGTTCCGTCAGTCACTAAGAAAACATTTTTAAGAGACATTTCTAATTATATGCACGGTGTCCCAGGCCAAACTCGTCACAATGTTCTACAATTAGAAATAAGGAAAAATATGTAACTGCCGAAATTCTGAAGCGTAATGATAATAGTAAATGATTATAGTAACTTTACAGTTATATGTTTTATTATAGCAATGACTTATTTTTATCTTGTATCACTCTAAGAGCAAAACCCTTACAATGTTTTTGTTATAACTTTTTAATAAACCTTGAAATGTCCTAAGTTTATATAATATTTTTTACTTATTTCGATTCGATGATCGACATATCATACTAACGAAGTCTGGCTGGAAAATACTGGGGTATATAAGTGTTCAAACAAACATGTATAGATCCGATTCAAGTAAAATGTATTAGTCATAATTAGATTTACCGTCTTACCAAACTTATATATAAATATGTGTAAGTAAATCTTTCTTCTTGATCTTCGCATACAAGGTTCTTTGACATATAAAAATATATCATCCACTATTATTTATCTACTTTCATATTATGTAGTGAAATTTTTGCATATTACGAGATGTATGAATTTCTAGCCTAAAAATTATAGTTATTCGCTACATATCAACCATGAACGGCGCCTGATCGTACCACAATCTCTACAAAAACACGATTAATATACAACGGTTGGAGAAACTCGTTCTCTTTACGGTTGCGATATAATTTGATGCGGCACTGGCGTAACTATTTTACGCGAGTTCTGTTTGGTAATTGAAAGAAATTATAATTCTTAGGTGAACAACAATGATTTTTAATATCTTGAGATTCACAATTTTAGCCTGTGTTTATGAAGTGAAGTTCTTCTCAAACAGTTTCGCAAAATAATCTCGTGCATTTATCGGACAAAAATCATTATTTCACCCTGTGTATGTGACGTAATATGAGGATGAATATTTGAGACAAAGTAGAGTATTTTTCACTTCCTACACCACTGGGAACTTGCCAGACATAAGTAGACGACAAAGCGGTAAATGAGGGGGAAAAGGGAAATGGTTCGGCCAAGGCAGAGAACATTATTTTCACCTGGAATGCTTGGTTCCATGTTAATCGTAAATGTAATTAAGTTTCGCTAAGAGGAAGGCCCAACCGGTCGTAATAACGTCCTGTAAACTCCACTAACTGCAGTTTCAATTCTACAGTTCGTGCTGCGTAGTAAAATAGATGTGAGATGGTCATTAACCGCTTCTATCATTTCGTCTCATCTTAAACGCCCCTGACGTTTCTTTTCACGATTCGAAAATATCCCATGGATTTTCAGTGGTTTCTTGTAATGTTGAGAAATATTGATGGATGTTAAGACATTTAAAAAAGCTTACGTTAGTAATAAATTCTTCTTTTTCCTCATCTGTAATGAGGAGCTTCATAAAAATAAAATTATCTTTGTTTTGATAGACATAACGGAAAACTTATTGTTTATTTTGCCATAACATATGATTAATGTCCGTTAAAAAATTACCATAATAAATTCCATTAAATGGGAGAATTTATTTCGCAAATACTATAGGTAGTTTTGTAAAGTACAACTGTTAGAGTCTTGATACACATTCTTGTTTACAGTACACTCAAAATTGTTTATACGAAATTTCTTTTCCCAAAAGAAGGTTATATAATGGTATTTAATGAAGCGAAGGATTTTATTTTATTATATTTAGTAATTTTGTGAATAATATATATGATGTTCTTGCAGGTATTGTGCATTCTGTTCGTGACTTCAATGTTAAGATATTTTCCGGTATTTTCGTTGCCAATCGAACCTGTTATGAAATTGGTCGGTAAAAATGTACATCGACGGACTCCCAGAACAATTTGGCCTTTCACAGTTTTGTCGTCTGAACATCCGGCGTGGGACAACGATTGGGAATTTTATTTTGGTGAAAAGATAATGCCCCCTTTGGAAGTTGTACATGAGAATACGCGAGATAGTACGGATGCACAGTATAAAACTGATGTGCAACAAGTTGCGGTTAAATCGGATCGCTCCAGCACAGATGAAATACAATGGACAGATTTACTGTATCCGATTATAGAATCTATAGATGTTGCACAAGCAATTCAGAATTTTATTTTGGCTATAGCGCAAAGTGCATCGTACGAAGTGGATCTCCAAGATAAAATGCTGACTCAACCCACAACTGATCTAAATGCGCCACCGAACTTAGATTTTCTGGATGACTTGGGAGGATTAGCTTACTTTCTACCTGATCTCAAAGATCCAGATAAACTGTAAGCCGTTATTGTTGTACGTGTAGTCATCTGACTACCTTTAACGAATGAGAACACAACTACCCAAAGGAAGAAAAATTAACAAGTGCTTGTATCTTCGAATGTAAATATTATTAACGAAGAAAGCTTTTTTTATCAGAAACATAGAAATAAAAAAAAATGCAGTAGAAACTCTAAAACATCTATTTTTAAGCGAAAGTAGACGTATAAAGTTCGTCCGATAAAACGTTGACTGCGTTCCCTTCCAGGACAGCTGTAATATAATGTAACAACTTTAATTAGTGTTATATATCGTAGAATGTCGCTACTGAGTGAATGCCTGACAACAGTCATCTCTGTTTTTTTGATTCTGTATCTTTGGTTATGTGATTAATTTAAACTCATCTGTGAAAATAGGATAGGCATATGGAAATTAAAAAATAGGCAAGATTAATTTAGTAAATACTTTTACAATAAGATGTATGCCTGGTTTCAATGTGCGTGTGTGCAATTAGTCAACAATTTGTGTTATGTCATTTAATTATGTTTGACTTTTTAATTCGTTACTTGCACGAAGTGCGATTATAATAAAAGCAAATAGACTTTTACAGTGATCTTATGTGCAAGTAATGTTTTTATCAGATTGCGATATCAATAAGCATAGCACAATGTTGTTCCTACATAGGTTATCGACCTACATAGATTATCCTGTATTTATTGAAAAGAACTCGGACTTTAATTGAATGTTATGCGCAGTCGTTTAGATATACTCGAATTTTTGAACTTGAATATGTACGTGGATCTTGTTTTGTACAATATTTTTTTAATCTGATCCGAAAAAAGAAGCCCAGACATTAACTGATAGTAATATCAAAACATGGTTCGTATTATAACAATTCATGTAATTAGTGTTAATAATTGTACCGTTTTGTCAACTGCATAAGGATATTGTCTTATTAATAAACAGTCATTTATAGACAGCCATTCATCGATATCGTTAGTGACGTGTCGTAATAATGGACATATGTATGTTTGTATATCATTTAAGATGATTAAGAAGAATCTATATGATACAATAGACAAACAGTATTATGTGCAATAGAACATTGACTTATATTAATACATTGTTGAAGGTATACTGCAAAATGGATCGAGTCTTAGTTCCCGCACATTTTTGGGATATATGTGACATAATATGCATCCATCTATTAAAATGCAATGTAAATATTTTATCGGACGAAACCTTCTATTAAAAATTGGTTGGTACGCACAAGATCCGGATTGTTGTTTTGCTTCTTCAATGTTTGAAAACCGATTAACGCCGATTTGCGTCTTCCGTCGATAACGCGTAACTAGCTGCGATTGTAAAACACGTTGTTAGATATCAAAATTGTTTTCAGTGTGAATAACACAATTACATTTACAAAGAATGCCTCGGTTGAGATTCACTTCAGCAGGACTTATACAATATGATTATGAGTGTATCAGTGAAGACGAAGTCTCATATCGGTTGATTTCAAGTATCCGCCTCGGTGTACAAAAACTGTCAATCGCTATGTGATTTCCCCCCAATATGTTATGTATGAATATACTGATATTACACACACATATACATATATATGTCGAAATAACTTTATTCAAAGTACTACTGAGTAAACTCACTCGTCTCAGATAAGCAGCGCGGTGAAAGGCTGTTTGCAAAGAGACGCAATGGTGTCCATAGTTGATTGTTCGCTGATATTATTATCGCTTTGTACTGAAAAGTCTTTCTATAAAGTACGATGGATGTAGTTGAAATTAATTAATAGATTGAAAAGAGTCTGGCACCGTGGAGACGCGACGAACCATCGCGGTTATTTTCTCTCACGTTTGCTGGCGCGTGCGCACTGGCTCGCGGGAGAAAGTCAAACTCTAATTACAAGTGCGCTATATACATGGACGACTGCTGGATTCTATTGCAAAACTTGAGCTGCGCGCGCTGAGAATAGCAAACGGGCGAAACCCGGAATACCTGCTGCACGATATTCCAACCGTGCCTCTTTTCACGCCCAATTCAATCAGAGCTGGCATTATCAGCACCCATTTTCAGCAAATTAAACTTCTTTGACAGATATTTGTTTTTATATACTCTATTTTTTATTTAAGTTTTAGATTTCAGCGAACGTATAGAGTATATAGTATTATCGATTGTTCTTGGCTGAAGAAAATCGCTGATTGTCAGCTACTTTCGTTGGTATTTCACTTATTCGTGGTAAGAGTAAGGTCTTACAAAAAAATCTTACAAAAACTACGTGAATCTTCCACGTTTTTTTTGTTTTGAAGAAGGTCGCCTTTTTTATTGGTTCCAATGGAAGGAAGAAAGTTCGGTATCGTTCTTGTGTAATCACTGACCAGACTAGTGGCTTCAAGGTCTACAACAATATTCTTTGCGACAATTTATCAACTCTAATTGTTTTTAAAGAAAAATTTTATTTATCAGTGTTTATCACTTTGCTAAATAATGAATAAACGGCCCGATGTGCTGTTTTAAACCAAACTGAATGAAACAATGCAGAAATCTTTAATTCATAAGTCGTTTGTCAGATTTGTGGAAATCGCATAAAAACAATAACCATTACTTCCTTACCCTGATATATAAAAAATGAACGGGTTGCCAAGGAATGGAGGCCACCCTCAAATGGTGAATGAACGGAAAGGGGTAATATGGAACAAAGTTGGTTAATATTTTATTTCGATAACCGTTAAAAGATAAGGATAACGAATAAATATTCCACCGAATAAGAATTTATTGGAATAATGATTCATTTCTTATTTGTTATTTGAAGCAGTGTTGGGTAGATTTTCATTCGGATAAAGGATAAGAGATAAACAAACTTCTTTTATTGTGATTAAACATCACATTATTCTTGCTTCATATGATATTTTTATTCAGTACGTATTCAGCTAAGATCATTCAATCAATAATTTGTACGTATATTTTATGCAAAGATATGTTTACAAACATTTTTTCTATTAGTACAATCCACGTATAATTATTAAAATAGCAGCTTACTATAGCATGCTTATCGATTGAGAAATACCCCTGTTACTAGAACCTAGGCATTTTTACGTGCATTTAACGTAAATTGAAGAGCCGGATTTGTTAGTACGGCATGCTTTACGTGAGAATAGTATAATGTTTAAGCACATATAATAATACACTCTGTAAAGATTACTTACAGGCCTAAGGAAATTCAAATATTCTTAAGAATTCAATGACGGAATTCAGTGGTTTTACTTAAACTATAGAACGTTTGATACCTTCTTAACATCGATTCATTTCAACAGTTTTGCTGCAGTGCTGTTATCGTTAAATTTAATGATAATATTTTTCAGTTATTAGATAATATCAAACCGCTGTGCAACATATATATTTTGTAACTTCTAAAATCCACTAATTTGTCACGATTTGTACGGTTTTCACAGGTTTAATAAATTGGATCTGCATTGATTTCGTATCCTGTGAGGTATTGATACCTCTGGGTAGTATCCGACCATATATCTATAGAATGTGAAAAACTTTAGGGCTGACAGTGAACAGCTTTTGAGTGAATGATATTTTAGTATGTTTCGAGTAGATAAAGGCCCCGTGGAGATTTTGAAATGTTAAGTGTGGACACACTATGAAAAAGGGACAGATAGTGTGGCTGTGTGAATGCGTGTGAGACATATCGATGAGCGAATGGCAATGTAATGTAGCACGCATAAGGGAGTCCTTAAGTTAAAAGTGGGGGAGTTAAAAGTCGGAATCAACAAAGTACCATTATAATACATCCGATATTATTTTATAAAGTATTGCATTTACGTTGTATTGTGTGTTCACGATTTATCTCTTTCGATACCAATCCATATTTCGATCTTGTCCAGATAAATAAAAAGAAGAATATCTTTCATACTACAGTAAACGTCACGTATGGAAGAAATGGAAAGGTAGAGTTTTGTTTACAGTGAAGATATTCACATAAATCAATTATCTTTTGTAGGTTTTCATAAATATAAAAATTTTGAACTATGGAAACAAAGCAAGAATGATGATATGAAAAATAAATACGATATCGTAAGAATACACAGTTTGTTTTATTGTTGATTGATCGTGAGTCTCTTCCGATTTGTATCAAACACGTTATAAGTTATAAATGCCTAGATTTTATTAAATTTTTATTTTTTTAATCTAATAAAACCTGTATCAGTATTTCAAAGAACAGAGATGACACAATTATTATTTAAAGTCGGAAAATAGTTTTTATTGGTCTTTCATATTGTACAGTTAGACTTTTACAACGTTCAGTGGTAACGATATAAATAGAGAAAACATTTTCTAAACAGACAATACGATATTCTGAAGACGCGGTTGGTATTTCTGTGTTTCTTTTCACACATTTTAAAAGTATAGTTCTGAAAGTTAACAGTGTTGTGCAGTTTGGATGATTATTTCCACTTAATAAATGATAAAAAAATATTACACAGATTTATTTGTCAGTAATACTCTATTTGAACATGCAAACAACATATTTATTATAAATAACTCATATTTTGTTGGACAATTTTTTTTGTCTATGACCCTAGAAGAGCAATGAGACACTGAATTAATAAGGCGAAATATAGTACTGAATTTTTTCGATTACCTTTTAGAAATCGTTTAAAGTTGAAGTTTTCTTTCTGTTTTAATGTCCCTGTCAATGTCATTCCAGAGATGTTCGGTTAGATTTAAATTTGATGACTGTGCTGACAAACACATAAAATTACCCTTACATTTTTTCGGAAATCGTTTCGTCATTTGCAACGTGTGTTTCGGAACATTATCTTCTTAAAATATCTAAGAAAAATTTTCTATCCCATCTATCCCTCTCCATAAAGCTACTGATTCGACAAATTGGACTAAGATTGTCATTACTATTATATTAACCAAGATCATCACACAGTTATACCTTCCTTTGTCGCTTACCTTTGTCGCTTAATTTTGCACCTACTCAACATTTCATGCAAGTTCCTTATTTATTATATGTTTGCGATAACTCTTTCCCGCATTGAAAAACTGATGTGGACAATATTTTGTATATGCGTTGGAAGAATGTGCATAGCAGGGATATCTCTCTGCCAGCCGAAGGATTTCGAGGACTTGGGCCTGGCGCCCTAAACATCAACCAACCAGTAGAGGAACGGAGGACTACTGCACGGATTTTAAGAGGAAACACACGGCTAGACATTCTTGGACTAGTCATAGGAACAGCAGAACATACAGAGTCGGAATAATTTGTTATTCTACTGTAGATTAAGAAAATAATTTGACATTTTAAAAATACTGACTCCACATTCAAAAACGAAATAAGCGTGCGCACCATTTTTTCATTTTGGTATTCTTCTGTTTGGTCAAACCGGACTATGGATCGTGACAAGCAAATGGAAAGTATTAAAAATCGTTCCGACGAAAGATCCTAATGGCGAAGAAGTCGCCGGTCACGTAAAAAATCAAAATTTCGCTCGAGGTGTCATTGGAAATGAAAGATATCGCAACCGAGAGTCCGTCATCGCAAGGCTCGCAGACAGTCTTATAACTACTGACGGGCTCGAATAAGCAAAGCAACGCTCATTTCATTACCGAACATTTTTTACCGGAATTTTATCGATAAACGAGAGGCTTATCGGCTTCTGACTGGGTGAATAAAGTAACACGATCGCGGTGGTGTATGGATGGGACGATAAAGTAATGATATATTTAATCATATAAAGATCACAGGAAAATGCGAGACTGTGATACAAGTTGTGTGATGCGCATCACACTTGGACCGTTTTATCAAGTGCAACCATAAAACAGTTCCCGGGAAACATCAGTTTTGGTAAGTTTTTTGAAGTTTTCGCTACAAATACTAATTCAATGCTCACCTTCAAACGTATACTTTTAAAAATTAGGGAAGACATTTCTGCCATAAACCTGAGCGATGGGTAAATTGCCCAATAGTTGACAATTTAAGAAAAAGAATGCAAATAATTTGTTTAAAAAAACATTTGAAGTTAATTTAAAGCAGTTGTTAATATTTTATCCGGATTCATTGATATTTTACCTTTATATTGACTTAATTAAAAGATGTTTAAACTTTGTGAACACTGAGAAAATTAAATAATTCGGGGTTACGGTAATGACACTAATAATGAACATGGCAGCAAAATATAGTGTATTCAGTAGCTGACACTTTTATAAATACTAGTATTAATTAATTCAAAATACATTTATATACGTAATTGAAGCTCTTAATTTATATTCTATTTACAGCAATAATTGTTACATTTTTCCGATAGAGTACCAAAAGTAAATTCTATTGTTGAATTTTTGCAAATTAATTCGATTTCAATTATGGAAATTTAATTGGATGTGATATCCATGGTCTCACACCAATCATATTCATAGTATTCATCGAAACAGATATTTTAAGTAATGATTTCACAGGAAAAATAGCACTTTACATCTTAAATCATAACCAGGAATGTTAGATTACTCTCAAAACAGTTTAATACAATAAATACTAAGATAACTTGCCTCTTAAGTTAAACAATACCGAAATTAAACTATTATGGAAAATTGCAAGCATGTCTAACTGCCGGTGAATCGTTACCGAAACTAGACGTACATAAGATTCTCAGTATAGAAGAAACTAGATTATATAAAATACAAAAATTTTGTTGACTGAATGGCACGCAAATGGAATGCGTAGAGGATTTAGAAAGTGATTGCTCGATCATCCTTCTGACTGAAGTACGATTGTTGAGATTATATTTTGACATTATAACAGTGTGGTCTTCAAAAGCCGAATTAGAAACTGAGGGTATCTGAATTTTGATAGTGACAGACGATCAGTTTTTACAGATAATCCTCATAGGTCGCGATATCATTAGTATACCAGATGTAATGTCAGAATAAATAAAAGATAAAGACAATAAATCGGTAATGCATGAACCTTTAAGATGCAAGGTCACGAACAAAAATTGTGCTAATTAAATCATCTTACAATTAGATCACTACACACCGGACGGACAGTAAGTTCTTGTGCATGCCTTGTCTTCGGATTGACCAATGCGCTTTCTGTTTTTCGAAGAGCCGTGAAAAAAGCACTCGGTAATATGAAATCCCGGTATTGTTAATTCGTTCCGATGATAATCTTATACCGACTACTAATGTTAGCCCCCTAATTTTTTCGCTGACTGTGCCGTACAAAAGTATATGTGAGCAAAAATGTTCAAAACGTATGTAAAAAAGTGTGCAAGTTTTCCTTTTTGCCATTTTTAGATGCAATTCTTTCATAAAATGAAATAAAAAAAATGCTGAACAAGCCCATTGTGCACAGAATACAAAAACGGCTGCGCAACTTTTGAAAAATTAGTGCGCGGCCGCGCACCTGCGCAGCTTAGAGAAGACTTTGCCGACTACAAAATTTGAGGAAGGTTTCCACAACTTGTCGTTCGTCCTAGTAGCTCCAATGACGCACAATTTCACGCTCAAACTGACTAATTGCAATATCTTCCAACGAAAAATCGTGTATTTAGGATCTGGAATTTTAAAAGACAGTATAAGATCAGGTATATTAAACACAATGGCAGTTATAAATGTGCGTGAGTCATCTAAATTAAAGCAAGTCTGATATTTTTAAGGATTAGCGGATTGTTTTCGCAAATTCCTTAAGAATTGCATTAAGATTAAATGTAGGATAGGATCACGCTGAAGACCACAATCAGAAGATATCAATAGAGGAGCACAAATATCATTCTAATAATTTCGAAACTCTCGCAGTTTATGGAATATTTAATAACTACTTTAGATTTGAGACGCCTTTTAACTACTTTCTGGGTAGTTATAAGTAATTATTCAAAAGTAATTGGATTACTGATAGTAGTTAAGTAATTGCAAATACCATTACATGCGACAGAGTAATGATAATGGCAATTCTCAATTCCTTGGTCAAAGTAATCATTACGTAATGGTAATTAAGAATTTACAGCTCTGGTTTAAAATTATAATAGATTGTAACGTTGTGCGTGCGACTGCTTAAGAGAAGAATATTGTACTTTGTACAGCCAAGTGGTAAATGTACATGCAAGATTTTCATTTTACAATAGTATATCGACTGCATGCTCAGATACCTCATGTTGATTACCCGAGTAAAAATCCTGTAGATTGTTTATTAGTAGACATTTGTGCCTTAGAGTGGACGCGTTTTGTTCAAATGCAGGATGACGATATCTCTATAAAATATTAAAGTCTGGGGATATCCAACCAAACGCCAAACAATACTTCGAGAAATACAACTTGACGAGTGACGTAGTTTTCCGAATAACAGAAGCAAGGCATAAGTGGTACGTTTCATGTGCTTCGCAATGGAAGATTGTCAAAATGTGTCACGATGATTTGGGGCATTTTTAACTTAACAAAACGCTGTCTAACACAAGGAGATTGTTGGTTTAAAGGCATGAGAAGATTTATTCCGGAATATGTTAAGGAATGTCCAAATTGCTTATACTATAAAAACTCTTCTGACCGTAACCTGGATTTATTGCATTGTATCAATAAAGTTGCCATCCAATTTACAACTAGTAACGATAAGAATACGAAAATTTTAGTAATCGATGGATCCATGACATTTTGCATTATTGAGCCCGTGCACGATAGCAAATTTAACGGTAGGGTCACCACAAACCTTACCTTTCTTTTCCATCATTTCACCTGAAATCTCTGGTGAGATTTTTTACTTATCATCAAAACTGATCACTCTGAAACTCCTTTTTCTATTACTTTTATTCTTTAAAATAAGACAAAAACTATTGCTTCATTCACCATTTTCTACGTAAAAAATTTGTTCTTCTGATTTCACTTTTTTTCATGTTTGTTTACAACTGTTTGCATGGTATTCCAAACGGCACTTACTGCGAAGCATCCTGTGTACGTATGTATATGCATATTACTATGAACAGTTCCTACTATGAGGAACAACGTGACAGGCCTCTAAAGCTTAGTCTGAATTCAGTGGTGACCGATTATGTGCACCTAAAAAAGGAGTCTTTAATATGCGCTGTGCATACGAACACTTCACTCTTGCTTTATTTTCCGATACAGAAACACACGCGTACACATTTGTAGTTGAGCTTGTTTCGAAAAGGCACACATACGCCGACGTATTACACCATCCTGCTACTGTAGCAACGGAAAGCACATACGTGAGTAGTTAAAGTAGTGGTTTCGACAAATACGATTGCCACGAGATTACGTTGGATATATCGAACTCATTGTGAAAGTGTAGCACAATATACTTTTCCCATAAGTTCTCTTCTTCAACTTGCGTTCGATTTGGGGAAGGCTTAACATGTAGAAATAATGTAATTTGTGCTAAAAATGAAGAAAATACTGGTTCTAACCACGGCATAAAGCATATGTTTAACATGAGTGATATAACAATTTTTCCTGCATATAAAATGGGACAATTTTTGCTGTAACCCTGCTTAACCCTTATGCCAATAGTCGAAATGTATAATGTTGCTCAATACCCAGGGTATCCGGGTGCCCACTTTCAAGATTCGTCTAATAAACGCATTTTATCACGATTAAATCTTAATCTTACAAATTTGTACACTTTAATTGTTACCTGGGAGAAAGTTCGAAACTTGTTTTCAAAATATACAAAACAAATGGTGCAAGTTGGAAGATCCTTTGAAACTGTAGTGTAGTCTATATTATACGAAATATAAAATTTTATAGGCCGCATTAGAAAGCAATAAATGCACGTGAAGTGAACCACGGCGAAAAAGTTGTGAAAAAACTTGCAGTAAATTATAAAAGATCTGAAAGAAATATCTGCACGGACAATTTCTTGACAACTGTACCCTTTGTCCAACATCTGCTTTCTTGGAAGTTAAAAATTGTTGGTACGTTGAAGAAATAGCCTACGTTGAAGAAAAAGCCTACGTTCTTAAAGCAATGACTCCTTTCAGAACGAAAGAAGAATTGTCAACTATATTCGGATTTCACGAAAAAGTTACTCCTTGATCGCATGTGCCAACAAAAAATGAAGGAGTCTTAATACTCAGCACGATGCACGCAGATATGGCAATATTAAATGACGCTAAGAAGAAACCAGAAATGATAATTTATTATAATAAATACAAAGGTGGAGTTGACACTATGGATCAAACGTTACGCAGATGCACAACTTATCGACGTGGCCACTCGATTTATTTTTCAATATTATTGATAGCGTACCCCTTGCTTCGTATACATTATATACTATGAAAACTTGCTTTACCATTTACTGAAGAACGGTCTAAAAATTCGGAAGTCATAAAACAGTTTTCTACGAAGCTTGCAATAGCAAGCTTGCTATTATATACATAGCGTTGCTATTGAGCTCAATAACGTTGATATTGAGAGCTTCGTAGCTATTGAGAGCGTCCTTGGCAAGCCAACGAACATTACAAATATTTAACCTGGATCTTCAGAACCAAAGTTAGATAACACAAGAAGAAACATTATTACTAGCTCTTGTCACTTGTGTTAAAAAAATGCAGAAGAACCAAAAAATCTTGTAATGCATCCAAAAAGCCTGTCTGCGACGAGCATATTTAGCCACTGGGTTTTATCCATTTAATCATCTCTGTAATTATATAGTACTACAAATACTTTTATTCCTTCAATAACAGATAATATACCTCGTATTTCTACAATTGGGCAGCCGGGTACCACCCCTGGTCTTAAGAAAGACTGTGTGAACTTTGAGTCTAAATTTTCCTTTGTGCAAGGATGGATAAAACATATGGAAAAAATATTTCGGTTTTGAAAGATTTAAATCGCGGCGATCCGGGCGGTTCTTGAAACAGTTTCCCTGGAAAACAAAAAATTTTCACAAAATATATTCAGGTGGGCATCCGTGTATTGAAATAAGTATTAATTTTTATTACTTACACAGTTAGTGTGCCGATATATAAGCCTATAGAGGATGTTTCAGAATTAGGTGGCCAAATTTTAAGAGCACACTGTACTCACCGTAAAAATGAAAAAAAGTCATACGAATATGACATCGAGGACGTTTTCTTGCATTTATATAAATGGTTTCTTTCTGCAGCGATGCATGTCTCATATCAGCGTTTGATGGATTATCGATAATGTTTAAAAATTTCCAAAATATTTTGAATTTTGTCACATGATGCGACAATATGATTTTGAAGTATCTCCGCAAGAACAATAGGCGTATCATAAATAAGGATCTTAAGGTGGCCCAACAATGAAAAAATCAGAGAATTTAAATCGGTGGAACGAGCAGGTCACGCTATCCGCCTGTTTCTGCCAATCGACCAATCGCTATAATTATTATTAAGAAATGGGACTAAAATGTGCCGAATCATCGTCCAACAGAAAGA
This sequence comes from Hedychridium roseum, assembly GCA_963989215.1. NCBI lineage: Eukaryota > Metazoa > Arthropoda > Insecta > Hymenoptera > Chrysididae > Hedychridium > Hedychridium roseum. The sequence goes on along the minus strand of OZ022317.1, from coordinate 1,951,485 downwards.
AGACGATAATAATGCATATAGTTCTAACTTCTACGGACTTACTTAACTCTTGTCGAACACAAATAGTATTTGTAGTTCGGAAAGCAAGTATTTCCGGACCTATTTCCTTATGTCTTTTATGAAGAAGTTGAATGGTAGAAGAAGATCTATTTTTTCTCGCTTCACTTTTTTCGCAAATACAATGATGTTTCTAAAATGTATAGATGCACTTTTTTAAATGAGCCTGGATATTGTTTTATGTAGATCGATCTTCATGAGTATTAGTATATAATGTTGGAAAAATGAACACTTCGTGATATATTTCAGATTTTGTGTAAGACATATGCTTTATTCAATTTTTGTTGTCGCTTTCTATTGTACAGAACATATTTTTATACAATTGCAAACTATGGATGTGGACATAGAATAAATTCCCAATTATTTAACACAATTTGTCTGAAACTGCAGATTTTCCAGCCACTGTGTAATGAAGTTCGAAAAATGAAACTACGTAATATAATATTCTCCAGTTCAAGGCTGTAAAGTGAAATTGCAGCACACACAAGGATTTTCACTAAATGTTTAAACATTTTCTTCTGCCGTAATTAATAAGATAAACAGAAACGTTTAACACTGCTTTACCATGTATATTATTGTACACGAATAAACCAATCGTGGATCACATACTGTCGACTTATTGGTTAGAAATGAAGTAGGTTATAAGTAAACAATTTTTGTCCATCTATCCTTATTAAGACTTCAAAGCATTTGGTTGCAACCTTAGGAATTTTCAAAGAAACAAATTGAGAAAGGACTAGCTAGTATTGTACTTAAGGAAATCGGCATGTACAGTATACAAATACGTATCCATATTTCTGTACAAGTATTCGACAATAATATGAATGTTACGTACTGCAACCGTTTCAAATGGCGTGCATAAACCATCATAATAATGTTAGAATCTGAATTTGAGTGTTACATATATAAATATGCACTTTTCGTTTTTACGAAATTCTTACAATAGTTAGAGTATGGAGTCAATCTCTGCGGACCTTCACTTTTTACATTGAGCAGTTGTACATTGAGCTGCATAAAAATTGATGTATGTCCGAAATGTCCAAATATACCGTACAATTTGCTGAAGAATATTACTGTTAGTGTCTTCTTTCAGGTCGAACGCAGAGCAGTTTTAGCCATTTTTTATGACAAATTTGTTGAAGTATGTTTTTCGTTCGTGAATATTTTTGTACCTTGCGATTTAAAATATGCCACAATATTCACGTAGCACGGGGCTGGCAATGCTAGAAGAAGTACATAATTTGCGATTTTCTTTTCACACATCGCTGGCTAATGAAAACGAGTTGTTCGACGGCTGTGTTCATTATGAGTTGTATCCGGTACTTCTTTATATATGGTCAAGAATCGATTACCTCAACTGAAAGTATCTATAAAAGTCGTACGCACTTCCTACTGTTTCCGGACATAACAATTGAAGAAGCGTAAGACAAGAAAAGTGTAATTTTTAATGTTACAAAACTATCCTATTTTCCTACAAAACCAGAATACTTACATGAGCATATTAATTCAGTTTTTAATTACAAGTTCTTCGTGGAAAAGTAGTAATGGACACAGCTTTAGAATTTATATCAGTAGTAGATTGTTGTTACTGTGTCCCGTCTTTTTAACAAGTAGATGAAAATGACTATACAATCTGTGGAGATATATCTTAATAAAATGCCCAAAAGTTCTATTAGTCATTTAAATTGCACTAAAATGACATTGGAAATGTACTTTTTTTGCATTCACGCAATCTTTTTCATCTATTGTATACTTGTACATCTATATATCTATTGTATATCTATAAATTATGTCGCAAGATACAAGAAATAATGAAAGAAAAAGATCGTTTTACACACTTTAATCTGTGCCAGTAGCATGTCTCAATTCATATTACTAAAATGTTATATTGTTATATGTACTGCCATTCGTCAGTTCACGCGTTTAGGAAAGGGTATGAACAAGATAAATACGATGTTACATATATTTGTGGATATATCCTTTTAATGAAATACGGTAAACATATGCATTGTGCAAAGTAAAAAATTTATTTTCGGAATGTATAAATGTCGTGTTAAACTTCTATGCAAGTCTCAGATTTTCATCTTTTTTCTATAAAAATATGCATTTGCATAAACATTTGCTATTCAGAAATGATTACATCTTACAACCTTACAAGGAAAGTGTCAAAACCGAAATATTGCAAATTTTTATATCGATTCATGAAACGTTACAAAGTATACTCCTAAAAGTAACAAAATGTCATAAGTGGAATTTAAAAATTATAATACCCTAGCTCCTTTCAGTGAAATAACGTAAATTATTCTTTTTGGATTTCCTGCGAATCTCGCTGTTTACAAGTCCTGATACATTTTCGAAGTTGCGGCAATGGCTTGTGGTATGACCATTTTTCACTTATCTGTTATATGGCACATATAAATAGAAATTTTTATTAAAAATTCTCCAAAAGTATCATATTGATATATTTTGTAGGCATCTGTTTTACTTGCGAAGAACAGACGGTCAATTTGCTAATGAATAAATACTATTCGGAGTGATGACAGAATGAACATTTTTACATTATTATTGTAAATGGTTGTTTTATTAATGCATAGAATGCAATGAAGTTGACAGTAATATGATGATGTTCATTGAGTTAACCGTTTACGCCGATCAACTTATAATCAGTCAAAGAATAATATGCATATCCTGGTGGAAAGAAAGCGAAGTGGCCAAGAGTTAGCACACGTGGTACCCCCGCTGTCAATGTATCTGCGACGGACGGCTCTCTATAAATGCTTCGAAGAACGTGCTGAAGAGGCACACGCGTGAAAGCCCGCGAGTGAAAAGCGCCGCGACAAGCGCACAAGCCTACAATACCGGTGTTCTTCTTTTTGCGTCTTTAGTTTTGCCAGACGAACAATTGAACATGAGGGTCCAATTAGTAAGTAACAGGCTCGTGCATTTCTCATTTCCAAATTCTTCTAATATCTCAAATGTGACGACATCAAACTATTCTTTTAAACGGTTACACGGCATTTTTCGCAAAACTCAGTAAAAATCTTCAAGATCCAAGTTAGTAGCGGCACATGTAATTTACCTTAACTAGGACGTATGTATGTCCATCGCTGTGAACGTGATGTCAGTTGTGATGCATTATGTATAAATAGTGATTTTAAAAATGGATGGCCAAGTTTAAGTGTATTTGTTTGCGGTATTTTTTGACAATTTTACAAAGAAACAATACTTGAAAGACGGCTGTTTATGGACAGGATTGTCCCGACTATCGCTTAAATTGAAAAGAAACATCGTGCGGCTACTAATTTACCTGCATTATTTGCTGCAGTTTTACGATAGAGAGTTTCAAGAATGTCCGAAACGTTGTGTGGATTCGCTTGTATATGTACTTTTGCGAAGTAAAGTGGCCGTGAAAGAGTAATTGGAACGGGGCAGAGTAAATTTTTTTCCTGGTGGAGAGCGTGTACCGATCATTCTCCTGTCGGCTTGCAGGCAACTGCCCGCGATAATTGACGTGACGAGGAATCGCGAAAGCGTTACATGCACTGTCACTTTGAGTGAGTGCTATAAACAATATCGGTCGGTATTTTTCAGTGCTCAAAGATATTTGCAAACATGCTGTCCTGCCTTGGGAATTTTTAAAAATTTTCAATGAATAGTCCGCATATTTTTGTCAGCGTCGAAGTATCTGATACATTTACGGTCCATGTGCGCGTATTTATGTGGTTTAACAATTCAGTGTAGTGTCCGTGTGCATATATTTAGTATTCAACTACACAAATGATCTCGTTTATTATCGGAGCTTTTCAGATTTCAGAGCTTCTTTGACACATTAATTTTGGTTGATAAATTTCTAAAAATATCGAACAAAGCGCATAAAAATATAAAAAAATGTTTTGAATTTCATCTGATCCCAGGAGATTTTTAAAGAAAGAATAGCGAACCTTGACGTATCATGAATATCCTTCAATTTCACATACCCTATCAACGTATGAGAAACTTTTACCTTGATCAACGAGTTGGTAGCCGATCGTAAGGGGCACACGTGTATATAACATACATTTCGATATACAAAAATTTCCAGTGCCTATGGTTTATCTCTGTCACACTTGCGTCCACTATGGCCCAGATACCAGGGGTTTGTCCATACCGAAGTTTATATTATATACATACATGTGCCTCTTACTGTCCGCAATCTTCCAATCCGTTAGGATAATGACACTTCAAATTGCATTCCAAGCTGTGGTATGGTGTCCGCGAAATAACTGGTATAGAAGATATTTCTATGCGAGAAGAATGCAGCAATATACATATCGTACATGTTGGGGAAAGTTTGACAAATCTTTTCAAATAATTTTCATAAATTATTATAAACGGCAATGTGAACATAAATTTAAGTGAAAGCATCAACGGAATTTTACGATTTTTTCATTATTGTTCTACAAACGTACAGTGTAATAAGTGAAATTAAGAATGATTGTAGTACGAAGCTTTATACAGCCCACTAAGTATTAATATAAGAGAAATAACAGACTATTGTTTAAGAATCTATGTATAATTTGGTAACAGGCTTTCATAGTTGTCTGCCTTGGTACGATAACGCTGGGAAAACCTGCACCAGAACCACCGGTTAGTTCATACTTTCCGCCTTCGGGAGGCGGAAGCGGCGGTGGTTTCGGTACAACTGGCGGAAGTTATGGACCACCTGCGAGCAATTACGGGCCCCCAGCACAGCAGCCCGTAATTCACAAACACGTATACGTTCACGTACCGCCACCGGAAACTCCTGAATACAAGGCACCGAAATATACCGCACCACCGGCACTACCCCAAAAACACTACAAGATAGTTTTCATCAAAGCCCCGACTCCACCAACACCGACTGCTCCGGCCTTACCGCCTCTTCCGCCACAGGACGAAGAGAAAACTCTGATTTATGTTCTTGTGAAAAAACCAGAAGAAGCACCGGAAGTTGTCCTTCCAACACAGGCACCGACGCAACCTAGTAAACCGGAAGTCTATTTTATTCGGTACAAGACTCAGGTGAGCATTCGTAATCATTAATAAAACCGCATGTATCTCTTTCCGGACACCTAACATTTTCAAAGAGTAACACTCGAAATAAGAATAATTCATGAAATTGAGTAAACCGATTTGCCCTTCGAATAAATGGTTGTGGCGTTCTAAAAGTAATTTTACTGCCATATGTAAATCTAACATTTGTGTGTAAATAATTGAGATGGCTTATTGATTGGCCTTATTTTTAAACTTTAACGTCCTTTAATTGATAACTGTTTACTGCCTTCGCTGGTTCAAATAATTTCATTTTTAGCAATATTAAAAACTTCTTAGCCTGTAAGTGAGACTAATTTTTGCAGAACTAGTACGTTTTTTCTGTTGGAATGAATACGCATTAATCTCATTAATCTCATTTACGAATAATCGACGTAGAAGGTAATGTATGTAGCTAAAATGTATGAAATAATTCATTTGTTATATTTTCCTAGGAATTTCAAAATCTTACCTTCTGTGACTAAACATTCTTATACTGTAATTTAAGGTGAAATGGATGTAAACAACATTTCACATGTAACAATTTATTATACATTCATCAGAATGTTTCAATTAAAGTCTTATTTAACAACATTTTGTTTTAAACATTTTAAAACTTATTAATCATTCGATTGTACATATTTTAAGTATATACACTTCTTTTACAATAAAAGATTAACCCTATACAATCTTTCCGAAGATGTCCCAAGTTTCACTTAGGGTGATACGTATATTTTCACAATGACAGAAGTATTTGTGTAAACTGTTTTGAGTAATTTTATGTATTGTGACTTAGGTATTCTGAAAAACACATTACGATTAGAAATTTTAGTCATTTGATCACATCTGTTTCTATTTTGTACATTTACAGAAGGAGACGCAGAGCCAAGAATATGGGCCGCCTGCACAGCACCCAGCTGCCCCTAGTGATAGTTACGGTGGTCCGCAGCAAAGTTCGGGTGGACCGTACTAATGATAAGATAATAACTAACAAGCAAGAATTGTGCCTCACTCTAGCTGGCTTTTAGTCTTTCTTTCGTGGTCTTTTCGAAGTAAAGAAAATCCAATCGTAAGCTTCTACACCGAATCCAGTCGAATGTATACTCATTATTAATGAATTCTGCCAACTTATTGCGTGTTGTCTGTAGATTAAAATTCTACCGGACAATATACATTCGCGCGCAAGTTACTTGAAAGTATTCTTTACCATATCCTCTTAATGGTTACGGCATTCTTCAAGGCGTGTGAAAAGAAAATGTTTTATAATAGGATGTGCCAACATATCCTTCATCGTAAGATAATATTGATTATAATAAATTTTTTTATACATAACCTCCTCACATCCGGCTTTACTGCTTTATTTCCGCTTCATTTATCATATTACTCTCCTACATAGTATCGTTAATTAGATTGAAACAATGCTGGGATTGCCTTAAAATTATTGTTTGCTAATTTATAGTTTTATCATCGTTATTTACTCACGGTTTCTTATTAAATTGCATCATTAAGTTGAAAAGAAGATATTGTTATGATACTTGAGTTTATACTCGGAATGTTGGCAAAAGAGATATATGAGAAATTACACATATTAATGATGCAGTATTACGAACTGAATATATCACAGCAAAAAATACATTTTTTTCCTAATAAACGTTAACTGCACGTTGCTAAGTTGTACATAAGTATGTTGGTCATGAAATACCTGTGCTTTCCATCCTCAATCAGTAATATTCAGTGATAATCGGTGGTAATTGATCATAGACATAGTAGGATACATATGTGAATACTTCGAATTAGTTGAAACTGTTGAAATCTTGATAAAAACTAAGAAAGAAGATGATGTTAAATTAATTAACGTTTCAAACCGTTAACACGGTTCTCTGTCTTGAGACGGTGACACTTCAGATAAGTGAAACATGTTCATAGTACATGATCAAGACTTGAGAAACTTATTATGTACGTATATACAGTAGAGTTACGATAATCCGAGGTCATTTCGGCTTTTCTTTGTAAGATTAGCCCGGAAATTGCTTTGCGCGTTTTTCTAGTCCAAAATTGTGTTAAATACAAATAAATATTTGATAAATACATATTTGTCGTTATTATTAACTAAAATATTTCATCATATCATGTTTCAAATGACAATTTGAATATTTGTTTATTTTATGATAATCCAAGATAGGTTTAATTAACCCACATTAACCCGAATTATCGAGATTCTACTGTACGTTTATTATAAAGTTGTAATATAAATTTGCAAAAGTTATATACGTATGTCAGCTTCAATGCGTAATTTTGGTGCTTCAAAGAGTCAGAGGAACATAGCGGTGAATGGATCGCTGCAGATTATGTTAGATAACGGCAGTGATTGTGGATTAAGAACGACACCATGACGCGGAGTCGTGATATGATGCATCGAATCGCAGGAGCGTTGGTCCTACCGCAAATGTGAGAACAAACGTTCCGACACCTTTGTTCCCAACCGCGATTTACATAAAAGGAATCTAGCCACGTAGTGGGTAAAGTGATAAGGTTTTCCGGGCAAAGAGGACTGCGTGAAAACACGCTGCACTTCCTCCGGAACCCTCGAAGGAGTCGGACTCGCGAGGAACAGTGTCAAGAACTTATATCACGTACATACATATTGTGACAGCGAGTGAATCACAAACAACGTGCGTGTAGTAGTGAGCGTACAAGCACAGACCAGGTATAGGGATAGACCACTCATGCAATGTATTTTCGTGTCACCTCATTGTGGGGCTCTAGAGCCCCATTACCATTTTCGTGTCACGCTCGACGTTATCGTCCGGGAGCAGTATAAGATGTCAACGCTATGCATGGCAGGAATTAAAACTAAATTTTAGTTTTTTACAGCCGCGTATAATGTGAATGCGCACTTAACACAGCATTGCCCCTCACATTGTTCCGCATTCCCGATAAAACTTAAAAATTGTCCATTGTCCTCTCTCGGACCCGATCACGGCACAATGTGTGATGAATGTAGTCGTTTCAGTAATTTGCCGAAATGAGCGAGGTTCTGTGCCGGCGAGCGCCGAGAATGCATCGAGAATAGGAATGAAAAACATCAATTAGTCGTCATCGCAAAATTATTATATTTGAATTACTAAGATTTTGCGATTAAATCGATACCAAACACAACTGCATTTGCATAATTTGAAGGTAGAGTATTAATTAGACGCTTCACATGCACATTAAGGGAATAATATTATATGTTAAGAAAAAGCCGAGTTAACTCTTTACAGCATACTTACACATGCATTTATCAGGCGCTTATACATTCTATTGTATATGCACAGTGGGATGTTTTTCATCCCACCTCGAAAATTAAAATTATTTGTTTTTTTGTTTACTACTAAAACATACCTACGTCGTTAAATGTTATAATAAAACAATTGCAGTGTAATAGTGGCCTTTTTACAACACGGGCGTCCGTATCGCAACGTCTAATTAATATTGTATCTCCAATTTATGCAATATAGTCATGTTTGGTATCATATTAATTACAAAAATCTTAGTAATTCGAATGTAATAATTTGGCGATGATTAAATGAAAAATAAAACAAATCATTTTTCCACCTTCTAATGACTTTTCTTTACATTCCCGGCGCTCGCCGGCTCGCGGCCCGATGCGGGATCTCGCCCGTTTCGGCCGAATCCAGAAACTGGTGGGGATAATTCGGAGACAAAGAGGTAAAGATTGGGACAATATGTGAGGCAATACTATAGCATTAGGTGTCAATTGTTTTTACTTGTCCACGGAAGTTCTTGCCGCGTAGCTGGGGACCACTGGGGACTCAGGTAAGATTATACTCGATTATTTTCTGCACATCTTTTGGCGCATATATTGTTGCATGATTAGCTTTTGTATCTTTGCTGCATTTCTGTTTTACTGTAATTAGATCTCTCATCGGTGCTTAAATTTTTTGCCAAAATGAAGCGTTCAGAAACGCGTAGACCCAGTTCCCTGTGAAAGATCAAGATAAATGTGTAACGTGGTTAGTTCATTGCGGCTTGGATGATGGGATGGAATTTTCGGATGTAGAATTAAAGAAAAAACATGTTTACAGTCGATATTTTTCTAAAACTGATTTTTATCCTAGCGGTCGACTGCATACAGATGCAGTACCATTAGAGTTTTTTAAAGATAGAAATAATAACGATAGTGACACTAGCATAGAACTTGATGCCATCTCATCAAGAGGAGAAGGTAGTGAGGTGGGACAACGGTCGTTGGAAACCCAAACGTTATTAGAACAAGAGAAGAATACTTGTTGTATTCTTCGCTTGAAATTGCGTGCGAAGGGTAGAGCATTACAGAGACTCCAGTCAAAAGTTTCTTCAATATGCATCGAAGATGAAGAAAGCAATTTGTAGAAAACTGTTTGGTTTTGTGTTGACGTTTGTTTTAATGTTAGTTTTTCCGTTAAAAAAGTGTAGGGCATTTACGAAAAGCGAGCAACAATTGTGTATGACAATGCACTACACTTCGCCGTCTTTATATAATAAAATGCGCAGCGTTTTGGATTTCCACCTTCCGAGTCCATCTATAATTACGCGATGGTTTGGAAAAATTGATATTTGGCCTGGTATATGCTTGAGCCTTTTTAATGCTTTAAAATTAAAATCTGCGCATATGGAATCCGCAGATCGTAATTGCGTTCTTATGTTTGATGAGATGGCAATCAAAAAGTGTCTAGACTTCCACCCAAGCAGACAGGTCATAGAAGGTTTCGAAGATTTAGGATTTTTAGGAAGAAATGCTGCTACTGGTACGCAAGTTCTCGTTTTTATGCTGCGCGGCCTGATCACCAGTTGGAAACAACCTCTAGCTTTTTTTGTAACAAGTTTTGGTATTAAAAAGAATGATTTGCGCGTAATTTTGAATGAAATTTTAGATGCCCTGCATGAAACGGGCCTTAAAGTCAGAGCCATTGTTTCCGACCAGACGAGCAGTTACCAGAGCACAGCAGACGACAGAGTCTGTTGAAAATCCGTTCTTTTATAGAAACAGAGACAAAATTTATTTTTTATTTGACTTCTTACATTTATTTAAAAGTATTCGTAATAAGTTATTAAAGCACAATTTTTTGATTAATGGACAGACGGTGTCCTAGAATGATGTTATATTTATAATTTAGAAAAAAATAAGAGTACTAGAGCAGCTTATAAATTATCTGATAAACATGTTCGGCCTAATTCTTTCGATAAAATGAAGTGCAAGCTCGCTCTGCAGGTTTTTAGTAAAAGAGCTGCTCTGCAGCTCGGCTGCTCTGTTTACCACATCTCTCACAGGCTGCATAAAAACGAGCACAGTCCAGCACACGGCTAGTTTCTTCGAAACGCTCAATGACCTCTTCGATAATTTAAACAGTAGATCTGCTAGTGACTCCAATCCACAAAGGCGCGCTATTTCCTGGGTTTACGGCAATATTCGAGACAATTTATTAGATCAATTGATTAGAATGAAATCGTGGTACGTAATTTCTCCGAACGGATTAAAAAAACCTCCATGTTTTTTGGGGTTGCAGCAATCTGTAAGTGCCACTGTTCAATTGTTTAATGATTTATGCGAAGAAGGCTATACATTTTTGATCACGCCTCGGTTGAACATCGATTGTTTGGAAAATTTCTTTTCTGTCCTTCGTATGCACGGTGGCATTTACAACCACAATCCCTCTGTGAAAGCGGTACGTCTTGCTATTCAAAAAAACATTTTGTTGAATTTGAGTCCTAGTTTGAGTAACGGTAATTGCGTAATGGTAATTGAGTAATGGTAATGGTATTTGAGTAATTGAAGTGAATACGGATGGTGACAGTTCTGATATGGACGTTTAGATTGATGACGCTAGTGAACTGTCAATGGTCAGTATGCTCCTTAGAATCGTGCGCGCTCGAGTACTTTGCAGGCTATATTGCGAAGAAATGTACAGATAGATCGCAATGTCGTACGTCCTACGACACGTTTGTTGATAGTACCACGCTTTTTACTCGAAACGAGCAGATATTGTTATCTTTCCGGGCATATGCAGTCAAGGATGACATAGATTTTGGGCACCTCTGTGTCCCTAGTCGCGATTTTTCTACTATATTCAAAATTCTAAACAAAATTTTTGATAAGCATTATCCAGAACTGCGCAGCGCAGCATTCATATTGGATAAACTATTTTCGATCGTTTCACATTCTGTGGAACAAAAATATTTAAAATGGTTTAATCCCGATGAATGCGCTGTGCACAGGAAAGATATGGTCTATTTGGCATTTAAAATAAAAATACATAAAGATACAGTATGGCTCGGTGAGAGACTTAGATTTTGGGGGCGTTCCGCGAATAGATTTCGACAGTTGTAGCATTTTGAACATGTTTGAATTTTTTGTTTCTTTGCAATATATCCTGTAGTACTATCTATCTTTACTATCTTTACTATCTATCTTCCATATTATATTTCGAATGCAATCACAACAGACAAGCTTTTGTAATTATGTAATTACAAAAGACTCACACCTGACAACATGGACGACATTATGCTAGAGAGACCAGAGAACTGGCAAGTCATTACCCAAATGATCTCTGGAATAATGAACACGAAGATACACGACAAGAGAACGAGAGAAAACGCGACACAAGCGGACCAGACCCAGAGGACAGATGACGCACAAGACGCAACAACAGACGATGAAGACACTGACAGTACAGATGGGCCGGACGGGACTGACAGAACGAGCAATACGGACGATCCTGACGAAATAGAAGAAGAAGGATAGGAGGAAGGAGGAAGAAGGAAGGAAATAGAAGAAGAAGAAGGAAATAGAAGAAGAATAGAAGAAGAAGAAGAAAAGGATATCGAGTAGGAGACAACGGCGGACCAACGCTAAACACCATCGCAGCTGCCCCGAGGTAATACTTACGTGGGACCGCGACAGCCGCAGGAGCGGGAAGGTGAGGGTTTTAGTGGGTATACCAGTCTTGCACCACCAATTGGGAGTCCCACACTACCAGGGCCAACTTCCCTAGTGTCCATAAAGGATTTTCCTCCTCCACATAAAAAAAAAGAGCTGCGAAGGTGCGAAAATAATCGATGTGGCAATCATGTATCACAATGGTTACATTTGGCAACATCGCTAAATTTAGTCAGTGAAGCAAGAGAAAAGCGTTTATAGTTCCAACTATTACCGTCATGAAACGTAGAGTGCGCTCGATCGCTACTCTTTTTTGACGATGTCGGTAATTCAGACCTGATGACACGAAGTCCCATAAGGTGAAAGGTCTATTCCTATATCTCGTCGGTGGTACAAGTATAAACAATCAGGATATAAAAGACTCGGACGAGAGTGTAACGCGCGCACTCTACATTGGTCATTCTCTGTAAAGCTTTCTGACAGAAAGTGTAACGTGGCAAACGCGTTTGCCCGTTACAAATACCCACTTTACCGACTGGGCCCACCGTAGGGGCATCGTTCCCGAAGATTGCCGAGCGTGGCTCTCCCGAATATTTCCGAACGGGTTTCTCGCGATTTGCTCGTTATTACGCCGAGGGGTACTCAGCCGTTTTAGAGAATCCTTCCCCAAATTAAAAGAATCTCCAGGCCCGTAGATTTTAGGGGTTCTAGGGCTTCGTATGGAGAACGGCCACCTCATTTTAAAGGGGTAAAACCCCCGTACTCCGAAATACGTCGGAGAGGATTAGCCATGGTACGACCCGCAACCGGGCCGATACCAAACTGTCAAGGGACCCTTCATTCTCAAGGGAGATACTCCGCGATCGAAAAATTAATTCCTCCCTAGGAACCAATTAGCGGCCGTCTTGCTCCACATATCCCGCGGGGAGAGGAGAGCGGGGTTACAGATCGGTACCTCGCGAATTCCTACGCAAAACGGAGCGGACAGACTCTCTTTCGCGAGCGGAACGGTCAGTAATGTTGCTGGTTTGCTATTATTGTTAACCGTGCTAAGTGGGTGGAAACGGTCTAGATAGATCCTACGGATAGCTCCAGTGCGTTCGTCTGATGAGTCTTGCCCCGATAACCGGATTTATTTTGTAAAGGTCGGGGTATCCGCCCAGCAGTCACCTTTCTGCCAGGAAATTCCCCGTTTGCTTAATTTGATCGGTCCTATCGGGACCCATCGGCGCCGTGCATTGCCCTTGAGTAAGGGGCACGGTATTCGGTACGGGGCCGTCGTTGCGAAACGGGTCGTCGCGGCCTTGCATACCGGTAGCGGTCAAATTAGAATAATTGCAAGCGGGAAGTTGGCGCGAGTTCGGAGGTCCCGTACCTGGCGGTACAATTTCCTATTAAGATTCGTCAGAGTTTTCCGGTAGCAAGTTTGGGAAGTAGGTGACCCTGGGAATGCCGACAGGCCCTATATTTTAGAGTTTATACGGAAAAACGGGAGTAGCGCGTTGAATACCCCGTGAACGGTCAAGGGTATCGTGGACGCGTTCGATTAGGGTACGCTATATGAATAACGACGGTCCCACAAATTCGTAACAATCTCAAGATTAGTGGGGAACATAATGTAAATCAGCCATTAATGTGTAAACCCGAGTTTATCAATAAATCGGTCGGGAAAATTTCGGTTTCCCCTTGTGGGAATTAACGCAAAGAGCCGCAGTCTTCGATTTATTTGCCTCTCTCTCTCTCTCTCTCTCTCTCTCTCTCTCTCTCTCTCTCTCTCTCTCTCTCTCTCTCTCTCTCTCTCTCTCTCTCTCTCGTTCCCGCTAACGTTGATCACACAGTTACAGTCTTACGAATAGTTCCGTAATATTGCAGTTTTAAAGTGTATATTCATTCCATTGTGGACGTCTTAAGTGCCTGGAATCGTGTACTCTCCGTCCGAAGCCAGTGGTGATAAGCCCAATCTCATTGTGTTAAAAAACATTGACAATTATGATATCATAATAAATGTCTCAGTAATTGCAGATTCCGTTAGACATAGACTCAGTACAGATCTGACGTCATACAAGACAGCGATCGCTATTTATAACCAGTGGACTATTTATAGACAGTGTGTCTAGCTATTTATAACCAGTGGACTATTTATAGACAGTGTGTCTAGCAGTCTAGATTGATTGGTCTATTATTAGACTCACTGTTTGGACCTTACGCCAGCTGTCTCTCTGTTTGTGTATACCGGAGCAGGGCTCACTCACTGTGTACAACATGTCCGAGTTGTGTGGTCTATGTCATAAATTTGCATCCGTGCAAAAAGACATAAGGTGCGCTGGACCATGCCTTAAAATCTATCACTCCAAATGCGCATCACAAGATTCTGGTCTCCCTGCTCTATCCCTGACTGCAGAAGCCAGCTCCTTTCGATGCTCTAAGTGCACCGCGTCATCATCGCAGCGTACTACTTATGCAGCCACCGGATGTCCCCCCGAACAATTTTCAACTCCACCGGGCACCAGCTCATTAATTAGTACCGACAGGTCCCACCTGGGCAGTGGCAATGTTACCCTCGATACAGTCATGAGTGTTCTCACATCCTTCGTCCAAGAGCAACGTACTACGAATGCTGCACTTAGTTCGAAAATTGAAGGCCTTAACACAAACCTCAATTGCTCTATTAAAGAATGTGTTAACCGCATTGACCAACTATCAAACTCCATCACTGCCTACGGTACGAGGATTATTGAATTGGAGGAGCAAGTCTCTAATTTAAGCCGACAAAATAAAGACCTTAAGGCTGCGCAAAACAAATTGCTGAGAACAAACTCTGATTTGAATGCACGACTGTCTTGACTTGAGTCTGATGTTGCTAGTAAGGACATCATCGTCTCGGGAATCCCGGAGCTGCCAAAAGAAAACCTCAACTCTCTCATGATCAAGCTGGCCTCAAGCCTTGGAGTGACAATTAATGAGAACGGAATTAATGCGGTGCATAGACTAGGTGCAAAGCCTAATGATAGCTCTTCCATGAAAAGACCCATTCTCCTCAAAGTTGTCAGCTCCACTATCGCCAAAAACTTGATTGCGGGCAAGAGGAACAAGAAAACTATTCTGGCATCTGAGGTTGATAAGTCGTTTGCAGCCACGCCAATTTATATCAACCTAGGTCTACCTCCCATGCTAAGACCAATCTGGCGGGAAGCTCGGAAAGCAGTGGCTGACAATAAAATTAAGTCTGCCTGGACATCCAATGGATCTCTATTCGTAAAAAAAGAAGAAGCCTCCTCCCCGACCAAGATTCTAACTATGGAAGCTCTCAAAAAATTATATTGACCGGCAGAATGTACAAATGGATCCACACCAGTCCCCCCGTTGCAAAACACTTTGCGTACCGAACACAATGATACGGTATACAACAATCTTAAAATTTGTCACATCAATGCCCAATCGCTTTTGCCTCATTTAGATGAATTCCGTCACTACTTTTCTCTCCACTTCTATCATATTATCGCTATTTCAGAAACCTAGCTGAATAGCAATATAACGGACAACTTCATTCATCTTCATGATTATCACATCCTTCGTTGCGATAGAGTTGGCAAATTGGGAGGTGGTGTGGCTCTATTTGTACACAATTCTTTAAAATCTCGCATCCTGTCAGTATCGGAAAATAATGGAAATAGTTATAATGCTAGACCGGAGTACATTATCACTGAGATTGTGCACCCAAATTCTCCCATACTTCTTTTTGCAACTGTTTACAGACCCCCAAAAATTGGGTTTCTTTCATTTTTTCAAGAAGATCTACTGAAATTCGCTGTGAATTACAAAAATATTATTGTTGTAGGTGACTTCAACACAGATCTTAATTCCACTTCCTTCGACTCAATAGCATTAGGTAATTTCTTTCGAAATAATTGCTTTCACATAGTACCGTATTCCAACACACATCATACAGCAACTTCCCACACTTGGCTTGACCTTTGCATTGTTGATGATTCCAGAAAAATTGTGAGTAGTGGACAGTCTCACTTTCCATTTCTCTCGGGACATGAGCTCATACACATCACATATTCCATTGGTATCTTGAGATACAGCCCAAAATATATACTCTGCAGGGACATTAATAACCTTGACCATAACCGGCTGCAAGACATGCTATCTGACATCAATTGGAACAATGTTTTGTCGCTAAATTCAATTGATGATTGTGTTGTAGCTTTCAATGCGCATGTCTTATCTTGTTTTAACTTGCTTGCCCCAGTAGTACGTAAGCGTATTCGAAAGCCAGCAGCACCCTGGATTGCAGAGGAGATCAAATTACTCATGAGAAAACGCAATTCTGCTTTCCTAGACTACAAGCGAAGGTATTCAGAACAGGCGTATACTGTTTACAAAAGCCTGAGGAACAGAGTTCAATCTCTCTTACGAGATAGCAGAGAAAAATTTCTTCATTATAAACTCTCTGGTCAACGCAATCCCAGCCAGATCTGGAAAGAACTTCGTGGTTTGGGATTCAGTAAGGCTGAAAAGGGCCCTCCATTATCTCTCGATTTTATGGAGAATCTTAATACATTTTTTACTTCTTCTGGCACTACTTCGCTGCATCCTAACCTACTCCCCTTCCCATGTTCGTCTGACTTCAACGGACAACAATTTGATGATAGCAGATTTTATTTCAATCACATTACCACATTTGAATTAATTGATATCCTCGCAGATTCCAAAACTAATGCCACAGGGGCTGATGGTATACCTCATAGGTTTCTCTTTCTTTCCTCCCCGGTAATCATTTCTCCTCTGTTGCATATCCTTAATCGCTCCCTAGATAGCTCCTCTTTCCCTTCCATCTGGAAGCACTCACTTGTGTTGCCTATCAAAAAGGTTAGTCATCCATCCACCACTCAGCATTATAGACCAATCTCGATTCTATGCGCTGTTTCCAAAATCCTAGAGAAACTCGTGTATGATCAGCTCTCCCAATATCTTCTTTCCAAGGATCTCCTTGATCAATATCAGTCTGGATTTCGCCCTGGTCACAGTACGCAGACGGCAATCATCAAATTTCTTGAAGATGTGAGAAAAGGTATAGACAATCGTCTAATTACCTTAGTAGTGCTTTTTGATTTTTCCAAGGCTTTTGACTCGGTTGATCATTGTCTACTCCTGGACAAACTCTCAACGCTTGGCTGTTCATCTTCAGTCCTCAAATGGTTTCATTCCTACCTCTCCGGCCGGAAACAAGCGGTTAAAAATACCGATGATTTGATCTCCTCTTGGAAGCCAAACTCTTGTGGTGTTCCTCAAGGTAGTGTTCTTGGGCCCCTACTCTTTTCTATTTTCATCAACAATGTTGGTGCTCAATTATCACATTGTAAGTATCTGCTTTATGCAGATGACTTACAAATTTACTTACAATTCCCCCCAGAGGATATTGTCCGCAGACTGGAATTGATCACTCAAGACATCAATGCAATCTCTGCTTGGGCCAAAAGAAATCACCTAAAGCTGAATGCAGAAAAGACGAAAGCCATGTTCATGGGCTCAGTATCCTACATTCGAACGATCCAAAATCTCAGACCTGACAGCCTGACACTTAATGGTCACCCTATACCATATGTCAGCACGGTTAGATATTTGGGAATTCACATCAGTCAAACTTTGTCTTGGCAGGAACAAGTCAATAACATCAGCAGAAAGGTCCACCGTTCACTCCATCAACTTAAATCACAGAAGCAACTTCTCACCAGAAACCTACGTAAAATGTTGGTGGAAACATTGATTTTCCCGCATTTTGATTATTGTTCCGTAATATTTACAGACATTAATATAGTTCATGATTTGAAGCTCCACAAACTACTCAATGAGTGCATAAGATTTGTTTACGGATTGAAACGGGACGACCATATAACACCCTATCGTACCAAGTTGGATTGGCGTTTGCCGAGCCAAAGAAGACTGTATTTTATTGGATGTTTGCTATACAATGTAATAATGCGTGGGATCCCTAAATATCTAACTGGACAATTCTTAGCCATTCCTCCAAGAAGTGGAGCCTGCACCAGACAGGTAGATAGGCTATTAGTACCTCCTAGTCGTACCTCAGCATATCAAAGGTCATTCACAGTTGTGGGAAGTCATCTATGGAATACACTCCCAGATACAGTTATATCCAGTACAAGCTTAGGCAGTTTTAAGTTCAGGTTCCAGAAGCACCTTAAAACCTTGCACACTACGTAACCTAGATTACCTCACTTTACTTTTCTTTCTCTCTACCTATCTCTTATCTGTATTTCATTTTTTGTCTTATTTTGTAATTTTGTTATTTTGTAATTTAGTTATTTTGTTATTTTGTAATTTTTGTAATTTTGTAATATTGCTACTTCTCTTTTTATTTTAATGTATTAATTTTAGCTAGCTTTCATTGTAACATTTCCTAGGGGATTAATCCCAAGGTTAAATAAATTCTACTTCTCTCTCTCTCTCTCTCTCTCTCTCTCTCTCTCTCTCTCTCTCTCTCTCTCTCTCTCTCTCTCTCTCTCTCTCTCTCTCTCTCTCTCTCTCTCTCTCTCTCCTCTCCCTCCCTCCCTCCCTCTCTCCCTCTCTCTCTCTCTCTCTCTCTCCAACTACCTGGGTCCACCTTGGGTCCTATCTCCCCGCGAAATTTGAACCACCGAACCACCCCCTCTCCAGACCCTAGGGGGGCTACTAATCGGACTTGCCGACTCCCAGGGAGACCTGCCGTCCGCGAGAAACTAACGGGAACGGGAAGCACTCCCATTTCCTATACGCGGGCGGGTTGGCGTGACCGCACGCTTGGCGCCCTTCAAAAATACGGTATCACCAGTACGGTCTCCCTCAGGCCGACGGGTTTTCATAATCGTTCTCGGTGTCCTCCTATTCCCCTGCGCCCCGCCAACTGGGCGCAAACTCCGGATTAAGACCGCATCACGGACAAAAGGTCGTTACAAAAGAGATGATAATAATTGCCATAGTGTCTTGACCGTTGTGGTCGCACGACGCGTGCGTCCCCTTATTGTATTTTTTAGTAGTCTTCAAGCTTTGTGTACGAGTCGTATGAAGAAATACAGTATGTGAAAAGTAAATAATAGTGCAAACCTTTGTTCCTAAAGATCAAAAAGACAAAATTCTATCAGGTTATGGGCCCAGGAACTAGACACACTCCACCTATTCAGTTCCATTAAAGTGAAAACTGTTGGTTAAAGTGCTCGTTGGCATGATTCTCAATCCACCGGCTACAGCATTGAGAAAAATGGCGTCGCTCGGAAGTGACGAATAGAAAAACTAGTTGATTCAAACTATGAATTCTGGAAAGTACAAATGAAGAGTATCCTAGTGTGCAATGATTTATGGCAATAGGCGCAAGCGGAAGAGAAGTCAAGACAGCCGAAAATACGCAAGTATGGGAAAATAAGGATGAAAAGGCGCTGGCCGTGATGCAACTTCCGCAGAAGCTTCAAGGATTCTGGAAAATATATATAAGTCGAAACCTATTAGGAAGGCCGTGTTGTACAGGGTGTCAAAAAATTATATGTCACGAACACCATAGCGTGATTCTACATGATCGATCTGGTGGATATTGATACAATAAACTTCCCGCAAAATTGACCTTGACCGTGAAATTCAAGGTAAAAAATAATTATTTTTTTATCGTTGCATCATATTCTACTTGTCACGGGGACCAACTTTGCGAAAGGGACCACTAGTCAGAAACGTTCTGTTTTCTCGAAAAATGATGTTCAATTTCAAATCATTCATACAACTACTCTATTTATAATACGCTTCTATTTCATAGTAAGATATAGGTCAAACAACATTCTCATGCTTGTGAGAATTGCCGCACTTGGTCGATGATGATACTCGCGTAATTAATAATATTATGATGCGGAATGTTTGGACTCGAATTCTTCACACAGCTTATCGCAGCCTACCGTACGAGAGTTAGTTTCTCGCGATAGCTTCAAGTAATTATTTCGATCATGGCACGGAGGAAACATTTTAATATTCGTTTAATGCTTCGTTCCATTGACGAAGCAGCATGCAATTACACGCTCGCACGCGAAATATACAGAAATTTATCGCGAAATAACGGTAGGCCACTACGTTTGAAAGAAGTTCCAGATCGACGCGATTTTCAGCGATTAGATCAATAATTTGGAGATTAAGAATTTATATTACTGCATCTCAATCCACATCGTGGCGCAGGACGGCTTTGCATCTACTGGCGTAAAGAAGAACAAGCTATCGTACTTGCTCGAGCGTTTCCACTGATGGGTTTACGCACTATAGCTCGACGATTAGGAATCAGTCATGAGACTGTGCGATAAATAATTGGCAGGGAAGGCCTCCGACCTTATAAAATTCGATTCGTTCAAGCTCTACGCCCAAATGACTACGCCGCTCGACGAAATTTCTGTCAGTGGATGTTAAGTAAGTTGCAACGGAATCCGTGATTTTTAGAACATTTATTGTTCTCAGATGAATGTTCTTTCTCCAGCAGTAACATTCTAAATTGTAAAGACATTATATGAGACGTATAATATAATTTAAACGATGGCGGGACTGTATACATGCGCATTGCGTAACTGCGCATAATTATTGTTTATTGAGAACAACACGCGTGGCGCAAAGAGCACCACGCGACGCCGGCCTTCGGGCTTCCTTCTTCTTCCCCGAGCCGGCAAGATAGACACGTGTAAATTTAAGTTGCTAAAGAGTTAAGAGAATAAAGTGTATTTATAATTAACAAAGATTACACTACAAATATTTCTTCCTCCCACTGGCGTTTGCTCCAATATAAATCGACAGAATGCTAGGTTTGGACTCATCGAAATCCCAATGCGATGGTGGAAAGATTCAATCAAGGACGTTTTACTGTTAACGTTTGGGCAGGAATCATTGGGGACCACATTATAGGCCTTATTGATTTACCTAACCGACTGACAAGTGCAGCATATCTGCAATTTCTGCGTTCTTCCTTCATGCATCATCTACGGCAAGTTATACCACGGCATAGACGTTATACCGTGTTTTTCATGCATGATGGTGCTCCGTCTCACTACAATTCGCGATTTTTTAAATTGAAATGTTGGGGTCTCGGTAGATAGGACGTAGTCCAGCACCACACTTATGGCCGCCTCGTTCACCTGATCTGACGCCACTGGACTTTTTTCTTTGGGGAGCAGTAAAAGATATTGTTTTCCGCACGGGTCAACAATTTAGATCCGTGGAACAATTAAAAAATCAAATTGAACGACCTTTGAATCGTCTACGTGCAATAAGTAATACTGGTGTCAAACTTCGTCGGAACTTGGAAATCCGTCTGCGGAAATGCCTGAACAGGCGTGGTGGCTATATAGAAGCCAGAGAGCAAGCCCGACTATTACGAATAATTAGGTCGAATGGCGGGATCATGTGGACACGAAGAAGAGATCGATGGCAGCGCAGATTTATTTGAATTATTTGACATATAAGAATTATTTGAAAATAAACATCATTTTTCGAGAAAACAGAATGTTTCTGAATAGTGGTCCCTTTCGCAAAGTTGGTCCCCGTGATGAGTAGAATATGATGCAACGATAAAAAAATAATTATTTTTTACCTTAAATTCCAAGGTCAAGGTCAATTTTGCGGGAAGTTTATTGTATCAATAACCAGCAAATCGACCATGTAGAATCACGCTATGGTGTTCGTGACATATAATTTTTTGACACCCTGTACAACCAATTGTGCAAAGCGGAAAAGGAAGAAGGTCAAAATATGAGTGACTTTATGCTGCACTTACAAAAGGAAGACCACTGGAATAACACTATGAAAAAGGGAAGAATCGTCCGAATAATCGCCCACGTCAGAACTATTCTAAAGGAAATTTTTTTCAAAGAACCTGCCACAAATTCTAAAGAATAGGACACACGGCAATCAACTGTAGAACTAATTTATACACGAAGAAACGAACGACGTCTTCGTATGAAGATGTAATGATAATGTCTGTCAATAATTGTTGGAAATGGTACTTTGCTTTTACCGTAACTTGCGGTTAAGGTGTGTGGCGCTCATGAGTCGGAGATCGTAAGATTTGTGAAACGTAAAAACTGAAGTAAGACAAGGAGTAGTGAATACTGTTAATGTAAAATAATAACAAAAAGAAGAGTAACAAGATTCTTAGAGTTTAAATCTGTAACAACTACCAAAGAATTTATATTATTCAAATTATATTACTCTCTGTAGGAACTTAGAAAGTAATTTCGAAGCTCCCGCGTTACACGCGAAAAGAAATGTATAGCGTGGTGGACAGACGGCCCCTTCCGTTTTCCGGTGTATTGAGATAAAGTCCTTGATAGAGAGAAACGTGTTTAAATAAAAGGTTTATTCTGTTCCTAGTTTTATCCACTCATTACAGATAGATCCCAACAGGTTATGGGCCCAGTGAGAGATAATTAAAACGGAAATTTAGAAAAAAGAAAGGGGCAATAAGCAGTTTTTGTTTTTAAAGCAAATAACAGTAGAAAGTAAGGTTCGTTTGCATGACCACGTGCAAGAATAATGACGCAATTTAGTAACCAGCATATTGAGAAGCTCGATGACACAAATTATGAGGCATGGCGTATCCAAATGAAAAGTATTCTAACAATAAGATACAACGAAATGTGGAATTACGTCAACGGAACAATAATAAAAACCGAAGATAATGCAACCTTGTGGACCACTAAATACGAAACGTTCTGCGTGGCAATGGAATCGCGAGAACAAATTCCGACTCTAGAGGAATTAAAGTTAAACCTAATAGAAAAAGAGGCACGAAAGTCTGATCGCAAAGGAAACGACGAACCTAAAGATGAAAAGGCTCTACTATCCACTAATGTAAGAAAGGAGAACACATCAAGCATCAATTCTCAACAAATAACTACGGCGTAAAATACAAGGGAGAGAGGAAATATGACGCAAAGACAAACTTTAAATGCTACACATATGGACGACCTGGTCATAAGGCATGGTAATGCAAGTCTAAGATAAGAAGTAATATTGAAAATAATAAGAAGGATGCCTTAATTACCACAGTATTGTCCGCTCGTTCATTTTCTGAGACTGAATGATGCCTGGATAGCGGCACAACTACGCACATGTGCTATGACCGTTCACAATTCAGTACACTAGATGAATCTTTTTTTTTTTTACGTGAGGGAAATCTTCGAAAGATCCCTCTATCCCCGGTGAAGGAGTGGGGGGTATGTGGGATTCTTATCCACTAAAAGCTTCCCGGATGGCCTTCCTCAGGTACATGCTGGAGGCCCCCGGAAACTGCGGAAGCATGACGTCCGGGGACCCCCGCACCTGCGCCTTACCCAGGGGGGAAGGGATGCCCGCCCCCCCTATCCGTCAATGCGGGCACCTGTCCTCCATGAGGAGAAGCCATCACCTACCTCACTCGCGTCCCCACGCTGTTATCCCCCGCTCCCAAAACGTGGCGCGACGGGAGGGTAGCCGACGGAGTGGGTTCACGGAGAGAGCTATGCTCCCCCACGCGAGGTCCCACCACCGACACTCCCGCCGGAGGATTAACCGACGCCGGTCGGCCGCCGTCGACGATCCGGACGCCCGTGGGTATCAGGAGCTCCGGCGACGGCGGCCCTCACACATAAAATCCCCCTGCGGATTCTCTCCACCGCCATTAGATAAATCTAAAGTAAGCAAAATATACAGGGTGTTTCTGTCATACTGGTCCAATCTTAAGAAGCGTATAGATGAAGTAAAAAGAAACAACTTTTATTAATATACCTGTGGTCTCTGATCATTATTGTCGAAGTTACAGCCGTTTGAATATCCCCCTGTCTGTAGGCAACGTGATTCATATTCAGCTGCCGACAGCTGTCCGATGCGGTCTACGTCACGGCGATACGTCATCGGCTCAATGCCGTAGCGCAGCGTTACGACATACGGGTTGCCCCGTTCACACACTGCACTAAAAGTTCATTGAAACTTCACTGAAAGTGTCATTCAGTACACTGCACGAAAACTGTACCACACAAAACTTTTTTCTTACTTTTACCTCCACTGCCACTGCACCTCATCCGGGTTCACCTTGCGGTGATTGCCCAGGTGGGGTTGAGCAACGACCATTACTGCGTAACATTCTCCACTCATTATTCGCTGCATTTCCCTACGTTCTCCCCATGGGAGGTTCGGGACCGCTTTACCTCCTGCCGGAGTATATGCTAAAGCACGCCACTTCTTCCGCCTGGTCGACGTCGTCGGGTCTCCGCTCCCTGCACGCCAAAAATCCTTCTGCGATACCACGTGCCGGCTTCTGCTTCTGCCGCTTCCACCTCGTCCTTGGCTCGGAGGACGCCAGTGACAAACGTCATCACGGCGTCCTAATGAGCCTTTCCGCAGAGCAGGACCCTTCCGAGGGCTCTGCATCAAAATCTTTAATGTTCTTGTCTTTATTTTTGCCATAGTCACTGTAGAATTCATATAAATCCAATTACATTCAATTAATTCACATACATTCAAATCGAAAGTTTAACGGTGATAACATGCTCTTCTCTCGGTTCCTAATATTTTACGGTCTCAGTGGTGATCTACGGCTTCTACTTCGTACTGCTGGGTACCTTGTGTCGGATTTTTCCTTGTGCATTCTGAATCATTTTTGACCTCATTCGCTGGTGCAGTGCTCATCAAGATAACTGCGTATTTCTAAATACGGTGCAACTTTCTTTTCCTGACTCTGTTGCTATGTGGGGACTCGGTTCCCCCACCCCCGGACGGTTGAGAGTTGGAGTCGTCGTTACAGCTTCTGGCGGAAGCGACGGAGGAACCCAACTCTCCATCTTTTGTGACTCATCCGTCGAGAACGAACGCTTAGAAAAGGTGACCCTGAAATTATTCTTTTGTTAAGTAACTCAATTCTTCTCCTTAAGTTGGCTGAGTCTGCATGGGTGAAATCCCCATAGTTGTAATACGAGCGCGCCATCGGTTCCGACGTACTCCGCTACTTCATCTATAGATCCGATCGTTATGCCTAAGTGTCATAACTAATGTATTACTCTTCGCGTTCTTATTTGTGTTTCTTGTGTCACATCCATCGGTATGTTATGTTGCTCATCCTGCTCTTCGTCTATTAGATCCATGTTTGGATCTGGTCTCCTATGTATTGGTATATGTTGTATGTAGGTCACCTCCTTCTCTTTGTCCTTAGTACTTTGTTTTTCCTTGGACTTACTTATGTTGTGGATTTCTTCTTGTAGTTCCTTGTTTCTCCTCATTAATTCCTCATTTTGTCTGCATTTCCCTGCGAGCGCCTTTATTTCAGCTCTTATTGCGTTTATTTCCTTGTTAATCTCTCCCCTGATCCCGCCCTGGATGTTCCGGGATTTTTTAATAAGGGATTCAAGGACTTCTACTCGTTTCAGTAACTTTTTGTCACTCTCTGGTGTATTGGTTTTCCCTCCACTAGCTCCAAGTCCACTATCGTCCTCTTCAGAGGATAGTACCGGTCGACGTCTCTTGGCAGAGGGAATTCGGGCACGTGTGACCACGATTTCCTCGCCTTTATCCGCCATATCACCCTCTAAATTGATCTCAAAGGGCTAAGATATAGATTTTTTTAAGTGCCCTATAAAGGGGCTAAAAGCCATCGGGAAGCGTGATTTCTTGTATAGGGGCCTTCCTAGGATTGCCCTTAACAAGACCACACGAAAAAACCGCAGAAAAAACGGTTTTGAAATACCACTCCAAACACAGTTTATCGCTATGTGCTCTCTGCAAGTGCCGAAAACGCCTCCCACTCCTATGTAAAGTGTCATAACTAAACGCCACCACTCTCTCCGTGCCGAGAAGAAAGCCTATTACACAATGTTATATAGAAGTAAACGTCCTAAACGGTTCTGATACCGCTTACATTCGTTTGGTATTCCTTCCGATTCCAGGTCTGCCTTAGATCTTTCGTCCTTATTTCGCTCTGCATATCCTACCGTCATTAACAATTCTTTCCTCGACCATCTTCCGTTGATTTCTGCAGCTCAAACCTCAATCGACAACTACTCGTCCTCAAGCATTTCTAATCCTCGCTCCTTCTCCTTCCGACCCTTTTCCTTAGCTGACATATACACTGCCCTTTAAACTGTTAAACTTAAATTGCTTGCACCTCACGATATCTCAAGTCACATGATTCTCCTTTCTCCTCCTTTCTGCACCGACGCATTACTTCATATTTTCAACTACTCTGTCACCTCTGGCATCTTTCCACCTGCGTGGAAACAAAGCGACATTCTCTCTATTCCTAAATCCACTAGTATGCCATCCCTCGTTTCCCTGAGACCTATCGTTCTTTTACCTTTCCTCTCTAAACTCTTTGAGAAGATTTGCTATCGACAACTGTTTACTCACATTGACCGTCACAACTTTCTACCTGCTTTTTCAGTCTAGCTTTCGTCCACACTACAGCACTACCTCTTCTCTCTTACACATTTCCGATACTGTGCTCCGGGCATTAGACGACGCATCACTAACACTCTTGATATCCCTCGACTTTTCCAAAACCTTCAATACCTTAGATCAGTGGTTCCCAAACTTTTTTGTCCTACCACCCCCTTTCCAGAAAAAATGTTACTTAGCGCCCCCTGGAAATTAATTTTTTTTTAATTTTAATAACAATTAATAGGAAATATATATGTATTAATATTTCTACCTTTTTCGTAAAATATAGTAAAGAAAGGTGTAAATTAGAAACATTGAACTTTGAAATTATGAAACTATTTATTGAACTCAGAATAGAATCACCGCCCTCCTGAATCGCTGCAGCACCCACCAGGGGGCGGTGGCGCCCACTTTGGGAATCATTGCCTTAGATCATCGTTTGCTAATTGCCAACTTAAAGCACATAGGTCTTAACAATCTTACCATTCACTGGTTCACTTCTTACTTGACTGGCAGGAAACAAAGAGTTGTGTTATGTTTCCGCCTTCTCCAACTACCGTTCCAACCTTCGCGGCGTTCCGCAAGGTTCAGTCCTGGGACCCTTACTCTTCAACTTATATACTTCCGACTTAATGAAATCCCTTTCTTACTGCTCTGGTTACATGTATGCGGACGACATTCAATTGCTTTGTACCTTCAAGTCTTCCGAAGCTAGGGTCGTATGCACCGAAATTGCTACCTATCTTAACGCCGTTGCCGTGTGGTCATCTAACCACGGCTTAACACTTAACCCCGCTAAATCTAGCTACTTGCTTGTCGGCAACTCGTCTGTGTTGAAAGATCTTCCTGAAATGGATATTTTCATCAAGTCCCACTGCATCTCCTACTCTTCTCCTCTCAAAAGTCTGGGTGTTTTGTTTCACTCTTCCTGGCGCTTCGCTGATCATGTTTCCTTCATTACTCGTTCTGCCTTTTCACGTCTTCGATCCCTCCATCCTTACAGACAGTTCCTTCCTCTTTCCTATAAACTTCATCTTTCCCAAGTTCTAATCTTCTCCATACTTGACTACGCCGACCTTGTATATGCGCCATGTCTTTCTGACGCCTCTAAAAGGCGTATTCTCTCGGTATTAAACACGTGTCTACGATTTTCATTTGGCCTACGTAAATTTGATCACATCAGCGAAGCCCGCCTAAAATCTGAACGGCAAACCCCTATATGCGTTGGGTTTTGCACATCCGTTCTTCATGCTCATGCTGAGACTCATGATCATCTCAATTTCAATTTCGCGCTTTCAACATAACCTAGTCAAACCCAAACATGGCACCTGTAAATTTCGTTCTTCCTTTACTTATTTGGCACCTCATTATTACAACTTCCTTCCTTTACAAATCCGTTCTATCACTTCTCCGTATGCTTTCAAAACCGCTGTACTGAAATTCATCTCTTCTCATTCCATCTCCTTTGTTTTCCAGGGTTAGGTTGGAAAGCGGCTTAGCCGAACTTCGCCCTTGCGTCAGTGATAAATTACGTATTAAGCATCTCTTTTCACTTTGTACAATGTGCAGACACAATAAAGACGTATATATAAAAAGTCACAAGTGTTGTTTGACACTTCGTCCTCCGACATTCACGCACGATCTGAACAGCCGGATGATAGATTCGCGTACGCATTCAAACATGCTCCTCCACTATCTGTGCCGGAGTTTCATAAACGAGGGACCTGACGTGGCCCCACAAATAAAGTCTAGTGGCGTTAAATCGGGTGAACGCGCTGGCCAGGTAACAGGGTCCCCTCGCCTGATCCATCGGCCAGGGTATTTTCTGTTTAAATACCCGCGAGAAGTGCGGGTGACATGTACCGGGGCCCCATCTAATTGCAGCCACATTTTGTTCCGCACGGACAGTGGCACATTTTCTAATAACTCGGACAAAGTGAACTCAAAAAATTGTGTGAAAATGTGCCCATCTAGGCGAGGGGTCAGCAAATACGGTCCAATAAGATAATTATTAATTATTCCCGCCCAAATGTTTCCCGCGAAACGATCTTGATTCGACTCAACGATTGTCGCGTGTGGATTTTCCACGTCCGAAATGTGGCTTTTGCGGCTATTAAAATATCCGCTCCGCGTAAAACATGCTTCGTTCGTGAAGAGCACACTGCCTAAAAAGTCAATGTTCGCGCGACACTTGTTCAAAAATTTGTTCACAAAAATCACTCGCGGATAATAGTCCGACGGGCGAAGTCCTTGTACTTTCTGCAAATGGGAAGGGTGGAAACCTTCCTCTTTTAGTACGATCGACCGCGTACTGGCCGACGGATCATTGTCTATACGACGTAGAACGGCGTTTTCGAAGTCTTCGGTACGCCGGTGTCTTGTCGAACCGGAACGTGCTTCACTAGAAAACGATCCCGTATCACGCAAACGTTGTACGATCCGTGTAAAAAGCCGGTGATCGGGATGTCGCCGAGAAAATGTTCGCAATACATCTGGTCGGCTACTCGCGCATTGCCGTCGGCAGCACGATGACTGTCGTCATCTCGGCAAAAGTGTACGATTCCATTATTACACTGTTTCGTAATAATTACTTAACAAAATCGCGATCGCGACGAGAAACAATCCGCACGATCTCGACGGTTAAAAAATATTGAAGATTACTGGAGAGGCAATTAGAGTGCCATATTGCACACTATCAAACAACTATGATGATGTGAATATGAGATTATTCGCTTGTTTCCGACGTGACACGTGTCGACAAGGAGGCGAGAGCTCAATACAAATGCAAGTTTGTATTGAAACATAATCCATTGCCCCGTTCTTTCCGGCATTCGTTTCTGTTCGCTAACGCCGTTAAAACATCGTGCAGTGAGTTTTATTGTAATCTTTTGGAGTGATCGTGACCGCAGTTCAATTGTCTAATGGTGCGAATCATGTATGACCGTGCGAGGTCGACGTATTGAACGATCATCATAAATACAGTTTTGTGCATTATGTTCAGTGCAGTGGGTGTCTAGGGATGTGTGCGTAATCGAAACTTATAAATTGTGTAAAATTTAGTTCAATTGTTTGAATTGATAAAAGTAAGTAACAAAAAAGTCGACTATTTAAGCTCTGGTAAGTTTTCGAGTTACTTGAAGATAAGTATTCAATATGTATGTAAGGAAATGGACGGGAAATAGCGGACAAGATTAGAAATTGTAGGCGCGTGAAATGAAATAGCTGAATAACCACAGACTGAGAATACTTTATTCTTTCGATAAGCATGACTGTATGTACAGCATGCGTAAGAATAATGACGCTTTTCCTTTTTCGGGAGAATTCCTATAATCTCCCCATTGCGTCAATCCCTTTCTTTGAGAAAGCGATAAAGCCAGCGTCGCCTAATCCGTCTTTTTGTGCGGGTGGTCCGGCACCTACTCAAAAGCGTGCGTTCGGGTCTATATCCGTCTCGAATGTCGCCGATATTTCTTACATGTAAATATTCGAATTAGTAGTGTGGACGTTTTTAATTTAGCATTATTAGTAATAATCTTCCACGAAATAATTACTTTCCATTTGCCAAGTGAAAGATTATTTTCTAGTGCAGGAAATGTCGTCACCAATAATTCGGATATTTACGAATAACTCGAAAGTTGGAAATCTATTGTAATATGTAAACTTTTCGAGCTGAACATTTATCCACAAGTAACTCGAAATTTTATAAGTGCTTGAATATTTTAGTCGTTTGGACTTTTTTAATAGGTAACTTTTTTCCCAAGAGTTCGGTGATTTAAAGTAGTTCGGAAAATTTTAACACTTTCTCGGCTCGAAAAAGTAAGGAGGAAAAATATTAGTCAGCTGTGTCCTACGTATACGGCACTGAGCCGATGACGTATCGCCGTGACGTAGACCGCATCGAACAGCTGTCGGCAGCTGAATATGGGTCACGTTGCCTACAGACAAGGGGATATTCAAACGGATGTAACTTCGTCAACAATGATCAGAGACCACAGGTATATGAATAAAAGTTGCTTGTTTTTACTTAACCTATACGCTCCTTCAGTTTGGACCAGCATGACAGAAACACCCAGTAGGCTCATTCCATACGAAAATGCAGTCGGTGACAAAAGTAGTTAAAAATAATTAAAAATAATTGGAAGAGAGTTCCATAATCATTCCAGATAATCATTACTTTTAACAAATACTGTCCATGTAATTGCAATTACTTGAAAATAATTAGAAAAGTAGTTGTAATTACTCTTTAACTACTTTCAGGTATTTTTAACTACTTTAGATTTGAGACGCCGTTTAACTACTTTCTGAGTAGTCATAAGTAATTATTCAAAAGTAACTGGACTGCTGGTAGTAGTTAAGTAATTGCAAATACCATTACATGCGACAGAGTAATGATAAAGGCAATTCTCAATTACTTGGCCAAAGTAATTATTACGTAATAGTAATTAAGATTTTACAGCTCTGAATAGATATTTCGTTACAATTGTTGAGGACTATTCAAGATGGTGCGAGATGCACTTCACAAAATAAAAGGATGACATATTTGATGTTTTTGGCGATTTTAAAACATATATAGAAAAACAGGCGGGTCACAAGATTAAACAGTTCCAATCCGATAATGCGATAATGCGAAATTACATTCGCAATCGCTGCCCATCGAGAACTCTAGAAGGAAAATCTCCTTTCGAGAAGCTACACAAGAGATTACCGAGCGTGAAACATTTTAGAGACTTCGGGTGTGCCGTCTACTCTCTGATCAGCGATCCTAGCAAGGGGGAGTTCGAACCCTATTTGCGCAAAGGAGTTTTTATTGGATACTCCGAGACCTCTAAGGGATACCGGATACGAATACCGGAAAGCAGACAGGTCGAAATAGTGCGAGACGTTAAATTCATAGTAAAATTTGGCACGAATTCGTGTAGTTTCCGCAACCAGTTTAGTCCTGAGGACGTTACCCTCGAGGGCGCTCAAGATGATAGTAAGCACGTAGAAGGCTGCAATGGTAAAAACAACAGTATCGATGTATATTTGAATTTGCGTGACGATAATCACGATGAAATCGGGCGTGACGACGACTCGAGTATGATAGACGTGGAAGGCGAAATTCGCGAAACTCGACAAATGCGAAAGGGGTCGCGGCCGACCTCGAAAGATAATCACGGGTGCAAGGGGAAGGCCCCGTAAGGAATACAATATGATAGAAGCTGGGAGTGCCAAGGCTGAACAAGTCTTCATAGCTGAGGTTCCATTATATCAAACTATCGCGCGTTCGGAGGCCGACGAATGGTATGAAGCAATAGCGAATGAATTAGGTTCAATTATCAAGAACGACACTTGGGATCTAATGAAACGTCCCGAAAATGTAAAGGTTATCGGAAGGCGAGTAGTTTTGCGAAACAAGTACAAGCCGAATGGCGATCTCGAGCGACGAAAGGCTAGAATATTTGCGCGCGGTTTTGCTCAACCACAAACGATCGATTTTAATGAAACGTACCCTCTGGTTGCCCGATTGAAATCGATCAGAGTCATGTCCGCTCTCGCAGCTCACTGCGACATTAACATTCATCAGGTAGATATAACATCTGCATATTTAAACGGTCGGCTCGACGAGGAGATCTTTATGGAGGTTCCCGGTCATATTAAAAAAGCCTTGGATATTTTAAGTGGAACCGAAAAATACGGTGAAAAAGTCAAGGCTCAGGCGCTCGCGGTGCAACATAACTTGAATCACGGTGACAAAGTTTGTTTGATGCGAAAGGCATTATAGGGTCTGAAACAAGCGGAGCGTAGCTGGCATCGCCGATTGGACGGCGAGTTAAGGAAATACGGATTAGTTCCGAGTAACGCCGATCCGTGCGTTTATTACCAAGGGCGAGGGAAAGACATTTTTCTGGTTCTCTTTTATGTGGGCGATATTCTGATAGCCTCGCGTAATTTGGGAGAGATAAACGCGTTTAAAGATTACCTGAAGAGGATTTTCGAAGTTAAGGATCTTAACAGCGTAAAATGTTGTTTGGGAATCGAATTTAATCGTTCAAACGGCACGATCGAGCTGCACCAACGCGGCTATGTAAGAGACATATTGACGCGTTTTGGGATGTCCGATTGTAAGCCTGCGTCGACTCCGTTGGAGTCAAGTATAAAGTTCCGAATTCACTAATGTATTTAGCGGTAGCAACCAGACCGGACATAACGCACGCCTTGAGCGTATTGAGTCAATGTAATGATTGTTACAACAATTTTCATTGCATCGGAGCAAAGCGTATTTTGCGATACCAGAAGGGTACCTCCAGAAGAAACCAGAAGGTTCTCCTTCTTCTCTCTTTTCTTTTTTTTTTACTTCTTTCTCTTTTTTATTATATATCTTTTCTGTCTTTCCGTTGTTCATGTAATACTTTTCTTTTTTTTATGAATATATATGAGTAGTTCATATTAAATAAACATAGGATTATCGATATTTGACCGTTGTTTGGTATATTATTTTTACGTTCCGAGTGGCTGATTTTTCCCTCTTGTCCTCCTTCGTTTTTCAACGGGCATGAGGACGAGGCTAGGTGAAAATAGCTGGTGAAAGTGACTATTTTGTCTCACTTCGGTGATCCACCCCTGTAGACCGTGTCAGTGTTTGTCCCAAATCAACCGCCACGATACGGTGTTTAACTGAATTTACAGGTTCATCTGAATGGAGCTGATACCCTTTCCTTACCGACGGGACCTACGGTAGGTAGGCAGGTTCGCGGAAGTTGCCGAACGCGGCCTCCGAATAAGACCGAACGCACCTCCCGCGCTTTTACCCTTTCCGTACCTTCCTGTATATCGGGGAGTACTCCAGCATTGCAATGTTTAGGCGACGGCCTTCCGATCTATTTTAATGCAATGTGGCCGTCGATCGTTTAGGGAATTTATGCACCCCCGGGAAAATACAACGGCTTAAACATATGTGAAGGGAAATGTAATATTGACCCCCGGTAAACGGCCAGGGGGAACATTAGCTGAATCGCGATCGGTGATCGGCGAAACCGAACCACTGAGAGAATAGACGACCCCTCCGCGGGCGAAAAACTAGTCCCTTTTCGGAGCCAATTAGCGGCCGATAGATTCCTAAATCGAGCGAGAGGAAAACGGAGCGGTGTACGGAACGGTACCTCGCGAATCGCTACGCACAGCAAGGCGAGAGACTCTTCTTTGAGATAGCGCGCGGAGTAGTTCGATAAAACGAGACAACAAGTAATTAGTGGGTGATACCGACACGATAGCTGAGTTGGATAACTTAGGATTTCAGTTCGGTGAGTTGAGCCCCGATAACTATAGATGTAAAGGTCGGGGTATTCGCTGACAAGCCACCTTCCCGCCACGAGTTCTCAGTAAACTATTGTCGAGTTCTTTCCGCTTTCCTTTTATCGGTCCTACGAGGGCCCCGTACGGCCGTGCATTTCCCTGAATGAAGGGACGTGGATCGCGGGTTAAGGAAATATTTGCGTCACGGGTCGCGATGATACTTTAGATTTGAAACGGCGGTTTCTTACTCGCGAAAGCGGGAGGTTGGCTCAAATTCAGAGAACCCGAATCTGGCGGTCATTAACAGTAGAGATATCCCTCGGGGTCTATTGTTTTTGATTTTCCCTATATTGTTGGTCTTTGGCAAGCTGGAGTATCCCCTGGGAAAGAATTAGTGAATGCGAATGCGGAACAGTCCTTTTGTAACAGTTTTTTTTTATATATGTCCTTTCGGGAGGGTATTTGTAATCGGGAATTCTAAGATCGAAATAAATCGACGCGGTCGGGTCTGATGGAATAATTTGGTTCTTCCCGATAACGATATTTTGAACTTTGTATTCCTTACGGAAGAGAAAATAGTTGCAGCTTCTCTAATATATGTATTTGGCGTAGAATTAATAAATGTAAGCAGCCGAACGGATAACCGAACGGCCGTGAATTAAACCCGAGACGTCGCGTACCTTATTCGCCCTATGCTACCGGTATTCCCACCGCCGTTCGTCCCCTAGAATTCGGAGATCGGAACTTCCTCCTCCTATAAAAATTAAACCCTCGGACCCCGCCCCTCGCCGTCACCTACGGGGCTCACTAGCTGGACTGGCCAGCTATAGGAGAGACCTGCTGTTTAAGATAATCCCCCGGGAGGTTTAGGAGACTTTTCTTCTCATTTCCGTATGCGGACGGAGTGGCATGATCACATGCCTGGCGCCCACCGAGCATCTTAAGATAAGCTGGTAACAGGACTCTCCTAAGCCGAAGGAATTGATAACGGCTCCTGGCTCGAATACGGGACCGTTACAACGTTGTTCGTTGAGATAAAAAAAAACTTAAACCGAGTGAGGTGAGTTTTGAAGTGCATTTTTTCCTGCTCATAACCTCACGCGCCTAATTCCCTCTTGTCCTTGTCAGGATAGATCCAGCCTATCTCATTTCGACTTCTTTATCGCAAAAAACAATGAAAGTAAAAATAAATTTTTTGTTAGGTATTAATTTTTTGTCGAGTACCCCATATGTTTTATATCGTGTCGTAATCGCATGGGCATGTTGCAAATTATTTTTTTTAAATAATCTTGACCAATACGTCGCCATTCCTCTTCTAAACGTTTTTTAAATTCTTCTTTTGAATTTATGGGGGTTGTCCGAATTCGGCGATCCAATTCATCCCATAAATTTTCTATGGGGTTCAAATCTGGTGATTGCGATGGTGGTTGAAGAACATTTTTGCAATTATACAACAAGAATTCTTGAACTATTCGGGACTTGTGCTCTGGGTTGTTATCCTGATAAAAATTAATCCCACCTTCAAGTCCCATATTAATAGCACTTTTTTTAAATTGTTTTGCAAAATGTGTAGATCTCTATTTTTGTCAAGGATGTTGTCGATAAAAATTAATTCGCCTACTCCATGGGCCGGAATACAGTCCCACACCATTACAGATCCACCACCGTGTTTCACATTTGACTGCAAATGTTTCGGATTCAGTTCTTCTTTCGACTTGCGCCATACCCTAATTCTTCCATCGCTTCCATAAATATTAAATTTGGACTCGGCCGCGAAAATTACGTCTTCCCACCACTCACTGTGCTTTGCAAATTTTAATCTCTTCATCCTGTTCGCTACGTTAATATACGGCTTCTTTCGAGCTATTCTTCCATTGTAGCCTTCTTATCGTAACACTCTCCTTACATTTTCCGGATGCACTGATATTCCACGGTGTTCATTTAATTCAGCTGCTAACTTTGGGGCACTTATCCGAGGATCACATTTGATTCTCCTAATTATAGAGCGTTTATCGCGTATATCCAGGATCGGTCTGCGTCCGGTTTGAGGGGTAGATTCAATGCTCTCTTCGTTCTTGTAACGTCGAACAACATCCCATACCATGCTCTTGCTAATATTTAACAAATCTGCAATTTTGCGAATCGATTTCCCCTTTTCTCGATGAAAAATCACTAATTGTCGCATATCAAACGACGTGTTCTTGCTTTTCCGACTCATTTCGCATGTATTTTGAAGAAGACTGACAAATATTCGATCTCTAGCATACTCTATACATAGTGTGAATGATGTGTTTACAAACATTGTTTCAGTCACTTCCTGGAACCTGGAAACTTGTGAAGTATAGCCAGTGTCCGAACATTTTTGTGATGTGAAAATGAGTAGTCTTTTTAGTTTTTTTTTATTATTTATGTAATCACGTGTTGTAAATAAATATTTTTTATGTTTTTGTTAACTACACGCTGTATTGTAATATATATATGTTAAACTTCTGCTTTTTTTTACTGTGTGTTTATTTAAAATGTGGAGCTTTATAGTCAAAACCACAGTGGTGTCCGAATATTTTCGTGACCGACTGTATGTATTGACTGAAGGGTGAGCTCATTAATTAATATTCGCCTCCAAACTCTTGCGTTTTCTTTATCTGTAACTACAAAATAAGAGATACGTATTTTTTTATCTGCTCTTAAACAGATTTAAAGGGAGAAATTCACCCTCAAAGTTGAGCATGACAAGTGGTGTTTGTGCAGTTTTATGAGCCGTTCATTTTGAAAGTGGCCTAAGTCCATTTTCCAAAAAAATCGAGTTAGCTACGTTAATAGTTACATTTTTACATGATTTTTTCATTCTGCAGCAAATAGTTACTAATACATTTACAGTCATTAAAATTTTGCAACACGAAAATTTGCTGGTTAATGAAGTGATGAAAAAGTTTATTTTGAAAGTGGCGTAAGTCCCATTGTGAGAGTTTCAAATAGATATGGAAAATAGTGTACAATACAATTTTATGAAATCACAGCTTTATGTGTAATTATCAAAGTAGCAGTTAAATTATCAGTGTGCAATCAATTTGTTATAAACAATTTAATTTCAAATTTCACTTTCGATCCACTAACGGATTCATACGGGTCTCCGGATATGGCCTTGTAATTTTCAGCAATTTGTTAATAATTTGTTTATAATAAATTACATTGCAAAAAACTGTATAAGAATATTAATATAATATTAATAATATTATATTAATATTATTGGTACTACTATACAAAAAAACGAGACCACTCACAAACCTAAAATACAAGGACTTAATGAATTTATTACATCATATGCCACCTGCACACCATGTTTTGAATCGCATAAATTATGTTTTTGAAGTGGTGTAAAGATATGTAAAATAAATTGAGTATTGTTTTTTACAATTTGAAGCATCTTAAATTATGTTGAATGGACTTGGGCTTCTTCAAATTTTATAACGAATGTGGTTGTTAATTTTGAAAGTGGCCTAATTCCATTCTTGGTAAGAAAACGCAAATTATTCGCTTAATAATTCCCATTATTTTAATAGGAACTATTTATTTAACTCCTTTAGGTACATTTAAGCAGTATGACTCATTAGTATCGTGTACGTATATTTTTAATTGCATTGAAACGCAAACCCTTAAATATCTCAGTTTGAGGTTAAATGGACTTAGGCCACTTTCAAAATGAACGGCTCTTATGTAGAAAGAATGTCTCAATCGCCACCAAACAAAGTTTAAAACATTCCTTACGTGAAATGATGCAATTCACACATCCATCTTTCTATGCACCCTTATTGCAAGGGCGTGAACCATCCTTTGAAAATTTTAATGTAAAAAAACTAATTATCTGATTTTAAAGAAACAAAAAACAAACTGTAGAGCGAGGAAAAATAAAGTTGACGGGTTTTTGTATTCTACAAAAAGAATTTTTTTAAGAGGAAAAACGTCTTCAATTTTGTCCGAATGATGAAATCATTTTGATTATTTTTAATTGCCAGAGACCTCTTATACACTCACCTATATGCCGGAAAACAAGGCATCATTACATTCAGTACAAAGTAAATAACGTCAAAAACAACAGAATTCGGTCCATTATGAAAAAGAATCAAGAGAAGAAAGAAAACGTTACAAGGAAAAAAGTTTTCGATCATGGCTCGAATAATCAGCTCCTTCAATTTATGAAGCATGGAACATAAACACAACACAAGAGGAGACGACAAAAATATAAACAGAAGTTCACTACCTTTGAGACATCAGTTGTTTAGTAGCATTCTATTCAGTAGACGGGTAAGTCAAAAGTGTGCAATATGCCTTCACGCCAGCTTTATTCAAATTATATCAAGTTGAGTATAATTGAGCTTCTCGTGCAAGGGCATAGCCAGAGAAAAATTTCGGCTGTCATAGGATGCAATCAAAGCACTGTTAGTGAATTAAAAAGAAAGTACGACGACCCAAGGAGTGTATCTAATCGCAAAAGATGTGGCTGTCCTCATGCAACAACTAGTAGGGATGATAGAAAATTGCGTAAAATTGTGAAAAATGTGAGACGAGCGACATCGAAACAGATAAATGAACAGTGGATGCAAAATGTTCCTGACCGCACAGTTAGAAATCGCTTAAACGAAATGGTTTCCTCATTTCGAAAACCGAAATCAAAATTTTCCTTACAAGAAAGCATAAGAGAAAACGCTTGTAATGGTATAAAGACCATGTAAATTGGACAGTAAAGGACTGGCATAAAGTATCATTAAGTGATGAGTCACGTGTATGTATTGGAGTGGAAGATGATGCAGGAGCATTCGTCTGACGAAGACCTAATGAGAAATTTCACAAAGATTGCTTAAATTTTAAACAGAAATATTCACAATCTTATATGATTGGGGTTGTATGACTGAAAAAGGAGTGAGCAAATTATATATCCTTTATCAAAATGTGAATTCAGAAACATATATTGATATTTTACAATATTTTTTAATTCCCAGCATTGAATATTGATTTGGAGATTCTTCGGATTTTATTTTCCAAGGTAAACAATAATGCCAGCTGTCACCGTAGCCAAACAGTTAAAACCTATTTACGACATAACGGGATTACAGCAATGAAATGGCCGGCGAATAGTCCCGATTTAAACCCTATAGAGAATTTATGGACAGAAGTAAAAAAACTTATCCACAAGAAAAAGCCACAGAATAAAGAAAAACTCCGGAAGGCAATACGATTATCGTGGGAAGAGATATATATCAATACCAGAACGTATTAAAGCAGTAATACGTCCACATGGGATCGCATCAAAATATTAACACCAGAAATAATTCAATTTGTCACATTTGATCGGAAGGTTTTATCCAGGAATTCTACTGATCGGAAACTTTTTTCCGTGTGACATTTTCTTTCTCCTCCTGATTCTTTTTCATAGTGAATCGAATTTTGTTGTTTTTGACGTTATTTACTTTGCACTGAGCTCCCTTCAGTTTCCACCCCTTTTAACTACATATAATGATATTTTATAGCTCTAAAACGTGAATGTTTTTAGTAAATTTCGTATTAGGGTGTCTGATCGGAAACTTTTTGCCAGGGATTGCAGCCTCCTTCCTTATCTCAGTATCTGACTGATGCCCTTCGTACTGTCATCGATCATCGAATGATCACAGTGGTAGTCGTCTTAGATTTCAGTAAAGCTTTTGACTGCGTTGACCACCGTATATTACTACAAAAAATGGCTCGTATGGGCTTCTCGACTCAGGCGATTAACTGGTTTCACAGCTACTTGTCAGATCGCACGCAGGTAGTCATTGGAGATAATAATACTGTCTCTTATTCTGGGCGTGTTGTGTCGGGTGTGCCACAAGGCTCTGTCCTGGGACTGTCCTTATTTTCCCTGTACATTCGCGATCTTCCTCAGGTTCTCAGGCATAGTAATTATGTAATGTATGCTGATGGTGTGCAGACATACCATCAATTTGCACTATCGGATATTCTTGGTGGCATAACCTGTATCAATGAGGATTTAGAGGCAATCGCAGATTGGGTCAGAGCAAATAATTTAGTTCTAAACATAAACAAAACGGTAGCTATGCTCGTGGGTTCTGCAAGATACATAAACAACATTGACCACACAGCGATCCAGTCGATTAAAATTGACAACACTGCTGTTCAGTATGTGCACTCGGCTAAATACCTGGGAGTCATCCTTTCCTCTACTCTCTGCTGGAAGGAACATGTCAACAAAATCCGGTCTGGCATATTCTGTACCCTTTCCAGATTAAAAAGGAACCGATCTCTGCTCTCTCAAACACTTCGCAGACACCTGATCACAACGCTGGTCTTTCCATTAATAGATTATGGGTGTATAGTGTACTATGAACTCACGGGTGAGCAGCAAGTTGCAACTCAAAGATCATTAAATGCATGCGTCAGGTTTATCTTTGACCTTCGGAAGGTTGCTCACATCACAGACTATTATCTGAAATTAGGCTGGCTAAATTGTGCGAAAAGAAGGAAGTATATATTGGGCTGCTTCGTCTATAATACCCTATTCCAACCCTGTTTGTCTATTTTACGTGACTCTCTTGTGTTTCGACGTGCTGTCTGTAGACGGCGTCTTCGTACTCCTCCTGAGGAGCTTCACATACCTTCATCACGTACTACCGTTCATAAATTCTCCTTTCCGTCTATTGCGGCTTCCTTGTGGAACTCACTTCCTGTTCAACATAGGAGTGCAAAGTCCCTGTCGTCCTTCAAAGCGTCTTTGTATAATCATTTATTATCCTCCTAGTAGGCACACATATGAGTATGCGAAGAAGACATACAGAATTGAATTACATATGAAATAGTAGGTATACAGAATTCTTTAGATCATCGTAGGCGCTTCTGTATTAGATCTGTATTAGGCATATAGCACTTAAATGTACTCGGATTTCCTGTACGAAGCTCGTCGGACTTGTCCAGAGCAATAAAATCTATGTTTGTACGTGGATGAAATTTTGTGACGCACAAAGAACTGATAGACGCTGGATCGGGCTTTTCGAATTTATTCAAAAACAAAGTTACTTCAAACGTCCCTTGAGCGATCACGAGCGATCAGGACGTGTGTACAAGGCGATCGCTGATCAGAGAAGAGGAAGGCTAGAGAGAGTAGCGAGAGTTATCGCTAAACAGAGTCAGGAACTAGATATAATCGTTCTTCAATCTATAGGTGACGTAATGTTATTATGCGAGGTTTCCAAGAATAGGTGGCGCCTGACTCATTTAGAATTATTAGTTCGGAGACACCTGTCTGTTGTATTCGTGATTCAGGGATTAATTATTCTAAACAATCTATCTATATATAAATCAATCTATCTATCTATCTTTTTAATATTCACGTTCTGTATAGCCCTTAAGTGAACGATTATTTACAATGCTGTTGAGTCTGTATCTATACTGCCTGATTGTGAGTGAGGAAAAGAGGATTATTACTTTTCTTATGAATATAATAAACATAACTAATGTGTGTATTCTAACAATGAGCAATAGTAATATTCTTCGAAAAAATGTTTAAAATACAGTGATTTTTTACACCAAGAACATCTTGCTACTGCGACGTTCGTGCAACCTTCAATTTCACAATGCATTTGCGAAAGCGTCCCAAAAGCAAATTCGACCGGATTTTCGAAATTTTCTGGTCGTTCTTGTATGTAATTTTATTATGTTGTTTCTCAAATGTAAATTGGTGTCGTAATCAAGTAAAATGACACTGTCTGAAAAGCGTCTAACATAATTCTTCCATATCCTGAATCCAAAAACGTCGAGTGGCTAAATTTTTCCAGTTGTGCCCTTTGGTATAATTATTGGAATGATTTGCTTATAAATTGGGATAACTAGGTGAACAACTTCTCGGCAATGTCCATTCCATGAATCTATTAAAAGAGCACATG
Organism: Hedychridium roseum; assembly: GCA_963989215.1. Classification (NCBI taxonomy): domain Eukaryota; kingdom Metazoa; phylum Arthropoda; class Insecta; order Hymenoptera; family Chrysididae; genus Hedychridium; species Hedychridium roseum. The sequence goes on along the minus strand of OZ022317.1, from coordinate 1,909,827 downwards.
TCTGACCAATATTTGCAATAAAAACGTTTTCCAGTCAATTTTTGAAGTGTTTTGTAAGTAAATACATATTAAAAACATTAAAGCAACTTTTTTAACATCAAATGAAATTATTTCAACGTATCAGAAGTGAGCTTTAAAAGTGAGATCCTTCTCTTTTTTTTACGACGGGAAAATCTTCGGAAAGATCCCCCCAAAAGGCACCGGGGAGGGACTGGGATATGGTTAATGTTGGGTATGTGAGATTCTTACCCACTAAAAACCCGTCGGATGGCTATCCTCAGGTGCATGTTGGGATCCCCCGCACCTATCCTAACCCGGGGGGGAGGGGAGTTTCCCCGCCCCCCTGCGCGATAAAACAGAGCTCCTATCCTCGATGAGGGAGGGGGCCATGGCCCCCCTCACCCGCCCCCAAACAGGGAGCGGAGCCGAGGGCCGCATCCCCGCGCGGTGATCCCCGACTCCCGGGGCCTAAGCCCCAAAAACGTCCCGCGACGGATGGGTGGCAGAGGTGAGCCCACGGAGGGAGCTACGCTCTCCCACGTGAGGTACCATCCCCGGCCCTCCCGCCGAGGATTACCCGACGCCGGTCGTCCGCCGTCGATGGTCCAGGCGCCCTAGGGCCCCAGGAACGCCGGCAACGGGCACCCCCCCGCACAAAAACCCCTGCGCTCCCACTCCGCCGCCTCCTTCTGGGACATGACTGTCTCACAGAAGCAGGCGACGGCCTTCCATTATCTCTCCTCCCGCCAGCATGGCCTTGACCAGTGCTGGGAGGGACAAATTCCTCCCCACACACCTCACGAGGACACGGCGCTCTTCGTACCACGCTGGGCAAATTGCCAGCGTGTGTTGCGCCGTCTCCTCGTGGCCGTCCTCGCAGTGGTGGAGAAGTGAGATCCATTCTAACCCACTCTAACCCACTCTAACCCACTCACAATTAGGCAGAATTGATACTAACTCGATAGCATTGTAAATAATCGTTCACTTAAGAGCTATACAGAAGGTTAATATTGAAAGAATATTAAAATAAGGAAGGAGGCTATTATCATTCTTATAAAACAGAGATTATAAATTTTCTATAAATTTTATTATAAATTTTTTTAGCGAATTATTGTCAATCAATTATAATTGTCAATTATTAGTTACATCCTATGGACGCACTCCCTCTAAAACTATTGTTATTATTACTATTATTATTATCATTATTATTAGTATTATAAATAAAGACAACGACTATCAAAACCCATAAAGCCCATCTCCACCAAATCCACCACATCACCACAACCACCTCCAACCCTCAGTTTTTCAAAGCGTCCGGAGTTTTCCTTTGGAACCGAATACCCAAAAACCCTCAGTCTAATAGTTAGTCGTTGTCTAGTAGTTAGTAAGTTCTTATTTAGTAGTTAGTCAATCTTCAGTTTAGTTAAGTTTAGTTTAATTTCAATGTTACTCAGAACCATTATCAATACAAAACTCTTAAACTGCTCTTCGGCTATCATCACGCTACCACAAACAATATAATAAACCAACACATATCTCGACCAGAAAGTGATTATCTTAATATTTCACCCATTAACATCGAATTAACGGCGGCTCTACCACATCAACCAAGTATGTATGCAGTCGGGTTATCACGGGTCGGGCATTACACTACCGCAGATTGCGCTTTAACTTTTTTTTAAATACAGCAAACCAAAATATATTAGTTACAGAAGTGTGTATTACACCTTGATAATGCCCAAAATAAAATAAATTATAATACTCCCAACAAAAGCAGTATACTTTAATACTTACGTGTATATGGTACATGCAGAAACAACGAATCACAAGAAAAACAACAAAGATAAGCCTGAATGTAATGATGCCTTGCTTTCAGGCATATAGGTGAGTGTATAAGAGGTCTCTGGCAATTAAAAATAATCAAAATGATTTTAACATTAGGAGAACGAACTTATACTTGAAGACGTGTTTTTCCTCTTAAAAATTTGTTTTCGAAAAATACAAAAACCGGTCAACTTTGTTTTTTCTCGGTCTACGATTTGGTTTTTGTTTCATTAAAATTGGATAATTAGTTTTTTTTAGTTTGGTTCACTCTCTTGCAGTAACGGTGCATAGAAAGGTGGATTTGTGAATTTCATCATTTCACGTAAGGAATGTTTTAAACTTTGTTTGGTGGCGATTAAGACATTCTTTCTATGTAAAACTACACAAACACCACTTGTCCTGCTCAAGGGTGAATTTCTTTCTTTAAATCCGTTTAAGAGCAGATAAAAAATACGTGTCTCTTATTTTTTGACGGACTACAACACATTACAAGCTTAAGAAAATCGAAGGCGGATACCTGACATAGTTCCCTTGTAAGTGTAATATATGTTTGAATGAGTCTACCGGTATTCGTTAAAGAAGATTTATAAAATCGACTGCCTAGAACACCAAATTATTCATTTTAGTCTCATTACGTTTTTAAGGACGGCATAGTAGAATAGGACATTAGGAAGAGTATGGAAAGCACGAAGTATTTTACAGCAATGCAGGAACGAACACACTTGACCGTATTTGATAATTCACTTTTTAATGGTAAAAACGGTTTTAAGGTAAAAAAATGTTAAATACGAAATCTGATGACACTAGATCGCATGTCAAAAATGTATTTTTTACAGTATCTTTAAAATAGTACCTTCAAAGTTACATTCTACAGATAAAGACGTCCAAGCCCTAATAATTTTACAAAGGAGAGAATATTCTGCCACAGGAGAATTTTATAGCGCTGAATTAAATAAAGTATACTTCCATTTAGGTAGAAAAATGCGTAATATTAAGCCTAACGATTCGGTTTGTTAACACAATAACAAACAAATGATTTCGTTGAAAGTATGTTTTCTTTAAAGTTTGCAAAACATTCATGGCACATAAGTGACAACGTTAAGAAATAGAAAATGTTTAGCTCTTAGTAGGAGTGTTTTGTATAAAACTCGCAGCCATCCACGTAATCGATCGTTTCTCGTCATCTATACACATCAATTCGTGCTTACAAATTTTAATTTACCAGTTCGTTAAATCAGTCTATAAAAATAGAATCGCCCACATTTATTGTTATGGACGATATATACCCTCATATTTGTTTTTTATCCCGTACTATCAACGAGTGTTACTCCTATATTAACAATAACCATGGATACATGGTCGCTTTTAAGAATTATTTTACGGACATCAAGAATTCAATGATAAAAAATATCCACATTCATTTTGTATAAGTATTGAGCTACTGCACATACATTACTTTAAACACAGGTATCTGTCAATAGCAACATTATTCAAGTCCTGCGGATGGTATCTGAACTGCTATACGCAGTAGTAGGTAACATATCTGATTCCTGATAAAATGTTCTTTCAAGTAGGAAAACAACTTCAGTGTTTTCCACAACTTCAGTGTGTCTTGGCCAATTCAACCTTTTAATTCGCATAGTTTTACGACCAAATTTCCCATATGCGTAAACAGCCAAACAGACAATGTTATAGCAACTATATTATATGTTTCTCTCTATCAAATGAGGAAAAAATAACGAGACTATATCCTAAAGTTTCCTTATGTAAATATAACAGCATTGATATGAAGGAAAACACCTACAAAGAAGTAGCTTCATGTGAGTCTTATTGTATTCCATTTCTTTACCTTGTAATGTTCAAGAAATTAAACGCAATACGTTTTTTATTGCCTGGAGTTGCTCGGGAGCAAAGGGTAAAATTATCCGTTAATGTCGAGGCTTTAAGGCGATGTTCTGACTGTTTTGTTGAGTATTCGAAAAGCAAATCCATTTTTTGACGCAAAAGATTCTTCAGGGGTAAGTCGTAGCTCCCGTTTTTCATCGTTTCGAAAAAACTAACCGTGTGATTATCATGGGACAATTATTAAGTTTACTTTCAATAGAAATGGGCGAAATGATTTTATCTCTGACAAAGTTGTTGCGAATATGCGTACAAAAATTATTTCTTATTGTTTAATTGCAAATAACCTGTAAAGGCACAAACTCGTACACAGGAAAAGTTAAAGTTGAAGTCTTAAATACTGTTAAACACTGTTTTCACCCCATTTTTACGAGGTATAGTATGGGACACAAATATCTGTCATTTCGTTTTTCAAATATTAGAATGTAATAAAAGTTGGGAAAAATGAATTTTTGTTAATAAATAAAAATGCTATAATAGATCAGAATTAATTGACGACTCGTTGATTCATAAGTAACCCATTTTGCTTTTAAGTTCACTAATTGCTTTTAAAACTGTTCATATCATTTAAAATGTTCTTTGGTCGACCCCAACTATTCAGTTGCGGTTAGTTTAATTGCGGTTTCGCTGCTAAGATTCGTACTTTCCGTGGAAAAAGTGTTTGCTTTATAGTTGTACTATTCAAACGCCATTAATTTATGTTTGATTCCTTGGCTCACAACTCACAGTACCTAAAATATCTGTACAATTAGAAAGTAAGCGCACGTTATTCGTCGTGCTCCCTACGAGAGTTTTGTCCTTTCAGAAACCGTTTAATAAATGGCTTAAGAAACGGATAAGACAAGAAAAACACATGTCCACAATAATAGACGCTAGCATAAACCTGGACATATCGTGTGTAAGAAAGGTGAAAGAAAGGTATCACCGAATAACCCATGAAAACGAAGGTGTAAATCTTCAGGATAATCCACACGAGTATGCGTATTTCCAATCGAGACTTCAGAGCCATTTGGAGAGTCTCATTTTTTGCTAGGATTGGACCAATCTATGTTGGAACAATGAATTAAAAAAAGTATGACCTTTGCTAAAACTACAATGACAATGAGGATTATATACGTACATCTTTCTCAAAATACATAACAATGAATTCCATAAGGAAGCACATGTAATATCCAGAATGAAATCCGTGCCACAGAGCAAGGAAGATTAGAGTAAAAAGCTGGCTATAAAGCTTAGATCCCAAAAATTTCAATCTTTTGTATATGTATTCTGCAGACCATTGATTTGTATTGATATTGAAAGATTGGATGTAATGATTGAATTGTGTAGCATTTTCGAATGTTATTAAATCAACGTTCGCACAACCATCCCATTTTGATCGACCTTCGTGGTCTTGTCCGTTATATGTTAAACCAAATGTAATACACACCTGAAATTTTACAATTAGCCACTTATTTTTGTTCACCCGTAAGATACTGAATTAAATACGGTCTTACCCCCTCAGCTATCAGCCAACAACTAATGTATTTGTACAGATTAACACGACCCCAAAGGCCGAGTAAGAAACAGCGTTTAATAAAACTTTCATTCAGATATTCATCACTGAAGAAGTATTGACTGGGAACATATCGACTTCCCAATTGGAACAATGCTATATAAAAAAAACCAAGAGCAGCACGTAATAATCCTGCAGTTACGCTGTCTGGTAATTTGATCCTATCTGGAGAATCCTAACAATATCAACTGTTTTAATATTTATAGTTGTTACAAGTTTTATTATCTGTGTTGTTCAAAAATTTTGAAGCATACATACATGTTGTGCAAGCAGACCATTAGTAAAATCTAGATACCGTTTCATGCTAAATTGTGGTCCAATTAGAAAGGATGCTGGAAAATACACAAATGCTGCAGTTTCTAATAATGACGGATGTGTCTTTAGAGCCACCTCTTTCTGAGAAGCTGATAATTTGCCCTGTAAGATAACTTTATATCATTGTCTTATTAAAAAAATTTCACAACAGATTCAATATAGATGTTAGATTGAATTTTCTTACTTCGGCTTTTTTACCATCCCACAGATTAAATGCTAAACCTATTAATCTCAGAGTTAGAACACACTGTGGCATTGTCCATGTTATATCATAATCCCTGGTACTAGTTGTATAATAACCTAAACACAAAGTATTTACCCAATGTTGCAACATAACTTGAAATTTAATATATTTTGTGCGATACGACCATTATGTGCAGAAAATTATGTATAATAAATTTCCAAAATACAAATGTTTGTTTAAACATATTCAAAAGCAGGAAATTGACAGTGGTACGTAACTATCTTTAGTATGTACTTCAATAAAAATTTATTATTACACTAAAAGTTCCGGTAGTTCGAAATAAAGTGGATCATTTCATTGAAAGGAACATAAATTATGTAAATGTTCATTTAAAAACATTAAAATACAACAAATAATGCTAACCAATGCTAACTTCCGCATTTGATTTTACAAATGTTATCACATAATGTCTGCACATATGGGTGACATAATGTACTGAAATACAAGACGGTCATAAAGTATTTTTCCTACCCCATAGTAGGTACACCATGTTGAATATAAATGTTGCTATGACAGAAAGACCATTGTTTCCCAAAACTTTTAAAGTCAGATACGTTATGCATAGTGCTGCCACTGAATGGAATACATTGTGTTCTAGAAATATAAAGTTTTAATTTTATTCACATACCATGGCAATGGTTATTTCCAATATATAATTGATATTATAAAAATACATACCAAAATTCCAATACCCTAATGCAAACCCACTTATTGTAAAAAATAAATGCTGATAAGTAGGATATTTGCCATAGAGTATACTTCTGTGTATGTAAGCAAGTGGAAATCCTAACAAACAGAAAACTTGTTTGTTATGCTACGTGATAATTGCAGTGAATGCATGACAATTTAATGTATAACAGAAACTTGTATGTGTTAGAAGTAGTTTTCCAACAGAAAATGTGACAATACAACAAACACACAATAATTTTAAAAGGACAAGCCATTTGTATTTCTTCAGACAAAATTAACTTTATAAATGACTCTTGATACATGAAATGAGAAGAATAAATATTACTATTAATTTACAATTGGTATTGCACATGCTATTGGAGTCAATGCTTCATAAACCACATTTAATGCGATATGTGTACGGATATTAACAAAATGTATAATGCTTTATTATTTTACCTTGATTTTGGTATACAGATGAAAGCATATTTTTTGCTTTCACTTAACCTTACTTCTACATAAGATTCGTGTAAATATACCGTATTGCTTTTACAAATACGTGCTTCAATGAGGTATCAAACTAAATTTTATTTTCCTTTGCACCGCTTTGATTTCAAAAAATGAATATGGAGGAATTAGAAATTAAAGGAGCTATTAAATCATGGCCTTTCTATTGTAATAGTATACTCAATGCAGAAGCATTTAAAAATAAATACATATATGTCCATGCAATTACCGTGCACATATGTAATGAATTACTAAGAATAGAGGGTTCATGTATGACCTTTGGACTATTGTTCTTACAGGTTACATAGGCAAATTACATGGACTATAGACAGTGATATTGTGAAATTGAATGCATGTACTTGATGATGATGATGATGTAATATAGCAAAATTACAAATGATATGCAACAGAGAAACGTGTTTCAGTATAATTAAATAAAATATCATACCTATTAGGATAGAAATAAGAAGTCGAAGAGCAGCTTCAGGAACATCTAGTAAGATTGATAATCTCGTGATCGGATTTTCGTACTCCAAAGTGATCATTTTCAATAAAATAATAATGGCCTCGTATAACTGAATGCAAGTACATGCCAAATGATTACCTACAAATAAATTTCTTTAAACTTGCTTTTATTTTGAACTCGCATACTATAATGTTGTTCCTTTCCGTAATTTACAGGATAGACTGCTATGGGAGTGTGAGCAGTACTACCAATCTGATCGCCTGATCGGATTACATCCCCTCTTTACCCATTTCTATCAATGAATAGCAAACTTATTGTTAGAAACAACATTAACTGGTGTTCGCCGCTAGAAGCAAAAAACCTATGTGTAGTAAATTTTAATGTTGTATACACAGTCGGTCACGAAAGTATCCGAACACCATGTTTTAGTTGAATAACTTTTTAGGAAATGAATATATTGGGAAACAATTTTTAGTGATGTTGGTTTAAACAGTTTGCTTGTTGATCCATTTCAGCTATTTTCGAAATTTTCAAAAGTTACAAAATGACAATGAAATTTACAAAGTGCACTTTTTTCAACATTTTTCATAGCCCTTGTTACAAGAATCTGAAATATACGTTTTGTAGAGTAGATCGTGTTATGCATGTCCTGAAAATCTCATTCAATTTGATCAACGCACTGAGGAGCTACCCACTCTAACCCACTTTGAAAAGTCGGTAGTTTTGCTTGAAATATCACAATTTTGGCAAAATGAAGCGAAAATAAGCTACTTTGAAAAGCTCTTCAGTGCATTGATCAAATTGAATGAGATTTCGAGGATCCGTTTAAGAGCAGATAAAAAGAAATACGTGTTTCGTATTTTTTGGTGGACCACAACATATCACAAGCTTGAGAAAATCGGAGGCGTATACTTGGAATAGTTTCCTTGTGAGTAAAATAAAAAAGTCTAAAACCAGTGGTGCAGGTACAAATGATATTTATAAACCCACTTTGTGGTTCTTGCAAGATTTAAATTTCCTTGCACCTTATACAGCAATAAGAAAAGGTGAATCCTCGACTTCTTATCAATCTTATAAAAAAAACTTGTTAGATTACATGGAAGATACTGAAAATCAGTTTACAGAATGGGAACTGCAATATACACATGACCAAAGGGTTTTGAAAGAAGGTACCAGTAAATTTGAAAATTGCCCATACTGGTCTTATGATGTTGTATATGGTTCTGTTATATTTTGTTTTACAAGTACATCAACACTGACATCATCACAAGTTGAATTTACAGACACTGAAAAGATTACTGTGACACTACCTCTAAAAAACAAAGGAACATGAAGAAATCCACAAATGATAGCAGAAGTGTAAAAAAGAAGTTTGTGGAATAATATTATACAGGATGCCCTAAGGAACTTTACAAATAAGGAAGATAATCATTCTCTGCATTATTGGGTGATGCATTTAAAAGGAGAAATGTTGTACATTGAAGATAAAAAAAGCTTAATGAGTTTTAAAAACAAAATTAATGCAACTAGTTCAAGACAGGGGAGCAGAATGAAACACCTAGTTTTTTATAAAATAATCATATAACATTGTTTATTATTGTACAGTTTATATAAAATCTTAATTTTAAAGTTTAATTTTGCTGTATTATATTATTATGTTACAAAATATTGCAGAATTAAATGATAAGAGACAAATCCAATAATAAAAAGAAATATTTTTTTAAGATCACAAGATTAGCTTTACTTTTTCTTACACCATATTGTCTTGCCACTGAACCTGGCCAACAGTGTTGAAATATTTTATAAATATGCTACGTTTTTCCAGTGCACTTTTAGTTGCATGTACATTGCATGGTCTTAAATTACGTAACTGACTGCCATTTCTTCAAAGTCCAGGTATAATCTTACCATTTGCAACATTCTCCATACTGTTTCTTGTAAACTACCCTCCTTTTTGGTACACAAGAAATGATGCAAAACACAACACATTAATTTTATATTTTGCACAGTGTTAACTGGTAGCAAAATAGATGTTAAGAGGACCGTGAAATCTATTTGCTAATATTTCTAAGGCATTTTCAACTACCCTTCTACCTCTGCTCAAACGGTAATTATAAATTCTTTCTTCATAGGTCATATTGCGCAATTGATGTAATTTCATTCTTCATCCCTGCAGTGCAAATGCAACGTCCGCAAGCACAACTTATAGAATCTCTTCTTACATACCAGGAAGTGACTCTTCCGTAGGAATATTTAGTAATCTTTTCTGAGAATATAATAACTTTGCTATGTCACTGTCTCTCTCTACAGTCTCCATGATTTTGTTGACCATTACTTGCACATATAAAAACCAATATTTAGCATCAACTATTGCTAAGAGGATGATGCTATTAGTATTTTTATAGTTATAAAATGTTGATCCCTCATTTGCACCAACATGAAACTAAATATGCTTTCGATCCATTGCACCAATACAATTTGGTATATTCCATATGCCATTAAATACTGTTGCTAGCTTCTCCCATTTTTCTTCTGCAGTAGGAATCATATCTTTGTTACACGTGTTTTTTTATATATTAGTAAAAACACAAACACTCATGTGAGCAATTATTAACATTCAAATAATCATCTTTTAAAACTTTGTGAAAAATGTAATCGGTCGCACTTTTTCATCTGACTCGACGACTTCATAGTGTAGCAATTTAATTACACTGGATCACCAAATTCTTTTGTAGTCCTTAAGAGAATTTTTGACACGGGAACAGGATTTAATCACACTTCGTCTTCTTCACGTTTACTTTAATGTTGTTCTTCGAACTTACTGAACTTTTCCAAGAAGAAAGAAAATACATAAAAAGTAGTTTTATAAGATTCTCAAAAACTAAATGAAACTATCCTTTATCACCACCGACAAGGCACAGCCCTTCGTGCTTCACCGCTCGAATTCCTTCTCGAGACTTCTCTTCGCAAATTTTCAAAATTATTAACCGCCTAATCAGCCTAGATGACGCGCTATGTCATTTCCTACAGTTCGCTACAGATTCGGCCTTCCTGACTAGTCGTTCGTCCTCGAACGAAGAAAAGAATACATATCAATATATATATATTTTCCAAAACAATAGAAATAAAATTATCCTTACATTATAAGTCTTATAAGTTTTCGCTTGTGTCTTCTAGGAACAATAGTATATCACATTACATTTGGTCGTTCCCCGGGTCATTAATTCTTATCCACGGTTTGATTTTGTCCGCCGAGAGTATGGTATTATACGGTCGCAATGATAAATTGTACCCAGGCACATCCGTAACAACAAATCTGTTCTTGTTAAGCACCGCCTTGATTTGATAGGGACCTTTGTATTTTGGTAAAAATTTTTGGTTTGTACCAGGCTTAAACTGTAAATTCCTAACCATTACCAAATCACCTGCCTGACATTTCGTTATTTTCTTATGTCGCTTATCGTAACGTTCCTTATTGTATTCACGCAACGCTTGATTCACGAGAGTCGCCGCATCTCGCACTTTGTTTCGCTTACGTTCGCAATCTTGATCGATCTGAGTAAGATCTTCTATCATTGAACGCAACGCTAAATCGTCATTCTGACGATGCTCATAACCTAACATCATTTTACTTGGGGAAGTACCAATGGACCTATTATAGGTATTATTAATAACAAACTGCGTTTTCCCTAAAATTTCTTTCCATTTAGTCGTACCTTCCGCATTTTTCGCCAGGGTTGTTTCGCCAGGTTGTTCGCCAAAAAGCGATTCACTCGCTCAACCTGTCCATTTGCCCAAGGTGACATTACCGCTGTTAAAACATGTTTCATTTGACATTCCTGTACAAAAGTATTAAAGATACTAGCAGTAAATGCGATGCCTCTGTCGCTTACAATCTTCTCTGGTTTTCCAAATAAATCAAACAATTTAATAAATATTTGAATCACTTCCTCTGACGACGTTGATTTTGCCGCAAATAACCATACGAATTTAGTATAAGCATCTACAATAACCAATACATATTTGTAAGCATCCGCAGTAGTTTCTAATGGACCGAAATGATCTACAGGGTGTTTCTATGACACTGGTCCAAACTCAAGGAGCGTATAGATGAAGTAAAAATAAGAAACTTTTAATAATATACCTGTGGTCTCTGATGATTATTGTTGAAGTTACAGCCGTTTGAATATCCGCCTACAGGTAGGCAACATGACCCACATTCAGCTGCACGATGCGGTCAATGGAACGGTGATCGTCATCGGCTCAGTGCCGTGTACATGGGACACAGCTGACTAAACCTTTTTCCTCTTTATTTTTTCGAGCCGAGGAAGTGTTAAAATTTTCCGAACTACTTTAAATCACCGAACTATTGGGAAACAAATTACCTATTAAAAAAGTGCAAACGACTAAAATATTCGAGAACTCATAAAATTTCGAGTTACTTGTGGATAACTGTTCAGCTCGGAAAGTTTACATATTCCAGTAGATTTCAAACTTTCGAGTTATTCACAAATATCCGCATTATTAGTGACGATGTTTTCTGCACAGAAAATAATTTTTCACTTGGTAAATGGAAAGTAATTATTTCGAGGAAGTTTATTGCTAATAATGATAGCTTAGAAATGTCTACACTAATAATTCGAATATTTACATGTTGAATATTTATCTCCAAGTAACCCGAAAACTTACGAGGGCTCAAATATTCGAATCGTTTGGACTTTTTTAATGGCTTACTACATTCCACTCAAACAATCGAACCAAATAATTTCCGAATACGTGCACATCCCTAAACACCAATTGTACTGATTACACTGCACAAAACTGTACTTATGACGATTGTTCAATACGTCAACCTCCGACGGCCATACACGTTTCGCACCGTTAGACGATTGAACTGCGGACATGAGTAACTATCCGCCAGATCACAAAGAAACACACTGCTCTTACGTAGCTGCCACAGTCTTTTACACGACCAAATAACTATGATGGTGTGAATAAGAAATCATCTGCTTGCTTCCGACGTGCCACGCACCGGCGAGGAGACCGTAAGTTCGGGCACTATACAAATGCAAGTTTGTTTTGAAACATGATTTGTTGTCCTGTTCTTTCCGACATTCGTTTCTTTTCGCTAACGCCGTTACGACATCGTGCAGTTACGTCGTAAGAGTTTAACGTGTGGCACCTGCCTTGCGGCTTAATCCACACGCCCCCCCATGGGCGCGGGATCGAAATACGCTCGATCAATGCGCGCTTACCGAAGCATAACGCTTCCGGATCGATTCTGGGTGTAAGCCCGTCATCATCTCTGGTCGGGAGGGAGGCCTACCTAAACCTCTACCATCTCTGCAGGATGGCACCCGAGCTGTGTATCGCAGCTCACTCGTCGAGACACACAGTCTCTAGCCCGCGATGTGGGCTTTTAACTACTGCCATCACGATGGTCCTACCCATCGCCGGAGGCCAGGATCCCATCCCAACCTATCAGCGATGCGCAGGACATCGCCGAAGAGGTCGGGATCCCATCCCGGGGGCCCCTCCGATTCCCGTGGTACCGTTTATCCTCTGGTATGAGCACCGGTGAGGATCTTACACTCCTCAGCGCCGGCAACCAGCTCGGGTACCGCCAAGCCCGTACTCTGTCTTTAAAGAGACAGAGCCCCTGGGGGGTAACACATCGTGCAGCGAGTTTCATTGCAATCTTTCGGATTCGTTCGTGTCCCCAGTTCCAACCGTGTAACGGTGCAAAACGTTTATGACCGTCGGGAGCCAACGTATAGAACAATCGTCATAAGTACAGTTTTGTGCAGTGTATTCGGTGCAATTGGTGTTTAAAAATGTGCATGTATTCGGAATTTATTTGGTTCAATTGTTCGAATTGAATACATTGAATACATCGAATTGACATGTAAATATTCGAATTATTCGTGTGGACGTTTCTAAGTTATTATTATTAGCAATAAACTTCCTCGAAATAATTACTTTCTATTTACCAAATGAAAAATTATTTTCTAGTACAGGAAACGTCGTCACTAATATTGCGGATATTTGTAAATAACTCGAAAGTTTTAAATCTACTGTGTTGAGTATTTATAAGGAACTTTACTTTATAAGACAGATGCTTCAAGGAATAGTGGATACTTTTTTATTACGTAGTAGAGCGTGGTTGATGCATAAGAACAAGAGCGCACAAGTGGCAGCACGAACGTGTCGTGATCACAGATACATACAAATAAAGAAACATACATACATAGATACACATACAGGGATGTTACAGAAACACGTCTTTCTAACACCCCCGCTGTTTCTTTAACATCTGTACCCTTTTTTATAAAAAAAATTTTTCTTATGAAGTTCCAATGCAAAAACATGTCATACAAATTTTAAATCATATAGCATTCTATCTTTGTGCTTTTCAAAAAGGTTCTTAACTAATGGCTTAGTTAATATGTCTGCTAACTGTTGATGAGTGCTGACATATTCTAATTGAAACTCCTTTTCTTCACATTTCTCTCTTATGTAATGGAATTTCACATCTATATGCTTGGTGCGCTTGTGGAATACTGGGTTCTTGATTAATTTTATAGCACTCTGATTATCAAGAAGTAAAATTGCAGGTACTTGCTTCAAATTACATACTTCTTTGATAAGTTTTTTTAGCCATATAATTTCTTTTGAAGTTTCACAAGCTGCAATATACTCTGCATCTGTTGTCGAAAGTGCTACAGTGGATTGTTTGCGAGAATTCCAGGTTAAGATATTCTCTCCCCAAGTGACTACGTATCCAGAGGTTGATTTTCTGGATTCTATCTCTCCAGCATAGTCGGAGTCACTATATGCAACAAGTTGAATGTCTGCCGCAGCTTTAAAATGAAGTCCTAAATTATAAGTACCCTTGATGTACTTTAATATCCTTTTGACAGCATTCCAATGGATCTTATTAGGTTTTTCCATATATCTGCTCATTCGATTGACCGCAAATGTTATATCAGGTCTAGTTCCTGTGGATAAATACATAAGACTTCCAATAGCCTCTCGATAAGGTGCATTAACAATTTTATTTTCATCAGTTGGATCCGCCTGTTCACACTTCTCAGAATTTGTATCTGCAGGTATAACTACTGGATTAGCGTTTTGCATGTTGAATCTATTTAATATCCTTTTTGCATATCCTGATTGATGAACAAAGAAAGAACCATCTCTTAAACATTCTATCTGCAAACCGAGAAACATATCAACATCATGGTAAGTAATTTCAAATTTTTGCTTGAGCTCTGTTAAAAAATCATAAATTGTATCTTCATCCTGAGCTGCTACTATGCCATCATCTATGTAAATACCTAAAATCAGTCTTTTTCTGTTATTAGTCGATACAAAAATACATGGATCAGCATTTGTGGCCTTTAAGTTATGTCTCCTTAAAAAGGTTGTGAATTTTCTATTCCAACACCTTGACGACTGTTTTAAGCCATATAGACTACGAAGTAGTTTACATACCTTTGGAGTTCCATCAGAAAAACCTTGTGGTTGTTTAATATAAATTGTCTCGTCAATTTCTCCATTTAAGAAGGCAGTTTTTACGTCAAATTGTTTCAGAACTAACTTCTCTCTTGCTGCTATGGTCAGCATTAATCTGATAGAATCAAATCTTATTACTGGGCTAAATGTTTCCTTATAATCCACTCCTTCGTTTTGTAGAAAACCTTTGGCCACTAGTCTAGCTCTATATCGCTGAATATTATTATTCACGTCTCTTTTTAATTTGAACACCCAACGGCTTTCCATAACTTTTTGTTTTTCAGGTAAATCTACTAACGTCCAAACTTTATTTTTATGAATAGAATTTATTTCTTCTTTCATAGCGCTTCTCCATTCGTCAGCTTCAGGACTATTTATAGCTTCCGAATATGTAATAGGCTCTTGGGTTTCTGCAACGAAGAGATCTTCTATCTCTTCATAATTAAGATAATCACCATATTTCTTTGGTTTTCTTCTTTCATTAGCTGATCTTAAGTTTCTTCTTTCAGGTAAATTCCCTACAGGTAAGTCTTCTTCAGTCTTTTGAGTTTCATATAATACTAAATCATAATTTTCTTGACTTCCCTTTACAGGTTCTGCTATTCCAGTAAAAATTACGTCTCTTGCGATTTCAATCTTTTTGGTTTCTGGAATCCAGATTCTAAAACCTTTAACATTTTGTTCATATCCTACAAATAAACCTTGAATACTTTTATCGTCCAGTTTTCTTCGTTTCTCTTTGGGTATATGTACATATACTTTCTCTCCAAAAATGTGTAATCCTTTAATATCTGGCTTTTTACCATGCCAGAGCTCATATGGAGATTTACCCTTTACTGAACTAGTACCTGTACTATTCAGTACATGAACTGTAGTATTCGCTGCCTCTGCCCAAAATTTCTTTTCAAAACATTTTGCGGCTAACATTGATCTCACCGCTTCTATTATGGTTCTATTTTCTCTTTCTGCTGAGCCGTTCTGCTCCGGTGTATATGCTACTGTTCTTTGGTGTTGAATCCCAAATTGTTTCAAAAGTTTCGAAAATGGCCTATTAACAAATTCCAGGCCATTGTCTGTTCTGAGTATCTTAATCCCTTTTGGACAGTGTTTCTCAGTCTTTTTAAGGAAATCCTCTAAGCAGCTATACACATCAGACTTAGATGCTACAAAGTATAATATACGAAAACGAGAAAAGTCATCTTTTAGCAGAAGAAAATATTTGGGATCCTCTCAAGGAGTTTTCTTGCATAGGTCCACATAAGTCCGCATGTATAATTTCTCCAATATGTGTAGTGTTTGTGTAACTGCTTGGGAATGGTAATCTGTGAGTTTTACCTATTGCACATGCGTCACAGAAAGGCTCTGCCTTATCCTTAACTTCAATATTTTCTTGGCTTAGAATTCGCCTTACTCTCTGATAATTTCGGTGTGCCAGTCTCTCATGCCATACAGCCAAGGAGTCTTCTGATGCTACCATGGCTTGCTGTATTGGTGAAGGGTTAAAATCGATCTTAATTCTCATTACAAAAAGATTTCCTGAGCGTTCTCCAATGATAGCTATCTTTCCATCTTTGCTGAACTCACACCTTTCATGGTTTGAAGAAAGTGTGAAGCCTTTATCTAAAACTACATTAGATGAGAACAAATTGTATTTCAATTCAGGCACATAAATAACACTTGATAAGTGGTATGGATTCCATTTCCTGCCATCAAAAGAGAAAATATTAATATCTCCTGAACCATGAGCTTTGAGAAGACTGCCATCTCCTATTCTAACCCATCTATCTTTGTTGAAGGGCTCATAATTAACAAACCATCCTCTGTTGTGAGTCATGTGACTGCTTGCTCCAGAGTCTTTCAACCAGGCACTTGAATATTTATGTTCATTTTTAATTGACGCAAAAGCTTCAATGACTAAGGCATCTCCACGAGCTTTACTTCTATTATTAGTTAAAGGGAAACGATTGTTATTGTCTTGAGACGTCTTGCTGTAACAGTCTTTTGCCCAATGACCAGGCTTATGACATTTATTACATTTTCCAGGTTTCCACTTTCTTTTATAATCCTTGCTTGTCTCTCCTTTTGAAGCATTTCTTTTTGAAGTTTGCGTAACTGATGCTAATGCATTCTCATTGTGAACGTTTATTCGCATTTCCTCATTGATTAATCTCGAGATGAGATTGGCTTTAGTGCGATCATTCTGCGAGGTTGACTCCCCTGCACTTATAAAATAATCATAGCTTGGTGGCAAGGTCAAGAGAATTTTGGTCATTATATTTTTATCTCCCACCACTTCGCCCATAAGCTCGAGACGATGAGCAAGTTCTTCTATTTTAGCTATGTGTGTCGCAATTTCATCAGATGAGTCTTTAGTGAACGAATACCACTTACGTTGTAAGAGATGTATTGTAGCCTCTGATTTTTGCTCGTAAACATTAGTTAGTTTGTCCCACATGCTTTTAGCCGACTCACAGTTAATAATGTGTATAATGGGCTGCTCTCCTATGGTCGTTACAATGACCTTCTGCGCAAAACCATCTAATTTCCTCCATGCGTCTATTCTGCTTTGCACATTTGCTGCCCCTTCAGCTTGCTCGACCGGACATGTGCTTGCACCAGTAACGATATCCCATGCTCCATTGGATTTCAAAATTATCTTAATTTGAACCTTCCATACACTCCAGTTTTCAATATTCTGAAGCCTTGTGATTCTAGCAAGTTCACTCTCCATTTTGACTTTTGGTATATTTTCACTTGCACGTAACACGTGGCCGGATAACCTCAAAAAAGTCAATGCACAGTTTTAACTTTTATAAAACTTTTCGAATTACTTCAACTAAAAGACTGTGTCCTAGGCATGCCTGGGCCCATAACCTGTTGAGTATTTATAAGGAACTTTACTTTATAAGACAGATGCTTCAAGGAATAGTGGATACTTTTTTATTACGTAGTAGAGCGTGGTTGATGCATAAGAACAAGAGCGCACAAGTGGCAGCACGAACGTGTCGTGATCACAGATACATACAAATAAAGAAACATACATACATAGATACACATACAGGGATGTTACAGAAACACGTCTTTCTAACATACTGGAATATGTAAACTTTCCAAGCTGAACAGTTATCCACAAGTAACTCGAAATTTTATGAGTTCTCGAATATTTTAGTCGTTTGCACTTTTTTAATAGGTAATTTGTTTCCCAATAGTTCGGTGATTTAAAGTAGTTCGGAAAATTTTAACACTTCCTCGGCTCGAAAAAATAAAGAGTGTTAAAGTAAAACACCTCTTTGGTACCAACAATACTTTATTATTTAAGTAACTTCAATAATAATCTCTTAACTGAACACGTGTTATACCTCTTACATACAAGAATCTAACTAGATGACTCTCACCCTCGTTCTAGAGGTCGACACACGTACCTGAGCATAATACATGCATATAATCTAACACGCTTCCTTAGGCTTGTATTATGCGTTTTCTAAATCTCTTTTACATCTATTCTAGAATGCCTAATATATTTCTAAAATTAACAAACTTAACTATACCTAGTGATTTTGTTAATAGGTCCGCTGCATTTTCCTCTGAATCTATTTTTATAGTGTCTATAACTTTGTTTACATAGTTCTCATGTACAAAATGAAAGTGTACTTCTATGTGTTTGGATTTCTTCGTCAAATTCCCGTTTTTCGCAATTACTATTGTTCTAGAATTATCTTCATATATTTTAATGGGAGTCACTAAATCGATCCTGAATGTTTATAATATTCCTTTTATAGTTTTCACTTCTGTTACCGCCTCAGATAATGCAATATATTCTGCAAAGGTTGAAGATTTTGCAACCGAATTCTGTTTATGTGATCTCCAAAATATTACATTTCCATATGCAGTGGAAGCCTCTTATTATATAGAGACGCCGGATAATAGGAACAGCCGCTTATTTGAGACAAAAGGCGAAAAACAGAAACAACGTATTAAAACAATGTAGTTTACTTCGTTTATTAGAAACAGCATGTCGGTTTATTGGGACAGAAAGGTTAATAATCGGCGGTAATCTATAAAGAAACAGCGTGCACGTGCGTTTGGGTGGCTACCCGTTTGATTTCTTTTCCTGCGCGGTGATGAGCATTTCATTTTATTGATGTGGCCACAGAGAAAAAAGAATCGGCAAGAAGTCCCATGGACTCACTAGACGTTTGCGCAGATTTTATACGGCAGCAGGGCATTAGGAAAATACGGCAGCAAACTCTTGATCGTTACTTTGAAAGCGACAAAATTTCCTAATGAGTGCTGAACACAATTTGAACTTACAGACTACCAAAGTTCGAAATGTACCATAGTTCTTTAAAATTTTATAATGGTCATATTGTATACATATTAAATATATTATGTAGATGTTCACATTGATTAAACTATGTTCTTGATCAATTTTACTACTTATTCTTATAACCATATGAATGTATGTCCATACATATGAATAATTCTTGAAATTAAAAATAAAAATCGCTTAATTGAAACAGCCGTTTTATTGGGACAAATTGACTTCGCTCAACGTGTCCCAATTAAGCGGCTTCCACTGTACTCGTATAATTAATCCGGATGTAGATTTTCGATCTACATTATCTCCTGCCCAATCCTCATCAACGTAACAATCGATAATCTGCGCATTAAAATTTTGTTTATACACTAATTTTAAGTCTTTTGTCTTGTACAAATACTTCAATATTCTCAACGCGTATTTAAAGTGTGTTTGATCAAAGCAGTTTTGGAATCCGCTTAGATAGCTATCGCTGAACGCTATATCCGGTCTGGTGCCGGAGCTAATATATAACAGAGCACCTATAAGATTTCGATACATAATATTAGGATTTATTTCTTTAGCAGGTTCTAGCGTTAAGTTAGTTTCCATCGGCGTGTTATATAGCTTAGCATTTTCAATCCCGTACTTCTTAGCTAATTGCTTTATGTAATTCTCTTGGCTCAGGGTCATTACACTTTTGTCTAAATAATTATAATCGATATCTATTCTTATATAGTTCTTAACCTTGCCCAGATCCTTGATTCTAAACTTACTTGCTAATTTGGCTTTAACATCACAAATAGTTTTCTTATTTTTGGCACAAATGAGTAAATCGTCAACATACAATAGTACATAAGCCTGTGCATCACTATCCGCTTTGGTATATGTACAATAGTCGTATCCATTTATCTTGAAACCTAACCCTCTAATGTACTCATCAAAACATTCATACCAGGCTCATGGACTACCTTTTAAACCATATAACGCTTTATGTAATTTATACACCTTCGCATTTTCATTTTCACAACCTAATGGTTGCTTCACATACACCTCCGAGGTTATCTTATCATTCAAAAACGCAGCTTCAACATCCATTTGTTCTACTAGCAAACCGCTGTAGCAGCAGTAGGACAACAATAATCTCAGTGTCTGCATTCTAGTTACAGGAGAATAAATGTTTTCCAGTTCTCCCTCCTGTTGGAAACCTTTGACTACTAATCTCACCTTGCATAGTCCTCCTGATTTCCTTGCATAGACCCATTTAACGTCTAATGCTTTTTTGTCAGGTGCATCCACCAATTCCCATGTGCCATTCTTTTCTATGTTCTCCATCTCCTTTTCCATTGCCCTTTTCTAGTCCTCTTTTTCATCACAATTTATCGCTCCCTGAAACATACTAGGTACACTTAGATCAGTATAATTTGCATAAATATATGGATCTCCAAATCTCTCAGGGGGTTTGCGACTCCTCTGTGACCTTCTTATGGGATGCGGTGGAATAAGCAATAAAACTAGCACAGATATTAAGAGAAAATAAACACTTTTAATGTCACAGAAATCAGTCAAGGCACAACTAGACGGCCATCTTATAAAAATCAAAAAGAACAACAGACACCACTCTAATCAAATTCAGTATTATCAAATTGATCTTATTAACACTTCTCAGTATTATTTCTCCATTCTTGAGTTTAGGTGTCTCTACTTCTCGTGTTTCATCTTCCTCTTCTTTTTCACTCGCACCATCTGAATCTCCTGTTGGGTCTCTTTTACTTTCCGTATCTTCCTTTGCTTCTTCATTTAGGCCTATACACGTTACGTCTTCTTCTACAACATCTACGTGTCTGGCCACAATTACTTTATCATCAATTAGGACTCTGTAGCCGCTTTCGGTGTACCCCAATAAAATTCCCATCTTGGCTTTCTTATCCCACTTCGAAGTTCTTCTGACCTCTGGAACTCCCACAAAAATTTTGCTTCCATACAGACGTAAGTTATTAACTGATGATGTTGTCTTAAAGACTATTTCGTACGGAGTTTTCTGTATCGTCGTGTTAGCCAGTGCGTAACGAATAATCCTTGAGTTTATATAGTCCCTGCCATTATCGCATCTTAGGTACTTTATCCTTTCTCTGGTCAGGTTTTCCACTTGGTTTACATATTCTACAAAATATTCGTATACCTGATCCTTGGACTGGATACAGAATACTTTTCCTAGTTTGCTGAAATCATCTATAAAAGACAGAAAATATTTTTCTCCACAGTTTCCAGTTGTAGTGTGAGGACCATTTAGATCAGTGTGTATTGTTTCTAATACATCTTTGGCTTTGCTTCTATTGTTCTGAAATGGTAGATTGCACATTTTATTTTCTATGCATACAGCACATTTCACATACTCTGATCCCGATTCTGTAAGCAGCCCACTCAGCATCTCATGTTTACTTAAAATGTTTAAATAATTAAAGTATATGTGTCCAAGAATTCTGTGCCACTTCTCTTTCAATGGGAGCGATTCCTTTTTAGTATTACTCATTATGTTAGTGTATGTCTTGCTATTATGAGCGACAGTCTTACATCTCATTTTGTATAGATTTCCTTCCTTAAATGCTATCGCTATTAATTTATTTCTCTGGTTATATATTCTAGAGGTATCTTCTTTTGAAATAATTCTATTCTTGTCTGTAATCTTCGAATAATTCAGTAAATTTAAGTGCATTTCTTTGACATAGAATACATTTGGAATTGGTACTGGTGATACTTCATCCTTTACTCGGAACAAAGCTGTTATACGGCCAACCTTGGTTGCCTGCAGCATTCGCCCATCTCCTATTTTCACATTGACTGGGGAGACATTAGCGTTATACATTCATCATAGCACGTGTCGTCATTTACAATGTGGTCAGTGCATCCACTATCCAATATCCAAACCATTTCTTTTTCTTTTGTTTCTTCTTCTTCCTTGATTTCAGATGTATTCACTTGTACAATAAAGCTGCTTCCTTCATATGTCAACCCTTCATTTCGTGTTCCATTTCTGTAACTGCTATAACCTTCACGATGAGTTCCCCTTGACCTATGATAACGTCCATGGTTAAGCTGTGGTCGTCCTCTGCCTTGTTCTTATTGTCCAGACTTCCAAAATGTCTGTTGATTTCGTGTATTCGTTTGTCGACAATATTTTTGTATGTGGCCTACTTTACCACACCTAAAGCACTTTATGTATTGTTTATTTGTCCCTGTATTTGATTTTACTGCAGAGAATGCATTTGTTCTGTCTACTTGTACACTTTCCTCTGCTTTATTTATCCCTTCATTGAACTTCATCTTCAATTTCCCTTTTAGATATTCTACAGTCCTTTCGTCTTGAGGTAGCACATCTATGAGATCTCCAATATAGCTACATGACTGTGGCAGTGCTTTAATCATATAGTTTAATTTTTCCTGTTCTGTGATATTTGCACCAACTGACCTTAATTCATTTACTGCCTTTTCAAACACGTCGAAAAATGTCGTTATAACTTGGTAATCCTTTAATTTTATACTCTCTACATGGTTTCTACACACAATCTGTAGAGCAGTCTTTCAGATACATTTCGTCAAATTTTTTTATTATATCAAACGCAGTGTCTACATTACTCTCGAAGTTTCTTCTAGAATTTTCTTACCGGTCTAACCTCTTATAGCTTCTTCTTCTTCTTCTTCTGTAATTCTTCGTATCTTTCTCGGAATGTACGTACTAATTATCAACCACGCTCTGCTACCATGTTAAAGTAAAACACCTCTTTCGTACCAACAATATTTTATTATTTAAGTAACTTCAATAATAATCTCTTTCTTAACTGAACACGTGTTATATCTCTTGCATACAAGAATCTAACTAGATGACTCTCACCTTCGTTCTAGAGGTCGACACACGTACCCCAGCATAATACATGCATATAGTCTAACAAAGAGGAAAAAGGTTTAGTCAGCTGTGTCCCATGTACACGGCACTGAGCCGACGACGATCACCGTGCCATTGATCGCATCGTGCAGTTGAATGTGGGTCATGTTGCCTACCTGTAGGCGGATATTCAAACGGCTGTAACTTCAACAATAATCATCAGAGACCACAGGTATATTATTAAAAGTTGCTTATTTTTACTTCATCTATACGCTCCTTGAATTTGGACCAGTGTCATAGAAACACCCTGTATATACGTAGGTCCAACTGGACCGTTAATAAGAAGTATTGGGTATGACCTAGCAGAGTTTGTAACGAGACACCGAGCCGTATGTACACAGAATAATTAACATAACCGTCCACCAGTTAAATTCAAAATAGTGGTGTACTTTTCTTTCTTTTTCCATCTCCATTCCTCCAGACCCGCGATATTAAAATAAGTGTAAAAGCACAAATTAAATCCTACAAATTGGGGACTCGTCCAGGATTAGGAAGTGCAATTAGAGGTGACTGCACCAGAAGTGTATAATTACATAACGGCTAAAGACGTGGGTAGGCACACTATTATAGTACAAAGACGAAAGAAGAAAGACGAAAGAGGAAAGAAGAAAGATGAAAGACAAAAGAAAGGAAACGTTTTTAATTTAAAAGACAAGTAGTGCATAGTAGTGCGAGCCGATAAGTACGGTGTTCGTGAGTAATCTTAAGCGGAAAGTGACCGTTAACGGCGGTAGTTGTATACCTCGGGTACAGTGGACGTTGTCGTTGAGTGAACATTAAATTTACATACATAAACGGTCGGTCAAAACATTGACGCGTTAATGACGCGTGTGGACGCAACCAATATGAAGAAAGATCCAAAAGATTTTACGGTGTCCGAATTAAAAAAACTGCTAAAACAATTTAAATTAAGTACTTCCGGGACGAAGGCGGATCTTATCAGCCGCCTAATGTTAGATGATCCGTCGGGCGAGTGGGTTAATATGCCCATCGAGGAAAGTGACAACGAAGACCTTCCACCGATGCCGCTGCGCGAAAACAGTGCGACCGGAGGATTTAATATATTCGCGGCTCCCGGGACACCTGATTTAAGAGATTATATCACTCGACAGGAAGCAGAGCTTTGGCGTCGGGAAAAAAAGGTTGCTGAGCGGGAATTGGCCATAGCGCGAAAAGAAATTAAACAGCTGCAACAGGCGCTTGCAGTTGGAACGAACGCGCGAGGTTTAAATCCTGCGCCAGTTCAGCAAGCTCACGCAGGAATTGAAATCACAGCGATCGCGGAGCTCCTTGGTCCATTCAACGGCGACGGCGAAACGTTTGACCGATGGGAGAAACAGGTCAGATTGTTTCGATCCGCCTACAACTTGGACGATAATCTGGCACCTGTCTTAATCGGATAGCGTGTAAAGGCGCGGGCGTTCAACTGGTTGCATTCGAAAATCGAATACTTGATAATACCAGTCGACGACCTCCTCGTGGAACTGAAGAGCATGTTCTCCCATCGGACAAGTATCGTGACGACGCGGAAGAAGTTCGAAGATCGCCAATGGCAGCGCAGGGAGCCGTTCGGAGATTATCTCCACGATAAGCTGATTTTGGCGAACCGGGCGTCCATCAAGGAGGAAGAGGCATTGGAGTACGCGATCGAGGGGATTCCGGATCCGTTATTAAAAGATCAGGTCAGAGTTCACGGGTTCAACACCGCTACATCGCTTCTGCGCGCCTTCGAGAAGGTTCAAATTCGTCCAAGGTCATCGACGGGAGGGGAGACGCCCGGCGCGACGAGTATCTCGCGACAGTTCGAACTTGGCTGCCGTAATTCTGGAGGGGGAAATGATCGATAGCTGCGCAAGGGGAAATTATATCTATAGTATACTCTACTTGTATCATTCCATGTATCATACCCGAAAACTAACCACACTTTCTAATCATCGATTTTTTGTCAATTATCAGAACAATGAACGATTCGAATCTGCAATGTTCGATTTGTAACACAGTATTTTCCCCTCCCAAAAAATTATATGCTCGTTTGCGAGTTCATAAAATAGAGCCGTTAGACCCGAAACCCGAACCTACATTTAAATGCACATTTTGTGACAACTGTTGGATATAATTTTGGGAGATTGGCGATAAAGTGTTGGCAACGCAGACTAGTGACGGAACGTCACTTCCGCTGATGAATAAATATATGAAAGTTCGTATGCGTAACGGTTACAAAAAGGAAAGAAAGAGAGCGTACCGAGGTGTAACGGTCAGAAAAGGGACCAGTAAAAGTAAAAAGATAGAAAAGAAAATCCGTAGTTGTTTTAGTTTCGGAATTTGGAATCCAGACAGGAAAAAAAACACCAAATTCGCACCGTTTGGGTTTTCGAAGGTTTTAATTTTCAACAAACTATGTTGAGGCGTGACGGTGAAGTAAGGTATTTAGAACAATTGGTACGTGCACTCAGCAACTTTGTCGAAAGACGAATGCCGGAGTCGTTCGCCGGATTAGCTGAGCAAGATCGAGCGTTGGAGCATCGTTGTTTTGGGTTACAATTTAAATTGCCCGAATTTAGCAATTGCCGATGTCAACGGCTAGGCGATGTTTATAATTGGGTCAAGCTGCGACCTTGTTTACGGCCTTGATGCCCAAATTGTCAACAGTCGGTGTAAACGACCTGGCTTGTCTCGAGAACAGTTGATCAGACGCTTGATCAGACGATTCCCAAACATACCGCCCGCCTCGAATGTGTACATTCGACAGAGACGCAACAAAATAAATACTTAGTCGACAGAAGGACTCGCATTTTTACAGCAGATTGAGTTGGTAGTTTTACATATTTACATCTTATGATACAGTTTACTGACTAGGATGAAGTGCATTAATGACATATTTATATACAGAGTGAGTTCAGCGAGTGAATAGTGACGATGGAGGTATCATGGTTCCATGCCACCCGCCATGCTGGTTTGATTTTCGCTCGCTTCGTTGATGTTATAATGGTTTACGCGGCCACTGCGCTCCGCTATAATTTCCGCGTCGCTTTCTCCGGAACGATACGATACGATACGATATTTGATTAGCGGTAATGCGGGACGATTTGAATTTTGGTTGGGCGCCAGATGCGAATGCGCGTCGAATAAAAGAGAAAACTAATTCCCGAATCCAGCGAGAGGCTTTTGCTCCGGCAGCTCAGCCTCACTATGATGACGGTAGAGTGGCGGGGTTTAAAAAGGAAAGTGAAATGGCCAGGCGACAAAAATGTTCTCGAACTCAGTGGGTAGGTTAAATATAATACAATTTATTAACGCTTGATAAACTACCAGATCAGCCTCCGGACAGGAGACAGGGATAGCGGCAACGTTCTCAACCCTATTCGGGAAGAGATACTTAATTCGACCGTTCACAACCGACCTACGATTCCCGGTAATTAATATCAGCACGTACCCTAACGATACGATACCGAGCCGCACGTAAGAAGTTAAGGGCACGTTCGGGATTCCGCAACCTGGCTGGTAAAGAGCAGTCTTTAGGGTAGTATGACAAGGAACTATCGAGGCTTTTCGCCCCGGTAAAACGAAAGAGAACGAATCCTGCTCATTGGGGCCAAGTTGCGTACCTTTACAAAATTTAGAAAGATACGTAGAACCCTACGCTCACCGCCTCGCCGTCTTCTCCCTGCGTGGAGGATGGTCGCCGATATCCCGTGGAAGGCTCCCAAAAAGAAAAGGCAACGGCCCTGGTTCTCTACCGATTGCAGGCCGTCCGTAAGTATTCCTCCCTTTGGTGGAAAATGGTCCCTTTTGGCTGTCGGTTGGTAGGCTCCCAAAAAGTATGGTTCACCCTCGGTGAAATCAAGCTATCGTAGTTCGGCTCGCGATACTTAGAGACGTTTTATTCGGACTATCGTCGCTACGGGAATCTTATTACGTCTTATCTAGACCGAGGCTAATGCGAGAGAGTCTCCACGTCCGATCTACACTGTGGCTAATTCGAGAGTCTTCTTCCCGGTTTCGGGAATCGCTCACGGTGATGTCTTCGTCGGGGAACGTCGTGCCCCTCCTCGTGGCCTCCCGTAAACTACTCCTCTCGACCCTAAGCGATACCTCAGGGCCCACGGGTGAACGATAATTGCCCGATTGGGCTGGCGGTAATTCCGCGGTCCCGTCGCTACGAGTTCGTAGAGGCTTTATTCGGGGATACCGGTAATCGATAGAGGCATTCCGAGATACCGGTCTCCGGAGGTCCTCCTACAGGGGTTGATCGGCTCTTCTCTCCTCCCATGGGCGAGACGGTTCCCTACCCATACAAAATCGCACCCGAATATGCTTCTTACGGAACGAAATTAATAAAGTGACGGTAGTATATTGCGCGAACGAGCCTAATTTTGGGACGTGCCCGATGCAACGTCACAATGTCGACCGGCAGAAAACATAGCTTGCTTATCGGTCGTTTGTATGTCGATCGCGCAGTTTTCACGGTGACTACGCGAGTTAGGCCATCATCACCCGGATGGCACGCGGTAATCCGTCCGAATTCCCATTGAGTCGGCGGAGCGGGGAGGTTTCGAAGCAGGACTAGTTGCCCGACTTTAGTCAATTTGTTAATGTCGCGCTATTTCGGACGTTGTTGGAGTGTGGCCAAGTAATCATTCATCTACATCTTCCAAAACACCTCCGTATGTCGCTGGATAAGTTGCCACCGCAATTATCGGTTTTCCGACACATCAAGCGTGCTCGGTGCTGGAACCGCAAGGAGACTCGTCCCGATAAGGAAATGACCAGGAGTCAGGGCGTTATAATCGTCTAAACTTTCTGACGTGGCGGCGATAGGACGTGAATTCAAACAGGCTTCGATGCAACATAACAATGTGTTCATCTCCTCGTACATGAGAATGTGAAAGCCGACGCATCTTTTAAGATGATGTTTTACGCTGCGCACCCCGGCCTCCCACAGTCCCCCGAAATGTGGAGCCAACGGAGGGAGAAATCATCAATTAATCTGTTCGACCGAAAGTTTATTCAAAAAATTATAGGAAGCACTAAGTTCGCGATCGGCGCCTTGGAAAGTCGTTCCGTTATCGGAGTACATAACATGGGGAAGCCCTCGACGAGCGACGAATCCATTAAAACAAGCAAGAAATGCTGGCGAACTGTAATCACTAATTAATTCTAAGTGGATTGCTCTTGTTGTCATACAAATGAAAACGGCAATATAGGCTTTATGAGCTCTATAACCGATGTGCGTACTAGAATTGGCCCTGCATAATCAACTCCGGTATGCTCGAAGGCTCGCGAAGACGGATTTACGCGGCTGTGAGGTAAGTCTCACATGAGCTCGGTGATTTGCAACGCTCTTTCCCGAGTGCATTTGACGCACTTATGGAGGACCATGAGCACGACTGCGCGGGCGCGCAAAATCCAGAACTCGGATCTGAGATAAGTTAACGTGAGTGAGGATTTGCCATGGAGGGTCCGTTGGTGAGCATGGGAGATTATGCATGTCAATAACGGGTGGGAACGCAATACGATTGCTTGTTTGGCAGAGGTTGGAAGGTTGGATTTTTCCAGCCGACCTCCCACTCTAATGAGCCCATGGCTGTCGAGATAAGGGTTGAGCGATACAAGCTGACTCGTTTTTGCAACGTGTTTGGTGGTCTTGAGACTGACCAATTCTGGCGCAAAGCTTTCTGCTTGCATGGTTTTTAGCCAGAAAGTTTTTGCGTTTTGCACTTCGTGTGGCTGGAGGATGTAGGAATTGGAGATGGAGCTATTTCCAAGCTGACGTGACGCGCGACGTTGGAGGTTGTGCAGGAACCGAAGGATATATGCGATTACACGGAGAAGTTTCGGCCATGATGAATAGCGAGTAGCCAAATCCCATGAATCCGCATCGCTTGTCGCACACGCATGAATCGGTATGCTTTTCTCCGCGGATATATCAGTGTCGGAGAGCAATAGGCCGGGCGCAGGCCAATTGTCTTGCGGCTGCGAAAGCTAACGGGGTCCGGACCACCACAAGGCATGATCGGCGAGTTGGTGTGGTTGCAACCCTCGTGACGCGCAATCGGCAGGATTGTCACTGGTAGGGACGTGACGCCAACTTGCTGCTGGAAAGACATTCTGAATTTCCGTGACTCGGTTGGCTTAAAGGTCTTTAGGATAGAAGGTAATTGATTGAGCCAAGCCAGCGTAATTGTGGAGTCGGTCCAGCAGCAACAAAGGGCATTTTGAAGCTGAAGGCTGTCTCGAACGAATGCCATCAACCGCGTCAGCAACAGTGCTCCGGAAAGTTCAAGGTGAGGTACGTTAAGTGTTTTAATAGGCGCGACCTTCGATTTTGCGGCGAGGAGCGATATACGGACCAATCCATCACGGAGGGTGAGACGAAGATAAACCATGGCAGCGTAGGCTTTAGTAGAGGCGTCTGAGAAACCATGCAATTCGCATTTCGCGATCTGCGGTCCGCAGTTAGTCCACCGGGGTATTGAAATCGTTTCGAGGCACGGCAACTCTCGGTGGAAGTCACGCCATTGTTATAACAGGTCCGATTGAAGAACGTCGTCCCAATCACATTGTAGTCGTCATAACTGCTGAATCAACAATTTCGCGATAATGACAACGGGGTTTGCCCATCCCAATGGATCGAACAGCTTCGCGATGCACGAGAGCACTGCGCGCTTTGTTTGCCCAGGGTCTAACACAGCTGTTACTCGAAACTGAAACGCGTCGTTTATCGGACTCCATGCTACTCCAAGGATTGTCATAGAATCATCAAGTTTTAATTGTTTATTCCCCGTGAGATTATGGTCAGTAGAATCCGCATCTTGTACTAGTTCAGGGGTATTACTAGCCCATTTATGCAAAGTGAACCCGCCTTTGTTCAATAGAGAAACAAGTTGGGATCGTGTCTGCCGTGCAATTTCTAAGGTGTCTGCCTCGAAAATACAGTCGTCAACGTATGTATGGCGATTCAACACGGGAGCAGCAAGTGGGAAGTTTGCGCCTTCGTCCGCGACGAGTTGTTTAAGCACGCGAAGTGCGTGATAGGTAGCGGGGGCGGTTCCGTACGTAACCGTGAGCAGGCGATACTCGGCAACGGGTTGCGAAGGGGAGGTGCGCCATAGAATACGTTGGTAGTCCGTATCTCGCGCGTCAACTAAAATTTACCGATACATTTTGATGATATTTGCTGAGCATACGTAGCAGAATTGTCGCCATTAGAGAATAACCGCGGACAAATCGGCTTGGAGTTTCGGCCCCACAAGCAGGAGGGAAGTTCCGTTTGATGACCGACAGGACGCGTTAAACACGACACGGAGCCGGGTTGTGACACTGTTTTCTCGAAATACCGCGTGATGAGGGATATAGTACCGTTGCGACTGAGAGGGGGTGGTATCTGCGATCCTACTCATATGGCCAAGCGTTTCGTATTCCTCGAGAAATGCGCGGTATAAGGCGGCTTTCTCTGGTTCGCGATGGAGTCGTTGCTCTAGTCGATGCAGGCTCGACAATGCTGCGACGCGAGATTCGCCAATGTCGATCTGGGGACTGGTTTTAAAGGGTAATCGAACGACGTATTTACCCTGTTTTGAACGGTAGTGCGTGGCGGAAAAATGTTCCTCGCACCTCTGCTCGTCGGGACTAAGATGGGCTCGACGGGGAACCTCCTCGATTTCCCAAAATCGACGAAGGTCAAGATCGAGGGTTTCAAGGACGGTTCCATGGTGGGCGTGCACGGGATCGGGTGGACACCGCAAGCAAGGGACAGGCCCAGATAAGATCCATCCTAAAACAGTATTTTGAGCAATGGGCTCGTATTTGGTTCCTTTACGGACTCCATCCAAAAGCAATGTACCGTAAAGGTCGGCCATTGGTATGATGAGAACACGCGAGTCGGTACGTACTTTGATAGTTTTTTAACTACATACGCAGTGGTCGAATGTGCGAATACGAATGGTCGAATAAATTATCACAAGTTGATGGAGTAATGCTAATTTGCACTGTAGAATGCGACAATCCCTGCAACGATCCCTGGTCGAGAAGGGCGCGAGCGTAAACATAACGTCCCAGCGACGAATAAATTCGAACGCGAGCGGTTGTCAATAATACTGTCGACCTTGGTCTTGTTAGCTCTGCTATCGCATGTG
The DNA here is from genome assembly GCA_963989215.1 of Hedychridium roseum. Classification (NCBI taxonomy): domain Eukaryota; kingdom Metazoa; phylum Arthropoda; class Insecta; order Hymenoptera; family Chrysididae; genus Hedychridium; species Hedychridium roseum. The sequence continues at coordinate 1,878,455 of OZ022317.1, read as the reverse complement.
ACGGCATTTCGCGTGAGGACTGGATTTCCGTTTGTTCGACGGACGCACCGGACTTTTCTGCGTTAGATTCTGTCGCATTCGTAAAATGAAGGAGCGTGTGATGTCGTTGTTGACACGTCTTACACGACCGCGCACTTTTACAATTTTTCATATTATGTTAGTTACTGAAACAATTAATACAGCAATTTTCCCGTTTGATAAAATCAAAGCGTTGCGACGGACTGTAGGCCAAAAAAGATGGACATTGATACAGAAGATGCGCGATCTTACAAAGCGGACATGACGGCTTGTTGGCCGTCGTCGCATGCGAACTAATTGACCTTGGGGTTTTCAATTTTTGTATTACTTCCGACGAGTTTTCCTTTTTCAACGGCGCGATCGCCTCGAGCACACGAATTCGGGACTCTAGAAAGTCTAGCTCTGCATGTGTAGGGTACTCAACGGTGTTGCCTAATTGGAATTCCCACGCTTTGCGCGACAATTTGTCGAGTTTTTGGGCGATGAGGAATACTAAAATATCCCCCCACGACTCTACTGGACGGCCTAGGTTTCAGAGCGTTTGGATAGCCATGTTGGTTGTGTCACGCAGAGTTTGAAGATCTTTGAAGGTCTCGGACGAAAGTTGCGTCAACGAAAATAATATTTGCAAATGACCGTTTATCAACCGCCGCTTATTTTCGTACTGCGACATAAGGATTTCCCAAGCGACCGCGAAATTGGCGTCGGTGACTGTGAGATGCATAAGCGCGTTGCTTGCATCCCCTATTAGGCTGGAGCACAGATAATGCATTCGGTCCACGTTCGATAGATGCTGGTTATCGATGATCATCGATTTGAATCGGTCGCGAAAACTTTCCCATCGGTCGAAAGATCTGTTGAAGGTCGGCAGGTTGATACGCGGCGATTGAGGTGCTGGGCGCGATGTAAGATCTGAAGAATTCTGACTTACATTGAGACCTCCGGAATGTTGCTCGTGGGTCAAATTTGCGAGTACCTCCGCCATGTGGTCCAGCGCCTCTTCGTAAGACTTCTCGCAGCCGGTGAAGAAACCCTCGGAGACATAGGGAAGCGTTGCAAGCTCCTTCTCGTCAGCTGATGCCATAATTTTGGCATCCAGGTCCTGACACTCGGCGAACTTCTCCTTCAGCGATGCCATTCTGCTCTGCACCACGGCAGGTGTCACCTTGATCGGATTAATCTTCTTGAAATTGATCAAGGTGCGTGAGATGGACTCGATGAGTCGGTACTGTTTTCTTAACAGCTCGTCGTTGAGGGTCATGGTCCTCAGCTGGTCTCGTCCGTTCGGAAGCGACAGGTATTCGATGCGAAGTGACTTTTCTTGACTCCAAATCCGCCTCGAAGGACCAGAAATATTTTAGTTTCGGAATTTGGAATTCAGGCAGGAAAAAAGACCAATTTCGCACCGTTTGAGTTTTCGAAGGTTTCAATTTTCAACAAACTATGTTGAGGCGTGACGGTAGTGTAAGGTATTTACAACAATTGGTACGTGCACTCAGCAGCTTTGTCGAAAGACGAATGCCGGAGTCGTTCGCCGGATTAGCTGAGCAAGGTCGAGCGTTGGGGCATCGTTGTTTTTGGTTACAATTTAAATTGCCCGAATTTAGAAATTGCCGATATCAACGGCTAGGCGATGTTTATAATTGGGTCAAGCCGCGACCTTGTTTACGGCCTTGATGCCCAAATCGTCAACAGTCGGTGTGAACGACCTGGCTTGTCTCGAGATGTCAGTGCCCAAACGCTTGATCAGACGATTACCAAACAGTAGTCATCCGAACAGAAATATAGTTAGAGAAATTGTACTTAATTAGTTTAAGTTCTGGTGTTTGTGTTGTAATCGAATAAGAGAAGATTATACGCAAGTGGATAATTGATTTTTTCTTAATTCGATCTCCCACGTGTTCGTCCAACAGGTTATGGGCCCAGAATCTTTGATCGCTTTGGCAGCATAAAACTAAGTATAAGACAACCAGTAAAATTGTAACGTTCACATCAAGTCAGGAAAATGGAGAAGAGTGAGAGTGGTCAACCGAGTCAAATAGAGAAACTGATTGGTGTCGAAAATTTGGTCTGTGGAAATTTAAAGTCATGATACACCTGAAAGCGTGTGGGGTATACAAGGTAGTCATGGAAGATACCCCGGAAACGAAAACTGAACAGTGGTATAAGAAAGATGCGAAAGCGCAGAAAATTATTGTAATGTCTTTAGATAAGAAACCTCTGATGCACGTGATGAGTTATGAAACAGCAGCAGATATGTGGAAGAAAATCGCAGCGATTTATCAGAGAGATAATGAACAGCTGAAATGTAAGTTTCTGCAAGGTTTCTTTGGATATACATTTGATAAAGAAACTGATATTTCAACACATCTGAGTAGGTTGGAAAATATTGCCATTAAACTCAATGCATTAGATGCAAAGGTAACTGATGAGATGTTAATTTCGAAAATTCTAACGACGCTTCCTGAAGAGTACAGGTATTTCGTAAGCGCGTGGGAGTCTACGTCGAGAGAAGAAAGAACGCTGGATAATCTGACGGCCCGTTTGAATATGGAAGAAGCAAGAAATCAAGCGGTAGATGATAAGGAAGGGGCAGTAGCTTTGAAAGCATTCGGAATAAAATGTTTTAGGTGTGGCGAGCATGGTCACGTAGCTAAGAATTGTAGAATAGCAAGCAAAAGTAACTCACATAATTTTGAAAGGAAGACTAGTGGCAGTAAGGTAAGTAGCAGCGCCCCGAAGAATTGGACGAAATTTAACAAAACTAAAAACATGTACTGTATGATATGTGAAAAGAGCAATCACTTTGACAGAGACTGTTTTTTTCGTAACAAAAGTAGAGAAAGTAAGCAATCCAATTTAATCTCATTCCTGGCCTCTTCGACTGCGGTGAGCAAATGGATAATTGATTCTGGGACTACCTCACATATGGTAAATGATACAAATCTACTTAAAAATATTAAAACGGTCGAGATGAATGTAAAGCTCGCAAAGGCGAGTGAATCGATGTAAGCCACTGGCATTGGAAACGGTAAATTTGATAAATGTAATTTGAAAAATGTAATATACGTTCCAGAACTAGCATCTAATCTGTTGTCGGTAAGTGCAATCACTGAGAACAAGGGAAACGTGTTGTTTACGGATGACAAAGTAATAATTAAAATGGATAGCAAAGAAATACTTCGGGGAAGACGAATGGAAAATGGACTGTATGAGGTAAGCCTGAACAAAAGGCAAGTAAAATATTCCTATATGGCAAATAAAGAAAATTCTGCAGAAATCTGGCATAAGCGCTTGGGACATTTGAATTACGATAGCATAGAAAAGTTGAAGAACATGTCGACAGGTATGAAAATTGTGAAATTGAACACAGAAAATATTGGAAACATATGTGAAATGTGCTGCAGAGGGAAACTAACTAGACAACCATTTGGCAGTGAAAGAAGTAAGGCAACAAGACCACTTGAATCAGTTCATACAGACCTGTGTGGCCCAATCACGCCCAGAACTTGGGACAATAAAAGATATGTACTTACTTTTCTAGATGACTATACACATTTTACAATGGTTTATTTACTGAGAAACAAAAGTGAAGTGCCTGAAAAGGTAAAAGAGTACGTGGGACTGGTAGAAGCTAAATGGAACTTAAAACTCTCGAAGATAAGATACGATAATGGACGTGAATATACAAATAAAAACCTAATTGACTGGTGTAAAATGAAAGGAATTGAATTAGATCAGATAACTCCGTATACTCCACAATTGAACGGTAAAGCCGAACGCCTGAACAGGACTTTGTTAGACAAATCAGGGCTCTGATTACTGATTCGAGACTACATAAAGAGATATGGGGTGAAGCAGTTTATGTTGCAAGGTACTTGACAAATAGAAGTCCTACAAAGACACTGAATACAACCCCGTTTGAAGCTTGGACAGGAAAAAGGCCGAATTTTGGAACACTAAAGTTGTTTGAGTGTAAAGCGTTCGCGAGGATACTGACACTATTGAAGAAGCTCGATGATAGAGGAAAACAATACATATTAGTGGGATATGCACCTAATGCATATAGACCTTGGGGTAAAAAGTTAGAGAAATTGTACTTAATTAGTTTAAGTTCTGGTGTTTGTGTTGTAATCAAATAAGAGAAGATTATAAGCAAGTGGATAATTGATTTTTTCTTAATTCGATCTTCCACGTGCTCGTCCAACAACAACAAATTTTCATGTCATTCGACATTATCTCGGCATATTCGCCAGAATCACAATATTCACAACGAACATGATTTTCCAAACACAGGCGCAATTCGGAAAGTGAAATTAATTTGTCCACATAAGACATGCAGCGAAGGATTTCCGAATTACATGAAATTGCGTGCACATTTATCGGAACAACATGCTGTTGATGTGAAATATGGAGACTTGACTTTTAATTCAAGTACAGGTTATTTAATTACTCTACAATAAAAGATATACGGGAAATATTTGACCCTGCAGGCCAACCCCAAAACTTCCTGCTGTATTCAAATTCAAAAGATCTCGAAAACGTTATTATTTCTTATAAAACGGATTCTCTTTAATTAAATTTCAAATATTAAAGTCAATCATAAATTTGATTGATTCAAAATTTTACTTTAGGAATAATTAGGAAGCTATTAATTTAAATGATTTAAAAAATTAATTACTTTGTGGCGGCACATAAAAAGGGATCAGCAAACACCGAATGAGACGGTTGGTAACAGTTGTCTCCATGTGATATTAGTTTGTTGTTACCTGAGGCCGGTGAACCGAGTTAGACGTTTTTCTTGCGGGGCATCGACCTGATGTTTGGGGTCGAGGCAGAACAACAAGTCACAGGGATAGACAATAAGAAACATTACCAACCGTCACATAGGTCGTTGATCCGCAAATAACCGTCGTGTCATACCCTAGGTGATGAACTCACCGTTTCAAAGATGAACCCCCACCAAGCTAGCCGGTATAAAGGCAAGGAAGAAGACCGTTAATTATGAGTTATAAAGAGTTGTACACGTAAGCTACATCGTTGAAAGTAAAGCATATACGTTCCGAACATTTCGTGTTAATATTACTACCCTCCACATTGGTGGCCCCGACGTGATCACGAGTTCGGAATACGTAGTGAAAGTAGTGCTACCGCGAAAATGTCCTCAGAAGAGAAGACAACATCCGACACCGGGTACGGTCCCTCCACGAATAGTGAAGTAGGCGCGACCGCGGAAGTGCATCGCATCGGCATCCGGGTTCCGCCGTTTTGGCCAGATGACCCGATGGTCTGGTTTAACCAGATCGAAGCACAATTCGTGTTGTCCGGGGTGACGTCCGACAGCACGAAGTTTTACTATATTATGTCGCAGCTAGAGCCACGTTACGCGAAGGAAGTGCAAGACATTTTCGCTAACCCGCCGGAAAAAGGGAAGTACGAGACGTTGCGGAGGGAGTTAATACACAGACTCTCAGCATCTCAAACACAACGGATCAGGCAACTCCTACAGCAGGAAGAGATCGGGGACAGAACACCGTCGCAGATTCTACGACACATGAAGTCTCTGGCAGGTACGACGGTTTCGGACAGTTTCCTGATGACACTATGGTCAAGCCGACTTCCTGCGATGACTAGAGCGATAATAACATCGCAATCGGACTTGCCACTCACCAAGTTAGCAGAAATCGCCGATCAGATCCAGGAGAATTCACAGCGCACACAGGTGGCAAGCATCTCGCAAGACGGGGCCATGGAAGCCGTCCTAAAACGGCTAGAGAGCATGGAGTTGCAGATCAAGGAAATGTCAAGATCGCGCTCACAAAGTCGGGGGACCGATAGAAGATTTCGTCAGCGTTCGCGTTCCCGCTCACAGCGCGCGAAGCGCACGCAGGCTGCAGGAGGTCACGACTATTGCTGGTACCATCGGGTGTTCAAGGATCGCAGTACGATATGCCGACCACCGTGTAGTTACAGTTCAGGAAACGACCAGAAACGGCACTGAGTGCGGCTATCAGTGGTTACCCGAAAAGTGGCCGCCTTTTCGTTACCGACAAAACTAATAAGGAGGACTTCCTAGTGGATACAGGGTCAGATCTGTGTGTTTATCCACGCTCGAGGGTGAAGGGTCGTTCCAAAGAATCCACGTACGAGATGTTTGCGGCCAATGGATCTAAGATCAACACTTACGGAGAGATGGCAATCAACCTGGACCTAGGACTACGCCGCGCATTCAGGTGGCGGTTCGTGATCGCGGATGTATCAAAGCCCATCATCGGAGCAGATTTCTTCTGCCATTATGGACTGCTGGTAGACTTGCGCCGTCAACGCCTGCTAGACGGGACAACGCTGCTGTCGACACCAGGAAGGAGGGCAACAGGAGGCATCATGACCGTTAAAATCGTTACGGGGAGTTCGCCGTATCATCAGATGTTAGCAAAGTATCCAGACATCACGAGGCCAGCTGCGATGATGCGACAGGTGAAACACAAGGTGACACATCACATAAATACGACGCCAGGACCGCCGAGTTTTACTAAACCGCGTAGATTGTCAGCAGAAATGTACAAAATCGCGAAAGCGGAGTTCCAGATTTTGTTAGAGCAGGGCCAAGTACGTCCTTCGAAGAGTCAGTGGGCTTCAGCCCTTCATATGGTCCCTAAGAAGGAAAACGGGTGGAGGCCCTGCGGGGACTATCGAGCTCTAAACGCCCGCACGATTCCGGATAGATACCCAATTCCGCACATCGAGGATTTTTCGCGAATGTTGCACGGAAAAACGATATTTACGACAGTAGATCTAGTACGCGCTTATCATCAAATTCCCGAGTAAATGTGTATTTGGAGCTGCAGAGGTTAAATTTTTGGGTTATGCAGTGAACAGTAATGGCACTAGGCCGTTGCTAGATAAAGTAGAAGCAGTAATGAACTACCCTAAACCAAAAGCAGTAAAAGAGCTTCGAAGGTTTTTGGGCATGATAAACTTCTATAGGAGATTCATACCCAACGCTGCAGAAATTCAAACGCCACTGAACCAATTATTACGCGGTCAGAAAGTCAAGGGCAACACACCGATAATATGGACGGGGGAGTAGGAGACAGCATTGCGAAAATTAAAGAGTGCATTAGCGAACGCAGCGTTACTGGCCCATCCGTCCAACCACGCTCAGCTCGCGATTATGGTCGATGCATTAGATTTCGCGTTAGGGGCGACATTACAGCAAAAACAAGGGAATGCATGGGAACCCTTAGCATTTTACACAAAGTCATTGTCGTCAACCCAACGAAAGTACAGCGCATACGACCGAGAGCTCCTCGCCATATACTCTGCAATTAAACGATTTCGGCACGCGATTGAAGGCAGATCGTTCACAGTATACACAGATCATATGCCACTGGTATACGCGTTCCGGCAGAAATCGGAAAAATGTACGCCGCGCCGATTTAGGTACCTCGATTATATCGCACAATTCACCACGGACATAAGGCATGTAAAAGGTGAGGATAACGAGATAGCGGACGCCCTGTCGCGCGTAGAGGCTATAAACGCGTCGATATCGTATGATAAATTAGCCAAGTCGCAGGTAGCCGATGCAGAATTGAATAGAATAAGGTCCTCCGATACCTCGTTAATATTAAAACAAATAAAAGGGTACGGCAGCGATAGGGACACGAGTATCTGTTGCGATGTTTCTACAGGCAAAGTAAGACCATTTATTACAGCACTTTTCCGACAACAAGTTTTCATTTCGCTACACGGATTATCACATCCAGGAGTAAAAGCAACGATAAGGCTAATTAAGGAACGCTTTGTATGGCCGTCAATGGAAAAAGATTGTCGTGAATGGTCTCGCAGCTGCTTGGAGTGCCAACGAGCGAAAATAAATAGACACGTAGTGAGTCCAATCGGAAATTTTGCATTACCTTCGGCTAGATTCGAACATGTACATATCGATATAGTAGGGCCGTTACCGGTCTCGCGAAATTATAAGTATTGCCTAACGTGCGTGGACAGGTATACACGCTGGCCAGAGGTTTTCCCGTTGGAAAATATCGAAGCGGAAACTGTGGCCAGAACCTTCGTGGCTGGGTGGATCGCGAGATTCGGAATACCCCTCCGAATAACGACAGACAGAGGAAGGCAATTTGAGTCGCAACTATTTAAACAGTTGAACGCGATGCTAGGAACAATGCATTTGAAAACGACAGCATACCACCCAGCCGCGAACGGGCTAGTCGAACGCTGTCATAGACAGTTAAAAGCAGCGATAAAATGCCACAACGACGAACGTTGGAGCGACGCACTATCTATCGTACTCTTAGGCATGAGAGCGGCATATAGGGAAGATCTACAGGCATCAGTCGCCGAATTAGTATACGGTGCAACGCTCCGATTACCCTCGGAATTTTTTACGAGCGCAGAATGTCTTACGGAACCTACAGAGATGATCACTCTCGATGACAACTCCGCGCACATTTACGTAGATTGCGACCGATCCCGGGATCAAGACACGGGGATCATAAGACATTCGTGCATAAAGATCTAGCGACAGTATCACACGTTTTTGTAAGAGTTGACAGTGGAAAAGGGTCGTTAGGAAATCCATATGATGGACCTTTTCCGGTGATATCGCGAAAATTAAAAACATACACTGTACGAATTAGAGGCAGAGACACCGTAGTGTCAATGGATAGGCTTAAACCAGCGTACACAAACGGCGGAGAAAGCGAAATAGAGAGCCGAGCGCAAACACAAGAGCGAGACGAGAAGGAAGATGCGACAAACGATAGAGAGACTTGCGCGCAAAATCCGGTGCGGACGCGTTCCGGTAGACGTGTAAGGTTTCCAGGGACAATTCCGGGACAAATGCTTCAAAGACGTTGAATTTGGGATATACTCCTCCTTATTTCGGCGGATCCCAACGTCTCCGTACATACCTTTACATTGGGGAACTGAGCTAGCCCGAGTGTTCGGTACCGGCGCTCCTTAATCTCCGGCAATACGAACCTCCAGTAATTTGAATAGAAAGGCGTTAGTAGGACGCTAGGCGCCCAATCGAATCTATTTGGCCCGGGATATATAGTGCAATGAGCGGAGTGACAGGTAAATTGATGACGGGCATCCCTACGTCTCGGATGCAACGTTACAGTACATTGGCTAAATCTCTCGAAAAATTGTGGCAGAATAAGTAATTTACATGCTTGAGAGTTGTGAACTTCTAGACCTATTTGTCCGCCTATAGGCAAGGACATAACGCGCATACAGTGCTTCTCCGTATGATTAACGTTGTTAGACTCGCCACGGATCCAAGGATGGTCTCTATCGTTGACTTCTTTGACCTTACTAAAGCTTTTGATTGTGTTCTTCATGCTGTTCTCATTGCAAAGCTCAAACATTTGGGCTTTTCCAACTCCTCGCTCAGGTGGTTCGCTACCTATTTTTCAGGCAGGCAGCAAGCTGTTCGGCCTGGCAACGATTTTGTGACTCCTTGGGTTCCTGTCTCCAAGGGTGGTTGCTTTTTCCCATATACGTTATTGATATCAAGGATTGCATAAGATACTGCGAAAAGAATCTCTACGCCAATTATCTAACTATCTACCACTACTGCTTTCTACAAGAGCTTTCTGCAGCCATTCAAAAGGTCAACGAGGATGTCGCACGTATCTTTACATGGGCAACCAACAACGGATTACGACTCAACTGTACCAAAAAAATGATCATGATCATGGGCACACGTCGCTACATCAACAGCATCAATTTCTTACTGTAGACTCTGCTCACCTACCATACTGTGAACAGGTGCGACACCTGGGACTGATCCTTTCTAATACTTCGTTATGGAATGAGCATACTAAGGAAGTCTCTAAGAAAATCTTCAGAATCCTCCATCTTCACCAACTCCGCAAGCATCTACTTCTAACTATCGTGCGAAGAAGGCTGATCTCTATACTGATCTTCCCTCACATTGATTACAGCTGCACTGTATATACCGACGCTACCGATGAATCTAACCTTCAGTTCCAACGTGCCTTATACACCTGCGTTCGATTTATATTCGACGCAAAAAAGGAAGGTCACATTACACCATATTACGAACAGCTTGGCTGGTTCAAACTCACCACTCGCCGATTGTTCTTTCTCGGAAGTCTTATTTTCATCGCACTTCACTTTGGTATACCTGAACATTTGCATGCTGTTCTTGAACGTCGACGTATTGACCCCAATCGTATCACAAGAATAGCCCACGACCTTCTAGCTGTGCCAACTCCCAGAACGGAGGTTTTCTCGAATGCTTTCATGTGCATTGCCCCAAAGTTTTGGGACACATTGCCTGCTAGTGTACGTTCAACCTCTTGTCTTTCGACCTTCAAGGCTGACCCCTTTTTTTTCAGGCTGTCGATCCCGACAGTCTGCAGGTCAATTGCGCTCCGTACTATGCGGACCGCCTCCGCGTACTTGCCCTCGGGGCAAGTCAGGGCAATTGCTGCCGTCTTTGACTGCCTTTTCAGGGCAGCTTTCACCGGCTTGGCAGCCGGTGCTGCGTTCTTTACTGCCTGCCAAGACACATTGGCTTCGGGGGCAGCCGCCTTCAACGCCCTCTTGGCCTTCCTGCCAAACACCTGCGTCCACGATTGAGTGGGGACAGGTGGGGTAGGGGCAGAGGGCATCGCCCTTAAAAGGGCGGGTTTCTGGGCCTTATGCTCTGAAGATGCCTCTAGAGGGGCCGGTTTGGCAAGGCTGTCCTCCTTTTTTTTTTTTTTACGACGGGAAAATCTTCGAAAAGATTTGTAGAAAAGAAAAGGTATGTGGGATTCTTACCCACTAAAAACCCGTCAGATGGCCATCCTCAGGTGCATGCTGGGGGCCTCCGGGAACTACGAAGTATTACTTCCGGGGACCCCCGCGCCTATCCTAACCCAGGGTGGAGAGGAAATTCCCCGCCCCCTTGCCCGACAAAAACGAGCACCTAGCCTCGATGAGGGAGGGGCCATCGCCCCCTTCACCCGCCCCCAAATAGGGAGCGGAGCCGAGGGCCGCATCCCCGCGCGGTGATCCCCGATTCCCGGGGCCTAAGCCCCAAAAACGTCCCGCGACGGGAGGGTGGCGGAGGTGCCCCACGGAGGGAGCTACGCTCTTCCCCGTAAGGTACCGCCCCCGGCCCTCCCGCCTAGGATTAGCCGACGCCGGTGCGAGCACCAACGGCGGTCACCCCCCTACGTTCCCGCTGCGCTGCCTCCTTCTGGGACATGACTGTCTCGCAGAAGGAGGCGACGGCTTTCCATTGCTCCGCCCCTCCCAGCATGGCCTTGACCAGTGCTGGGAGGGACAAATTTCTCCCTACACACCTCACGAGGACACGGCGCTCTTCGCACCACGCTGGGCAATCTGCCAGTGTGTGCTGCGCCGTGCCCTCGTGGCCGTCCTCGCAGTGATGGCACAGCGCCGTGCGCTCCTTCCCGATCTGAAGGCTGTCCTCCTAGACTATCTTCTGTCAACTTCGGAACTAGACTACTAACTTGTATACACGAATTCTAGCGTTTTTCTTTGTCACTGTTAGGTTCGCTAGTTATCTGAAATAATATTATCATTTATTAAATATTCTCAACATCTCAATGCTAATGATTTGCAAATTGACATGCACTGTGAGCCTCAGAATCTTGTAGCCTCTCTTGATAAGCTAAGCTTAGATATTGAGTCAATCTCCAACTGGGCAACTGATAATGCCTTGCGTCTTAATCCTGACAAAACTAAAGTCATTATTTTTGGCAGTGTTCCCTTTATCACAACACATGATCTCGCCACTATGCCTCCCATGATACTCGATAGTGCTCGTTGTAGATACGACAAAAGACGTAAAACGGAAAGAAATTAACTTTCAGAAAAGGGAACAGAAATTGTATAAAAAATGAAGAACGATATATTTACACTTGTAACGCTGAACTAATCATTTTAACAAACAATTTAACAGTGAATTCAGGTATACTTGACTTAGTAACAATTTGGAAATTTGGAAAGATTGGAAAACTCCTGTTGCTTCGTATTTGGATTAGTCAGATTAGATTCGGACGGTGGGGGCACACATACATCGTTCTAAGTAGATGTACTCCCTACTAGTCACCGCCGCATACGGTTGCGAGTTAGCACATGTTCGCTAGCTGCGCGCTCTTTTAAATATTCTTCTCGGAGAAAATAACTTAAATCCTTAACAAGTTGGGGTATGTCGCTTGCTTTATTTAACATTATTTTTGCATTCTTTTATATTTTATTTTACTTTATTTTCTTTTATATTCTTTTTTTACTTTTATGTTTCACTTTACATCTTTAATTTGTTTTTTTTCTCAACTCTACTGCATTACTTTTGTTATATTTTTTCCTGCCTAACATAGCAATAGGCATAAATAAACATTTATCTATCTATCTAATTAATAATAAATATCTAATCTATCTATCGGTTCTGTCACGTTTGAGCAATAAAACTTCGTCGCTCCATTTTTTGTGCCATGAAGATTGGTTAAAACATACCGTGCTCTCTCACGGTGTTACTTAACCTCTTCTCCACTAACTTCCCAAAATTGGCAGGGACAGACCAGTAATTGAGATGTCACCTAGATGCGAGTGTTGCCTGAAGTTCGTCTGTAAAACCAATGTCTCATGTGCCGCTGAGTGTGGCAAGTTGTTTCATCTCGACTGTGCAGCTCGACTTGCCAAGGTTAAGCCTAGCGAACTGGATGCTGGCTTACCTTTTCGATGCGCTGCGCGTCAAACCCAAGGACATAGTAAGACGACCTCGTCTCGAAATTACATGCCTGTAAATTGTCCTCCTTCGTGGCCGTCATCACCGTTCCGATCACTGTTGCAAACCGACGTACCGAGCATTAGTCATGGCATCACCTTGGAGGATGTCATGGCGCAGTTAAAAGTGCAACAGGCCTCGTTGGATAAGCTTTCGGCCATATCCGACTCTATATTGGACCTGCATGACGCCGTCTCCGATCTCCGTGTGGAAGTAAGTTCTCTCTTCGTTTCGAGGATAGAGATTTTAGAGCGATTGAACTCCCTCGAAACTAAAGCGACGTCCACGGTCACCGAACTTGAGGTACTGCGTCAGGGAGATTCCAAAATTGAAGCTGATTTGAGCGCCCTGACGGAGAAGTTCAAATTGAATCAGGTCCGCGAGCATGCCAATGAATCATGTATTGCAGGAATTCCGTACCGCGATTCCGAGGACTTTATGGTTCTTGTATCTAGAATTTTCAATATCAGTGGTGTGGACATTAGGGTACATAATATATTAGTAGTTTTCGTTTCGGACAACCGAAAGATTCTTCAACGCCTAAGATTTCCGTGAAACTTAGCAGTCCTCGACTGTGCGGTCTGGCCTTCGCTGAACTCCGTTCCAAAAAACTTAAATTAGTAGCCACGAATATCGACCCCTCCTTTGGCAACACACGAGATTTTATTATACCTAATATTCCTCTTGTCTTATACCAACTACATAAAGAAGCCAAAGCTTCGGCGCTGAAAAAAGGGGGTTTTAATTCGGTTCGTATTCGAAACGGATCGGTTATACTCCATAAGATGGATGGTTCACATACACATGTATATGCGTCGATAACTTCGATGACCTGATTAAGTTAACTTGCCCCCAGGAGGCCTTGTCGTCGGCTTGCTGAAATAGTTCGTCCACCAGAACTGTCACTTCCTTAGCAACACCTTCATCTTCTTCATCTGGCCTAAGATTCGCGAATGTGAATGCTCAATCTTGAATGGCCCATTCCAGTGCCTTTAAGCCTCATATTGGAAACGCGGGTTTCGATGTAATAGCCGTGTCCAAGACTTGACTAAATGATAGTCATCCCAGCGCTTCTGCCAACCTAGATGGCTATCATTTTATTCGTTGTGATCGTCTGGGACGTGGTGGTGGGGATGTAGGTGTTTATGATACTTCCGAGTTTTCATACAAATGTCTCGCGTCTTCTCCTGGCTATTATTGTGCGCAGCCGGAATTTCTTATTATAGAAATCTTAAAGAGTAGACGCATCAAATTTCTTTTTGCGGTTGTTTATCGGCCGCCGAAAATCGGATTTTCCGCTTTTTCGCGCAGGCATTCGAGGCGTTACAACACCTCTATTCAGATGCGATCATCATGGGTGATTTCAATGCCGACCTCAACGCTGATACATATGACTCTAAATATTTGTCGGACTTCTTGTGAACCCATAATCTTGCAGTCGTTGAATATCAACCAACTCATCACACCCCATCCGCGAACATTTGGCTAGATCTTTACATTGTGGAAGACTTCGTGCAAATGATCTCCCACGGCCAGCGTAATGCAGCCTATCTGTCCGGGCATTATTTAATCTACATTGAATATTGTCTACCTAGGGATGCCTTGAACAGTCAGTCGGAATCTCCGGAGCATTTGTATTATGATCTTAGAAACTTACGCGTCGATGATTTTGTTCGGGATCTCTCTTTTCAGACTGGCAGCTGCTGCTCAGTATTGCGAATCTCCTCTGCGTGGGTTCCATCTTGTCGTGGTGCGGAGGCTTAAGCCGAAACCCTTCGGGGGACGGTGAACTGAGCGAGTCCGAGCCGACGTTGTCGGGGTGTGTCATGGGCCTGGGTCCATGCTCCCCCCCGGCTGCGTTGGTTGTGTGATTGTGTGTGTGTGTGTGACATGCGGCCGGTTTGCTGATGAATGTTTCCGACGAGACTAACCAAGCGGGACCATTATTCCCGTGACCGGGGTGTACCACTATGTCAGTAACTGACCTCTGCGGCGTAATAAACGGAACCGTAAGTCTGTCCCTCGGGGCAGCAAACATCGTGGAACCGCATGTTTAACGTGGGAAGACCGCTGGCTGTGCACTGACT